>CM059227.1:6245569-6845569 GCA_030347435.1 Clarias fuscus
AAAAAAAAAAAAAAAAAAAAGGTACTTCAATGTTTCTTTAGGTGTTCCGTAGATAATAAATAGTACTTATGTGTGGACATTCCAGATAGGAAAAAAAAAAAATACTTTATTGAAGGTTTAAGAATCACCTCATGGGGCAAAATAAGAACCATTATTTATCCATAGGATCACTGAAAAAATGGCAGGACCTAGTTATTAAAAAAATGAATAATGAGAAGTGATTTGAAACTTGTCCTGCACAAGGAAAAAAAGTTTTTCCTTAAATTTGTATAGCATTAAAAAGAGGTCCTGTTTAGAACCCATTGTTGAGGGGTTCAACATACAGTAGCACCTTCAATCATGGAGGTCTTAACCATCCAAGGAACATCTAAAGAATGTGCCAATAGAACCAATGATAAAAGAAACCATAACATTTAGACTGAGTGACCTTATTTTCTGACCTGTAAAGAGTTCCCCATTAGAAAGGAAGATTTCTCCTACAGCACTAAGGCTAAAAACAGCAACACAATCAATGCAGCCCAATCAAGACACCAGTCCAGCGAGGACACAATCAGTTCCACTATCTCATTAGCAATCATGTCCATAATGTGACAGCTGTAGAGATCTAGGTCAATGAAGGTGAATGTGGGGAAGCTTATAGTGGATCATTCTTTTGCAAAGACAGAGATCTGGATTAGATCTAATCCCAGCCTCATTAGTTGTGTGTTTATTTTTTTTCCCATCCTACCTGATTTATATTTCATTTTGCATAACACTCTAACCATGGGCCTGTACTAAATTGGATGCCTCTTAATGGCATTTGATCAATAACCCTGGGCTATGACTTTTCAAAAATAACACAAATGAGAGGAAGGAGATTTTGATCTCGTAGACCTTGAAATTGCACATGCCTCTGAGAATAATCAATATTCAAGGCTATTCTGGGGATTCAGCAAAATATATGGAATATATTTGAGAGCACATTGCAGCACAACAGCATCATAAGCAGTTAAAAGTAGCAATGGAAATTGGGTGTTTACAGGAAAGAGACACATAACATGTTGTTTCTGAATGGTTAAACCCTTTATAAACAATATCAGTCTATTTTTAAGTGGAGCATATTTTGTCATGGACAGCGATCTTAAAATGAAACTTTAATACATCAGATACGCTTTTCAATTCCATGTTCCTTTTGGAGAAACTCATTTCACATTCGTTTTAAAGCAGCACATCAATGTGAATAAATAAATGATATTACGCGAACCGAGGTGAAGGCGAGGCTGAGGCAGCAAAATCATTAAGATTACAATAAACCCCAGGGATATAAACCTTGGAGCTGCTTTAACTTACTCTGTAAACTTATCACACATATACATAAAAGCTTTCCTGTTTCCTGCTTCATTTCTTGTTAGTAGCGATCACATTAACGTATACACTAACTAGCATGTTAGCATATATACTAATTAGCACATAACATAACTGGCACATAAAAATGCAAACTGGATGAGGAGTTATCTTTAAGAGATCGAGAATAATCACAACACAATTTTGTCCAAACTCTGTTAATTGATATGTATTTTTATAGGCTAACACTAGATGCCTGCCAACTAGGTTGACTAGTTCGTTCTGTTGTATAATAAATCCCTTGTTTACTTAGCTAAGGTGAATGCATGGAATAAACATGCTAAGCACCAGAAGAATGTAATATGAACTTAATGTCGTCTTCTACAACATGGCATGGACCTACGTACCATGGTCATAGCAGAAGCCTGAAGGGGTCATTTTGGGAGCCCACTAACATGGCAACAATGCAGTGACATCCCAGTAAAATGTCAGCCAGAAGACCATCCAATCTAAGCCAGGCTTGTAGTACATCAAGGTGGTAATTATTGGCCAATGCTGTCATTAAAGATAATGACAGATAATTAACTGGTCATTGCCATCATTACTACATCCTCATGTGCCTTGTTTCAACTACGTATTTCCTCATCAGGCTTTTTTAACATGTTCCCAAATGCTCAGTAGCTCTAGGTCAAGAGAGACAAAACTACATCCTTACATGTTTCAAGTGCATTCCTACCAAGTTCTTACAGAATTTTTTGTAGTTTGCGGTTCTTCAGTTATAGTTTTTTCGACTGGCATGTCAGAAATAAGTCTAATTAGAGGGATATAAGAGGAAAAGAAAGAAACCTTTCAATAAGCCTTCATTTTTTGTATGTGTCAAGTATTTTAACACTATAGTGTTTTAAATCCTACATGTCGTGTGACAGAAAGAGAGAGAGAGAGAGAGAGAGAGAGAGAGAGAGAGAGAGAGAATTCATTTAACATTGCCATATTCATAGATATTGGTCGTCTTGGACCTGTTGGCTGTAATGAAATTAAATTAGAAATTTTACAGTTGTGAAATGTGTCAAATTATTAATAATAATAAAAAAAAAATCAGAGTATGTATTTCACAGAAGATCTGGGTCATCTACAAAGTGGTCAGTGAAATATAAAAAAGAAAATGAAGCCCTGATCCTAGAGGCTTTGGGGGAGTGAATATACTGTAAGTGCCCAGACTTTAAATGGGTGCATGAAAGAGAAGAGAACAATGTGCTTTGGCATGGTGACAATGCTATGAGTATGTTTAAGAAATTGAAACCTTTCAGTGTGCTAGTGGGTTAATTTGCTTGATTGGTGATTGATGTTATTGTATAATTACAACATAAGGAGCTCAGATTCACACTGTAAGTACCATTATGCTAACTATTGCAATGTGTAAATAAAAGGAGTTTGAGAGTTGAACTAGGATGCATGCTAATGCAGAGTAGCTATCGAATTTCGTACTAACATTGTTAGGATAATGTGAGATGTAATTAAGACCAACAGCATTTTTATTTTTTTTCTAGCCAACATGAACTAACGAATATCAAACCACTGCAGATGAAAGATCAACACAGTCAAAGCGGGAGACCACTGTGATATTAGTTCACCAATAAATGCACACTGTTTAATTTTTATTCTTAATTCTGACAACTGATATCCACCGTTAACTCCTTTGACCCGCTCTGAATATACCAAAAGGTATTGTACTATGGTATGTACTATAGTATTATAGTCTATATGATCTAGTCACAGTCATTAATCTCATGATCTTAACGAGATCAAACACTTTACCTTGTCAGCAGCCTCACTGGACATGAAGATGCAGCGACTGATATCAAATGCCAAAGTGGCAAGGCCTTGGCAGTTTTCCAACAAGCGTGCAGTGTCTTGTCATCTGTCGCCATTTCACTTACCATCAAATCCCAGCTGTATGCATTCATCATCCTCCCTATGGTGACCTATACCACCAAAACATGGAAAGCATTGGACAGTGTCTCCTGGTAGGTGAACATCCTTTTATCAACATTGCTTTAGTGATACCGCTCATCCGATACATTGGCTACATCATCAATGAGGAGGTCCTAAGATTAAACAAGCTGCCTAGTCTCAGCAGGATCATATATCAAGGCCATCAACTGGCTGCGCATGTTATTTAAATGGATAACAGATGCATATCCAAAAGAAAGACATTTTGGCAGCAGACTTTCATCAATGACCTCGAAGCCCTTCACATCTATTGGGATGAAGCTGACAAACTTGCTGCAACCATCATTCGCAGTCGGTGAAATTCCCTGGTTACCAAATGTGTTTTAAGTTTTTTTTTTTTTTTTTTTTTTTTGTGAAATCCAGATGCTTATTGTATTGTCTGTGAAATAATAAAGAGTAACTTTAGCTGCCAGTAAGTGGGGTTTGCAGGTATAATGAGTGCATTGTTTAGTGTACTTTAAAAAACAAAGTGCTTTTCACCAATGTACCTATCGACATCTAATGCCACAAATGTACTGCTTGGGAGAAAGCATGAGTGGTTTTTAACAGATGCCTCTGTATGTCTCAGTAACTCTCTTCGTCATGGTTCAAAACTATAAAAAGAAGCCGTGTATGGTTGCTGGACAGATAAGTTAAAAAAAAAAAACACAGGAGGATAGAATAGTACATGTACAGTACCAGTTGTTTACCTGGAAAATATGCTTAGTTACAGACAGCTGTAATTATAAACATTGTATTGCAATCTATTACTTTTTAATATTTTCTAATATTACTTTGGGTGTGTTTATTGTTTATTAGGCACAAGAGACATTAATTATGTGTATATGAAGAATAGATTAGATTAGAAAATTGTGGACAGTGATGGGTCAGATGGGACTGGAGTAAAAATGGACCTGGAGTGAAAAAGGTTACATTCACAACTTGAGTGTTTCATTTCAAATTGAGTGGTGGAGTCCAAATGGCAAAAAACTTACATTTGTTCCTTACATTTGATAGACCTGACTATACCGTATATACATATACACCATCCTCCATCCATCTAGGAACCTCTGTAGTCCAAATAGGGACCATGAAGGCCAATGGTGACCATTGTATTAATTCCTATTTTGTACAACTGTGGTAGAACCTCCAGTCAACATTCACATGCACATTCAAACACTACAGGCAATTTGGAATTAGCCAGTTAGCCTAATCTGAATATCTTTGGACTGTGGGAGGGACCTGGACAACCCAGAGGAAACCCACCAGTCATGAGGAGATCATGCACACGCCATGCACCCAGACCTGAGAAAGGAACCGAACTCTGGACCTAGAGGTGCAAGCGACAGCCACCATATACACTGATCCACCATAATATAACAATACAAACATTATGCCCATTATCCTGTAGGTTCCCCTTGTGCAGTTCGGGCTGCGTTGGCTTTCTGTGAGATTGAATCAGGCATGCTGTACTCTGGTCCCTACAGGCATGGGTGCTATACTGATTTATAATCAATGGCCATATCCCAAGATCACAATGTCATGATTTATCATGCTCAAATCGTAAAAAGGTGGTTCTTGACACATGTTCATAAGACATGTGCAAAGTGGAGCCATGAAAACACAATTTATCCTACATGGATTGGCCACCACAACCCCTTCTGAGCTTAACCCCTTTGAGAAAATTTCAGATGTGCTGGAGAAGACTTTACAAAGCAGTCCACCCAATCTATCTATCTACCCACACACACACACACACACACACACACACACACGCATTCCCTCTAAGTTTGTTGTTATATTGTTACATTAGAGTACTATAGGGAAATCTAAGCATTATTTATTAATATAGAGCTCTGCTGTCCAGGGAGAGAAGAACAATGTACACTAAGTTTTTTCTTCTAAGTAGGTTACACCTGGAACAAAAAAAAAGCCCTTTTTATCCTGATCTAAAAAAATAAAATAAAAAAGTTGCATTTATCTCAAAAACCTTTGGAAGAGAAGCATTCACTGGTCCTGAGGGCCACATTTCTCTTATAAGAAGGCTCCAATTATTCCATCCACAGGACAGATTAATGATGTGTTGAACCCTGGAGAAAAAAAAAAAGAATATATATATATATATATATAAATTCATGAAAATGTATTCCATTTTCATTGCAATGCTGATGCTCATAATGTCTTGCCTTTGGCTTATGGTGACTAAACCACATTTAGTGCCTTAAACCATACCTGTTTTTACATTGCTTATCTTATTTATTGCTCATATAACATAATACTGAGTAATTATTGGTTTTGGTTGTGACTTCATGTTGAAATTCAACTCCAATTCTGAAGATAATTAAAAATATCCCAAAAATGATCTAGATTCACATTTTTTTTCATAATATTCCACATATATTCCACAACTCCCCCGGATAATAATAACACATACGTTAATTTAATATTAGGTCGTCAGATACTTTTACTTAAAATTAGTTATTCAATAGGACTTGATTATAAATTATATATAATAATTATGTTCTATATAATAAATATTTTCTATAAAATATAGCTTTTGTTACTCTTCTCATAGCTTACGTAACTAGAAGCAGCTAGCAGTAGAAATAGAGATTTTAGACCTCCTATAATCCACTGAATCTGTACACCAGGTGTTCTACTTGCCCTTAAGGTAAACTTACTGCAGAATGTTATATTTTAAAATGTGCATGTTTATATAAGTACACTAATAAGGAAGTGACTGTAGTGTGTACTTGCACTCCAACCTCACTCAATTTTCTTTTGCTGCCTTTTCATAAATATGTGCCATTTGTAAAACATCTTTGTGAGAAAAGCAGTGTAGTGAAATAAAAAATATTGTAAATACTATTTATTATCTGTACATTTACGTCTGGTGCACCAAACAAGGTCTCAAAGCTTGTAAATTTGAAGGCCATCTTCCCTGCTGTAGGTGTGTGTGTGAGTGTGTGTGTGTGTGTGTGTGTGTGTGTGAGTGTGTGTGTGTGTGTGTGTGTGTGTGTGTGTGTGTGTGTGTGTGTGTGTGTGTGTGTGTGTGTGTGTGTGTGTGCGTGTGTGTGTGTGTGTGTGCGTGTGTGTGTGTGTGTGTGTGCGCGTGTGTGCATGTTGTCTCTAATGAGAGTGTCCAATTGATTCTAGGCTGAATCGACAAGTGGCTGGTTTGTTTAGCCTGCTGTGTGTTTGATTCGAAACAAAAAACATGCAGTCATTATTTTCAGAATTGCCACTATGTCTTTATTATGTATATTTTTCTGTGGGAGGTTATGCATAGTCTTTTCACTGAGTACATCCAAGATATCCAAAAGATACTTTATTTGTTTAGGATGAAACTCAGCACTAACGCTACACCGATCCATGAATACTTAATATTTAATTACAAGACTAAAAACTATAATTAATTACAGCCTGTAAGTCAATTACCATAGTAAATACTATAGTTTACTACATTGTCTAGTTAATTATTATAATAAAACATGTAGGAATCATTGTAATAAATACTACAATTTGCGCATGAAATTTAATTACTATTAAATAATTACTATTATTCATTACTATAATAAATATTAGTTTACTACAGCTTGTACTCATTACTAGAGTAAATACTATAGTAATTACTATAATGTATAGTAATTGCTATAGTACAGTATACTAAAATAACTACTAAACTAATAACTATTGCTATAGTACAGTATACTAAAATAACTACTATAGCAAACTATAATATTTTTCTATGAGGGGGGACACATGCCATCTCTTACTTGAGATTTATGATCATCCGACACTCATATCAGACATTTGGGTATACTTTAAGTATTGTTTGAAGCATTTGCACAGATACTCACAATAACAGTGAGAGGAAACTACAGTACTATATAGTGCTGTACAAATACCTACTGTAGGAAAGGTTATGCATTAGCTCCTCAAATATAACATACATAAAGGGTTACATAACAACACAATAAAAGTGTCACAGCTACATTCACCAGCTTATTATGTTCTGATCCTTAGAGGTCTTTATGCCATTTCGGCTCTGAATCATTGCATTCTTAAAATTACACTATTTTACTTTTTAAAAGAAATTTACTGGCCCCTTTGCCCTGACCTGTTCTTGTCAGGATGATAAACAGAGCATGAAAAATCATGGCCAACCTCTACCACATCAGCCTCTTACTCTTCTACTTGTACGTCTCCTCTCAGTAAAAAGCACAATTTAAAGCATAAATTATCCTGAGTATATATATATATATATATATATACATACACACACACGTGGACAAAATTGTTGGTACCCTTCGGTCAATGAAAGAAAAACTCACAATGGTCACAGAAATAACTTTAATCTGACAAAAGTAATAATTAAAAAAAATTCTATGAATGTTAACCAATGCAAGTAAGACATTGCTTTTCAACCATGCTTCAACGGAGTTATTTTAAAAAATAAACTCATGGAACAGGCCTGGACAAAAATGATGGTACCCCTAGAAAATACTGAAAATAATGTGACCAAAGGGACATGTTAATTCAAGGTGTGTCCACTAATTAGCATCACAGGTGTCTACAATCTTGTAATCAGTCAGTGGGCCTATATATAGGGCTCCAGGTAGTCACTGTGTTGTTGGGTGACATGGTATGTACCACACTCAACATGGACCAGAGGAAGCGAAGGAAAGAGTTGTCTCAGGAGATTCGAAAGAAAATTATAGACAAGCATGTTAAAGGTAAAGGCTATAAGACCATTTCCAAGCAGCTAGATGTTCCTGTGACTACAGTTGCACATATTATTCAGAAATGTAAGATCCATGGGACTGTAGCCAACCTCCCTGGACGTGGCCGCAGGAGGAAAATTGATGACAAATCAAAGAGACGGATAATCTGAATGGTAACAAAAGAGCCCAGAAAGACTTCTAAAGAGATCCAAGGTGAACTTCATGCTCAAGGAACATCAGTGTCGGATCGCACCATCCGTCGTTGTTTGAGCCAAAGTGTACTATATGGGAGACGACCAAGGAGGACACCATTGTTGAAAACAAATCATAAAAAAGCCAGACTGGAATATGCCAAACTACATGTTGACAAGTCACAAAGCTTCTGGGATAATGTCCTATAAACAGATGAGACAAAAATTGAACTTTTTGCCAAGGCACATCAGCTCTATGTTCACAGATGGAAAAATGAAGCATATCAAGAAAAGAACACTGTCCCTACTGTGAAACATGGAGGAGGCTCTGTTATGTTCTGGGGCTGCTTTGCTGCATCTGGCACAGGGTGTCTTGAATCTGTGCAGGGTACAATGAAATCTCAAGCCTATCAAGGGATTCTAGAGAGAAATGTGCTGGCCAGTGTCAGAAAGCTGGGTCTCAGTCGCAGGTCATGGGTCTTGCAACAGGACAATGACCCAAAACACACAGCTAAAAACACCCAAGAATGGCTAAGAGGGAAACATTGGACTATTCTAAAGTGGCCTTCTATGAGCCCTGACCTCAATCCTCTTGAGCATCTTTGGAAGGAGCTGAAACATGCTGTCTGGAAAAGGCACCCTTCAAACCGGAAACAACTGGAGCAGCTTGCTCATGAGGAGTGGGCCAAAATACCTGCAGAGAGGTGCAGAAGTCTCATTGACAGTTACAGGAATCGTTTGATTGCAGTGATTGCCTCAAAAGGTTGTGCAACAAACTATTAAGTTAGGGGTACCATCATTTTTGTCCAGGCCTGTTCCATGAGTTTTTGAGTTTTCTTTTTTTTATATAATTCCGTTGAAGCATGGTTGAAAAGCAATGTCTGACTTTCATTGGTTAACATTCATAGAATTCTTATTTATTATTACTTTTGTCAGATTAAAGTTATTTCTGTGACCATTGTGAGTTTTTCTTTCATTGACCGAAGGGTACCAACAATTTTGTCCACGTGTATATATCATACCATATATCATTAGTTACCATATATATAATAAAACCAAGAGAGAGAGTCCCCTTTTTTGTTTTTTGTTTTTCCCAAAACTCTTTTAGGTTATTAGTCAATTATTTATTTATTTATTTATTTATTTACTTACTTCGGACACAAATGGGGGGGATGTGGCTTGTTTTTTATTTTTGTTTTATTTTACTCATTACGACTTTTTATTTGTTTGTTTGTTTGTTTGTTTGTTTGTTTGTTTGTTTTTTACGTAAAGGGCATATCGATTTTCATGTCATTTAAGGAAGCCAACATGTAACCCTCTGACAAAATGTACTGTATATACACCAACATGAAAGCAGCCTCACAGGGCTTAAGGGGCGGGGCTTTTACATTTAGAGTTAACAGCCCCAGAAGAGGAAAATGATCATCTGCAAGCTTACCAGAACTAGTTTTACTCTCTACAGAATTATCATAAAATCAAAAAATCACTAACATAACACACTAATTCAGAGTATTTATGAGAATACCGGATAGGTTAAAATCAATTAAATTTAAAGAGGTGTTAAAAAGTTATAATTCAAATAAAACTAAGTGTAATAATAAAAAATAATAATAAAACGTAATTATTAGTGCTTTTAGTAGAATTAGTAGTAGTAGTGGTATTCAAGTGGAAGTTGAAATAATGTGGAGGGTTTGGGGAAACAAACCAGTTAAACATATTAGACTATGTTTTTACTGTTTCAAACAGTCCCGTTATCTGGCTCCAGAGAGTAGTAGGAATTATATCATTAACATACTTCATGTTACAGAACATACTTCATGCTATTTTCTAATTAAGAGCAATGTTATAGTCATTGCTGATTGGCAAATTAGAGTTACATTTTATTAATGCATTATTGTTAAATAACAATTGAAACATACTGATAAATCCTATTAACCACTCATGATTTAGTTAACTATAAAGTTAATTAACTTGCTGGCAAAAAAGACTGTCATCTCATTCTGAGACAATGCCTATGTTTCCATGGACAATATTTCTTCAATCTGAATGAAATCGGTCTCATTAGCAATTTCAAGTATTTATATGGATCTGATAGGATGTGTGTTTATATGCTCATGTGTATGTAACATGTGTAAAGTGGTTCTGCCAGTTGTGAAGTGTTTCATCTAAAAATATAACGTGAAAAATATTTTTCTTTCTAAAAATGTTCTCACTCCATTCCTGATGAATTCCACCTTTTTCAGAGTAAAAAACTATCAAACCATCCCTGTTCCAATTGCAGTGTGATTCTGGTTGGACTCTTATTCAGATTAGTGGCTTATCGTACATATACAAATTTGGATGACTTTGATAGTCCCTTCCATTAAAAAAAAATAAAAACCCATTGTTTGCTTTTCATTAGTCAATGTTCATTAAATTATTTATTATTACTTTTGCAAGTTTCACATTACACTGAAAAAAATAAATCTGAGATGTTGTAAATGTTGCATTATTAAATCTGTGTACTTAACAATAAATAATCAAGTTTGAACATTTACATAAATATATCTAAGTTAGAAATTAATCTGCATTTGTTCAGAATACAAGACAATGAGCATATTTTCCTTAACACATTTTTTTTTTTACGTAATCCCTGACAATCTTTTTAAGTGCACACACACACACACACACACACACAACAAGCAATAATCTTGTTCATTTTACTCTGTTTAAATAAAACTGCCTCCCCATGGAAAAAGCGTGGGAAACCCTGTATCAAATTAAAAGTGTACCCAAGCCTCATTGCAGTAGGAAACAACTCTTTGGAGCATTCTGTTCACCTTGTGCGGGAAAGGTTTTAACCAGCAGAAGACGACCCTGTGGATGTTGTGAATTCAGGACCAAATGCACTTTGTGGACTGTGCATACAGTACTACTACTACTAGTTCTTACTTCATGTTTTTGGTGGGTGAAGTTGCATTTCAAAGTACAAAATTACAAAACTGGTATTTTAACTATAATATATAAGAAACGCCTATATTTGCTAACTAGATAATGTGAGTATATGTAACTTTAAAATGAGACTAGGACATTTAATCGAACAAAGTAAGCCCCACTCCAAGTAATATGGAAACTTAAAAAAATAGTCAAATTTCAATTAAAAATACATATTTGAATCTCTTAAAGTTAAGTAGAGCATGGACACAAAACAATGACTAGGGAAATTATTGAATTAAGTAGAGTTTACTTGCGAAATTAAATAGATTTAACTAGCAAAATTAAGTAGACTTTACTAGCAAAAAACATTTTTTTACATAAAGAAATGTACGTAGTAAATACAAAGAATAGTCTTGCTTGAACTACATAATAATCTGATGCAAAAAGTTACCTTAATTTTTTTTAAGTAAATCAGGCTGGATATTTTTATCAGTGTATTTCAGGTACCAAAAAATCACTTCATGTGTGCGTGCTGTTTACCTAAAGGATTTGAGCTACAGAATGAAGTTCTTTTGTATTCAGGGAAGCTTTTGGTAATGAGGAGTTGTCTGGGTGATGGCAAGAAAGGTACCAGTTATCTTTATTTTCAATGTATAGAGTATAAACATTATGGAATAGCCATGACTATTTAGGGCTTCACCAGTAACAGCCCTGTCTGCACTATGAATACCCACAGCACTCTGCAATCATGTTCATCATGCCCTATTGCATCAATAGCTGGAGAGTTCCTTTCTTTTTGTTCCTTTCTTTTGTTTTAATAGTTAGGACTTCTTGACATTTGAATCACACTAAAGCAGAAACCATTCTCCCCAATCAACCAGTGATTTTAAAAGTGCATTTCTGCAGAGAGCCTCAAACTGTCATAAAGCTGTCAATAGTGCAACTGGTACTGAAGATATTGCTGAAAACAAGTCTCTTGACTTTTGATGAGGAGAGGCAACCTTTACAAAATGCTGCTTTGAGAAATGTAGCTAGTTTCATTGTTGGTTAAATCTGAAAGCCTTTTGCATTTACCAGGAAATTGTGTGGAGTTGGTGTAGGACTTCACTGTAGCATCAGCTCAATATTTCAAAAATATTATTGAGCAAACCAATGGAGAGACACAATTGCATCCTTGCTGCACGAGTAATTACAGAGTTAGTGAAAGGGCTGTGTGAATCAGGACCAACAACATGGGGTAGATGGTCGCTTCAACAGTGCAAAAAAGAGAACAAGAAACAGAATCTGCCAAATTATACAGTACTGAAATGAAAAGAGCAACAATATCGACTTGTCACCTGTGAGTTTCATTTCACCTGAAATTACCATGTTGATTTAACATAACGTAATGTAAGTGTTCGAAGTCTGCGTGCACCGCCTCGCTGTAGACAGTGTTCATATCATTCACGCAACGCAGATTGTCAACTCAGATTCCTGGAACAAAGGTCACTGCAGACAAAGGAGATGATTTACTCATGTAACGCAGGTACAGTTCTTGGCAGATCTTCACAGTTGAACCCATTCTTGTTAAACATTCCCCACAAGTACAGTATGGCATCAGGTGGTGTAAGATCTGGGGAATGGGAAGGGTACGGGAAGAAATTGTACAGCCACCTTTTTCAAACTTGGTCCCCATTCACGACCACTTCCATATGAGCGAAATTAATACTCAACTTTAAATACCTTTTCCTCCGTCGAGAGATGCATTTCTGACAACAAATGCACACACAATTTCCTTTTTACTACTCGGATCAAGTTTGTCCATCGACAAATGCACATATGCGTTCAAGATGGGAACGTTTCAGTACTGTATATTTTGGCACATTCCGTATTTTAAGGAAATTGTCAATGTTGATAAACCAGTGGCGTATATGACTAATGCAAGGGAAAAGGGCATTTTTAGTCAGTCACAATTCTAAAATAGTTTTATTTCAGTTACTGAACAGCAAAAATATTTTGGAAAACGCTATTAAATATAGTGAAATTTCCAAAGAGGTCTGATTTAATGCATCTATACTTGTTTAATTAGGGGCATTAACCCCTAATTCAGAACTTTTTTGTTTTCTCATTTTTGGCACTACTCTGTTTTAATGAATATATACATCCTTAAGGACTGCGCTATACAGAGTGTCTTATATGCTTTTTTTTTAGCACAACCCAGGCAATATAATGAAATTCATTTTTATACCGTAATGCCTTAGACCCATAAGATCACAAGAAAAATTTAAGATGTCTCTAATATTGTGTGTTGATGATTTTAGGTCTGTAATCCCTTAGGAATCTCCTGAAAGAAGCACAAGATAACAATTTTGTACTGCCAGCTAGGAAATATTCCATCACCACTGCAGTCTGTATGGACCTCTGTACATTTGTCATTGCTGTGTCAAGTAGATAATGAGAAAATGCACAGCTCTTCAGAGGTTGTGCTGAAAGACCATGTATTCTGGGATTCGGATGAAATTTTTGTCTGTAGGTATTGCCAGTAACGCAAATGGTACCATACAGTGTGTGGTAGCGGACAATTCAGATACACATTCAATTGGATTTCGGAACAATGTTTCCAGGCAGTACTCGTCTTAGCCAGCACACAGATTATTACCTCAAGTAAGTATGCACTAGTGATAGGGGTCGGTAATCATTCCAAAATTGATCATAGGTTTAACCGCACAGTTCAATGCACCTTGCACCAACACCAGTTTTTTTTTTTTACTATTACATTACACATACATATATTAACTAGGTTTACTCATATACTGTAAGTACCTATTCTCCCCGTACTTGGTGGGTTTCCTCCGGGTACTCCGGTTTCCTCCCACAGTCCAAAGACATGTGGGTTAGGTTAATTGGCGTTCCCAAATTGTCCATTGTGTGTGAATGAGAGTGTGAGTGTGATTGTGAGTGTGTGTGTGTGTTGCCCTGCAATGGATTGGCTCCCTGTCCAGGGTGTACCCCGCCTTGTGCCCTAAGTCTCCTGGGATAGGCTCCAGGCTTCTGTGACCCTGAATACAGGATTAAGCGGTATAGATGATGAGTGAGTGAGTGAGTGAGTGAGTGAGTGAGTGAGTGAGTGTAAGTACCTATTAACAATTGAAACATACTGACATTGCATAACAGGTAATTTTGAGATACATTATCTGCTGTTGATCTACACCAGGGTGCTGGTGGAAATTGGGCTACTGTTGGTCGAAGAAGGAGAGGAGGAAGGCGTGTTCATAAAAGCAAGCATTTAGGAGTGACAGTAAAGTCTTTGAATGTTGGGGCTATGACATGGAAGGCAAGAGATTTGGTTGACATGATGCAGAAAAGGAAGGTGGATATACTGTGTGTCCAGGAGACCAGGTGGAAAGGTAACAAGGCTTGAAGCTTAGGAGCAGGTTTCAATTTGTTTTACCATGGCGTAGATAAGAAAATAAATGGAGTAGGAGTTATCCTGAAAGAGGAGTTTGTAAGGAATGTTCTGGACGTGAAAAGAGTATAAGATAGGTCGATGAGTCTGAAGCTAGAAACTGATGTTGTGATGTGCAATATTGTTAGTGGTTATGCCCCACAGGTAGGAGGTGAATTAGAAGAGAAGGAGAAATACTGGAGTGAATTAGATGAAGTGATGGCAGAGCATCCCCAGAGGTGAGAGAGTGGTGACTGGTGCAGATTTTAATGGACATGTTGGGGAAAGGAACAGAGGTGATGAGAATGTGATGGGCAGGTTTTGTCTTCAGAACAGGAATGTAGAAGGACAGATGGTGGTGGACTTTGCAAAGAGGATGGAAATGTCAGTAGTAAATACTTTCTTCCAGAAGAGGCAGGAACATAGGTTGACATATAAGAGTGGAGGTAGAAGCACTCAGGTGGACTACATCTTGTGTCGACGGTGTAATCTGAAGTAGATCAGTGACTGCAAAGTATTGGTAGGGGAGAGTGTAAAAAAGGAAGAATGTTGTGCAGTTTTCAGGGAGGAGTTGAGACAGGCTCTGGGTTGTCAGGAGGTGCTTCCAATTGACTGGACAACTACAGCTAAGGTGATCAGGAAGACAGGTAGGAGGGTTCGTGGTATATCATCAGGAAAGGGAAAAGTGGACAAGGAGACGTGGTGATGGAATGAGGAAGTCCAGGAGTGTATACTGGGAAAGAGGCTAGCTAAGAAGAAGTGGGACACTGAGAGGACTGAAGAGAGTAGTCAGGAGTACAGGGGAGATGCAGCAGAAGGTAGAAGTGGCAAAGGCCATATGATGACAGTAAGGAGGGAGAGGTGGATCTGTTCAGGTTGGTGAGGCAAAGAGATAGAGATGGAAATGATATGCAGCATGTTAGGGTGATTAAAGATAGGGTGGAAATGTACTGACAGGTGCCAGGAAGGTGATGGGAGGATGGAAGGAGTATTTTGAAGTTGATGAATGAGGAAAATGAAAGAGAATGAAGAATAAAAGAGGTGACTGTTGTGGAGCAGGAAGTAGCAAAAATCAGTAAGAGTGAGGTGACATACCTGTGGAGGTATGGAAGTGCTTAGGAGGGGTTGCAGTAGAGTTTCTAACTAGTCTGTTTAACAAGATTTTGGAGAGTAAGAGGATTCCAGAGGAATGGAAGATAAGTGTATTAGTGCCAATCTTTAAGAACAAGGGGGCGTGTAGAGCTGCGGCAACTACAGAGGATTAAAGCTGATGAGCCATAAATGAAGCATTGGGAAAGAGTAAAGGATGCTAGGTGAGTAGCACTATGGTTTAATGCCTAGAAAGAGTACAACAGATGCAGTATTTGCTTTGAGGATGCGGATGGAGAAGTACAGAGAAGGTAATAGGGAGTTGCATTGTGTATTTGTAGATTTAGAGAAAGCGTATGACAGGGTGCAGAGAGATTAGCTGTGGTATTGTATGAGGAAGTCTGGAGTGGCAGAGAAGTATGTTAGAGTGGTGCAGGACATGTATGAGTGCTGACATTGGTGAGATGTGCTGTAGGTGTGACAGAAGAGTTCAAGGTGGAGGTGGGTCTGCATCAAGAATCGACTCTGAGCCCCTTCTTGTTTGCTATGATGATGGACAGGATGACAGAAGAGGTTAGTCAGGAGTCTCCATTTTTGCAGATGACATTGTGCTTTGTAGCGAGAGCAGGGAACAGGTGACGGAAAAGCTAGAGAGGTGGAGGTACGCTCTGGGAAGCAGAGGAATGAAGGTTAGCCATAGCAAGACAGAATACATGTGTGTGAATGAGAGGAACATACTGCAGGTGGCACGGTAAGGCTACAGGGAGCAGAGATAAAGAAGGTGCAGTACTTTAAGTATTTAGGGTCAACGACCCAGAGCAACGGAGCTTATTTTTGATGGGCTTCAAAAATATCATTTTGAAGTACAGTTACTCTTACTTATGGACATTTTTTGGCTACTCTACATACCTCTGTTCATAATCAGTCGTGTGACATTTACAGGAAATCAACCAATCATTAGCTATAGTCTATGATCCCATCCCCTCTATAATATGAACTTGTAAATCTAAATTTATATTTTACATTTATAGCATTTGGCAGCCAGGGTGTACCCCGCCTTGTGCCCTAAGTCTCCTGGGATAGGCTCCAGGCCCCCCGTGACCCTGAAAACAGGATTAAGCAGTATAGATGATGAGTGAATGAGTGTGTGAGTGAGTGAGTGAGCATTTGGCAGATTCCCTTATCATTATTTATCATTTACATTTTTTTCTCTCATTATACATGTGAGCAGGTCAGGGTTAAGGACCTTGCCCAAGGTCCCAACAGTAGCAACGTGGTGGTGCTGGGGTCTAACCCTGGAACCTTCTAATCACTAGTCCAACGTTTTAACCACTTACAGTAGCTAACTCTGCCATCAAATTCAGTTGAGGAATAAACAGGAACAATGAATCCATGTTCAAACAGACCTGATCAACTGATATAACTTTGGCAATGATGATTAAATGTTGCATTTAAGGTGAAAGAGGAATTCAGGAGGTTAACAGTCCTTTATCTAAAATCACGAAAAAAATAATTAAAATTTAAATCACTAAAATTTAGTAAAAAATATTTCTAACCTGGACAAAACATGGCTTCTCAGTTTGTTCTTCTCCAAGGCAGAACATGCATAACGTACTGATGTTGCTGAGACAGGTAATTCACTATTTTATTCAGTATTTACTGGTTCAACATGAATCTTTGAAATGTTGCCCTTTGGTGGCTAAACCTGACCTCAATAACATTTTTAATACAATCTGTTCACATAGTTGTATTACGCTAAGGATGCTTATGTGGACAACCATATTTTGTTTTGACACTAGGTATTACTAAAAGATATTTCTCGAGGGCCAGGAGAGGCCTAGCAGGTGTGTACTCCTGAAACCTGAAACCTGTTTAAGAAGTATTTAAAGCCTACTCCATTTACAGATGTATAAACAGTGCTTTAAAGTCCTTTCAACTGCAGCGACATAGCTGGTGCAGTCTGTATTAGCAGGTGGCAATTGCTATCATAACTAAAATATATAGCACATCTTGAAAGCCTTGAGGACTCCTTACCAAAAGAGAAAAACTGGTCTGTCAGTGCAGAAAAACAAACATGCAAACAAGCAACCACAATTCACATGTTTCTTTACATACTGACCTATATATTTACAAATTCTCTGTCATATTGATGCTCTGGATATTTATTAACCAATTATTTACTTCCACATCCTTTGTAATGTGTTTTATTCACTTTTTATTCCACTTTTCAGGTGATTATTTATTACTCTATACTTTACTTACTTAACTTTTATTTTGTCACTTTTTATAGATTTTTTTTTATTTACATTTTTGCATCTCAAGTCATGGCATCTGTCTATCCCACCCACTTCTGGACAGCAGAAGAGACATTACATACTGGATGCCAGTGCAAAACCCACATATAAAACCAGTCACAGAAGCACTTTCAGCAAGATCTTAATGTCATCTTAAACAACACTTTGTCTCCTTGGTAACTGCTTCGAAGACATTCCGAATTGCCTCTGAAACCGTCTGGGTTAGGTTACATGACATACAGCACTAACTAGCTTCTAACACATGGCTCAATCTCAAATTCTGATTAACTACTAACCAAGGACACTACTTGTTATGTGAAACAAGGGATTCTATGCCCCGCATAGCACACTAGCATTCCATTTTACTCTAATTGCAAAACAACACTGGAACACTTAGTTAGCTGTTAATTAGAAAGCTTGTAGTAGAAAGGTAGTATCAGTTAACATTACATATGCACCATTTTATGATGCGTAATAAACAGCATATCCCTAAGATTGTCTTATCCGCAACAGAAGCACTGAATGAACTAACTCCACAACAAGTTAGCAAACGCCACCAAATCCAGAAGAAATCACATATTTGTGCACTGTCTGAAGTAATCACGCCATGATAACAAATTAAAACAGCTACCTTTTTTTTTTTATCTATGTTCATAAACTTGTTTCCCTTTTGAATGAGTTACAAAGTCCAAAACAACATACAGTACTATGAAAATAAAGAACAGACCATAAGCTATTAATTGCTATGTTTTATCTGATTGACAACGCATTAGGTAATCTGGTAGGTGATCAGATAATCATCAGGTAATCTTTCTTGGCTCTAAAGCATATTCACTCACGTCTATACTGCTTTACCCTGTATAGAGGGTCTCAGGGGGCCTGGAGTGTATCTCAGTAGACAGAGGACAGGCTGCCAATTCAGCACAGGGCACACACAAACACCACAGGCAATTTGGGAAGGCTAATTAGCCTAATCCGCATGTCTTTGGTCTGTGAGAGGAAACAGGAGTACCCAGAGGAAACCCACAAAGCACAGGGACTCAGCACCTGCACACAGACTCGAGGTGAGAATCGAACCCTGAAGCCTGGAGGTGCAAGGCGACAGTGCTAACCACTAAGCCATCATATCACCTTCCAAAAGACACCTTGAACATAATTATTAATACAAATGCATATTATTATAATGTCAGTTAACCGTACTTATCAATGATGCCATGTTAGTCAGATGTCAGTGAAAGGTCTATAGAATTGTGAATTTGTACGTTTACCACTTCCTCATCCAATTTATTCTCATTTATGCCCAGTATTTATTCAATTCATATTCATGTTAGTATTCGTTTACTTTTTGTATTCAATTGCACATGCATTCATTCATTCATTCATTCATTCATTCATCTACTCATGCCTTCAGTGTAATTTAGGTCACTCAGGCTGAAGCTGCTTTATGATTATGAAATACTCAGCTTGAACAGAATTCTCTTTAATCAAATAAACATTCATCTTTTATTAAAGAAACCAGTTGCTGCTGCTGCACCACCCCCTCCACCCCCCCCCCCACCACAAAAAAATCCCTATTCCCGCCTTTTCCTCCCTTCTTCCCCTAATTAAAGTGATTGATGAAGTTTAAACGGCACTGCGGTGAACGAGTGAAACAGGATGTCACCCATCAGTCCCGCATATTGATGATGCACAGCTAATGGGTTTGTGGCATTCGAATCCAAATCAGAGCTCATATTCAGACTTCGACATCAGAGAGGAAAACGAGGAAAGGAGGAGAGAAAGGAAACGCAGCAGTCGTCGAGATGAAATGCGAGAGACGGGAGTGAAAAAACAAACAAACAAACAAGCAAAAAAAAAAACAGAAATGACAAATTATAGACTGACTACTACTAATACAGATACGACAAGATTATCAGGAATAATTTCAGAGCGCTTTTAAAAGGAAAGGAGGACGAAAATGCGGAGAGTTTAGATGCGTGACTGCACGCATAGAGGATACACTTTTTCTTTCCTTAAACACACATACACACACACACACACACACACACACTTCGTACAGTTTTCGTAATGCGTGATGCAGCATATGTCCATTTCTGTCCATTTGTATCCATTTAGCACGACATGAATGTCTGCAAAATAACAAAAAAAAAAGGGATGTGATGTCGCGCGCGTTGTGTAGTTGATTATTTTACCGCATTCAACTGCGGCTCCCCAGCTCTCTCTCTCCCTCTACACACACACACACACACACACCTGTATCCCCGAGCAGGCGCAGTGCATGCTCGCCTTTCTTCGCTCTTCTCCGAATGAGGAAATAATCGCTCTTCTTAAAAAAATAAAATAAAATAAAAATCTTCAAGCCAAGAAGCAAGAAATGATCGGTTTGAGGATGCAAGCGATGTTTTCTTGGTCTTTGTGGAGTACAAAACAGTTCTGAGAAATACACAATGCGCGATGCGGTTCACAAACGACGATCTGAAGACCGTCCAAACACGGACATAGCCCGAAAGGCTGTTATTTTTTCATGATCGTTTCACTTTTTTGATTTTCATTTGTAACATCGGATTTTGTGGATCGATTAAAAGAAGAAGAAGAAGAAGAAGAAGAAGGAAAAAAAAAATCCCCGTCACACAGATGGATTGTTTCCACTGCAGCTCGGCAGAGGGGGTTAGACGCAGCACCAAGCGTTGCTTTAGAAATGCTGAAAAAGCGGCGGAGCGCCGAGAAGAAGCAGCAGGATGGAATGTGAGGATGTGAGAATTGCGGATTAATTCATCATTTTATCTCTTTTATTGTCTTCATTATTCTTTTTTCCCCCCTTCTATGTCTTTATTTGTTCTCTCTGTGGCGATGCATTGGGATTTCAGAACCAAGGGAGAACGGACAGCTCCCTTCCTTCCGTGAGGAATAACAAAACCTACAATAAATCAGGATTTTTTTTTATTGTTTTTTCTTTTTTTTTTTTGAAGGGGGGGATGCACAAGGTCACTTATCTGGTAAGATTCATCTCACACTGTAATTTGACATGTCAAAGATGATGATGGTGATGATGATGATGATGATGATGATGATGAAGAAATGATGGTGCTGCTGCTGCTGATGATGATGATGAAGATTGCTTTTTTTCTTTAAAATAACGTAATGGATAAACAATCTTTTAAGCAGTGTTGAATGACATGGATGTAAACATGAAAACTCCTCATGTTTTTTATTGCAGCCTGATGATCAATGTTTCTGTCAGTTTGCGTCTGGAGGAACGGAGACGTCCATAATCTCTCCATTTTCATGTCTTGGATCACGTGAATGAATCGTCGGCATTGAAAAAATGCTGCTGTGGATTGTGTTGCTGAAGGCGGCTCTTTGTGCAGCTCTCGGGAACAGTACGAGCGACGTGTGCAAGGAGGAGATCTGCTCGTGCAGTGCGATAGAGGGTGATTTGCACATCGACTGCGAAAAGCGCGGCTTCAGCAACCTGCAGCACTTGACTGGTCCGAGCTCACAGTTTTATCACTTGCTGCTGCATGGGAATTCCCTGTCCAGACTGTTTCCCAATGAGTTCTCCAACTTCTACAATGCAGTCAGCTTGCATTTAGAGAACAACGGCTTGCACGACATCGTCCCCGGCGCCTTCCTTGGCCTGCAGCTGGTCAAGCGTCTACATATAAACAACAACAAGATCCGGTCATTTAAAAAGAACACTTTTCTTGGTTTGGATGATTTGGAGTATCTCCAAGCTGATTTTAACCTTTTAAGAGACATTGATCCCACTGTTTTTAGGGATTTGAGTAAATTAGAGGTCTTAATTCTGAATGATAATCTAATTAGTGCACTTCCCACTAACATTTTCCAGCACGTTCCTATAACGCATCTTGACCTGCGTGGGAACCGGATAAAGACGTTGCCTTATGAAGGGGTCTTGGAACAAATTCCGGGCATAGTGGAGGTTTTGTTGGAGGACAATCCATGGGACTGCAATTGTGACCTTCTTTCCTTAAAGCAGTGGCTTGAAAACATCCCACAACGGGCACTTGTCGGCCGGGTGGTTTGCGAAGCACCTGCGCGTCTCCAGGGCAATGAACTCAATGAGACAGCTGAATCTGAACTCTGCCCTTCCAAAGATGGTGCTGATTCCAGTTTGGCCGCACCTCCAACTCAGGACGAGACGTCAGAGTTGGATACTCTTTCTTCTCCTACATCCACAACATCCAAAATAGCTGGAGTGACAGAGAAAAATGCTCAGAACAACAAGGGCCGCCCCAAAGCAAGGGAAAACTGGCAGCTAAAGACACCAACAGCAATAGCATCAGGCACAAGTGATGTTACTTGTCCCCAAACATGCATTTGCAAGTCAGTTGGTGTTAGTCAGGGACTTGGGGTGAACTGCGAAGGTAAAAAATTGGAGAGCGTGCTCAATCTGAGACCCAAACCACTTGGTGCACATGAGCTAAATCTACGTGATAACAATATCCATGCAGTGAAAAGAAACCAGTTTCGGGGCTACACAAATCTGAACCTGCTTGATTTAGGTGGAAACAACATAAAAACTATTGAGAATGGCACTTTCCAAAACTTGAGCGAGTTGCGGTGGCTTTACATGGACAAGAACTATCTCGATACTGTCATGGCGGAGATGTTTGTGGGACTCCAAAACCTTGAATATCTCAGTTTGGAATACAATGACATCCAGCTCATCATAGCTGGAGCTTTTAGTCCAATGCCTAAACTGCGGGTGCTGTTCCTTAACAACAATTTGTTAAAGTCGCTGCCTGCGGATGTCTTTCTGGGCATCTCCTTGTCCAAAATAAGCCTGCATAACAATTATTTTACCCATCTTCCCTTAAGCGGTGTCCTGGATCAGCTCAGCTCAATTATCCAAATTGATTTGCATGGGAACCCGTGGGATTGCACATGCAGCATTGTGCCACTGAAACAGTGGGCCGAAAAAATGGCATCTGATGTCATTGTGAGTGACCTAAAATGTGAGTCACCAGAGGAGTTCTGGAAGCAGGATTTCCGTCGGATCCGAATCGACCTAATATGCCCAGAACTTTTCGAACAGGTTTCACCGACATTGGCATCTAAAAATGGTACCACAGGTATGGATTCTGACACAGGGACACGTCCTGGATCATACCCAGAGCCAAGCCGAGTCTCAATTTCAGTACTTGTGCCTGGATTGCTGCTTGTGTTTGTCACTTCTGCTTTCACTGTTGTTGGGATGCTCGTTTTTGTCCTGCGTCACCGCAAAAGGTCCAAACGGAGAGACGGGAACTCCTCAGCATCCGAGATCAACTCTTTGCAGACAGTTTGTGACTCATCTTATTGGCACGGCGCTGCTTATCATGCTGATCACAGGAGCTACGACTGCGGTGCTCACTCGCTCTCTGATAAATAAGGCACTTAGACATTCATCAAAGCACTTGAGTGAAAAAAAAAATGCATCATGGTGGCGCTTTCTTACTTACTCTGCTGGGAAATACCATATTTTTTCTTCGCTTTGGTTCACTATAAATATTCATAAGCCACCGTTATGGATGCTGTTGTAAAATATTTACCTCCTTTTTTTCCCTTTAGCCCTGCCCCCTTCACTCTCTCTCTCCTTCTCTCCGTCTGTCTCTCTTTTTCTCTCTCTGTCTTTGGTGTTGCAATCATTAGACTGCTTACCTGAGGAAGTGGAAATATTGCACGATGGGATAAGGAGAGCATGAATGTAATGTAAATAATGACATGTAACATACCTGCATGATCCAATCCGCATGGGTTCAGCTCCCGAGTGCCGGGAACCAGACAACAACAAACATGCTGACTCCACAGGTTTTTTTTTTTTTTTTGGACAATGACTGCATATTAAACATAAAATGATTTATGAATATATATATATATATATATATATATATATATATATATATATATATATATATATAAAAGTGCCATATCTTTATTTTTTGTGGAACAAACCATTAATGCAGTTACAATTTGTATTTGTTGTTTATTTCTGGAAAAAAAGCAATGCAAGGGGACAAATGGAGAACAGAGATGTACTAATGCATGTAGGCTACTTTTCTTTTTTAAATCATTATTTATATTTTAATCTCTTTATGACTGTAATGTGTTATAATGCAACGTGCTGATAATTTTTTGTTCCTTAATTTCACCTAATGTAGCTAAAATTTAATTTGTGATCCTTTGTGAGGCTCTTAAACAAACAATGAGCTGTGGAAGGTTTTCTAACTGCATATTTTCATTTTGATTTTGGTTTGTGTAGTATGGAAGTAGATTAGATTTTTATGGGGCATATGACTCAATTCAATCTTTAATTCTTGTGAGCTTTTGTAAAGCCGTTTATTTATCATTCAAAAGGGAAAAAAATGGCTTTTTTTCCTTTCCCTTTTTTGGGGGGACATTGTTACTGTGAAAAAGCGAGCCATGTAAATATCTCGTCTCCAGTCAAAGGCCTCCAGCCTCTAGGTGTTGCTGTTGCATCTCAACCCAATAAAGCTGACAGAGTTGAACTTGTATATCTGTATCGAGCTACTCTGGCTAGATTCAAATTTTTTATAGATGACCGTTGATTTTAATGTTTATTGCACATTATTATTATTATTATTATTATTATTATTATTATTATTATTATTTAATATTACACACACACACACACACACACACACACACACACACACTCACTGATCAGCCATAACATTATGGCCACCCGCCTAATATTAAGTACCTTAAGTACCCTCCTGCCACAAAAACAGTACAGCCGTATTGTGTTACCTTTCTGTTTGAAGCATTATCCTTTTTTTTTTTCAATTTGAGCAACCGTAGCTCATCTATTGAATTGAACTACATGGGCCAGTCTTCACTCCCCATGTACATCAGTGAGCCTTGGCCACCCATGGCCCTTTTGCCAGTTCTCACCCGTTTTCACCCCTTGGATCACTTTTGGTATATATCTCATGACCACTGCAGAACAGGAACATTCCCCAAGAGCTACAGTTATGGAGTTGCTCCGACCCAGTTAAAACCAATAAAATTTGGCTCTTCTCACAGTAGCAAAATTTTCTATATTTCATTAAAATGGCGGCTGGAAGTGGGTGGGATAAATTAGGTAACAAGTGAACCTTTTTTCCTGAAATTAATGTGATGGAAGAAAAAAACATGGGCAAGCATAAGGATTTGAGTGATTTTGACAAGGGCCAAATTGTGATGGCTAGAGGACTGGGCCAAACTACTTCCAAGGCTGCAGCTTTTTGTGGGATCCAATAGAAGCTTTAATGTAGGTGAAAATGAGGAAAATGTAAATGCTGGTTGTGATAGAAAAGTGTCAGAACACACCGTGCATCACAGTTATAGTGGCAAAAGGGAAGGCCTACTCAATATTAGGCAGGTCATCATAAGGTTCTGGCTGATCAGTATATATAATTAAGATAAAAAAAATAAATAAAGTTTTAAAATAAAACTCTGATCTTAGATTAGCCTATAAAAAAAACATCATTATTTGCATATTTAAATATAACACCAACAGAGTCATTATAAAAATGTTAAAATGTTAGCGTAGAATTTGTGACAAAGTATTATTTAAAAAACAAGGGAATAAAGGAAATCACTTTGTAAACAGATGCTTCTATTAGCATACTGTATTAGCATCCATCAGCTTAGCTCGCAATATACAATTCCTGATTTTTTTTTTCCGAGGCAAAAAATACCAATATTTAGCTAGTAATTAGCATATAATTTTCTTTAATTAAAATAGTGTGTAGCATCACTGATTTATATACACTTGAATTATTATTATTATCATGATTATTATTATAAATAGTAGTAGTTAAAGGCCTTTTTTATCTGCCTAAAATGACTGATATTTCAGGAAACACTGATGTTATCTAATCCTAAAGCTGCATTTTAACATTTTAAAGTGGGAGACATAAAAAGGGCAGCAGGGATGGCATCGATTTTTATTTTTTTTTTTGTTCTTGTGCCTATTTTTAATGTGCAGTTGGTAAAATCCTCTGATTTTGAAATTAAATGGAGATGTAATGTACTAAATGGAAATGTAACTAACACACACACGCACACACACACACACGCACACACACTGTAATAACAGTATAAGCTGGTTTATTTGTCTCTGTAATACATCTCCCATTTTTCGCGTCCTCAATGATTGCATCTGTTTGCTTTGCTGCTGCATTCCACCTGCTTCTGTTCCATTTAATAAAGTGTGGTTGAGGTTCCTGCGACCAAGACATTTTATTTTAAATTAGCTTTAAATTCTAAAGACAATTTGACTAAACCACTAAAAACAGCTGTAGCATAGGCATAAAAAAAAAAAAAAAAAAAAAAATTAATGCCATGATGGGACACGACTTCATTAAGTAATTATTTTTTTAAATTCTTTATGTTTTAATAGAAATTTGTTTACCCTATGAATGTTGTCACTGGGGCAAAGAATGTCTTTTGAGGAAATGTAAAATGAGCTAACCAGGCAGCTTTAAGCTTTCCTTAAACCTGTGTGCAAAAATTTGCACTTATTTTGAATAAATGAAACTAGAAAAATATAAAGTCGTGATATTAATGGCTCACACTAACATTGCCAACTGTGTGTTAAGATAATAATTGTAAAACAATAAAAATGGCCTTCGAATATATATTTGTACACAATTTCTGAAATACAAGCTCCTTTAGGGGTGAACATTTGTGTACTCAGCTTTGATTGCCTTCAGTTTTTGTACCCTTCGTTGTGTTATAAATTGTAATAATTAATCAATAATTTTATTTTTTATATTTATTTTTATTATAAATAATAATAATAATAATAATAACAATAATAATAATAATAATAATAATAATAATAATAATAATAATGTTTGAAATGTATTTTAAATCAGAAGTTGATGTACATATAATTTATAGAAGCATCTTTTTCTTGCCGTAATCTTCTTGGGCAAGCCTGTGGCTTGCCCAATTTTATTTTATTTTTTTCTGGTTAATCCTATCATGCTCAGATCAGAATTTAATGGTGAATGTCTGAACTAGAATCTTAAGATCTAGGATTTAGCTAGGCTACTCAAGGACACTGATGTTGTCTTGGCTGTACGCTTCAGGTTGTTAAGCTGTAAGGTGGGCATTTGGTTGTGTGCACTCTGTAGGTGTTTAAAAAGCTTTTTTAAAAATTATTTGGCTTTCAATGATTTTGGCCAGTCTTTCCAGTCCTGCTGCTGAAAAATATCCCAGTGGCGGGATGTTGCCACCATCATATTTCATAACATAACTGGTAGAATCCAAATAATTTGCAGCACCTTGTTTTTGCCTGATGTAATGCTAGGAGTTCAGACTAGCAAGACTTACCATTTTGTCTTTTGAAACCAGGGCCTATACCAGCAAAGCGTCTGAGAGTAGGAAATCATTCCTAAGTGCGGAGAAATTTTCAGTGTGATGCAATTTTTATCTTACTATTAGAAATAGGAGTAAGAACAATGTACCAAAAGGAATTTACTTCTATTTCCATCAAAATATAGGAGAGCTCCGGAGGTGTCATGAAATGGTGTTCAAGCAGAGACTTGCGTGAAGGAGAGATGTTTTGGTAACAGTGAGTGACACGGAGCTCATAAAAGATATATTTGGACAAAAATGGAAAATTTTTTGTGACAGAGCATGTGTGGTAAACTGGTCCATTAACGAACATTTCAGGACCTGTCTCTGTGCGTGACTGGTACTTTGTGTTTTTAAGTAACGGCAATATGCAGCTTTGAAACAGTGATGATTTGTGTTTGTCGGGGCTACAATTTGTCACACTTCATGCAGCGTGAAATAAACGGAAAACAAGCTGAATTCACGGAGTTGTGGGCATCATCCATGGCACACACATTAAAATGCTTGTATATATAAATTGTATTTATTCATTTAAAATTATTTACGTGTACACAACTGTGTTTTGAGATCTCTGTTATAAACAGCACTTCATCACTTCATTAACATGACGTACCCCCATTTTTCACACTCCGCAGAGATACATGCAGGAAAAGGTAGGTGGTATTGATGCTTACAGAAATTGCCATCCACTCACTTTTGTATCTTCAGAGGTAAGAGTAGGGGAGAATTTTCCTTTAATTATTACCTTAATGTTTATTACCTCTGCAAGCAAAAAGATATTTTCAGTTTGGCATTCTTTTTCTAAGTCATTTTGATCAGATTATGACAGACCTACACAGCTCCGTTTTAAACATTTATGATTGGAGCAGTCTGAATATGATAACTTCATGCTGTCAATCACTCATCTATAAGTTTTGTCTATGTGCATAAAGCTTTCATACATCTGCTGCTGATTTCACTATTTCACTTTTCCACATTTTAAAACTATAAAACACCTATTACCACATGCAGCCTACTTTTCGGCACAGTGTCTGGAATAAAAAATGAGACTCTGCTCTTACAGCACCACAGATCATGTGCAGTTTCATACATTTTAACCCAGTATGAAATCAACAAAAAACATCATCATCCATGGCATCATCCATGGCACACATATTAAAACAATAGCATATATATATATACCAAAAGTTTGGACACACCTTCTCATTCAAAGAGTTTTCTTTGTTTTTTTAGTGTGTTCTTTAGCCCAAACGCGTCTCTTCTGCTTGTTGCCTGTCCTTAGCAGTGGTTTCCTAGCAGATATTCTACCATGAAGGCCTGATTCACACAGTCTCCTCTTAACAGTTGTTCTTGAGATGTGTCTGCTGCTAGAACTCTGTGTGGCATTGACCTGCTCTCTGATCTGAGCTGCTGTTAACCTGCGATTTCTGAGGCTGGTGACTCGGATGAACTTATCCTCCGCAGCAGAGGTGACTCTCGGTCTTCCTTTCCTGGGGCGGTCCGCATGTCAGCCAGTTTCTTTGTAGTGCTTGATGATTTTTGTGACTGCACTTGGGGACACTTTCAAAGTTTTCCCAATTTTTCGGACTGACTGACCTTCATTTCTTAAAGTAATGATGGCCACTCGTTTTTCTTTACTTAGCTGCTTTTTTCTTGCCATAATACAAATTCAACCTCTTTGAATGAGAAGGTTTTTCAAAACTTTTGGTCTGTACTATATATATATATATATATTATTTCTATATACTCCTCACTAAAAAGATTCCTAAATAACTTTTATGTCATATGTCCTATGTCACTCATCTAAAAGTTTCGTCAATATGGCATTATGCAGAAAGCTTTCACACAACTGGTGTGGATTTTACCATTTCGCTTTCCCTTTGTTTTTAAAACTACAAACACCTATCACAACTACAACACCCACTGTAATTTGTAGCCTACTTTGCGTCACATGCTTTCCTAGGAGCAGTCCTATTCCTCTCTGAAAGTAAGTGTAGAAAGCTTCATAAACAACTTTTATGTCCTACTCAGAGCTAGAAATATTTTCCGGCCTAAATTAACCTTGGAGCATGATTCCTATTAGTGATTCTGTGTAGTAAATATGAGCCTAAAACATATTTTTCTTTTGCTCGTTTCTTTTTTTCGTTTGCCATGTGCCTTTTTTTTTAGAGTGGTTGACTACCCACTCTAAAATATCAGCCTAAAGATAAAGTGTTTTTAAAATAATTGGAACAATCAAATGATTTTTTTTTTTAGAATGTTGGAACACACGATGTGCTTTAAAGAGTCAAAGCTTCAGAATTGATTTTATACCGACGCTTACTCTATATTTATGACTTGACACAATTTGATTCTGGATGACTACACAAAAGTTACTTTTTTTTATCTGATATGCTTTGTGAAATGTAGGATATAATATGTACGGATAACTGCTTTTCTAAATAATGGACAACTCATATGGACTTCAGTCAGGTTCTGGAGAGATTTAAAGATGATTAATGCAAAAGGGATACAACTGAGGGCAATTTGGAGTCTCATTAGCCAAGGGTCTAAATATTTATATAAATGAGATCTTTTAAAATAGATTTTTAACCACTTATTGTCATTCTGGATTACTGTGTGTAAATGAATGGTCTGAAAAGTTAAGTTAATTGATCGTAAATGATATACTACAATCAAAATGCAGGTCTGAATAATTTCCAAATGAGCTGTAAATGCTATATGCAATCTAAATAACTCCAATAATGAGCAACAAAACTAAACAATATTCTACATTCCCAGAACAATTTAGATGTATTAACCAACATAATCAGTAGAAGACTGCATATACGTTGTGAGGTGAGGACTCGATGGATTTGATTTGCACATCTCACAGGGGAATTTAGAGGACAAGTCAAAATCACGAACCCTTTATTATTTTTCTCAAAAAATGTCTAAACCAGTAGTGAAGTAGTGACATCAGCAGCAAATGTGTGAAAGCTTTATGCACATAGACAAAACTTATAGATGTGTGACTCGCTGCATGATATTATTCCAATCACAACTGTTTAAAGCCCCTATAACAGAGCTGTGTAGGACTGTCATAATCTGATCAAAATTACTTTGAGAAGACAGTGAAACTGAAGAGAGGACGAGACAGTTTTCCTTGTGGTGGAGGTAGTGAAATGTAAAGAAATAATTAAAGTACAATTCTGCCCTACCCGTACCTCCAAAGATGAAACCTGAGTGAAGGGAACTTTGTGAAAGTATCAATACCACCTGTTAGTTTGCCACACATACACCCCAAGGAGTGTGAAAAACAACGGTCCAGAGTGTTAATGAAGTGATGAATTGCTGCTTGTAACATAGAATCTACTGTATAATAAACAGTTGAGTACACTCAAGTAATGTAAGTGTATAAAATGTATATATAAATATAATTATTTTAATAATGTGCCATGGATGATGCCCACAACTCCATGAATGCAGTCTGTTTCTCGTTGATTTCTTGCTGCTTGGTAGCAAGCACCTGCAGTGCTGTAAGAGCAAAGTTTAATTCATTATTTCTGACACTGTCGCTGTCGGCTGTGTTACTGTTTCAAAGCTGCATTTTTACTGTTACTTACAGTATCAGTCACGTGCAGAGACAGCATACAACATGTTTGTTATCGGACTAGTTACATACCATGTGCGATTAAAAGAAAAAAAAACTGTTTTCATCCAGACATTTTTAATGAGGTTTGTGTCCCTGAGTGTTACTAAAATGTCTCTCCTCTGAGCCCGTCTCTGCCTGAATGTCAATTCCTCACTACTCTTAACCAGTTAGGACACCTCCGGAGCTTTCCTACATTTTGGTGGAAAAGGAAGTGATGTGTTATTTTAAAAATCTTGATAAATAGCTCTTATTCCTACCACTAAAAGTAAAACTGTCATTCTGAGAATTTTTGAACTAATTAGGAGCGATAAAGACACTTAGGTTAGATCATTTCTGGTTGGATCATTGTCTCAAAGCTGCATCAACACTGTTACTCAATAAAACCATAATAAAGCAGTCACCTACTATTGAATGTTCATTAGTGTGCACACAGATTCACCCAGTGTTACTAGACCATCTCTTCTCCGTGCATGTCTTTGTCTGAACGTTATTTCGTAACCGGTTAGAACACCTATGGACAACAAAATTGGACAAAACCAAACATTCAGAAACCTGAATGGGAAGAAAAATTTGTCTTCCTATTTCCACAGTAATTAACAATGTTCAGCTGCCAGGTGTTATTAATGAGGTGCAGACAATTAGTTAATCATCTAACAGTATAACTACCACTATAGAAGCAGAACTTTTGGCGTTTTTTTTTTTTTTTTTTCACTCCTCTCTTAATAAAGCTATTAAGTCCTCTCTCAAATGAGCTTTTTCTCAGTGCAAAACTCAATTAACCTAATATTCAGTCAAAGTGTTTCATCAATCAAGATTTTTCTCAGATTAGATTAGCTTCTACTCCAGAAGCTTATGAAGCATGCAGCTACTTAGACAAGTGACACAGCAATTATGCATGTGTGCTGCAGTTTTATAAAGGCATGTGTTACAATGGTTGCCAGCTTGAGGGCCTTGCCTAGCAATCAGCACTGGGTGGTTTATAAAAACTAGTTGGCTGTCTGTGTTACTGCCTGAAAGAGAGGCTGTGACATTACAAAGGTGGCAGGGAGGAAGCCCATTTTCCACAAAACAAATATGCTAATTCTTTGGAGCAATATCCTTGGGACTGTTGAGACCAAGTTGATGTTTGGTCATTATGCACATTTGCATGTTTAGCAACAAAACAAACACTGTATATTACCCAGTTGGATTGGCAAACTTGTTTGAAGAGGTTCTAGTAAACTCACAGTCATTAGAACTACAATGAACTTGTCCTTTATACCAGAATATTTTCAGAGACAAATGTGAGGCCATCTGTCCAGCAGCTTAAGCTAGGCTGAAATTGGGACCCACAGCATGAATCCAAGGACCCAGTCTGCCTTGTATCAGCAGTCCTGGCCAGTGAAGGTGGTGAAATGATGAGAGGAAATGTACCAATGTTGTTTAGATGTCACAGTTTATTTAAGTGCTGTTGCTGACCATGTACATCTCTTCATTACCACAATTTACCCAGGTTCTAATGGCTACTTGTAACATTTACATTCGACAACGCAAAAGTCATCTTAAACTGGTTTCATCAACATGACGTTGAGACCAGTGTTCTTCAGTGACCTTCTCTATCAGCAGATCTGAATGCAGTAGAACACCATTGGGATGTTATAGAATTGCAGCACGAATGTGCTGCAGAAAAAAATCGAGCAGAATCTTGAATATTAAATATTTAGTATATTGAACATTTACTTTCTGGGGAAGAAAATCTCAGAATTCTCAGAATGTGCAATGGTTCCCCAGTGTTTGTATATTCTATTATCCATGTTTGTTAATTTGAATCTCTACAGTATATGTTAAATAATTAATTTAGTTACTCGCTGGCAAAAAAAAAAAAATAAATAAAAAAAATCACAATGTTCATCCCGAGCTCTATTGTCACATTCATATTTGTTGCATTTGGGAATGTGAACATTTATTTGGAGCCACACACTGAAAAAATAACTTTTAAGATTTACTTGATAAAGTCCTCGTAACAATTTCCATGCGTGGATTTTCAGTAAAATTTATTGCTCCACTATTACTGTAAGTACAACTCCCATCATAGTCAGGTAAAATCTACTTGATAATTAAAGTACCATGAAGCAATCAAGTAAAAGTTACATAATTATATTTAATGCACAAGTTGGTTTTATTTAAAATAATCAAGTAAAGTTAATGTATTGTTATATCAGTAATATCAATTTATATTACTTCCTATAATAATGTGAACATTGCTAATTTATGTTTTGTAAAGAAACTGTAATTATTTCATCACAACAAAAATATTATTAAACTGTTTATTCACCAACATTACTGAATGTTTTTGACATTAACAGTCTCGATACAGGTTGTCTTTTTAATAAAAGTGCATTCAGCTAAATTTTGCAACCGAAGGAACAACTGCATGGCACCAGGGCCTGAAATACTTGTTTTAAACAAAATTGTGTAAAAACAAACAAACAAACAAACAAACAAACAAACAAATAAATAAATAAAAGTACAGCATTAATTTAGAAATAAAATAGAGCAAAAAATACATTAAACAAACTGTAGAATAGTCCTTTTTAGAACATACTATTTAAACTTATAGCCTTCTGAAGCAGTGAATATGCAACATTCAAATCAGCACACTGGACTAGTGCACTTTAAAGTATGCCATTAAAACCTTAATACATTAAAACATTTTAAGCAGAACATTAAGCTGAATTTTACATTTTAAGCAGAACATTAAGCTGAACATGTTAACTGATGATAACTTCATTAGGGCCCAAGCACTATGACATCAGCCCTATGTCATCATAGTGTGTGAAGGGCTCTCTTGTTTTCCTTAGGATTATTTTTATTAGGGCCCAAGCACTATGACATCAGCCCTATGTCGTCATAGTGTGAATTAGGGCCCAAGCACTATGACATCAGCCCTATGTTGTCATAGTGTGTGAAGGGCCCTCTTGTTTTCCTTAGGATTATTTATTTATTTTTTTTTTTCCCACCCTTTTTTTTTCACCCTTTTTTCGGGGGTCTTAACATGCTCAAAAACTCATGAAACATGGCAGACAGGCTGGAATCTGCTGCCATCAGGATGCCTGCGAGTCTCGTGGCCCGGGGCCCAAAGGGGCCCGCACACGAGATTTTGCTGCCTAGCTCATACACACTTTCACCTAGGCACACGAAACTCGGCAGACATTTAAAGCTCATCGAGCCGAACAACTTTCGCGCTGCATGTCCTGGGCTAAACTCAACAGGAGGCCGGTTATTTTGGGTCGTTTGCAAAAACGCACCCAATGGATTTTGATATACTCCTCCTAGGGAAATTATACAATCGCTACCAAACTGGGCCAAAGAGATCTAAAGACATTGACGATGCAAAATTGCGGAGGGATTTTCGATATCTTAAACGGGTCAGCCGTGATAATGTCTTAAACGTACGCCGAAAAATGATTAATAACTTTGTGTGGCATTATATTGAGTGACATTATATTCAGTGACACCTTCTGTGACATCACATACACACACACACACACACACACACACACACACACACACACACACACACACTAATGCACTCAACAAATATTTAGGGCCCAAACAGACATTAGCCCTGTTTTAACACACAAATACATCTCACACACTAACACAGACATCACTAATGTTAATACACACAGACTCAAACCATACACCGTCTAACCCATCCTGGAGTCCTGCTTCTGGTTGGAGATCTCGTCGCATGGATGCCCCGTGTGGTCTGCCTGGATTCGTGTGGTGGCTGGGCATGGTTTCCATGAAGACTGTCCTGTCATCGATTGATGCTCTGGGGACCTGTGACTTCAGTTGTTCGATAGCTCAGGACTGGAATCTCCTACAGTCTACCTGAGCCTCCAGGAACAAACTGGACTCCTTTTAATTTTAATTTTAAACACATCTCCTGTTATACTGAACTTCCAGTACACATTATTATGCTGATCAATCCCTGCTATCCGTTATCACCCAGATGAGGATGGGTTCCCTGTTGAGTCTGGTTCCTCTCAAGGTTTCTTCCTATTACCATCTCAGGGAGTTTTTCCTTGCCACCGTCGCCCTCGGCTTGCTCATCGGGGACAATCTTATCATTTTGATTCATATACATTGCATAAAAACTTACTTCTTTTTATTGTGTAAAGCTGCTTTGCGACAATGTCAATTGTTAAAAGCGCTATATAAATAAAATTGACTTGACTTGACTTGACTACACACAAACAAGCACAAACACAAGCACATTTACTCGTCACACACAGACTCACACATCTACACGTCACACACCTCTCTCCCTCACTCTCACACACTAACCCTTACACACTAATGGGCGCGCAAACACACACACCCACACACATGCGCACACACGTACACACGCAGGCATGCTGCATGCACACACACAAACACACTCATACATCACACACATGCACACATACATACAACCATATTACAAATGTTTACACTCGTGCACACACACACACACACACACACACACACACACACACACACACACACACACACACACACACACACACTAATGCACTCAACAAATATTTAGGGCCCTGACATTAGCCCTGTATAGTGTGTGATGTGAGCAGGTTGTGAGGTGCAACCGAGTGGCGATGGCTTTTTCGAGGTCTTAGCACACTCGAATGACACAGGTTGTGCTGTGCGCCCGGGGTGGGAATGGCGCAGGGTGCTTTGGGCCCGTCATCGTTATATATATATATATATATATATATATATATATATATATTATTTTTTTTTTCCCATCCTTTTGGACTTTTCGGGGGTCTTAACATGCTCAAAAACTCATGAAACATGGCAGACAGGCTGGAATCTGCTGCCATCAGGATGCCTGCGAGTCTCATGGCCCGCACACGAGATTTTGCTGCCTAGCTCATATACACTTTCACCTAGGCACACGAAACTCGGCACACATTTAGAGCTCATCGAGCCGAACAACTTTCGTGCTGCATGTCCTGGTCTAAACTCAACAGGAGGCCGGTTATTTTGGGTCGTTCAAAACCCAATTTTGATATACTCCTCCTAGGGAAATTATACAATCGCTACCAAACTGGGCCAAAGAGATCTAAAGACATTGACGATGCAAAATTGTGGAGGGATTTTCGATATCTCAAACGGGTCAGCCGTGATAATGTCATAAACGTACGCCGGAAAATGATTAATAACTTTGTGTGGCATTATATTGAGTGACATTATATTCAGTGACACCTTCTGTGACATCACACATAACACACACAAACACACACACTAATGCACTCAACAAATATTTAGGGCCCAAACTGACATTAGCCTTGTTTTAACACACAAATACATCTCACACACTAACACACACATCACTAATGTTAATACACACAGACTCAAACCATACACACAAACAAGCACAAGCACATTTACTCGTCACACACAGATTCACACATCTACACGTCACACACCTCTCTCCCTCACTCTCACACACACTAACCCTTGCACACTAATGCGCGCACACACAAACACACACACACACACACACACACACACACACACACACACACAGGCATGCTGCATGCACACACACAAACACACTCATACATCACACACATGCACACATACAGACACCCATATTACAAATGTTTACACTCTCGCACACACACACCTCTCACGATGCACACACACTAACCCTTACACACTAATGCACGCACACACACACACACACACACACACTCATACATCACACACATGCACACATACATACACACCTCTCACGATACACACACACACACAAACACACACCCCTCTCTCACGACGCGCACACACACACACACACACACACACACACACACACACACACACACACACACACTAATGCACACAAACACATCTCACACACTAACACAAATATCACTAATGTTAATACACACAGACTCAAACCATTCACACAAACAAGCACAAACACAAGCACATCGTCACACACAGACTGACACATCTACACGTCACACACCTCTCTCCCTCACTCACACACACTAACCCTTACACACTAATGGGCACGCAAACACACACACCCACACACATGCGCACACACGTACACACGCAGGCATGCTGCATGCACACACACAAACACACTCATACATCACACACATGCACACATACATACAACCATATTACAAATGTTTACACTCTCGCACACACACACACCTCTCACGATGCACACACCACACACACACATACGCACACCCCTCTCTCTCACGACGCACACACACACACACACACACACACACACACACACTAATGCACTCAAATATTTAGGGCCCAAACTGACATTAGCCCTGTATAGTGTGTGATGTGAGCAGGTTGTGAGGTGCAACCGAGTGGCGATGGCTTTTTCGAGGTCTTAGCACACTCGAATGACACAGGTTGTGCGGTGCGCCCGGGGTGGGAATGGCGCAGGGTGCTTGGGCCCGTCATCGTTGCTTGCAACTATATTCTTTAAAGCTTGTACTTTTCAAGTTCTAAAAAAACATTCTGAAATAGCTCAAATGTGTAGCGCAGTGCTTGGGGGTATGCAAGGTTAAGGGCATTAATTAGTCCCATCAGCAGTGCACATGCCTTTGCAGTATTGCCACATTCTTGCAAAATTTCCTTTCCTTCAAGGATAATGGATACATCATCCGGTTCTTTCCCTTCAATAGTACGGACTATGCAGATTTTAAGATGGTGCAAACAGGCATCACTTCGTCTGTCCTCCTGCATTAAATGTTCAAGAAAAAAAGATTAAGATAATTATTTTGATAAACAAAAATTGAATTGTTTCAATCACCTGTGCTGACTTCATTATCACACAGAAAAGAACACATAATAAAAAATGACCATCATTTCATTTCATCACACTTCAGATTGTTAAACTAAAACTAAAGGGTTAAATTGTTTTAGCAAAAATCTTGCACCAGTAAAACATTTGTAGAACATTGCATGAGATGGCTACACTTCATAGTCTGATTACTTTGCATATTTACAATGTCAGGAAATCACAATGGCAGGATGAGTGCTGAGTTTGTATTTAGTTCACCCAAACATGAATTCTTTCTATAATTACTCAGTTTTATGATGCTACAAACCTTTATGTTCATATGTATTCATTTGCATTCGGTATATGCTTCTGTCCAATGCAGAGTGAGATCTACCTGTAAATGAACATGCACAGTTTGTTATACTAAAACAACGGTATAAAACACTTACCCACTATTTTATATTTTGCAATGAAGAACAAATAAAAATAACAGCTACATTACAGCAAGCAAATAAGTATATAGATCTATACTTGTCTCAATGTGATAAGTAGAACAGTAACTTCTATAGAGTCTTAAATTAACTTTCTGCACTGTATCCAAATTTTGAAATATACAGTAGTCCTGTTGATAGAATCTGTTAACAAGAATTTACATTCAATAAAAAAAACATTACAGATTTAAATTTTAAATGCAGCATAAAAATCATGGGTTGTGTATAGAGTGATTGAAAATAACACAATGCATATTATGATATGGAAAATCTCTTCCATTCCAGTGATTAAAAAACGGTAGCAATGGTAATTTTAGAATCTGTTGAAGCTCAGTGGTCCGAGCACAACCTCTCACGGGCGAACCTTTCTCTGAACACGCCGTTTTCACGAGGGTGGGGGTAAGAAACACGCATGTCGGTTTATTAATCCGCGTGCTCGGTTGGTTATTAGTATTATTATTATTTTTTTTTTTTTTACCACATGGCCCCTGGGGCGTTCCGTAGGTTCAGCTTTTTTACATAACATGAATCTCTACACAATTAAACACTCAAACATTGCTAATTGTACATCCCGAGATTAAGATGAACATTAATTGGGAGTCAGGAAACCGAGAATCACATCCAAAACAGAAAGGTAAACTTACCTCGAACACAACAAACACCAGTTCCAGCCACACCGCGCAGTACCTCCGTGATGATCCCCAACTGACTGATCCACAGCAGCGTCTCCAAACACGCATGCGTGGTTTAATTTGAAATTGAAACTAAACTTTAAAAGTAAAACTTACTTAATATTACTACTGTAGGTTTATGTGCAGTGACTATAAAACATTTAAATATTACAAGTAAATACATAATAATATTTAAGTCTCAGTTACTCCACTCAGTTCATTCATTACATGAATTAAATGTGTAGGTATTTAAACTTTTCCTTAGGAATTTCTAGTTCTCCTTAAAATGTATTTTTATCATGTAAAAATTATAATGGTTAATTTAATATTTTTTACCGCTCCAAAAAGTCATTTCTTTTCAGTGCAGGAAATGTAATCTTCTGAGGAAGTTTGAATTAAAGAGCAGCACTTGTACCACTTACTATGTCATAACGTATTTTAGCATAGTTGCAACTGAGTAGTCTGTTTGGACAAGAGACAGCCCATGTGTGGTGATATACTGTAGAGCACAGCAGCACTGGTATGTTTATCTGCATCAAAGATGTTCTAACAACATCTGTCAGTCACCTGCATGTGTGAAAGTAGGTCTGTGCAGGCAGCCATACTGAGGAGAGATCATCTGCCTGCCGAAAAACCATATTTAACACCAGGCACAGAAGACTCCTTAACAGTTGCATCGGAATTATCCATGCTCTTTTAGTTACAGCTACAAAGTTAATTACTGTACCCTCTTACACAAGGCTGAATTCTGAAATTTCTCTCTATCCCCTGATCAAGTGCACTACTTGATGTGTGTGACAACAGATTGTACACCCTAGCTTCAACCCAGAAGTTAACAGAGCTAATATTTTTAAGTGGAATAAGTAAAAATATAGAGTAGAATATAGAATAATGTACAAGATTTACAAAATGTCGCATCACCTACATGGTTCATTCTTCTCAACTTTTGGCTGCATATTACCAGTAAGAATTTAAAACTACTTTCACCCATGATCATTACACAAACTCTTGGTCAGCAGCCAGCTATGCCCGTGATGGTAAATTAATTCTGCCAGTCACAGAAGGGTATGTGTTGGCAGAGAAAAAAAAAAACTAGTTAAATATAGAAAGAAATCAAAATCTGTTTATAAGAAATGTTATTTGCAGAACTTTTGTAAAAAAGCAATATCACATTTGTGCGGAATTCTTGGATATAGCACAGCTGCGATGCCTTTGGCACTCAGGCTGTGCCCTAATCCTTTTGACCGCATCACAATCATGCTGATATCCAGCAGTAGAGTATTCCCTCTTCTGTGATATTGCTTAATGAAAAGGTTTGTACGACATGACAATTTATGGTGTGTTTAATTAATTATTTGGTATGGTCAACTGATGTCATGATTAGTTTTATACAAAACATTAAAACACCATAAAACCAAATCATCAGGAGATTTTTTTTTTTCCCACCTAATATTATAGATCTAGCAGTCTGAGTCTATGTGCTCTTAAATTGTTATTTACAGTAGGTGGTTACTTAACCCTCCAAAAGTAAAATAAATATATTTTCTGTAGGAGATTTGGAACGCTTTTAAAGGGGAAAAATATGCCAAATTCCCTTTTTGTTCATTTGATATGATCTCTGTGGTGTGTGTACATTCAAAAAAGGATGAGGGGGAAAAAAGCACACCCTACTATTTTTCTTCTTTAAAATGTGTTTTCTTGATTTTTTTTATTTATTTAGATTTTTTGTCACTTATAATTGCATTCTCAATAAGCGAATGTCAATGAGCAAATCATAAAGCTCAGGTGTTACAATTTTTTCATTATTGTAACTAATTTTAGCTTGTATTTGGCTTTTAGTAGTAACAAATCGATTTTGTGCAGACATAAGACTGTTATTGCTCTATGATATTCTCAATTTCACCTGTTTGGTAATTTAAAAATAAGTATTTTGATTTGGAGCTACATCATCAGTCATTTTTGTTTCTTAAGAGCTAGCGATGGGTAAGGTAGTGGGTAATATGCTGGGATAGGATCCAGGTCCCCGCGACCCTGAATACAGGATGAAGCGATATAGACGATGAGTGAGTGAGTGAGTGAGTATGCGTAATTGGTAATAGTTAGCCTTTTACATACAGTTCGTATATTGTTGAATCTGAATGATTTCATAGTGACGCTATTAAAAAACCAACTGATAAAAAAATTATTATGCATGTTTCATTTGTCAAAACATGAGTTGGAAATGCCTTGTAATATACCAAACACAACTGGGTTAAATGGGGTACTTTTTTCCCTGTTGTTTCCAGTTTCTGCATTCTTATTGGCAAGGAAAATGCACATCATCATCTGAGCATTCCAGCCATGTTTTTAGATTTAGGAGTTTAACAATTTTTTTTTTCAAGAGTGTACTGTATGCATACCATGACAGTCTAAAATCTCCTGGATGACTATTAAAATAAATAGACTTGTTAAATATATAAATATTAAAAAAAAAAAAAAAAAAAAAACTTGGATGAATCTGTTTTGGATGTGGATGGCATGCCAGTTTCAACATTTCATAAATAGCTTTTAAGAGTGCTAGAAGCATTGACTATTCAAATAAGCTTTAAGGATTTTTTTTCCTTTTTTTCTTCAAATGTGTAGGTATGCCAAGCTGGTTTTTGTACATGGTACAAATTTAAAGTTATCAACAATAGAAGATTTTAATTACTCAGGTAATAAGGTGGGTTTTTATGTGGTGTGTTTCAGAGGATCATTATTTGCCTTTGTCAGATTGACTAAGCATATCTTTTATGATGACCATCAAACCAAATGATGCAAACAGCACAGAAGCTCAATAATTATGCTTGCTTCAAAAATACTGAAGTTAACCACATGAATTCCCATACTGTACTGTATGTGCATGTTAACCAAACAACTTTTTGGTTTTGCATTGTCATTTCCAAAGTTATATATTGTATATTATAAATACAGTAAGACTGATGCATGGTGAAATGTCATATTGTTACATTTATTGTCTACTCCTCAATGGATATTTCAAATGACATTGCATGTGTGCATTTTAGTTAGCAAGCTCAAATGCATAAATCCATAAACCTCAGTTTGAATCTTACTATATTAAATACTCCTGAAATTATTATTCAATGTTGTAACATTTTTAAACAGTCAGAAACACATACACAAAGCGTCATTGAAGACAAAAAAGACCTGAGGATGTTTCCAGTTCACTCCTATTTATAACCTGCAGGTGCACCTTATCAGATGACGTCACCTGACCAAAATTTGACGTGTTTGATACACACATGCTTCACGACCGTCTAAACAAAGAGATGTTCCCATAGCGTTTTCACGCAGCATCTTGTTCCCGCTTTTTCAGTGTGCATGCAAACATGCACCCAACTACACACACACACACACACACACACACACACACACACACACTGCTAAAACAAAAGAATGCCAATAAATGATGTTCATAATGAGCCACAGGTAAAAAGCTGTCACCTTCATCCTTTACTATCTCCCTTGCTCAGCCTTGCTGCCACAGTGTTTTATAAGAAGCTCAACATACCGGCCTTTTTCCTTTAGAAACTGCTCAAGAAATGTAAATTGTCCATTGAATAGAATTATATTTTCTGTTTCCTATTGACAGATGAAAAAATAAAAGAAAAAGTCATACAATATCATACGACTAGTTTGTTCTGAACAGCTGATGACTAATTTGAAATTTATAGTTTGCAAAAATCTACATTAATGAATATTTATGAAGATTACAGTGATTTATTGGATTAGTTTACCTGCCAAGATTCTTCTTTACAATCTATTCAGCTAACGCTGCTTGGGAAGACTGCTGATGTTTGGCAGTTTGGGTTTAAAACCTTATTTGGGAATTCTTATAGTAGACATCAAGTCTTTGGAACAGAAGGGAATTTATTGCACTGTATGTTGAGACCCTTGGTCATTTTGTTAATTTTGTAAGTGCTAATAATCTTGGTGCCCACAGACTTACAGATTTTTAGGAACACCTCAATGTTGAAAAGTTCTTCAGTTTTTTGTCCTTGTCTTTCAGTCAAAATTTGTCAAAAAGTTGATACTACAGAAATGAATCATATTCTATTGAGAACTATCCAATGACACGATGCATTCAGAAACTTCTAAATGTTGGTGGAATATAAACTGCAAACATCCTTCATAAGCAATCATTGTACTTTGACCACATCAGATGATTGTTCCCGATTTCTTGTATGATTTGTTTGAATTAATTATTTCTATTGAACTATCCTGGTGGATGAAAGTACAAATTTTTAAGGATTTTTTTAAATAGTCACATGATGTTTCTTTGCAACCTGAAATAAAGACAAGACACAATTTTTATTTTTTCCAGGTGTATTTACTCAAATCTCATTCAGGTGATGGCATATCTAGACTTTGCAATATTTGTCCATTCTTCTTTGCACAAATAGTTAAGTTGAGTTAACTTTGATGGTAACTGTTTGTGGCCTGTGGTCTTTAAAAAAATACCTTTTTTTTAAAATAGGGTTTATGTACAGTATAGGCTCTGACTAAGCCATGAAAGGATGTTTACATTTTTTCAACCATTGTGTGGTCAGTTCCCTTTCAAAAGCTACACTCAATGCTGCGTGAAAACGCTATGGGAACATCTCTTTGTTCTCCGGTTGTGAAGCCTGTGCATGTCAAAACCGCCGAATACTTCAGCTTATAACCTCTGCCAGGCATGACGTCACCGAATAAGGTGCACCTGCAGGTTATAAATAGGAGTGAACTGGAAACATCCTCAGATCTTTTTGTCTTCAGGACCGCTCTGTGTTTGCGTGTGTGTGTGCAAGCCATAACGAAAGCAAAAAAAAAAGGGAAATAACAGCATTAACTCACCGATATGGCGGAGTTGCTTAAGAGATGTGTGCCTCCGTGTGATAGATCTCTTTCGGAGGGCGATCTCCATGAATTTTGTCTTGAGTGCTTGGGGGAAAAACACGCTCGCCTCGGGCTTCAGGGAGACTGTGAGTACTGTGATCTTCTCCCTATTAAGGTGCTTCGCGCGCGGCTCGCTTTCTTTAAAGAGAAACCGCGAGCCGCAGTGCATTCCTGGGGCTCACGTGCTGATCTGGCAGACGCGCACGAGACGGAATTCCCTCTTTTCTCTCGCGCTCTCTCCGGATCAGGAAGATTTAGCTTCCGCTTCACAAGCGCGCTCCGGCGCTTCTTGTGAAGGAGCGGAAGAATCCTCCTCTCTCGCTTCCATGGAAGTAGCCTCCTCACAACGCTCCTCCAGTGCTGACAGAGCTTATTAGAGAAAGGGGAGAATTATTAGAGGTTATAACGCGTGCGGTCGAGCGATTGCATATCGACCGGCCGCAGAAGCGAGATTCCCCCAAGCGCTCGAGATTAGACGAGAGGTTTCTGTCGGGTGGCCGGGGGGAGGAGCCTCAACGTCTCTCTCTCTCCCCTTCTTTGGTGACCTCCATGACGAATTAACTCTTTCATGGAGCAAGCCGTATTCATCGCGTGTTTTTGTACCATCGACTTCGACTTATTCGAATAGAAGCCCCAGATAGAAGAGACGCTTGGGGGCTATCTCTCTCCTGGGACATCATCCTCCCTGAAAAAGCCTACTCACCCCTACGGGCCGTTCTATGGCTGCCATGGTATCCACGGAGAGGCATCTGTGGCTGAACCTCACGGGCATCAAGGAAAAGGATCATGCTGTCCTTCTTGATGCCCCTGTCTCGCCTTCCAGCCTTTTTGGCGACACTGTTAATTCCGTCGCCACTAGGTTTCGGGAGGCGAAGCTATATGAACAGGCCTTTGGGAGGTTCCTTCCCCGCCATGCTCAAGAATTGGGACCGTCGGCATGAGGTGCAGAAGGAGAGCGTGACCAGCCGCGCACCCCCTCGTAAAGACTGGGGTGGGGCTCACCGCTCTTCTCAATCTGCCTCAAAAAGACCGGACCTGAGGAGCTTCCTCTCTTCAAAGAGGAAGCCCTGAGGCTCGTGTGCCCGGGGCCATGGGGGTGTCTCCCCTCCAGCGAGGGGCACCTGGATTTCCTTAACAAAACAGGGCCTCCTCGCTGGCACTCCTAGGAGGCTGGTGTTCAATCCCCGCCACCACTAGTGTTTCGGGGAGCGCCGGTCTCCAATGAAAAGTTGGGTGTTCGGGCATCTCCTGCCACACTTCAGGATACCCAACACCTAACACCCCCCCCCATCCAGCCGAAGTGTCAAAGCTCGTGCCCCTTTCGGAGAAGCTGGCAGCGTGGAAACTACTGCCAGGCGTATCTCCTTGGGTACAAAGGACTGTAGCCACAGGCTACAGGATTCAGTTTGAACATCGTCGGCCGCGTTTCAATGGCGTGGTCTCCACTTCCGTGAAACCGGACTAAGCACAGGCCCAGGAGTTACAGACTGTGCTGGGTAAAGGGGCCATAGAACATGTTCCCCTCCCAGACAGAGAGTCGGGCTACTACCGTCGGTACTTTTTGGTGCCCAAGAGAGATGGGGGGTTGCGTCCGACCTTGGATCTTTGCGGCTTCAACCGCTATCTCAGGAAATCCAGATCCAAAATGTTGACTGTCAAAATGATTGTTTCTCAAATCCAATTAGAGGATTGGTTTGTGACAATCGATCTCAAGGATGCATATTTCCATATAGAAATATTGCCACAGCACAGGAAGTTCCTGAGGTTCACTTTCGGGGGCGAAGCTTACCAGTATCGGGTCCTTCCATTTGGCCTAGCTCTGTCACCCCGCACATATACAAAATGCATGGATGCGGCTCTGGCTCCTTTACGACTCCAAGGCATCCGTATTTTGAATTACATAGACAACTGGCTGATTCTGGCCCAGTCTCAGGAGCTAGCGCTTCGACATCGGAATGTCGTCCTAGCCCATCTCCATTCTCTAGGATTGAGATTCAACGCCACAAAGAGCGTTCTCCTTCCTGTTCAGAGGACAACATATTTGGGTGTCACATGGGATTCGGTCACAAAGCGGGCACAGCCCTGCTCGTGTCGAATCCATTCTCAACACCCTGAAGGAAATCAAGCTAGGCCAGAAGGTCACTGTTCATCACTTTCAGAAATCTCTAGGCCTCATGGCAGCTGCGTCCACGGTGATACCTTTGGGCCTTCTGCACATGAGAGCGTTTCAGCTGTGGCTGGGGGTTTCATTCAAGGGCCAATCCCCAGAGGCTAATAAGGGTTACCCGCCGGGGGCTTCGTACCCTTTCTATGTGGTTCAGATCCCGGTGTCTGACTTTGGGTCCCACTTTATGTCCGTCTTGTCCTCGCAAGATGCTAATGACAGACGCTTCCTTCACGGGCTGGGGTGCGGTCTTGGATGGCCATCCAGCACAAGGGAGCTGGAGAGGTCATCTTCTCGCGTGGCACATCAATTGCCTCGAAATGATGGCTCTGTTTCTGGCCCTGAAACACTTCCTCCAGCAGTTGAGTAGCTACCATGTCCTAGTGCGTGTGGACAGCACTGCGGTAGTCTCGTACATAAATCACCAGGGTGGACTGCGCTCGCGCCGCTTGAATAAGCTAGCGCACCAGGTTCTGCTTTGGGCAGATTGTTTCAGTGCTGGAGTTTCTGCAAGAAAACTTGTACTCAGGCTTATGCCCTAGTACTCTCAGAACGTACGTAGCCGCTATTTCGGCTTGTCACGATCTGACCGATGGGGTTTCTGTGGGGAAGCACCATTTAATTGCCCGTTTTATTCGTGGAGCTAAACGGTTGAAGCCGCCCACTAGAGCGACGGTCCCTTCATGGGACTTAGCTATCGTACTCGAAGGCCTGGCTGACACCCCTTTCGAACCACTAGAGTCTTCGCCTGTCAGGCTTCTGTCTCTTAAGATGTTTTTTCTTATGGCTATTACTTCCTTGAAGAGGATTGGGGATCTGCAGGCTCTGTCAGTCTCCCCATCCTGCCTAGACTTTGCCCCTGGGCTAGTCAAAGCTATTCTGCATCCTCACCTGGTTCCATTCTCGACCATGCACCCAGTTGTTCTCAAAGCCTTCTGTCCTCCGCCTTTCACAGCTCCGGAGCAGGAAAGACTTCACTTACTGTGTCCAGTTCGTGCTCTTCGGAATTACATCTACCGCACTAGCCAGTGGCGTAAGTCAGAGCAGCTCTTTATTTGCCATGGGGGTCACAACCGGGGGCGGCTGCCACTAGACAGACTCTGTCACACTGGATGAGAGATGCTATTGCCCTAGCCTATGAGGCGCGTGGTCACACTTCGCCTCTGGGAATCAGGGCTCATTCAACCAGGGGGATTGCCTCATCAATTGCCTTGGCAAGAGCCGTCCCCCTGCAGCAGGTGTGTGATGCGGCGAGCTGGTCCTCTCCACACACGTTTGTTAGATTTTATAGTCTAGATGTCAATGCTACTCCGGGTTCGCGGATCCTTGAGTCAGCATCCCAGAGCTAGGTCTGAGACCTCCTCGGCTTTGTGCACACATGCTACACAACCTGGGGGTCCAGACACTTGCAGTGCGGCGGCGTTGGTATTCTCGTTTCCATAGCATTTTCACGCAGCATCGAGTGTAGCCTTTGAAAGGGAACGTCTCGGGTTACTTGGCTGTAACCCTGTTCCCTGATAAAGCGAGAACGAGATGCTGCATTCCGATGCCACACTGCTGGCGTGCCTGGACGTCCTTCAGACAAAATTGACCTGAGGATGTTTCCAGTTCACTCCTATTTATAACCTGCAGGTGCACCTTATTCGGTGACGTCATGCCTGGCAGAGGTTATAAGCCGAGGTATTCGGCGGTTTTGACATGCACAGGCTTCACAACCGTAGAACAAAGAGATGTTCCCATAGTGTTTTCATGCAGCATCTCGTTCCCAATTTATCAGGGAACAGGGTTACAGCCAAGTAACCCGAGACGTTTTGCTGTGTGCTTCAGGTTATTGTCATGATGAAAGGTTAATCCTCTTTCCATTCGCATTTTTTTAGCAAAGCGTATCAAGAATTTTATGCCATTTTGTCCCATCCAATTTCCTTCTGACAAGTGCTCCAGTTCCTGCTGCAGAGAAACACCCCCATAACAGGATAATACCACCTCCATGCATCACTCACCTGAGCCTAATTCATTAATAATAAATTATTAGTTGGTTATTAGTAACCTAATTATTAGTAGGTTATAAAAATTTGTATCCTAGGTTTGGTTCTTGCCTCATATCTGGTATGTTATCTTTGTTGTGTTGCCACCACTTCGTGCCATCCGTTTGGGACTACTCTAGTGAAAGCTTTCTGTTGTGTTTGTTTGTGTTTTTGCATTACAATTAAAAACTTAATTTCTGCAACCCTAAAACTGCAAAGCAACAAAATGTGAATATTTTAAAGCAGGTGTTGAGTCATTCTTTTCTATACCCACTGTAGATTGTAGATTAAATAACCAGATGAAAAAGAAAAAATACAGATGGGTGGATAAGCCTCAAGTCATTGCACAGTCCAAACATGTTTTTGAAAAATGTACCATTGGCAGTAACACAAACGTGGTTTCTGCTATGACTGCTCCCACAATAGAAAAATAATGATTCTGCCATCATAGGAAGTTTTGGACCATAAAGAAACAGTTGAGTTGGTTGTATCAAGTCTTAAAAGAAACTTTTTATTTAAAGGTAACTGATCACAAAACAAAGTAGCTGATCTTCCTGGGTCCCCTAAATCAGTAGATAATCTGAAAGACATGCTAAGATAAGAATTTAATCTCCATGGTTACTTTAATTTCCTGTTTAGATACCCAGAACTTGCAGAAACTCTGTGTGACCTTTTCAATATATCTAAGCTTAAATAAAAAAGGGAGGTAAACAATGTTGCTTGAAAGATTCTTGTTCTTATGACCAAAGTGAGTCATTGTCTATACACCAAATGCCATTTCACTTTCAATCAGCATGCCCTGTTCTTCCTTTGCTAGGTACTGTACTACTGCACAGAAGTCCAAACTACATGGGCACACTGAAATTTTATATCTCAACCTTTTTCCTGTGATATTGAAATTAGGCTACATGAAACAGATATGGTTTTCTCAGAGACTCAGAAATGAAATAAGATTTTTTAAGAAATTTGCAGAGGAAATTTATACCATATTCAACACATCATGAGAGAGAGAAAGTTGCTGCTGCTGTTCTTTTAAAACATCCATGACTCACAGATCCAGGGTCAGACAGTGGTTATGGGAGGTAGATAATAAGAATCAAATCTAAGTTTTGCAACTGGCTGTGAGAATGTCAATGTAAACTCATGGAAAGGTCAAGAGAGCCAAAGGTCTATGAAAAATCCCAAAGAGAAGAAGTAATTTTTTTCCTAATCATCCCGAGGGTGATGATGACAGCTTAGAAGCATAAGAAACCTAAGTTCTGAAAGAAAGGGGAAAAATGAGAATCCATCTGTTATCCAATAGAAGTTGGAGTGTATCTTAGAAGAAAGGTGGCTAAAATTTATAAAGAATGGCTCACTTTGTTTTGTGAAAATGAGGTTGGTTTGGCTGTCATGGGGCATTCAAGTCAAATCGGGACTTTTGATTGTGCAAAACAATATAAGTGTTATGAGAGTAAAAACTCTATCTTTCTATATAATCCCCTGCTACATTAATGTACTTATCACAGTGTTTCACTTGTACTTGGATGCCATCAAGGTAGAATGTTTTCTCAGTACATCAGAGCCATGATCAGACTACCTACTTTATGTTTGAAACACTGGCGTCCCAGAAACTCATTTATGGCCCAAACATGTGCAAATGGTATGAAGCGAGGTTAGGGCAGTTCCAGGAATGGGGGCTATAACTCCCAGCTGAATCCCTGTTATGTACAAGTGGTGTTTGTAAATCATAGTATGTAGAGTCCCCCCCACACACATAGATGGATGGATGGATGGATGGATAGATAGATAGATAGATAGATAGATAGATAGATAGATAGATAGATAGATAGATAGTGAACGTTTCCATTCCATTTAGGCATTTAACAGACGCTCTTATCAAGAGCGACTTACAAAAAAAGGAACATCTCACAAGAGCTACAGTTTTGGAGTTGCTCTGACTTAGTCATCTGTCCATCATGATAGTCCTTTAAATCCTTACTTCAAACTCAAATCCTTATGCGTGGCCATTTTTTATCCTTCCATTACATTACCTTCAGGGGGAAAATTTTCACTTTCTGCCTAATACAGTATATCTGTCACGAGCAACCGGAGGATAAACACAACAGTCTTAGCAGTTAGCCCATGTAGCGTGGATGGTAAACCCAAACGCGGAAGTAGCGCGAGTAGGCAGGATAACCACGCGTTTAGTCTAAGAACTCTCTTACGCAAAGAGCAAGGATCTACACAAATAAACCCGCGTTCTAGCAACACACACTCAATCAAAGAAGCAACCCGAATCGGTGAGTACTCACAGAATAGTTGGCGAAGCAATGTGAAGCGCCATTTTGTCTCCTTTTATGCTTCCTGGTTCGCGACCGTACCACTTCCGGGTCCTAGTGTTACAAGTGTGCATGACATTATCCCACCCTACTCAACATTGATCACTGATTGGTAAATTGATTCTCAATGGCCAGCTGAAGCTAGCAGTCTTTCAATATACAGTAATAACAGAGAGCATGGACATAAGATAAGAAAGAACTGGTAAACAAAGATAAAGGACCAAAACTCCACCACTTAATACTGCATTTTTTTTTTTACTTATTAGGGATTTAGAAATTCACCAGATTTAGTTTCAAATATACTATCTGGTATAAGTACCTTGCTACTTGACATTTGACAACAATAAGTACTATAGAGAATGCTATAAAGATTTTTCATTTTATTATGCACATTCAATATCATGGTACACTGCAAAGGGCACCATGTAGGCCTGTGGAAATACAATGTTTACACCATTGTTGTCTTCTAGGTCTTTAGTTTAACATTGAAATTTCCCATCCTGAAGATGCTTGGGGAAGATTTTTCTGATTTACCCAGTTATTGTTACTAAAATTGGCATTGTCCACAGGGAATATGCTGTGCTCACAGATTTTCCACACTGTTCCCTTCTACCTTTACCCTGTTGACCTTCTCTTTGGACTCTGTTGTAAATAAAAATAAAATCTTCTGGAAATGACCAGAGCATTAGGTGACCAAGGAATCAGGAGACTCAGAGCCAGGGTTCAGCTGGAAAAGATAGTTTATTCTGCTTGCAAGCGTCAATCAGTCAGCCTGGGCAATGAAATCCAAACATAAATGGCAAAACACCAATTTTATACTAAGATGTAAACATCGACCCAAGGCCAAGAAATGGAAAAACAATGGTAGAAAAATACAATCAAGGTTAAAAACATCATGTGATAACTAAGTAAACAGGAGCACTTACTAAGTAAACAAGGACACTTACTAAGATCACGCTGACATAAATCCATTCTTAATGATTGTACCATATTCATATAAAAGATTAAGGAAAATTAGAAATCAATCCCTCAATTCCCCCCTGTGGATGCCCTAAAAGAATTCATAACAGCAAGCTTAACCTTTTGAAACATGTCTTACAATCTGTAATCACTGGCCAGGCGATTACCCATTTACATATTCTATAACAGAATAGGACTTACACTTCTAATCCGCGTACCGAGCATAAAATAAGGAAAAGGTCCAATCAAATGTAGGCATTAGGCCTGGAAGTCAACATTATTGTAGTTCCTGCTATTTGGGTGTGTCTTATACTTTTGGAAACACACAAACAACAGCAACGCATAGCCACATAAGCTAACAGAAGAACGAAAAGGAAAACCATGAAAACTAATAGAATTTCACGGCCATATATCCACCAGGAAACTAGCCAGGGCCCCTAGACCATCACTGTTAACTTGATCAATATGTATGACACGATCACGTAACTCCTCTAAGTCTTTAATATACTGAGTTAGGTTTAACGTAGGATCAAGAATGTCCGTACAACATTCAGGGCCAACAACTGCACAGGTACCCCCCTGTTGTGCTAAGATGTAATCTAAGGCAACTCGATTTTGCAAAACCATCATGCGATGTGATTGTAGTGTAGTAGATATCACCCCTAGGGCTTGGGCAGTGTCATTAGCCAATTTCTCAACTTCATGAGATAAGATACGGATCTGATCCAAACTAACCATAATACCATAATTAGGAATCAGAGCACCGAGTGATCTACTCCAGAAAGTCTGACTACATGTGAAATATTCAACACATAGACGAGGGTCATTAGCTGCGAATGATATAACCTTAAAAGGACTATTCTTCTTATTCTTCTCATTACCACTAAATGTAAATATAGCATCAACTTCAGAATAGAAAGCAATGTCCGACAGCAGCTTTTCTGTCACAATAATAGGAATTTCAGATTGGTTGATTGAGTCGGCAAAGGACTGATATCCCTGCTTAGTTGGTAAGAGTGTTAAGGTACCATTGTCATGAAGGTTAGCATTTGGGGGTACCTTTTGAACTCCCCTCTCTATGGCAGTGTGCACTTTTCCGTTCTTATACCAAATGCATTCGGCTTCCTCGCAATTTACTGGTCCACAAGAACTAGGAACATCTAAATTAATTTCTGAGCGATCTGTAGGTAGCCGGTGTATTAAAATAACATGCGGCGGAGTAGAATTAGGTTTACTTGTAATTTGGTCCTCAGGATTCGGGTGTCGAGGTCTCATGGCCGGGAGAATATAGATTAAGGAACATCGGCCATTGAATCTCGCAGGTAATTCGCTATATGCAGTACTTCCACACAACCAGTACCAGAAGGAGCTGGAACACGACAGAATTTATTAATTGAAAGCCAATTAACCCACGGACCAGGTTCAGAAACACAATCGAGTATAGAATGAGCTGTAAATTTAGTTTGAACTTGGGAAATGTATGAGCCATCTTTTTAGATGAAATTTGAGTTCGATGATAAAATTGCACAATGCCTCAGAGATTTCACCCATAAAGGGAGAGTCCCTCACATGATTTTCAACACACCATGGAAATGTAGTCAAGGTAATGACGTCAGTTACACTATGAGAGGGAAGATAAGTCTGATTACAGACTTCCACCCCTGGAGAGTAACATTGAGTAGCGACTGCTTGAGTTACATTATGACAAGTAGTTATGTTAAATGCTGATACATTAATATGCAGTAAAGCACAAGTGTCACAGACTGAAATGGCATGTCCTGACCTCGCAATACCAGCAGACACACTCACTGGATGAGGAACGCAGACTTCACAGCCTGGGTACAGTGTGTTCGGAGTTAATGTAAACAAAGCATGAAAAGTGTTTCTCTTATCAAAATCAGCACCTGACACATTTACCACACAGTGTAATATCATCAGAAAGGCGAATCTGAGTGAAAGTGTCCCAGATGTCAATTTCCCCATTGTACAATTTGAGGATTTGCCACCATGTATTAATATTACCAACAGCTACGCTCCCTGCATTGAAATCAATACTATTAGCATACCACGGATAACTGATGTATGTCAATTTTTGTTGATACTTATTAAAGAACATTCTGACCTTGAGTTTAGGATACAACTGATATGTTCTTACTTTTTGACACTGTAATACAGGACATGAATTAACAGTTATGGCATATGCTGAACAAGTAATGGCCTTTACATGTCTCCCCCAGACTATAGGGGAAGGTAATCTTCTGAAATTCTTAATAAAATAACCCCGAGCTCCAGTTGCAGCATAGGTGTGATTGTATAATGTGAAACCAGTGATTGTAACTATTTCATGATCACAATTTTGAGAAAGTCTATGTATGTAATCAACATTAGCTTCTTGAGATGTGGTGGTGATGACAGCGAGGATAGCTGGATCTTGTTTCAGCACGGCACGAATAGATGTCGAAGGACGCTGAGGCGTGCTGTGTGGCCAGCTAGGAGAAAGCGGGAACCCGATGTACCCTGTAGCACACTCGTGGTTATCTCTTACCAGCTTCACCAACTTTAGGAATGCCTCACTTGGTTGTTCCTGCAAAAAACACACACACACACAGACACACACACACACACACACACAATAGATAGCAGAATCAGGTAGTAAACACAGAGATGGTATGGCTCTTTTTCCCTCTCTCTCTCTCTCTGGGTTATTTAAATCCTCTGAATCCTGTGTTTTTTCCCACGTTAAGTTTTTTTTTTTTTTTTTTTTTTTTACTAGATAGACTATAGATAGACAACGTTTCAAGATCCAACATGTAACCACTGTAAAGGGTGACCATCATTCCCTTCCTAACTTGGGTCCTGTCCACTGAGAGAAGTAGGGAGCGTTAACCGCATATTGGGGAAAAGGGAATCTTCACTTCAAGTTTAACCCCCGCGGCCTAAACGCCATCGGATCCTCTCAAAGCTCTTCTCCCAGAGCCACCCAACTGACCCTATTTAGGAGGTAACACCACTTTACAGTGTGAAGCATGAGTCCAGGTCTTACGTCCCTGACATAAAACTGCTGAATCGGTTACCAAAAGAACTTGGAAAGGTCCTTTCCATTTCGCCTCCAGTGGACCAGCAGTGTGATTTTTGATCATCACCCACTGTCCTGGTACAATGGCATGACCTCCCTTTTCAGGTGAGGTCCATGCCTCCAAAACACGCTGTTGAGCAGCACTGACTGCATCAGTGAGCTCTTCACAATACTTCAACAGCGCATCAGAGGTCAGATGAACATGTGCCTGTCTCAAATCAAGTGAGCCTGGCAATGCCATGGGTCGACCAGTTATGATCTCATATGGGCTGAGACAAATCCCCCTTGTAGGAGATGACCGAATGCTGCACAACACAGCTGGCAATGCTTCTACCCATGACACTCCACTCTGATGGAGCTTGGACAATCGTAGCTTTAGTGTCTGGTTTTGACGTTCAACCTGCCCAGAAGCCTGGGGCCTATAAGGGCAGTGAAGCTTCCACTGAACATTCAACAACTTCATGACTTCCTGCACAACCTGTCCAGTGAAATGAGTTCCACAATCCGAATGAATGCATTCGGCAATTCCCCAGCGAGGGAAGAAGTCCTTGACAAGTGATTTTGCAGTGTGCAAAGCGGTGCCTGTTTTAGTTGGGTAGGCTTCAACCTAGAAAATTGGTCAACCACCACCAACACATCCCGTTTACCTTGACACGGAGGAAGGGTGATGTAGTCAACCTGCAGGTGTTTGAACGGACCTGCTGGCACTGGGGTGTGGGCTGCAGGAGTTGGTACTCCAGCTGCACTGTTGTTAGCCTGACACAGAACACAGCGCTTTACAACATCAGAAGCATGTGCGCGGAACTTTGAGTTCCACTACGTAGAAGAAAATCTGTGAACCATTGTCTGAACACCCACATGTCCTAAACTGTGAATTTGTTGGGCCAAGTATGGCAGCAAGGACTCAGGGGCACAATATTTACCTCCCTTTGTCCAAGCACCAGCAGAGTCTAAGCTTGCCCCCTTATCAACCCAAGACCACACTTCTAGTGCAGGAGCATTAGCATACATGTCCATCAGGGAAGATCGAAGTTGTTGTGACTCAATCTTCACATCAGCAGAGGTCGAGGTTTTGATGGCTGAAATTGTGATAGCAGGCAGCCTGCATGCAGCTTTGGCCGCAGCATCAGCCAGGGCATTTCCTCTGCCTTCATCAGTGTTTTGTGGACAGTGTGCTTTGACCTTGACTACTGCTAAACTTTTTGGAAGCTCACAGGCAGACAAGAGGTCAGACACATATGAAGCATTTTTGATTGGCGTTCCTGAAGCTGTTAGGAAGGCACATCGACGCCAAATACTCGCATAGTCATGTATTGTGCCGTGGCAATAACGGCTATCGGTGTAGATTGTGGCTGAACATCCTGTGGCCAGAACACATGCATTAGTCAGGGCAATAAGCTCCGCAACTTGTGCAGAGAGATGATCAGAAAGACGACCCTGAGCTATAACAGCATGTAATGAGCACACAGCCCATCCAGCCCGTCTGCATCCGTTCAGCACCTGGGCTGAACCATCAGTGAACAAAACCATGTCTGGGTATTCCAGAGTAATTTCAGAGACCTTTGAAGGTGGTGAGTGTGAAAGCATCACACAATCATGATCACCCCACGCGCCCTCATCTAAGGGATCAGACATTGCAGCCATCATTAACGAGGAGGGGTTGGTGATCTTTGCCCTTTTCAGGGTGATGTTAGGAGCTGTGAGAGCATTGAGCCAGTTGCTCCATCTTTGAGCAGTCACTGTGATCACACGAGCTGAGGACAACAAAGAGAGAACAGCATGAGGACAATGTACAGTGAGATGTTGCGTCAACACTATTGGAGCACAGGCAGTAACAGCTAAAAATTTAGCTTGAACAGCGCGAAGGCATGGACCAAAACCGCTAGCATTCATTTCCAACTTAGCTGAATAATACTGAACTGGGCGCAGTTGGCCACCATGATCCTGCATCAAACACGCAGTCATGAACCCTGCATGCTCGTGCACATACTGGGTGAACGGCAGCTCAGGTTGCGCAAAACCTAAAGCGGGTGCAGATGTAAGAGCAGCTTTAAGGTCTGTGAATGCGGTTTCAGCTGACTCAGAAAACTGAATACTGTCTGTCTCATTAGGAGATCCTTTCAACAAATCATACAGAGGCTGAGCTATTCGGGCATAATCCTCAATCCATGGGCGACAGTAATTACACATACCCAGGAATGAGCGGAGCCCTTTCACTGTTGATGGAGCAGTGAACATACGTACTGCAGCAACCCGATTAGGGAGGATGGATCTCTGTCCTGCTGTTACTGATTGTCCCCGAAATTGAACAGAAGTGGTGGCTAGTTGAGCTTTGGCAATGTTAGCTTTATGACCATGTGCACTGAGGTGAGATAGAAACGCTAGTAACTCTCTGTGATGCACTTCATGATTAGGTGAGGCTAAAAGAATGTCATCAATGAATTGGACCAGGTTAGACTCCTTAACTGGACATTCTGGCTCTGACAGGTGACGCCTTAATGCTTGATGATAGATTGTTGGGCTATTATGCAGGCCCTGTGGCAGATGCGACCACAAATACTGATCACCATCGAAAAGAAAAGCTAACCATAGGCTGGCTGTCTGGATGTAAAGGAACAGACCAAAATCCATTAGCCATATCAATGACTGAAAACACCGTATGTGAAATAGGGATTCCATCAAAAACGGTACTAGGGTCAGCTACTCGAGGTGGGATGCGATCAATACATGTATTGGCGACACAATAATCAACTGTCAGACGCCAAAGAGTTTTGGTTGCATTTCCTGTTGCATCTCTCTGGGGCTCACCTTTCCTGACAGGCCACAAGGGAGAGGAAGAGGAGCTGTATGCTTTAATCAAAATGGCTCGGCTCACCAAATCAGCAATTTCAGGCCGAATCCCCTCAATAGCTTCCTGTGAAAGGGGGTACTGTTTGGTCATAGGTGGAGGCTTTCCAGTGAGCCGCACTGGTTCAATGTCCAATAGGCCACAATCGTTCTTATCTTTAGCCCAAATAGGGTGATTAGCAATCGTGAGATGCAGATTAGCACCTGAGATGTAAAAACAGAGAGTTTAGGTTCAGCTGCTTCAAAATCCAATTGCATGTGTAAACGTGAGATAACATCAATGCCCAAAATAGGTGAAGTATTAATTCCTGCTACCATTAGAGAGACATCAAGTGACCTAGGACCAAAACATAAGCAAACAGGCTCTGTTTTGTAAGTATGACAACTTTCCCCAGTCACACCAGCAATGATAGTGTTAGATTTGGTTAAATGAAGGCCAAGCTTAATAGCCCTCTCTAATGGAATTATAGAAGCTTGTGCACCTGTGTCAATTAAAAAGCTACATTCCACACCATTAACAGTAATCACAACATACAGTCTGTTATCCTGCTCATAAGGTAAGCAATTGGCTACAAATAGGCTCTCACAGCTTTCATCTCTAAAAAGAATGAGGTGGAGGGGGAGGAGGCAAACCAGTTGACATCGCCTGGAAGGCCCGTTTCAAGAGCTGAATGATCTGCCCTGTCACGTCAGGCAAAAGAGCTCCGCCCCTCAAGTCAGGCTGAGAAACTCCAGAGTCAGGAGCACATTTCTGCTTTTTCATGTCTGTCTTTCGCTTCCGGCAAGCCTTGTACCAATGTCCAGGCTTATGACAATAGCGGCAGACATCACGTGGAACAGATTGAGCGTTTTCCACATCAACAGCAGCTTGCATCAAAGCAGACACATGTGTTTTCACATTAGAATCTCTTTCATATGCTGAAAGACTATCAGATAGATCATTAAGTGTGGACTTCCGCCATTCAGGTTTCAGAAGCGGCAACACCTTGCGTAACTCAGCACGTAAGCCATCAGCCCACTGCGCAACGGGAATTCGGCTGGCCATCACCTCGTTTGTGGAGCTCAAACCATTCCCACCATACAACATAAACACCTGGGCATAGCGCTGAGTGTATTCAAGGACAGACTCATTTTTTGCCTGCTGACAATCCACAACTTTACGCCAGCATTCATTACAGTCCACAAAATCTCGAATAATCATAAGAAGGTCATCAGAACACTTTTGCACAGCTTTTGCCGAAGTAAGCTTCTGCTTGTCCTCACAAGACTGATAATAAGCTCTTAACTTAGAGCAGAGGGCAGAAAAATCTGGGAACATATGGCAATCACATCCAGAGGGTGGAAATTATACAACTGAACTTTACGCTGCATCTGCGTTAAGAAAGGGCCCATGCCCATCTCTCTCGGATGTTTAAAGTCTTTTGCCATAACTTCAGCAGGACTCAACGGCTTGTGATTGTTACTTTTGAGTCTTCATCTTTTTTAGACCGAGACTCTCTCACAGCCATCGGAGCCACGCCGATGACTGCTGGATCTAAACCAGGGTCTGAATCCTCAAACTCTGACTGCTCTCTTAATTGTATATCATAGCCAAGATTAGGAAGAGATTTAGACAGAGATAGCTTCCCTGCTTGTTTTTCCAAAACCTCGATTTTGTTTTGGAGAGGAATTAATAGAGCGCTGAGACTGCTCACATGTTTTTTGAGCAGCGAGAGCGCTTATAATTAGCGCATTCCTGCGCAAGTTTACTGATCTTTTCATCACTCTCACACTTCTCACAATCCCTCTCTGCAGCGAGTGATTGTATTAGAAGAGCATGCCACTGCCTAAATACTTGAACTGCAGCTTCAAGGTCTTTATGCTGCACACACCTTTCCAAAGCAGAAAAACATTGCTCTCTAGTCCATTTATCCTCATCTTTAACCCCAAGAAATTTGCATAGCTTCAACTTTTTCTTGGTACATAATTTATCCAACATCTGCCCCAATTCCTTCTCAAAACAAGAATCATCAGCATAGGGCAGGGATTCACGAACTAGTGAGGACCGCCGTCCGTCACACTTAGGATCCCGAAAACACGTTGCCATATTGTCGAACAATATTAAGGCTAACTCATTCAGTACTGAGAAAACTACACGTTAGACTTTTACTTTTACTGATTCCTCCACAATCATCTAGCAGCAAGGATTTTTTTTACAGGATGGAACTCACCCGTGCTGTCATGCACAGGACCTCCAGGGACTAGAGTCAGAACTGATGATGATGATGATGTTGTCGCCTGGATCAGTCGTCACGTCACAGTCATCAGACGGAGACCACCACTGTCCCCCCGGTGTCGCCAGGATTGTTGTAAATAAAAATAAAATCTTCTGGAAATGACCAGAGCATTAGATGACCAAGGAATCAGGAGACTCAGAGCCAGGGTTCAGCTGGAAAAAATAGTTTATTCTGCTTGCAAGCGTCAATCAGTCAGCCTGGGCAATGAAATCCAAACATTAATGGCAAAACACCCATTTTATACTAAGATGTAAACATCAACCCAAGGCCAAGAAATGGAAAAACAATGGTAGAAAAATACAATCAAGGTTAAAAACATCATGTGAGAACTAAGTAAACAAGGACACTTACTAAGATCACGCTGACATAAATCCATTCTTAATGATTGTACCATATTCATATAAAAGATTAAGGAAAATTAGAAATAAATCCCTCAACTCCTTCTCACCTTTAATATTGAGTACAACAAAGAGAAGTTATAAAATAAGAAATTTTATTTTTGACTTTAATGCACACTTTTATTTTTTGACTTTTTTATTTTTCCAGAAAACAGTCCCTGATGACAAGGCTTTCAGTAAACAAGGTTTAACCATTTTACATCCTCAGATGCTTTACGGAAAATGTATAAGTGTATGCTTTCTGCCTTAAAAGTACAATTTTCTTAACTTCAATGGTGCACCTATTCTGTGAGGTTCTATATTCATTAAAAAAAAATCTTTTTATAGCAGATCATATTATACATAGTTTTATTGTGCAGTGTACAATGTACTTAATTATTAATTAAGTATTAATTAAAGGCATTTACTCCAAAGGTATACACACATTATTGTTAATGTTACCTTTATACATTTACATATCTTTGAAAAAGTATCGAGCAATCTCATTTCTTCATATTAAATTAACTTAAATTATGTACAGTAGATTAAATTCAGGATATTGGAACAAATGTTTTATGTGAGAGGCTGCAACCTTGATAAAGACAAATAAAATCTTGGTTGTATATGTAACAACATGAGCAACCTCATTTCCCATCTCATGTGTTCCAACCTCTTAGCATTCAGAACCAGCAGTATATTAACTATGATTTTTATTTTATGCTTGAATGATTTATATGTCACTGTGTGGCTTCACAGTTTCGTTCCTCTGAAACTGGTCAGGTAAAGGCAATAGAATAAAAAAACTTGAGAACTATTCCTCAAGACCAAAGTAAAATACAAGAGCATCTGGCTTTTTAGCAGCAAAATATGAAGGAATGATGGGTGGCTAAAGACTTTGCACATTATTGTATATATATATATATTTATTTTTTTTTATCTCATTTACAGTGTATATCTGTATGTTTTACAAACATTTTGACTGCTTGAAGCTTGTGTGTGTGCTTGCTTTTATAAGGTGGTATAAATATGAGAAAAAAATTACTGTGTGCAGTGGTGAAGTTGGGTTTGCATATATGTTTGAGTTTTCTTATAAAATTTATATAAAAGACCTTATTAAAACTAAATCATGCAACCAACCATGCAATGTTTCATTAATTAAATAATTAATTAATTTGTCTTATGTATCGCTTATCGTGTGTACAGGGTCACGAGGGCCTAAAGCCTATTCCAGGAAACTTGGTGTACGAGGTGGGGTACTGCAGGGTACATGCACACTCACACGCACACACACACACACACACACACACACACACACATATATTACGAGCAATTTGTGAATGCCAATGAACCTAATCTGTGGGAGGAAACCCACCAAGCACAGGAGAACATGGAAATTTCATGCACACGGACCCAAAGCGGGAATCAAACCCCCAGCACTGGGGGGTGCGACACCACAGTGCTAACCACTTTGCCATCGTGATGTAATTTAATTGGTTATGCACATAGTTAACTAAACCTATTAAATGAAAGTAAATTTCAGTAAATTTGACCTAGCAAACCAAGTCAGTGCTGTACCTAGCTCACTTAAACATGGTTCAACTTTTTACATGACTCGACATCTCACGTTACTTTTTAAAATACAGTGCTCCCCCCTTTGTTTGTTGTTAAATAAAATACATCATGGATTATTTAAAATAAACACTGCAGTAACCCCCAGAGACAAAAGTAAGGCAATGACATAGAGCATTGCTAAGAAGTGCACACTACAGGAGCCTCATTTTCCGCCAGCTGAGGTTTTATAATTAGCTTTGTCTCAAATAGGCCAAGGTTGAACAAAAATAATGGCAAATAATAAAGTCCCTAAGTGACATACTGTAGGTAAAGTATACATTTCCCCTAATGACCTTTTTTTCCCCCTAAAACCCGATACTTTATTAGTCACAATTACAGTTATGATGCTGTACTGATTCATTAGTATTGATTGTAATGGTCGTGGTATGTCATACACATCAACACAAATTAGCTGAGAATATTAAAGTAGGAGGAAAAAATTCAGTAGAGTTTGCAAAAGTATTGACAAATAAAAAAAACGTGTTCAACCACCTTTACTGTAATATTCTGAAATTAGTTCTGCTGCAAGTCATATTGTCAACCTGTGTGCACTTGTGTCACATGACCTTACTACATATACCCTGTAACCTTGTGCCCTGCTCTTAAAAGACCCAGAGTTTGTTAGAGGGCCGGTAGGATACATAGTATAGCAGTTTTGTGCACTGAGGGACTATAGGCAGTTATGGCTTAACTTTCACATTTTTCTTTTCCTTTCTTTTCTTTTCATCATTTCAGTGTATATGTTCTAGAACACACACACACACACACACACACACACACACACACACACACACACACACACACACACACACACACACGCACACACACACACACACACAGCACACACACACACACACACACACACACAGACACACACACACAGACACACACACAGACACACACACACACACACACACGCGCACACACACACACACACACACACACACACACACACACTACTATTGACATGAATCAGACTCCCCTTCTTTTGCTGAAAGGTGAAAATCATTATGTGGTACCTGCTGTTTCACCATGCTACTGTAGTATCTATCTGTCTGCATGCGTCACTCGAACTTCCCCCTTCTGCCATACATGCCTATACAAATATCAAGACAATATAACTTAAAAAGAATATGTCTAAAAATGTGCAATCCATGTTTGATTTCGGGTTCACCAAAGTGCATGTTGAATTTAAATGCATTAGAATAAAGTTTATCTTTTTAGGATTATCGAAAAGCACTATGGAAACGTATCGTCGCTCATTACAGTCAGAACAATATTGTTACTGTGAATCATGTTTGTGACATCAATCAGCCTGGTATTGTGTACACTAGGTTCACCTTGTACCACCGGAGCATCTGTGACCTATGAGGTCATGACTTCACAAGACCTCTCGGAGTGCGCTGGGGTCCCTGGCCCATGGGGCGCTATGGGTTGTGGGGTGAGGCCTCCTTAGATCTGACTTGATTGTCCGGCAGCAAAATGCAATTAGTATTTTTTAAATAACTTTTTTATAATACATTTGTTTTGGTTTCCATTTTAATTAAACGTTTGTATGAAAGAAATCACAATGAACAGACAGTCAGATGACAGACAGATGTTCTCCTCCAAATAATTTTTACAATTTTTAACATATGAAAATAAAAACCTGTATCAGGTAAAAGTGTACATCAGTACAGTGCATGCCACACAAAGATGTGTATGATCTGCTAAGAAGTTAAACTTAATTGCTAACCATGTTAAAAATGGACATTTCTTTGACGAACATTAGTGACCAGAATGTGGGATTTTAATGTCAATGTAGAATATTACAAATGCAAGCCTAAGAGATAAACAAATTACCAAATAAAAAATGCTGTTGCTGGTGGCACCCTGCATGAGCAAACAGTGGCTGGTCCCATATAAGTGAGACAAATATAATCTTTATTCAAACTACACAATAGGCCTGTGTTGAATTAGCTCAATTAGTTTGTTCTTAAATCAAATGCAACAATGGCCTCTCTGACTATCTCACAATGATTTATTTGAAATCAAGCAAATATGTTCAAAGTTTCTAGCTTGACACTCAGCACACTCTATGTGACACTTTCTTTTGTCCAATTTTTCACAAAAATCTTCAGCAGGGCTTCAAAATTTTTTTTAAGATTACCTGGATGGCTTATGTTTAACACATAGATGTAGCCAAATAGCATTGCACATGCATGTAATAAGAGGCACAAGCTGGAGCTATATACTGGGTGCCCGTGTCACCTCTGCCAATTAATGACTGACAAATATTACATATGGTAAATTGATCTTGCCATGTAACATACCCATCACCCTCAAGCTTACATAGACATTCACAAAGAGTTGTTTAATCAAACTATAAAAACTGGGCTTAAAATTGTGTGACTGTCCCGTTTTTTTTTTTTTTTTATTATTATTTTTTCTTAACAGAAATATTAACATTATAGCAATATTAACATTATAAAAGGAGGCTATGACCACATTGGTCATACACATTAGTAAGTCCAGAAGGCCTTAAGAATACAACTACACTGCAAATACCACACACTGCAAAAATAAATAAATAAATAAATAAATAAATAAATAAATAAAAATCTTTGTTTACACTTTTGGCCATAGATTTTTACATCATAAACCAATAGAACTTAAATATACTTAATTAATGCCATTCACCATAGCAATCTTAGCAACTTACATACATAGGTGTTTCTCAAAATAACTGAATTAGCTAGCTAAATAGGAGGCTTTGTGGTTAGTATTGTTGCGTTGTACCTCTGGTTTCCAGGTTCAATTCCCAGACAGTTTCTTTTCCCGCCTCTGTGTGTATGGAGTTTGCTTGGTCTCCCTGTGTTTGGTGGGTTTCCTCCCAGAGTCCAAAGACATGCAGATTAGGCTAAGTGGTGTTCCCAAAGAGTCTATAGTATGTGAATGAGTGTGTGAGTGTGTGTGTGCCCCGTGTTGAATTGACACCCTGCCCAGGGTATAGCCATGTGCCCTAAGTCTCCTGGGATAGGCTCCAGGCCCCCAGTGACCTTGAATACAGAATAAAGCAGTACAGACAATGAGTGAGTGAGTGAGTGAGTGAGTGAGCTTGCTAAGCAGTTATTCCTGGTACAAATAATAATTTGAACACACACAAAAACATTTATAAACATTTAGTGAAAAGTTTACATCACATCTATGTAGAAACATACTTTAGATAAATGAAATTTTTTTATTAAACCTTTTTTTTTTTTCAGTGTGTCACCACTGTCAGTGGTGTTAATGTTGTGGCTGATTGGTGTATAATCTCAATTTCCACTTGTAATACTACAAAATTTCAAATAGTTCTAAGGAGGGGACTGGATTCTTATTATTATGTAAACTGGACATTATTTTAACCTTCGTTATATTGATAGCCTTTTATTTGTTTGTTTGTTTGTTTGTTTTTGTTTGAAAACATCTGCAAGAAGTTTGAGTTTACAAGATATATTTATCATTGAACTGTGTATAACAAGGAACAAAATTCATTCACAACATTACATAAACTATTTCTGCTAGATTTAATGAGCCATCATTTTTGGTGAGTTAAATAAAATGATGTGCAGTTTTGGGTTTAGAAAAGAGTGCTTTGTTAAATTTTATTAGTATTATATATTTTTTGTGCCTTTCCATTGAAGAGCTATAGACCTGTACTGCATGGATGCACACTCAGTATGGCAGTGCATAGTAACTATCTTCAACATCTAATTTAACATAAAGAACACATTATCACACAGTCCATTACAGACTTCTTGTTGTGATCACCTCTTACATATTCATAAAAGGAAGCTGGAATCATGAAATGCAAAACAAACTTAAATCGGACAAGGGTTGAGAAACGAAAAAAAAAAAAATACAGATCATAAACCAGAATAACAACACATTAGATTTAAGGCTTGACTAGTATATATCACAAAGAAACTATAGGTTTAATGTCATCACTGTCAAAACAGCTTTTCAGGAACAAGTGTGCACCTACACATTTATGCAGATCCATGCAGTTATCAGATTCTATACCTATTCTATAGAACAGAAAATCATCTCAGTATGCACAACACATCGACCTTGAGGCAGTAAGGCTACAACAGTAAAAGAGCATGTCAGGTTCTATTTCTCTCAGCCAAAAAACAGAAAGCTGAGGCTGCAGTGCACACAGCCTCACCAAACCTGGACAGGTAAAGACTGTAAAATCAGATTCCTAATTTCTGCTGATGCACACTTCATGGCACGAATAAATGTGTCAACAGTCAAGGCTGTTGGAAGTGAGGTAATGGGGTTGGAAAAGTGTTTTTGGCACACTATGGACACATTAATACTAATTACTCATTGCTTGAATGCAACATACTGTAGTATGTTGTAATTATTGTAAGTATTGCTGCTGATCATGTGCATCCCTGCATGTGCATAACCACAATTTTGCCCATCTTCTAATGGCGAGTTCCAGCATAATGATGCACCCTGTCACAAAGCACAAACCTGTTTCCCTGAATATGACAATGAGCTTTTTAGTGGCCTCAACAGTCTCTAGATCTACATTCAATAGGACACCTTTTGGATGTATTAGAATTGCAGCATGAAGGTTTACCAGAAACATAAGCAGGACCTGCATGATGCAATAATGTCAACATGGACCAGAATGTTAAAGAAATATTTCCAACATCTTGGGAAATACAAGCAATGAAAAATTGAGGCCGTTTTGAAAGCAAAATATGAACACATTTTAAAATCAAACAATGTGATCTACATAAAGTAAAATGAGGATGTTATTGCTTTTCTTCAATCTAAACACTTTGAATACTGAAAAAAAAAAATATATATATATATATATATATATATATATATATATATATATATATATATATATATACACACAAACATTGTGATTTCTTTTTTTTTCCAGTATTCAAAATGTATAGCTTACTGAATGTTTTCAGTATATATATATATATATATATATATATATATATATATATATATATATATATATATATATATATATATATACACTGAAGAGAAAAGGGAGTTAAAAATTAAATAAATAAAAACAAGACCCATCTTTACTGCTATATATTGCTGTCCTCCTCAATCCCTCTATTTTCTCCCCCAGGCAATTTGTTCCAAGTGTCAAGACAGGCAGACAGATTCTGTGTTCATTGCAATCTTTATTTTATTATTTTCATGATAAGTCTAGGAAACACAGTTATGACTGCATTATGCTGTTCTTGTTATTTATTATATATTATTTGTTTGTATTAATTAAATAATAATTAAATAATTAAATCCCAGAAACAAACTATACGTAAAATACCAATATATAAGTGTTTTTGCCCTTTTAACTTTGCAAGCTGCTATTACTTGTTAGCTACAGGAATCCCATAACTCAAAGGCACAACAAAATAACATAAACATACATTGAACATACTTTGATAAATGCATAAATAGTCATGTATAGTGGTGTCCAAAATGATTGGGACAAATAAAATGTTAAATGTGTTAATGACATTCTCAAACATTTAAAATAATGAAAACATAATAATAATAATAATAATAATAATAATAATAATAATAATATTTTAAATTACATTTCTATACAATAATCAATATTTAGTATTGTCATGACGCTGCATGAGGAGGCGGATGCAGATGCAGAGTTTTTTTTTTCTTCTTTTTCATACATGAAAACAAGTGTTCAAATAAACAAACAAAACTATAAGAAAATACTTAAGTGATGAAACCCCAGGCTGGGTCCGCAGGCTGGTGTGCTGGGTCGAAATGCAACAACAAAAACAACTCAAAAGGTAGCTGAACAGTACTTCCCAACTGAACACAGCCGGGCTCTACAGACATTGCTCAGTCCTGGGAAAGAAAATAAACAAAACAAATTGGTGACTCAGAATGAACATGAAGGTGCACAACAGTGAACGACCAAAGGGTTACAGGTTCGACTGGTCTAAATAGGGGGACAAACGGGGGAGACACAGGTGAACTTAATTTGGTGCTAAAGTGAAACATGTACACACGTAGACACACTAGGGGGAGACAAAGCGATGGCTCAGTAATCCGGCGAACCAGATCTTATTCCCTGGGACTGAGGTGGCACAGGTGTGACAGTACCCTCGCCCCCCGCCTCAGGACCGGCTTTCCGAGGGAGGTGTGGGCGCTCTCTCTGCATTACCGGAGGGATTAGGAACCCATCTAACTGATGGGATTACCGGCGGGCGGGGCAGCCCGGGAGTCGTGGTGCCGGGCGATCCGGCCATGCTTGGTGGAATTCGGCAATGAGCTCCTGGCTCAAGATGTCTCGGGCCGGGACCTAACTCCGTTCCTTCGGACCGCATCCCTTCCCAATCCACCAGATATTGGAGGGAACCCCCTCTCCTCCGGGAATCTAGTAGTTCTTTGACTCTGAACGCGGGGGCGCCCTCTATTTCCACAGCCCCAGGGAGCGAATGCTCTGCTACGCCTTCACCCAGCAGCCCCCGGATCCCTGAGAAGGGAGACATGAAAGACAGGGTTAATACGCATATTATTGGGTAGCTGTAACTTAAAAGAGACTGGATTTATTTGGCCAAGGATGGGGAAGGGACCTATGTATTTGGGGATGAGCTTACGACAGGGGAGGTTAAGGTGAAGGTCCTCTTTCAAAAGCCATACCCGATCGCCTACCTGGAGTGAAGGACTTTCCCTTCGTAAAGCGACGAACTGCCTGCGAGATCTTCGTGTACGCATCCTCCCATACTTTTTCCGCTCTCTTAAACCACTGATCCAAGAGAGCAGAAAAAGTGAGAGTGGCATCCCAAAGATGCTGGTGCCCAAGCATACACTGAAACGGCATTAGGCCGGTTGCAGTGGCATAATGAATTTTGTGCATATTCCACCCAGATTAAACAGCCAGGACGATACATGATGCTAAAATGGAAATGCGTGAAGAACAGCGCTCACCGAGTTTTTACTCCAGATTATGATGATCTGTTAGTACTGTGAATGAGTGTTTAGCTCCCTACAGCCAATGCCGCCACTCCTCTAATGCCACTTTTACTGCTAGATACCAATATCATAGTTATGTTCGGCAGGTGTTAATTTACGAGAAAAGAAAGCGCAAGGGTGTAGTTTTTCTGGCTTGCCCTGGCGTTGTGACAGCACTGCTCCTATCCCTACCTCCGACGCATCGACCTCCACTATAAAGGGCTTCTCTGGGTCAGGGAGTTTTAAAATACGCTCAGCTGTTTTGAGATGTTGAAATGCCTTTCGCATTTCCAGTTTGAATTCATTTAGGCATTTCAGTTTTCCTTTTAACAGTGATGTGAGCGGTGCTGCCACCATACTGAAGCCCAGAATAAAACGTCGATAGAAATTGGCGAACCCAAGAAAACTGTAACGCCTTGACTGAGGTTGCACCGCCGCGACCTTGGATATCATCCAAGTATACTATAAACTACTACTATAAACATATCCTGGAACATGTCACTCATGAACCCCTGAAACACTGCAGGTGCGTTTACCAATCCATAAGCCATCACATTATACTGGTAATGTCCCGATGTAGTGCCTAAACGCAGTTTCCTTTCAAAAGCTACACTCGATGCTGCGTGAAAACGCTATGGGAACATCTCTTTGTTGCCCGGTTGTGAAGCCTGTGCATGTCAAAACCGCCGAATACCTTTGGCTTATAACCTCTGCCAGGCATGACATCACCGAATAAGGTGCACCTGCAGGTTATAAATAGGAGTGAACCGGAAACATCCTCAGATCTTTTTGTCTTCAGGACCGCTTTGTGTTTGCGTGTGCATGTGCAAGCCATAACGAAAGCAAAAATAAAATAACAGCATTAACTCACCGATATGGCGGAGTTGCTTAAGAGATGCGTGCCTCCGTGCGATAGATCTCTTTCAGAGGGCGATCTTCATGAATTTTGTCTCGAGTGCTTGGGGGAAGAACACGCTTGCCTCGGGCTTCAGGGAGACTGTGAGTACTGTGATCTTCTCCCTATTAAGGTGCTTCCCGCGCGGCTCGCTTTCTTTAAAGAGAAACCGCGAGCCGCAGCGCATTCCTGGGGCTTGCGTGCTGATCTGCCAAACGCGCACGAGATGGAATTTCCGATCAGGAAGTTTTAGCTTCTGCTTCGCAAGCGCGCTCCGGCGCTTCTTGTGAAGGAGCGGAAGAATCCTCCTCTCTCGCGTCCATGGAAGTAGCCTCCTCACAACGCTCCTCCAGTGCTGACAGAGCTTATGAGGAATTATTAGAGGTTATAACACGTGCGGTCGAGCGATTGGATATCAACTGGCTGCAGAAGCGAGATTCCCCCAAGCGTTCGAGATTGGACGACAGGTTTCTGTCAGGTGGCTGGGGGGAGGAGCCTCAACGTCTCTCTCTCCCCTTCTTTGGTGACCTCCATGATGAATTAACTCTTTCATGGAGCAAGTCGTATTCATCGCGTGTTTTTGTGCCATCGACTTTGACTTATTCGAATATCGTTGATGCAAAAGCACACGGTTATATGATGATGCCCCAGATAGAAGAGATGCTTGCGGGCTATCTCTCTCCTGGGACATCATCCTCCCTGAAAAAGCCTACTCTCCCCTCAAGCCGTGTAGATTGACATCTGCTTTGGTGGGGAAAGCTTTTCAGGCAGCAGGTCAGGCTGGCGCTTCACTGCACACCATGGCGGTTTTGCAGGCTTACCAGGCTGACCTGCTGAAGGACCTGAGCACCGGCGGGGTTATTGATGACAGGGCATTTCCAGAGCTGCGCCGAGCCACAGACCTGTCTCTCCGTGCAACCAAGCAGACGGCCCGTGCTGTGGGCCGTTCTATGGCTGCCATTGTATCCACGGAGAGGCATCTGTGGCTGAACCTCTCGGGCATCAAGGATAAGGATTGTGCTGTCCTCCTTGATGCCCCTGTCTCGCCTTCCGGCCTCTTTGGCGACGCTGTTAATTTCGTCGCCACTAGGTTTCAGGAGGCGAAGCTATATGAACAGGCCTTTGGGAGGTTCTTTCCCCGCCGTGCTCAAGAACCGGGACCGTCGGCCACCCGGCCCCGGCCAGGTCTGGGCCCTATCAGGCGTGAGGTGCAGAAGGAGAGCGTGACCAGCCGTGCACCCCCTCGTAAAGACTGGGGGGGGCTTGCCGCACTTCTAAGACTGCTTCGTAAAGACCTTCAAAGAAGAAGCCCTGAGGTTCGTGCGCCTGGGGCCGTGGGGGTGACTCCCCCCAGGGAGGGGTGCCTGGATTTTTATCACAAAACAGGGCCTCCTCCCTGGCACGCCGGGGTGGCACTCCGGGGTGTTCAACCCCTACCACCACTGCTGTTTCGGGGAGCGCCGGTCTCCAACGAAAAGTTGGGTGTTCAGGCATCTCCTGCCATACTTCAGGATACCCAACACCTAAGACCCCCCCATCCAGCCGAAGTGTCAAAGCTCGTGCCCCTTTCGGAGAAGCTGGCAGCGTGGAAACTACTGCCAGGCGTATCTCCTTGGGTACAAAGGACAGTAGGCACAGGCTACAGGATTCAGTTTGCACATCATCCTCCGCGTTTCAACGGCGTGGTCTCCACTTCCGTGAAACCGGACCAAGCACATCTGCTGGCCCAGGAGTTACAGACTCTGCTGGGCAAAGGGGCCATAGAACATGTTCCCCTCCCAGACAGAGAGTCGGGCTACTAAAGTCGGTACTTTTTGGTGCCCAAGAGAGGGGGTGGTTGCGTCCGATCTTGAATCTTCGCGGCTTGAACCGCCATCTCAGGAAATCCAGATTCAAAATGTTGACTGTCAAAATGATTGTTTCTCAAATCCAATTAGAGGATTGGTTTGTGACAATCGATCTCAAGGACGCATATTTCCATATAGAAATATTGCCACAGCACAGGAAGTTCCTGAGGTTCGCTTTTGGGGGCGAAGCTTACCAGTATCGGGTCCTTCCATTTGGCCTAGCTCTGTCACCCCGCACATTTACAAAATGCATGGATGCAGCTCTGGCTCCTTTACGACTCCAGGCCATCCGTATTTTGAATTACATAGACGACTGGCTAATTCTAGCCCAGTCTCAGGAGCTAGCGCTTCGACATCGGGATGTCGTCCTAGCCCATCTTCATTCTTTAGGATTGAGACTCAACGCCACAAAAAGCGTTCTCCTTCCTGTTCAGAGGACAGCATATTTGGGTGTCACATGGGATTCGGTCACAATGCGGGCACAGCTGTCTCCTGCTCGTGTTGAATCCATTCTCAACACCCTGAAAGAAATCAAGCTAGGCCAGAAGATCACTGTTCATCACTTTCAGAAATCTTTAGGCCTCATGGCAGCTGCGTCCACGGTGACACCTTTGCGTCTTTTGCACATGAGAGCGTTTCAGCTGTGGCTAAGAGCCAGGGGGTTTCATTCAAGGGCCAACCCCCAGAGGCTAATAAGGGTTACGCGCCAGGGGCTTCGTACCCTTTCTATGTGGTTCAGACACTCCGGTTTCTGACTTTGGGTCCCACTCTAGGTCCGTCTTGTCGTTACAAGATGCTAACAACAGACGCTTCCCTCATGGGCTGGGGTGCGGTCTTGGATGGCCATCCAGCACAAGGGAGCTGGAGAGGTCATCTTCTCGCGTGGCACATCAATTGCCTCGAAATGATGGCTCTGTTTCTGGCCCTGAAACACTTCCTCCAGCAGTTGAGAGGCTACCATGTCCTAGTGCGGGTGGACAGCAGTGCGGTAGTCTCATACATAAATCGCCAGGGTGGACTGAGCTCGCGCCGCTTGAACAAGCTAGCGCACCAGGTTCTGCTTTGGGCACAGGACAGGGCATATGAATGTAGGAGCAGACTTGCTATTCCAGACAAGCTGTAAAACATGGTCCCCACCCCAAAGTAGTCAGTCAAATCTGCGAAATATTTTACGTAGCAGAGGTGGACCTCTTTGCCTCACAAGAGGCAGCACAATGCCCCCTTTACTACTCTCTGACTCCTTCAGCTCCCCTGGGTCTGGACGCAATGGCCCACACGTGGCCCAGATTACGCCTTTATGCGTTTCCACCTATAGTTCTGCTCCCAGGAGTCCTGGCGAGGGTCCGTCAACAAGGGTTGTGCCTCTTATTGATAGCGCCCCATTGGCCGACCAGAGTGTGGTTCTCAGATCTAATATCTCTCCTCGACGGCTCACCCTGGGTGATTCCAATGAGGAGGGATCTTCTGTCTCAGGGGCAGGGGACAATACTTCATCCCCGGACTGAGCTCTGTAACCTTCACGTTTGGCCCCTGAACGGGACCAACTAAGACATGCTGGGCTTTCAGCCAGCGTAATTGAAACCATTTTAAGTGCCAGGGCTCCCCCCACTAGAAGAACTTATGCCCTCAAATCAAGTGTATTTGAAAATTAGTGCATGGCAAGACATGTAGACCCAGTTCACTGCCAGATTGTTTCAGTGCTGGAGTTTCTGCAAGAAAAGTTGTCCTCGGGCTTATGCCCTAGTACGCTCAAAACGTACATAGCCGCTATTTCGGCTTGTCACGCTCTGAATGATGGGGTTTCTGTGGGCAAGCACCATTTAGTTGCCCGTTTTATTCGTGGAGCTAAATGGTTGAAGCCGCCCACTAGAGTGACGGTCCCTTCAAGGGACTTAACTATCGTACTCGAAGGCCTGGCCGACACCCCTTTTGAACCACTAGAGTCAGCGCCTGTCAGGCTTCTGTCTCTTAAGATGTTTTTTCTTATGGCTATTACTTCTTTGAAGAGGATTGGGGATCTGCAGGCTCTGTCAGTCTTGCCTAGACTTTGCCCCTGGGCTAGTCAAAGCTATTCTGCATCCTCACCCGAACTATCTTCCCAAGGTTCCATTCTCGACCATCCACCCAGTTGTTCTCGAAGCCTTCTGTCCTCCGCCTTTCACAGCTCCCGAGCAGGAAAGACTTCACTTACTGTGTCCAGTACGTGCTCTTCGGATCTACGTCCACCGCACTAGCCAGTGGCGTAAGTCAGAGCAGCTCTTTATTTGCCATGGGGGTCGCAAACGGGGGGCCGGCTGCCACTAGACAGACTCTGTCACACTGGGTGAGAGATGCCATTGCCCTAGCCTATGAGGCGCGTGGTCACACTTCGCCTCTGGGAATCAGGGCTCACTCAACCAGGGGGATTGCCTCATTGATTGCCTTGGCAAGAGGTGTCCCCTTACAGCAGCTGTGTGATGTGGCAGGCTGGTCCTCTCCACACACGTTTGTTAGATTTTATAGTCTGAATGTCAATGCTACTCCGGGTTTGCGGATCCTTGAGTCAGCATCCCAGAGCTAGGTCTGAGACCTCCTCGGCTTGTGCGCACACGCTACACAACCTGGGGGTCCAGACACTTGCAGTGCGGCGGCGTTGGTATTCCCGTATTCCCGGTTCCCATAGCGTTTTCACGCAGCATCGAGTGTAGCTTTTGAAAGGGAACGTCTCGGCTTACTTGCCTGTAACTCTGTTCCCTGATAAAGCGGGAACGAGATGCTCCGTTCCGATGCCGCACTGCTGGTGTACCTGGACGTCCTTCAGACAAAATCGACCTGAGGATGTTTCCAGTTCACTCTTATTTATAACATGCAGATGCACCTTATTCGGTGACGTCATGCCTGGCAGAGGTTATAAGCCGAAGTTATTTGGCGGTTTTGACATGCACAGGCTTCACAACCGGGCAACAAAGAGATGTTCCCATAGTGTTTTCACGCAGCATCTCGTTCCCGCTTTATCAGGGAACAAGGGTTACAGCCAAGTAACCCGAGACGTCTTCCATTCATCGCGCTGTTATTAGTTCAAGAGGCGATTGTTTTAATTTTCGACCACCCAGAGCCTTACCAACATCGAAGCTTCACCACAGGAGCTCGCAGCGAGGAAATGACAGCGGATGAGATGAAATTTCCAGCCAACCCGAAATCTATAAGAGGATAAACAGACAAGGTGTGATTATGATATGAAATTTGTGCTTTTAAACAAAAAGGGTGATGAGTGCGAGGTGGTGTGTGTCGTGTTGCTTTTAGTAACGGACAAGTGTTGACTCTATGTTTCTCTCCCCCACAGTAAATACACAGCCCCGATGTCATTCTTCGCTGCCTCTCCTGGGCCAAAAGGCAGGAAGTGCTCACGTCCATGGGTTCTGGAAGGGTCCCTTCGCAAAATTCTGGGATGTGCTGAGGTTGTCACAGCGGCGGAACTCCGGTCATTTCACCGGCAGTCGAGCTGCGATGTGACGTCGCTGGCCACGGAGGTGCTGATCCAGCTTGATAGCCAGGTCGATGCACTTGTCAAGCGACATGCCGGTATCCCAGCAAGCGAGTTCCAGTTGGACTTCCAGCTGAAATCTCGAAACCTGGCCAAAAAGATCTTGTCGCACCAACCGCTCTCTTCGACCAGCACTCAGAACTTCACCGCATATTCAGCAACTGTGGTGTTTCCTTGGCGGGAGAGAAGCTTGTGCTGTCACGAGCTGACTCATGCTGTACGCTAGATTGTTTATCACTCGTGCCAGGACCACTTGTTCCCGTTGTTGACGACGGAGATATTCATGCATCGGGGGGTCTTCTTCGGGTAGGGGAGGACGCAGATGCAGGGTTGTAAACACAAAGAGTTTATTCTTTTTCTTTTTTATACACAAAAACAAGTGTCCAAATGCAACAACAAAAAAGGTAGTTGAGCAGTAATTAGGCTGAGAACTTCTCGGCCTTCACTTTGACCTTGACAATGGACTTTCCAACTGAACACAGCCCGGCCCTTCAGACACTGCTCAGTCCTGAGAGAGAAAATGAACAAAACAAATTGGCGATGGGTTCGGCCAGTCTAAATGAGTATGCAAAGTGTGAGAAAATATGTATAAATAAAAATGATCAGATTATCCCTGATAAGCAAGCTGAGGGGGGCAAGGAAAAACTCCCTGATATGGCAATAGGGCGAGGAACCAATCAAAAAGGAATCAATCCTCATTTCGGTGATATCAGATAGCAGTGACTGATCACAGGACATGGTTGTAAGGTACATGGAGTCCCCTTTCATTATTGGAGGCCCAGGAACAAAATTGTTTGTGGGAATTCCTGAACTATTGAGTGACTGTAGTCACAAGACATCAGAGAACAGCTCTCTGCATCAACCAAGACCATCTTCATGGTCAAGTGGAACTTCATGCAAAGAGATCTCCAACCAGAATCAGGGGACCAAGGTTGGGTCAGACAGATCCTGGGAGCAGAGGGGATCTGGATCACTGGTAGCTCAGGAGAACTTTAACAGAGAGAGACAGGGGGAGAGAAGAGAAGAGATAACAGTTAGATATGGTCACAATAAGAGGCAAATGTATATTTCCTGCTGAGTGCAAGCAGGGGCTGTTTCTAAGACAAATCTACAGTATTTATAAAAATGAATGGCTAAATAAACAGGTTTTAAGCATAGACTTAAACACTGAGACTGTGTCTGAATCCTGAACAAATCCATCCGTTAACTAAGCCATCTGATTCTAATTAGCACAACTCTTCAGCCAGATAGACTCAAACTAATTAGTGGCATCGCCTGTTTTTGTACTCAGGGACAAATTTAAGAGATGGCAGATGTTGTCTTCATATTTTTGGCCACTACTGTAGATGACACTTTGAACTGTTGGTGGAGTGTTGCTTTAATTCTGGTAGATTCAGTTGAATTCCAACCTGTTGTAATTCAATACCAGTATGAGTGTGACCTAAAAATATAATATGTAAAATGAGTCACTTTTTAGCCTTCATCAGAAATACCACTCAGTGATTCCCATCACCATGTCACTAGTTTTGCTCATTTGGAGAAAAACCTGAGGGCAGAGAGCAAGAATGTCAAGTGTATTTTGCTTGATGACTGTCCACTCCTTGGGAAAACTGAGAAAGCTCAAATGCAGGCTATTTTAGGACAGAAATAGACTTGTTCAAGAAAAACAAACACAAAAATGGTGTATAATATTATAGAAACCCCTGCTGTCTGTGAAATAAGGACACAGCTGGTACTGGACACGTTTCTTCAATTGTCTCACAGTCAGGCATACTATTTTTGGCTTTTGTGATTTATCTGCCCAACTAAATTCCGATTTCTTTCTTTCTTTTGTTCATGCATGGCATTGAGTACACTGAGTCAAAGAGACCTTACATTCCTGTTCTGCAGTTTACGTCTTATCCATCTCTCTTCATTTATTTCCCCCCATTTTTCCCCTTGGCTCCACTGTCAGTTCCTTTTTATCTGATAAGCCCTGACTCCATCACCTGAAATTGTCCCTTTTTACTTGTTTCATTTGTACCATTGGTGTTATCATGATATAACTTAAAGTGAAATGAAAGAGAGAGACACAGATAAAAATCCAGGCTTTTATCAAATACAAGGGTCATTACCCACTGTTAATGGTAAAAAGAGTTTGTAGAAATAGTTAAAAGGTTAAAGATAAGAATAAGCTGATCAGCTTTAATGTAATCAGTGAAAATATCATTTCTGGTTGAAGCCCACGAACATGTCTGCATGTCTCTCTGTATGGCAGAACTCTTTTCATAACTTAATAATTCAAAGAACAAAAATTTGGTAAGGTTGAGTATCTTATGCCATGTTTACACTAAGTTGTACTTCTTTTGTCATCAGCCAAATACACTCCATGTTCGGTAATCAGGGAGTAAAATGTAAAAAAAAAAAATGTAAATCAGATAAAAATTAGGTTTTGTCTTAAAACAACTACAGTACATAAAAATCCATATACAGTATACCACTTTAGCGCTGTTACTTTTATAGGTGAAAATATGAACTAATACCAGTAAAGGTATTCAGTTTAGCTTTTCTAATTAATATCTATTGGTGCAGGTTTTGTTTACATTGAGCAAGTAGCTTATTAATAGTTTATTTTAAAGTAGATGATCAAATCCGGCACATAACTCTTCATAACATCGCTATTTACTTAACATTTTGATTTGAGCGTATAACACTGGGGTCTCAGTTCAAGTCTTAGTATTTTACATGCCCTCACCTACTAACCCTTGTTTTATAGTAGTGCTTCACATCACTGCATGTTTTGGAAGCACCACAGTTTTGGAACATGTGAGACAAACTGGTTTTAAACATCCGGCACAAAGAATGAACATACATTGATTTGTCTATTCATCTTTGCAAGTTCAGTTTTCATAGTCTACACTTTTTTTTTAGAGTAATGTTGTGTCACTTTGTAGGTGGATTACGATAATTTCTGTGTCTTTTGAATACTCTGTGAACGGATGGTAAACTGTTGTGCTGATAGGCTCTGTTGAGTGACGCATATAGTCATGCCCACCTCAAGGGAAAAAGGGCTATCTTTTTGCAAAAAAGAAAACAATAGATACTGTGATGTGGCACATAACTGCTCATAACATACCTGCAACTTAAAATTTGGACTTCATTTAAAACTTCAAATAAAACTAATTAACCTGTACTTTACCTTTGAAAAGTATCTAGGTGTGTGTGATGAGGAGGAGGCGAAGGGTCATTGTTTAGGACTTTTCACACACACACGGATGTTGACTTTAAGAGTGAGGCAGACTCTAGAGAATAGATTCTATTCCACAGCGCATGCAAAAGAGAGAGAGAGAGAGAGAGAGAGAGAGAGAGAGAGAGAGAGAGAGAGAGAGAGAAAGAGAGAGAAAGAAACCATTCACTCAGATCATTGTCTCGGCAGAAAAAGAGTATACGGACTGCACATAGTGCAAAAACCTTGCTATTTCACTGACTAAGTTGCAAACTAAGTTCCTTCAAGTCCAAGGTTTTACTGGTATGTGAAAGATAACAACGTTGTATCTGTGTCATTAAATCGCGAGGGGAAAACTTTTTGTCAGCTGTTTTCCACTTTCTTGGACTGTCTTTCTTTCTCTTGCACACTCATACAATATTCCGGAGTTTGGAAAATTTTTACATTCTCTTACACATTTAAAATATCTGGTGCACTGCAGTGTCAATTTTTTTTATTTTTTTTTACAGTACATGTGAGCTATTTCCATGATTTGTTTGCATCTTCGACTGTTCATAGTATCTGCAGAAATGTAACTTGATTATTTGGAAGTCGAGGACTTACAGTATATAGGTTGTTCAGGCATAAATTAGGTGTGACAATTTTGTAAAAGGTGTGACAATGTGTGACAATAAAAGAAAAAGAAAAAAAACTGTCTACAGTGCTTTTTTTCCATATTTCAAATTTATATGACATAAAAAAAGAAAAGTGAGAGAAATACAGTTTATAAAAGTTTAATATACTAAATATCTGGTTACTTGGTTACTATATACTGTATTACAATATGTCCTAACTGTGCTTGTAAAAAAATTATAAATTAATAAATAAATGAAATAAAACAAAAGAAAATACTGCTATTAATGAGTTCAGATCTATGTCACAAAATAAGATTCAAAGATTTGATCAAGCCATGCTTTCAACTTACATTGATTTTACATTAATGAGATGGTGATTCTTATGGTGGCAATGAAATATATTCTAATAGATAAATTAAAATCCATAAATAATTTAAATAAATAAATAAATAAATAGCTATGTTTACATAGACAATATTTATTTAATCTGACTGAAATAATCCTGATTAGAAATTCAATGGATGCAGATTCAATAAGATGTGTTTACATGCTCATAGCATTTAATCATAATGTAACTATTTTGACATGCAAATCGTAAAGCATGTTGTCAGAAACAAAAGGGGGAGAAGATTTTATTTTTTCCAAAATCAAGTTTAGTACTGTATACAATTCCCATCTTTTCCCATTTAAAAATCCTGCCTTCTGCACCGTGATTGGTTAAAAGAATTTATTCTCACCTATGACTGGTTCGATGCTTTACTACTTATGAAATGCAAGCCAATCAGTGCTTCTTCCTTTGCCAAAGACACAGTGGAAGAAGATCTGAAGTAAAAAATGATGGGTAAAAGTTCAAACAAATGATGGTCCCAAAGGTTTACATCAGTCCTTTATTTCATAATTTTTTTTTCTTCATATTTGATCAAGCCAGGTCAAGTCAGAGTGTTTCAAATGAAGTGGTTAAACACTTCATTTGAAGTGGATATAGCTCCCCCTTCCACCCCCCCCCCCCCCCCAAATTAGCCTATTAAGATTAATAATGTACTATTAAGACAAATGTAAATGCACCTAAAGAGCAGACAAATGTAGGACTTTAATAATGGAATTACAACAGGTCTCCACTCATATACACTGTAAACCCTAATGCTCAAAGTAATTATACATATCGAGTACTGTTAACTTAAATAATTACAATTAGTTCAAATTAATAGACCTTGCTGAGTATTTAGAACTCTTTGGTATTTATGAGTTTGTAGAAATGACACTTTTTAAGTTTGATATCACAAATTTCATATTTTATGTAATTGTAAGTACTTAAGTATCAGTAACTGTCACCTTAAAGTTCCACCAACTTAAAATCTTTCAGACTAGCGATTTTGGGTCTGACGTCATCAGGGCAATAGGGCACTGGTGGCTCAGTCGGTAGGTGTTTCGCTTTCCGTGGGAAAGACCCAGGTTCAATTCCCAACAACTGGATGAAGTGTCTGTCCCAAGCCCAGATAAAATGGAGGGTTGCGCCAGGAAGGGCATCTGGCATAAAACCTGTGCCGAGCTTGTGTGCGGACCGGATTGTCTGGTGTGATGACCCATTGCTGGGAGCAGCCGAAAGACCAAACAATTTGCAACAAATAAAAAAAAAAGATAATTGCTATGAAATAGTATGAGTTAGGCTACTCATAATGCAAGTTAAGAACGATTAATATGAATGAGTACAAAAAACTCATAGTTCTGTTTACTTAAAATTGGAAAAATCAAGTCATGTCAAATCAAGTAGTCAAGTACTGTAGGTTTTTATTGTCATTCCATGTACAGTTCAGTACGAAACGAAATAACATTCCTCCAAGACCAAGGTGCTACATACGTGTGTGTGTGTGTGTGTGTGTGCGTGTGTGTGTGTGTGTGTGTGTGTGTGTGTGTGTGTGTGTGTGTGTGTGTGTGTGTGTGTGTGTGTGTGTGTGTGTGTGTATGTTTATCAGTCCTGTCCCTTTGTGTTGAGGAGACGGATGGCTTGTGGGGAAAAACTGTTACACAGTCTGGATGTGAGTGCCCGAATGCTTCGATACCGTTTTCCAGATGGCAGAAGGGTGAAGAGTGAGTGTGAGGGGTGTGTCCGGTCAGCCACAATGCTGGTGGCTTTGCGGATGGAGCGTACGGTGTAAATGTCTTCGATAGAGGGAAGAGAGACCCAGATGATCTTCTCAGCTGTCCTCACTATCCGCTGTAGGGTCTTGCTGTCTGACATGGTACAATTCCCAAACCAGACAGTGATGCAGCGGCTCAGGATGCTCTCAATAGTTCCTCTATAGAAGGTGGTGAGGATTGGTGGTGGAGGCTGTGCCTTTCTCAGCCTTCTCAAGAAGAAAAGACGTTGTTGGGCTTTCTTGTGCAGAGAGCTGGTGTTGAGGGACCAGGTGAGGTTCTTCTCCAGGTGGACATCCAGGAATTTTGTGCGCTTGACGATCTCCACAGAAGAGCCGTCAATGCTAAGCGAAGAGTGATCGCTCCGTGTCCTCCTGAAGTCAACAACCATCTCTTTTGTCTTATCGACGTTACAGGTTGTTATTACTTTAAAAAAATGATGTAATTGATTACCTCAATTTTTTTTACATGTTGCCAACTTATTCGGCTTTACAATGTAGATATAGCTTTATGTTTGTTTGCCTAATTTACATACTAATTAATATTCATTGCATTTTAATGAGCGTACACCTGCATAGATGCATTCCTGAATCATTATTGCAAAAAAAAAGGAGAAAGAAATAAAACAAATGAAGGTTCATGGTCCACCTCCTGCTGTTCTCTTGGTTCTCTTGGTTCTTTCTTGACTTTTCCTTTCCTCTCAAGGTTCTTTCATCTCCTGTCTCTGTTCTTCTCCCACGTGTTCAATTAGCTGCTCTATCTGAGCTACATCTCCAGCTCTGTTCCATCATCCCACACACTGCTTCTGTCTCTGTGTAGACAGACAGAGATAGAGAGAGAGAGAGAGAGAGAGAGAGAGAGAGAGCAAGACCCTGCTGATGTGCGGGTGGAAACATGAACTCACTCACAGTTACAGCTCACATCATATCAACCCTAAACGCAAGTGTGTGTGTATGTGTCAAGGTGAGTTAGACATGCAGCAGCAGTGTGTGGGCTGAGAAAGCGAACCCGAGTGCTATAGCTGAGATGTGTCACATTTTGTCCCTCACAAGTTCTCACAGTCTCCCTGCTTACTAAAGGACATTCTTATAGCATAAATTAAAGTAATAGTTTACTCTTGTCTGCCTCATACATGTTTGTATTTGTGAGAGAGTGTTTAGATATGGTCTAAAGCTAAGAGGCTGAGGTCCCTGTGTGAACTTTCACACTATGGATGCTATTGATGCTGGTTGTCATGGTAACACTCCTGCATAGTTATTATATCAGCAGTGTTCTATTAGATGCAGGAACATACAGGCACATTTTTTAAATATTTCTTTGTATATAAAAACTTTCATACACACAACTGACACTTATAGAACTTGAGTGTGAACACACATTCGTATCGCACTTATCTCACTACACTACCTATGAGCTAATATTTTACTAATTATACCTATGAGCTAAACATCTTTAAGCCTAATTATTTGAAACTCTCATGGTAGCTAGTTCATGGTCCAGCATTGCCTAATGCACATCAATAAGTTAATGTTAAAGTTGCCTCATGGAGTTATCTAGCCTATCACTGTGTTTATGCAAGCCCTGATCACCCTCTATAGCAGAATTTCCTCCAACTTCGCACAAAGAAAGCAGCGTTCTTAAGGCCCTCCTGCAAATGCAGGCAGAGGACTAACAGGTGCTTCAGATGTTTATTCAGATTTGCCCAGCAGCTTTGCCTACCACTAGTAACTGCTGGCAGAGGAATGGCGATAGTCAAGGAGATCCATGACTGGCTGTGGACGATTAGGTGGTGTATCCTGGAGCATGCAAAACCATCAACTTTTTCAGGTTCTCCACTCATGTTACCCTGTTACCATTTTATGTTTTTAATTTCCTGTGTCCACACATTGGAAATGATGACCAGTTCCCCTGAAAGCTTTACAAACTCATTTTTGTTTTCCTGGCCTTCTTTTGTGGTAGACCCTGTGTAGTGCACTATATTTGATATTGAGATTGCCCTGCATGTAAAATAAGTAAAAAAAAAAAAAAATAAGTGGAGAGAAACCACGGGAAACTGATTCCACAATCACAAACAGTCTTTATTAACAAAACATTCAGTAAGCAGCTTCAAACGTATGCATTGTTGTAAGTTTTACGCTCTGAAGCAAAATAGAGGTTTTGGTGGCGCCTAGGTGAGTGACACAAGTCCACAGGTAGTACAAGTAGTTCACTCTAGGCAGAGTCCTCTGGGTCATGGCGGGGATTATGCAACACTGGCATGGAGCAGGAGGCACATGGCAGGCATAGGAACTCAGGAGAGCCTGAGACAGGCAGGCCAGGTGAAGTAGAAAACCCCATCCCCTTTCCACACACACAGAGGCTGTAGGTAGAGCAGCGTGTGTTGTGGCCTGTCTGTGTTACAGGTCCAAGTAAAAAGGTTTCCTTAATGTGTGAGCACTGGTGGTAAGCCCTCCATTAGAGCACCCCAAAAATATATTTTAGAAGATATTCAGTAGAGCAGCATAACTTTAAATGTGATATTGCTTTTATACAATTCCACAAACGCCATTTATTATCAGCAGGTTACGATTTGTTTTGTGTATTTAACCTGGTATTTTGCTCTGCTAACACATATTCTCCCATAACTGGCAAAACTAACTAACCACTATTTAGCAACCAACAGATGGGTTAAATGCAAAATTTACATAGACAGGTGTGTGGCTTTCCTAATTATTTTCAACGAAGTCAGGTAGGCACAGGTGGACTCCAGTCAATGTTTACTTAAAAGGGATCTTCCTTTTCTTTTTTTTTTCTTTTAAATACCAAAACACTAAAAGCATCTGTTATATTTTGTCATTGCAGAAAATTGTGTATAATAATAATAATAATAATAATAATAATAATAATAATAATAATAATAATCCATTTTAAAATGAGTGTGAAATTATAAAACGTTCTGTTATTATGATGTATATGATGTCAAATAGTTTTATTGGTGTTTACCTCATGTTTAAGTGTTCAAATTTTAAAGACTATTCAATGTCATGTTATAGTTAAGTTAAAGTTATTACTGTGTTAAATGATGATTATGCGAGTATTGTTAATGGGTGAATATTGTGCTGTGTGAAATCGTCATGCTGTGTATGTGTGTGTGGGTGTGTGTGTGTGTGTATGCTTGTAAAAAGATGTGTAAGTGGCTAGGTGGCTAACATTGTGATTATTTGCATAGAAAATATATAAAGAAGTGAGGTGTTGTTTATTCATAGCTGGACTACTTAACATATTGTGTGGTTAAGATGGCAATGCAGAGTTCAATGATCCTGATACCAGTGCCTGTTTATTTTTGTTTTAATATTCAGAGAGAAGAGAGAGAAATGTGCTAATATATTAATTAATCAATTAATCAATTAATGACCTGTGGTATATACAGTATATATATTGAGTGCTTGCTGGCTGATTTTCCTTCACGCAACCGCTGCTACTTCGGACAACCTAAAATTTGAAACATATTCTGGGTTGTTAATTTTGTTTTTGTTTACTCCATAATTCCATGTACTCTTTCACAGTTTGGATGCCTTCAGTATTAATGCAATACATTGAAAATAATAAAAGAAGAAATAAAAATAACACTGAAGGAGAAGGTGTGTCCAAACTGATAACATTGATTGTTAGAGTACTTTTTTTTTTGTTTATTTTTTAAAAAGCAGACTGTGGTTTCAAGATGTGTTGTTTAAGCGTTTTGGAAGAAGCACAAAAAAAAAAACAAAAAAAAAAAAACAGGTAATGTTGAGGACTGTAGATACAGTGATTGGCCAAGAAAACTTAATGCAGCAGATGAAAGACACATCATGCTTACTTTCCACACAGTAGTGCAATTGGCAAAGAAGTGACATCTACTGTTCAGAGAAGTCTGGCCTGAAGTGGTCTTCATGAAAGAATTATGGCCCAAAACCCATATCACGACAAGGAAATAAGGCAAAGCAACTAAACTATGCATGAAAACTGAGGTGCTGAAAAATGGCAGCAGGTGCTCTGGACTAATCAATCAATTTGATCAATTTAGCTGTAGCAGGAGGCAGGATGTTGCTGAAGGGCTGGAGAGTGGTAAAATGAGTCTCTGCAGCCAACATGAAACATGGTGGAGGTTCCTTGCAAATTTGGCGGTGCATTTCTGCAAATGGAGTTAGAGATTTGGTCAGGGGTTAGTGGTGTCCTCAATGATGAGAAATACAGGCATCAGGGGGCCACCTCATTGGCTCCAAATTTATTCTGCAGCAGGACAACGACAACAAGTTATGTTAAGAACTATCATAAATATATAGAAGAACAAGGAGTCCTGGAAGTGAGTTTAGCTCCCACAGAGCCCTGATCTGGTTAGTTCTCCAAAATAAACATTTTTTAATAATTGTTAAAAATAAACGATTTACACTTACTTGCATTTAACCGATTTTTTTTTTACATGTCTAATACTTTAGCACAGTACTGTGTGTGTGTGTGTGTGTGTGTGTGTGTGTGTGTGTGTGTGTGTGTGTGTGTGTGTGTGTGTGTGTGTGTGTGTGTGTGTGTGAGAGAGAGAGATTTTAATTAGTCAATAATGTGAATATAAATATGGGTTCATGGTTGACTTACTGACTGCAAGGTTCCTAGGTCCTAAATCATTAACCCTCAACTACTGTACTAGTGTTTTTGTTAAAATGTTTTTTGGTCTTGCCAAACATGACACTGGGCATTAAGACCAAAGCAACTCCACTTTTGTCTTTTCTGTCTGTCTGAATATGTTTCTCCTGGCAACGTTTCCAAACAAACCATACTTGTTCAATATTTTTCTAATTGTCTGTTGTGGGCTTTAACCATTAACATTCTTAGTGAGGCCTGTAGGGTCTGAGGTATTGCACGATCTGACTTTGAGGTGAATATGCTGGGGCATCCATTCCTGGGAAGTTTGGCAACTTTCTTGTATCCTTTTCAATAATTAGATCCAAAATGTTTGGAAATGGTTTTATGATTCTCTCCGGATTGATGTGCAGCAACATTTTCATTTCTAAGGACATTGTTTATGTCTTTTCCTCCTGGCATTGTGTTCCGGAATCTTTCAGACCAGCAAAGTGTCCAAACTTTTTTTGGCTTTTATAGACATCTGCACACCTGATAATGATCAATTTATCTAGAGCTATTGATTACGCTCTTAAATCACGTGGAAGGAGTAAGGGGGTACATACTGTAGTATTGTCTAAATGGTTGGCTTCATTTTCACTAAATAAATAATGACAGTTCAAAAAGTTAGATGTGGTTATGTGTCTGAGATGGTATTTATATACTAATACTAAGACCCTCTGTGATCAGATGATTTTTATTATACTTTTTTAATTTTTATAAGTTTTATACATGACTATATATTAAACCAGACAGACAGTGTGATGTTTTGGGTGCCATTTCTCAGCTGTTGTAATAAGCTTGAGACCAAAAAGAAAAATCATTGCATGCCACCCTGTAGCTATGACACAGATGACAGAATGCAAGGGATAATCCATTTATTTCAGAAGATTAGCGTTTAGAATAAGGGCCTGCTGAGAGTTTTCAGTGCTTCAAGCTTAGAGAGAATGTGTAGGAGGAGAGGCACTCCTTCTGTGAGATGCTAGTATTCACAACCACACGCTTCACTAAAGGCTACAAACATTTATATAGCAGGGATGATGACTTAATGATAAAGCGATACAAAATAATACTTTGATTTAGATTTAATTGAAAAAAAAAATGTATGGATATAATTTTGATTTTATTAGTTTCACCAACACAAATATATGGTACCACAAACACTATCTGTTTTTAGTATTTTTCTTTTAATAAAATTAACAATACTGTAAATACATTGTATACAGTATACCAAGTATGTACATTACATTTATACTGTTTATACATAGAATGTTTATACAAAAAAGTAGTAACATGTATTTATTATTTTAAATTCATTTATTCTTCATGATTTTTTTTAAACCAAGCTTTTCCAACATCTACAGTATATTCTGGTCTTTCTTAAATGTAATTGTAAACTTAAATAAGTGAAAATGATGGAGCTGAAGTCATTTGACAAGGAACAACTGTGACACGATCAGGGTACGATATCAATAATGGAGCAAAGGCGCAGACTCAACATATAAGCACCATGTGTGACAGGGAATCGCCACCTCACAGTCTCTACTATGATATCACTATGAGGTCAGAGTATAGGGTCTGTGTATAAAAAGCCTGCATGAGAGTCAAGAGACCGCAGTCAGTAACATGTGAGACAGGGAAGCGCATCGGCTGCTGGTCATCCCAGGGACACTGATGGTATGATAACACCGCTCTTTGATTATACGAAGGACTGATCACTTGAATCTGAGTTACTTGATATTTAATTTATTTACTATACTGTAGTGACTCATTACAAGAAAAAGAGTAACTTATGCTATGCTATGATTGTTGTTTTAAGTGTTTCCATGTATTCACAAAAAATGTAATATGATGTTGTGTATGACATGTTTTTTAAGGGTTAATAGAATAGTTTGTGTTAAGCTTAGTTAAATAATTCTGTTGTTGTATTTGTTTAGATTCTATTTAACTGTTATTAATCAGTAATAGTGATGTACCCTTTTTCTGGTTTTTCATTTAATGTTATCAAACCCTCATTCACTTCGCTGAATCAACCAATTATTTAGTTGAATCCACTTTGAATGATTGTTGTGCAACCTGCAAAGCTGTCAGACACAAGAATTAAAAGTGATTCCAGAGTTGATCCTCATGTCCCCTGTAGTTGACTATGGCTTTTTTCGAGTTTGAAGCAGAAGTTGATGTGCAAATTCCCAGATAACTCGACAGTATTTATATATATATATATATATATATATATATATATATATATATATATATATATATATAATTTATTATTATTATTATTATTATTATTAGACAGTACTGTATATATTGTAATTTTTTTAATTTGGCACAAAATTACATTATTATTGTAATCACAGGTCCATAGAAATCCCACAACATGGATGATAAGTGTTATAGAAGTTTGTGAACCCCGACAGTTTTTATGTTATTGCTAAGCTATAAGGCATACATGAATATGTTTATTTGGGGAGACTTCCCTGAACAAGCCATAGTTTGTGTGCATTTCTGAAAACACACAGCAGCTGTGTTTCTCAAACACTGTTATGTAAAGTACAGGCTGCTGTAATTGCAGACTACACAGCATTCCACTTCATTTAATCAGTAAGTTTATCAACTACTGATACATTTGTGAAAGATAACATTGCCATAGAACAAATAAACAGAGTGCCATTTGATTAAAACAGAGAAACATGAGTGTTATGTGGAAATAATGACCCATAGTAATAAAGTACCGTAATAAAGCATAGGTTTGCCACCTTTGTCTTACAATAAAAAAATTAAAATAAAAAACTATGAAAAAGATTAAATAAAAGCTGTTCCTTGGAGCCCTATTTTAAATATTCATTATTTATTTACTGAGAATTTGCTTGGGAATTTGTGAATTTCCAATAGTTGGCCAGATTGTGTGATCGTTATATAAATATATAAAAGACGGCTGTACAAAATCAGCAATATAAAAAATAGGTGGATAGCTGGAAAAAAAAAAGAGTCAATTCTGGGAAAACAGGACAGGTGGCCACCCTAACGCAGAAGCTCAGAGACTTGAGGTAAACAGTAAAATCTCCCACTCCTACATGCTGTGAGTAATATGCACAACTCAGCCATCCCCGAAATGTCATTACTATGGGAGCAGCATGTATTAACATGGGTTATGCGCTATACTGTGGTGTGTGTGTGTGTGTGTGTGTGTGTGTGTGTGTGTGTGTGTGAGAGAGAGAGAGAGAGAGAGAGAGAGAGAGAGAGAGAGAGAGAGAGAGAAAGATTGGACATCAGGCTTCTCTGTTTCCTTGGATTTACGTTAGAGTCTAGTCCAGCTGCCAGCGGCCAATAGGAACGTGCGTGAGGGTTGCCATAGTTACGGCCTTCTGAAGGCCGAATCAGTTGTGCAGTGTAATGCTGGTATGCTGATGCCTCTCTCTCTCTCTCTCTCTCTCTGCAGCTAATTTTTTTTGCCCCTTTGGCATATATGCACAGCTTCACACACACAGAGTGACTGTAGCTATTATTTTGCCCACTTTGGCATATATGCATAGTTCTCTCTCTCTCTCTCTCTCTCTCTCTCTCTCTCTCTCTCTCTCTCTCACACACACACACACACCATGACTGCAGCTGCTAATTGTTGCTCTGCTTCGGCATGTGCACACACGCACACGCACGCACGCACACACACGCACACACACACACACACACACACACACACACACACAATGAGTCATTGATTGTGCCACTGCAGGAATAAATAAGGCATCCATTACCCTGAGTAGGACAGCAGCCTGTCTGAACCTCCAAGCCAATGTTTACAAATCAGGAACGTACAGATTGACAAATTAAAACTAGTACAAAGTGTTTACACACACACACACACACACACACACACACACACACACACACACACACACACACACACACACACACACACACATTTAGGCAAATGCTGGGGTTTCAGTAGTTTTGTTAGTTGGCCAGCTGCATAATTAGGTTCCTAAATTCTATAAATTTATAATATATTCCTAATTATGTATAGCATTTAAAACCAAAGATATCTGATAAATTGGGCCTGGATTATTCATCTGTTTACGTTGCTACTGCTAATTGTAGAGTTGTGGAAGGAAACCCGATGCTAGCATGTGTTTCTATTTAAAGATTAGAAGTTTTTGCATTTGTTGTGTTAAATGCAATTGTTTGGAGCTGATTGTGTTTATTGCATTATGTGCATTTTATTGCCTTGTGAGTATTGTATAGTGTGCATTGCCTATTGTATACTGTATATGTTGTATATTTTATTGTGAGGTACATGGTCTGTATTGTTTTGTGAGTGCTGTATTATGTGTTATATGCCTTGTATTACATTATGTATATAATATGACTTATGTTATATATGCTTTATATATGTATGTAATATGCTACATTATGTATTTAATACAGTACAGACCAAAAGTTTGGACACACCTTCTCATTCAAGGAGTTTGAATTTGTATTATGGCAAGAAAAAAGCAGCTAAGTGAAGAAAAAAACGAGTGGCCATCATTACTTTAAGAAATGAAGGTCAGTCAGTCCGAAAAATTGGGAAAACTTTGAAAGTGTCCCATAGTGCAGTCACAAAAACCATCAAGCGCTACAAAGAAACTGGCTCACATGCGGACCGGCCCAGGAAAGGAAGACCGAGAGTCACCTCTGCTGCGGAGGATAAGTTCATCCGAGTCACCAGCCTCAGAAATCGCAGGTTAACAGCAGCTCAGATCAGAGAGCAGGTCAATGCCACACAGAGTTCTAGCAGCAGACACATCTCTAGAACAACTGTTAAGAGGAGACTGTGTGAATCAGGCCTTCATTCTGCTAGGAAACCACTGCTAAGGACAGGCAACAAGCAGAAGAGACGCATTTGGGCTAAAGAACACAATAAAGAACACAATAAAGAAAACTCGCTGAATGAGAAGGTGTGTCCAAACTTTTGGTCTGTACTGTGTATATATACTGTATGTATATATGCTTTGCATTACATTATGTGCTGTATTGTGAGCAATGTATTTTATTGTGGGTAGTATGCATGGTATATACTGTACTGTGTATTATTCTGTATGCTGATGTGTGCATTGTGGATTCAATGTATCTGTCTCTTTGTATGTTTATCTGTTTGTCTGTCTGTCTCTGACATGTATGGATTTATTTATGCCTGCCTTTATTTTTTATGACCTTTATTTCACCTTTGTTGTCCATTAGTAAAGCACAACAAGAGACACTGACTCATCCATCCCATCTACAGAGTTATGTTATTCAATCATGAAGTGGAAAGAGTAAATCCTCCCTCATCTGTAAAGCAATTCATTACAGCTGTCTCATGAGAGAAAAAGAGAGAGAGAGAGAGAGAGAGAGAGAGAGAGAAGGCAAGATATTGAAAGACTTAAAGAGATAGATGTAAATCTATATAAATAAAAGAAAGGTTTTGTCTGTACATTGGTAAGAACTCACTCCTTTAATTATATATTTACGTTTCATACATTGGAGGACCCAAAACCAGCCTCAGGAAATTTTATCCTCCTGTATGCCTTGTCTGTCTGTCCAGTCAAATTTTGACACATCACTGAAAACTGGACAAAATATATTTTTTTTTATAAGTTTTGCAGCAGGTAGGAATTTGCCTTAGGTTTAACCAGCCACATCAATGAAATCAAAATGTTAAGTAGAAATAAAGTTATGAGCAGTTATGTGCCAGATTATGCCACAGCAACGATTTGTAGACTACCAAAACTGAACAATCAAAGATAAATGAACAGATCAATGTATGTTCATGTAACGACGCGGGTCGCGCGAGGGGCAGAGCCGTGCTTAAACTGTTCAGAACGGGCAGATCCGCAAGTTGTTACCACGCGGAGTTCTGAACAGGCAAAAGCACGGCCATTTATACACACGGTTGCTAGGCAACGCCGCCGTCAGGCAATCAGCCTGAACGAGCCGCACCTGAGGGCGAGTTTATTTAAGGGTCCTGATACCGGCGCACTTCGTGCGATCATTTAGGTAGCACCGGTGAAGGTATCAGGGCCAAAGAAAAGAGAAAGAAAAGAAAGAAAGAAAATAAAATAAAATAGAAGACAGACAGACAGCTGTTTAGGGATAGAGGCAAAGCCCCAGCCTCTGTCTGTTTAAGACGCAGGCGAGAGAGTGCGAGAGAGAGAGGGATAGAGAGAGCGGCATGCAGCAGTTCAGCGTGCGCGCTCAGTACAGTTTTTGGTGCACGAGGCACAAACTCTCTCTCTCTCCCAGAGGTCCTCGGTAAGGGTGAACACCCCGAGAGGACAAGTTTTGTTTGATTTTTCAGAGCCCCGTCCGTTCTCGCGTAGACGGCGGAGCTCTGTTTATTTTGTGTTTAGTTTTCATTGGTTTACTTTTAAGTTCCTTAATTAATAATCCCACGCTATCTCCAAACAGGAAGGTCTTCCCGTGTATCTCACAAGCACTCTCACTAACTCCTATTTCATTGACCCACTCTAACGCCCAGCATAAGGGCTCTTATAATTAAAAACATCGCGTGGTGCGGCTCTCCCTACCGCACCACGTAACAGTTCATTCAGTTCAAGCGAATTTGTCTCATATGTTTCGAAACCATGACACTAATGACAATACTGTAGAACCATATTGTGAAGTACCACTCTGAGATAAACCACAGGTAAATAGACATATCCACATAGCCACAGCAGTCCGAGGTGAGGGCATGTAACTTATCCAAACTGAGAGCCCAGACCTATGTGCTAAAATGACCATGTGGAATCAAAATGTTTAGGACAAGTGGCAGTAATAGGCAGTAATATGCCAGCGTATGTCACAGCAACATGCAAAACGGGCTGGACAGTATTTAAATAAGGTTTTTTTTTAAAACACCCACCCATGCTGCTACTGACAGTTAGTATAATTAGTCCTTGTAAACACAGGTATGCAAAGGGATACATATATAGTTAAATGTCTCAGTGCTCTTACCATCTATTATCACCACTCATGGAATGGCGCTCATCTAATCAGACGATTTGACCTGTCACTTATAAACCCCTGAACTCTGTGTTTTTAGGATTTCTTATTTTGATATTAAGAGAGTTCATTGTCCTTGAATAGTAATTGTTATTTCCTATTAGCTTACACGTAGAAAGGTTGTAAAATGAGTACAATTTCCATCAAACTTGTTTTTGTGATCAAGACAATGTTATTTCTGAAATTTACAAAGAATCTATATAAAAACTGGTGAGTGTGAACTTTTTGGTTTGCACAAAGTCATAACAACACCAAAATTGTAATACAAAAACATATTTATTTTTAAATTCTGGCAAAATATTTTAAAAGTGGGTAGCTTTCCTTGCTTTACACTTATGCCAAATGAGTCCAAATGTAGTCACCCACAATGTTTTCCATGTGCACCTGGTTGCGGTAGTAAGGGTCATCTTTGTAATCTGTATCAACAACTTTTTCATCCTCTTCTGAAGTGTTACTATCTTCCAATGACAGCTGATCACTCTTTAGAGTAGTAGGCATGGGGAGCTCTGTGCTGTGTTCAGGTTTTGAAGGGTTGACTAAGTGGTCAGTCCATGGCAAATTTCATGGATTTCTTTTCCTCTTTGTACCAAAATGCAAAAGATAAATATATATAGTCTCATGCAAATGTTTAGGCACCCCTTGAGAAATAACAGATTTTGATTAGTATTTGTTTTTTTTAATTGAAACGATGTTAACACAGTCTCTCTTGCAAAAAATGCACAATATTTTCAGCATTGATGCATAGCTACTTCTTATGCCATAAATCTAACAAAAATAAAAATTAAAACATTATTATGGCACTATGCAAAGGTTTGAGCACCGTAAGAGTTCCAGAGTCTCAGATTCTTTTTATGATGTTTCAGACCTTAATCAGCTCATTAGATTAGTAATTAGTTATTAGTAAGTGCCAATTTCAAAGCTTTACAAATACTTTGACTATTCAAACCTTGTGCACACACTTGTGGACACTCAACAACCATGGGTTCCTCTAAGGAGCTGTGTAAGACTCTGAAAATGAAAATTTTTGGCTTATATAACCTCAGTCAAGTGACGTCATCTGATGAGGTGCACCTGCAGGTTATAAATAGGAGTGAACCGGAAAAATCCTCAGGTCAATTTTTGTCTGAAAGGACATCTAGCCACACCAGCAGTGTGGCTTTGGAGCCCAGTATCTTGTTCCCGCTTTTTCAGGTAACAGGGTTACAGCAAAGTAACCCGAGATGTTCCCTTTCAAAAGCCACACTTGATGCTTCGTGAAAACGCTATGGGAATGAGAATACCAATGCCGCCACACTGCAAGTGTCTAGGTTGTGTAGTGTGTGCGCACAATAGCCAAAGAGGTCTCAGACATAACTTTGTGATGCTGACTTAAGCACCCGCGGGTCCGGAGTACCATGGACATCCAAACTATAAAATCTGACAAATGTGTGCGGAGAGGACCATCCTGCCGCATCACACACTTGCTGCAACGGGACACCTCTTGCCAGAACAATTGATGAGGCAATCCCCCTGGTCAAATGAGCCCTGATTCTTAGAGGCGAAGTGTGACCACGCGCCTTGTAGGCTAGGGCAATAGCACCTCTCACCCAATGTGACAGCGTTTGTCTAGTGGCGGCTGCCCCCCGGTTGCGGCCCCCATGGCAAATGAAAAGCTGCTGTGACTTACGCCACTGGCTAGTGCGGTGGACGTTATTCTGGACACAGTAAGTGAAGTCTTTCCTGTTCTGGAGCTGTAAAATGAGGAGGACAGAAGGCTTCGAGAACAACTGGGTGCATGGTCGAGAATGAAACATTCGGAGGATAGTTAGGATGCAAAATAGCTTTGACTAGCCCAGGGGCAAAGTCTAGGCAGGATGGGGAGACTGACAAAGCCTGCTGATCTCCAATTTTCTTCAAAGAAGTAATGGCCATAAGAAATACCATCTTAAGAGTCAGAAGCCTGACAGGCGCTGACTCTAGTGGTTCAAAAGGGGTGTCAATCAGACCTTCAAGCACAATAGCTAAGTCCCACAAAGGGGCCGTCGCTCTAGTGTGTGGCCGCAACTGTTTAGCTCTACGAATAAAATGGGCAACTACAAGGTGCTTTCCCACAGAAACCCCATCGGTCAGAACATGACAAGCCGAAATAGCGGCTACGGATGTTCTGAGAGTACTAGGGCATAAGCCCGAGGACAACTTTTCTTGCAGAAACTCCAGCACTGAAACAATTCGGCAGTGGACTGGGTCGACATGTTTGGCCATGCACCAACTTTCAAATACACTCCATTTGAGGGCACAAGCTCTTCCTAGTGGAGGGAGCTCTAGAACTTAGAATAGTTTCAATTACACTGGCTGGAAGACCAGCATCTCTTAATTGGTCCCCCTCAGAGACCAGACATGAAGGTTCCAAAGCTCGGACCGAGGATGAAATATTGTCTCCTGCGTCTGAGACAGAAGATCCCTCCTCACTGGAATCACCCATAGTGAGCTGTCGAGGAGACATATTAGATCCAAGAACCACACTCCGGATGGCCAACAGGGCACTATCAATAAGAGGCGCAAACCCTGTTAACGGACCCTCGCCAGGACTCGCGGGGACAGAGCTATCGGATGAAATGCATAAAGGTGTAATCTGGGCCATGTATGGGCCATTGCATCCAGACCCTGGGGAGAGCGTAGTAAAGGGGACAATTTGCTGTTTCTTGTGAGGCAAAGAGGTCCACCTCTGCTACAGAAAATCTTTCCCAGATTTGACTGATTACTTTGGGGTGGAGTTTCCATTCCCCATGTGTCACAGCTTGTCTGGATGGCAAGTCTGCTCCCACATTCATATGCCCTGGAATGTAAATCGACCTAAAAACCTGGTGAGCTAGCTTGTTCAAGCACCGCGAGTCCTGGCAATTTATGTACGATACTACTGTAGGGACTGGCAGCCCACCTCAAAGAGGGCCTCTGGAAAAAGAAGAGACAGTTCACGACATCAGCAAATAAAGAAAGAAACGGTTACTCTTTCCCAATGCAGATAGACCAGAGCTGCAAAAACAACTTCTTTGCACAAGAGAAAAGCATCTCACATCTCCACTCAAAATGGTGTAGAGCAGCACAAGTGCCTTGAATAGGGAAGTTTCAAAACCCCCTGGCAGTTGCTGACCCTCCGGAATGCATTTCCTCTGGAACCCAGAGCAGAGAACATAATAAGCTTTAGGGACACATACAATGTTAATAAGTTAAAGTATGCCACTAGGGCAGATATAAAATTATATATGTGTGTACATGTAGAATGTATGATGTTTTTGTCTTGTGTTCAACATGTTTACCATAAACACAAGGAGTGTAATCAACCTGTACAGCCCTTGCTATAGATAAAGGTATGAATGGGTATGCAAGACGTGGGATGTTTGGTATCAAATGAAAGCTCTGTATTCAATGAACGTTGATGTGCATGAAATCTTAGTCCTATGAACCAGACTCATGTTAATACACTTTAACTTTCACCCTCTAAACTGTTTAAGTGTATGTGTGTGTGAATAATTAAAATAGTGTAGTTTCATGTAACGTAGATTAGTTCAATAAATTCTTGCTTCTTTATAAAGAACTGTTGTCTTGGTCATGTATTTTAAAGTTTAAACATTTGCCCAGATCTTACCTTGCTCATAATTGCTAAATACTAGTTTGTTTTTGTTATCATTAGTGGCCACATGATAAGCAGAACTGGTAAGATACACTAAATTGTGCTAAACGCTGGACGGGTAGTCTATAAAGTGTACTCTATAAATTTTTATTAAAATCAATAACATTAACCCGAATCCTTAAAGATTCGATTCACCTCTAATCCAGAGTTGAAACCCTACACTACCATAGTGTTCTCCACCTGCACCAGAACATGGTAGCCTCTCAACTGCTGGTGGAAGTGTTTCAGGGCCAGAAATAGAGCCATCATTTTGAGGCAATAGATGTGCCATGTGAGAAGATCTCCAACCTCTCCAGCTCCCTTGGTCTGGACGCCATCTAAGACCGCATCCCAGCCTGTGAGGGGAGTGTCTGTCGTTAGCATCTTGCGACAACAAGACCGACATAAAGTGGGACGCAAAGTCAGAAACCGGGGTCTGAACCACATAGAAAGGGTACGTAGACCCTGGCGTATAACCCTTATTTGTGTCTGGGGATTGGCCCTTGAGTGAAATCCCCTGGCTCTTAGCCACAACTGAAACACTTTCATGTGCAGAAGGCCCAAAGTTATCACCGTGGACGCATCTGCCATGAGACCTAAAGATCTCTGAAAGTGATGAACAGTCACTTTCTGGCCTAGCTTGATTTCCTTCAGGGTGTTGAGGATGGATTATACATGAGCAGGAGACAGCTGTGCCCAGGAAAAGCACAGGAAAGAGAATGCTTTTCATGGCATTGAGTCTCAATCCTAAAAAGATGAGGTAGGATGACATCGCAATGTCAATGCGCTAGCTCCTGAGACTGAGCCAGAATCAGCCAGTTGTCTACGTAATTCAAAATACGAATGCCCTGGAGTCGTAAAGGAGCCAGACTTGCATCCATGCATTTTGTATATGTGCGGGGTCACAGAGCTAGGCCAAATGGAAGGACCCGATACTGGTAAGCTTCGCCCCCAAAAGTGAACCTCAGGAACTTACATTTACATTTAGGCATTTGGCAGATGCTCTTATCCAGAGTGACTTACAAAAAGTGCTTTAAAGTTTACATCACTGGATAGATACTTACACTGGGTTAACTTGTCAATAACTAAGTGCCATTAGTCTAACACAACTGGGAAGATTTTTTTATTTATTTTTTAGTCCTGTAAGTACTGGAGAAATAGATACGTTTTGAGTCATCGTTTAAAGATCGTCAAAGTCTCTGCTGTACGGACAGCTAGAGGAAGTTCGTTCCACCACCTAGGTGCCACAGAAAAGAGTCTGGATGAATGCCGCCCTCAATCCCTGAGAGATGGTGGGATGAGGCGAGTAGTGCTGGAGGATCAGAGGGAACGCGGCGCAGTGCGTGGTGTGATTAGAGCAGAGAGGTAAGTGGGTGCTGGGCCATTTTTAGCTTTGTAGGCAAGCATCAGTGTTTTGAATTTGATGCGGGCAGCTACAGGAAGCCAGTGCAGGAAGCGGAGGAGTGGGGTGGTGTGGGAGAACTTGGGAAGGTTGAAAAGAGACATGCTGCTGCATTCTGGATCAGTTGCAGAGGACGAGTCGTGGACAGAGGCAGGCCAGCCAGGAGTGAATTGCAGTAGTCCAGTCTTGAAATAACAAGGAACTGAACAAGCACCTGAGTAGCCTGTGAAGAAAGAAATGGGCAGATTCTTCTGATATTGTAAAGAAGAAATCTACAACAGCGAGTAACATTAGCAATGTGTGGGGAAAATGACAAATGATTGTCCACGGTTAACCCAAGATTGCGAGCAGTGGATGAAGGAGTGATTTGATTGTTGTCCAGGGATATCACAAGAAGTTGACCTGGGGATGAGTCACCAGAGATGAACAACAGTTCGGTTTTACTCAGATTGAGTTTCAGCTGATGAGCTGCCATCCAGGATGAGATGTCTGCCAGACATGGTGAGATCCGGGTGGAAACCTGAGTGTCAGAGGGAGGAAAGGAGAGAATAAGTTGAGTGTCATCTGCATAACAATGGTATGAAAATCCATGCGATGATATGACCTTACCAAGAGACCGGGTATAGAGGGAGAACAGGAGGGGACCAAGTACTGAGCCCTGCGGGACACCAGTAGAGAGTCTACATGGGGCAGATGTAGATCCCCTTCATGTCACCTCATACGACCTAACTTCTAGGTAGGAAGCAAACCATTGCCACGCTGTTCCACAAATTCCAAGGCTTGTAAGAATGGATAACAGAATATTGTAATTCACGGTGTCAAATGCAGCTGACAGGTCCAGGAGGATCAGGACAGATGACAATTTAGCAGATCTAGCAGCATGGAGCTTCTCAGTGACTGACAGAAGGGCAGACTCTGTGGAATGTGCCACTTTGAATCCAGATTGGTTGGGATCATTAAGGTTGTTCTGTAAAGAGACATTTGGTTATAAACAGTCCTTTCAAGAATTTTGGAAATAAAGAAGAGAGAAGTGATGCCAGACGATAGTTGGTAACTTCTGCAGGGTTTCTTGAGGATGGGAATAACCCTTGCCTTCTTAAAAGCAGCAGGAACATGACCAGATGATATGGAATGGTTGATGATGGTTGTGGTGAAGGGAAGGAGGTCTCGTGAGATGGCCTGAAGCATTGTCAGGTACTCCATGTACCCATTTCTAACCCAGCCCCACCTGAGCTCCCCTCAGAACCGATGCAGGTCGACTGCATGCACATCTCGCCCAAGGAATGCCAACGCAGGAAGGACGACGGTGCTTGCTTCTACTGTGGTCAGGTCGGGCATGTCGTACGAACTTGTCCGTTAAAAGGTCAGGCCCCCCCGGTAGTTCTGGGGGTACAGGGGGGCCCTAGACACTATCCATTCCCTGACCTCCGTTCCCGCGCTCCTGTGACCCTGATATATGACAATCGGCCCCACGTCACGCACGCCCTAGTAAACTATGGAGCAGACCAAAATTTAATCTCCTCGGTTGTGGTTTCTCAACTCAAGATTTCACACACACCACTTAACCAACCATTTAGCATACAGGCTCTAGATGGCAGCAAGCTCTCTTCAATCACCAGGTGTTCAGCAAGTCACGTGCCATCTCATTACCTCCTCACCGTCCATACGACTGTGTCATCGACCTTCTCCCAGGCACCACCCCACCTAAAGGGCGACTCTACTCTCTCTCTCGTCCCGAGAGAGAAGCCATGGAACAAGACATCTCTGAGTCACTTTCAGCTTTAATCATCCATCCTTCCTCATCCCCTGCAGGGGCGGGCTTTTTCTTTGTGGAAAAAAAGGACAAGTCCCTCAGACCCTGCATCGATTATAGAGGCCTCAATGAAATCACAGTCAAGAACCACTACCCGCTTCCCCTCATGTCCACCGCATTTGAGTTACTCCAGGATGCCCGCCTATTCTCCAAGTTAGACCTAAGAAACGCTTACCACCTGGTCAGGATACGAGAAGGTGATGAATGGAAGACCGCATTTAACACCCCCACTGGTCATTATGAGTACCTGGTGATTCCGTTTGGTTTAACCAATGCACCGGCGGTCTTCCAGGCGCTCATTAATGATGTTCTTAGGGACTTTCTCAATGTCTTTGTGTTTGCATACCTTGACAACATCCTGATCTTCTCACGCTCATTAGAAGAACATAAGCATCACGTGCGTCAGGTCCTTCAACGTCTGCTGGAGAATAAACTCTATGTCAAGGCTGAAAAATGTGAGTTTCACCGTGAATCCACCTCCTTTCTGGGGTATGCCATCTCACCATCAGGCATGCAGATGGATCCAGTCAAGGTAAGGGCCATCACAGATTGGCCAACACCATCGTCGAGGTGGGAACTTCAGCGCTTTTTGCCAACTTTTATCGACGTTTTATCCATGACTTTAGCATTGTGGCGGCCCCACTTACGTCTCTTACATCCAGCAAGGTCCCTTTTCGATGGAATCCTCTGGCGGAGGAGGCATTCAAGGGACTCAAGCGGCGCTTCACCACAGCACCCATCCTCACCTTCCCTGATACTTCTCTCCAATTCATTGTTGAAGTCGATGTCGATGCATCTGAGACAGGAGTGGGAGCAGTGCTCTCCCAAAAATCACAGAAGGACAACAAGGTTCACCCATGCTCATTCTTTTCTCGTCGGCTGACGCCCCCTGAACGGAACTGACATTGGGGATCGCGAGTTGCTCGCAGTTAAGCTAGCCCTTGAAGAATGGAGACAGTGGTTGGAAGGAGCTGAACACCTGTTTCTTGTTTGGACTGATCACAAAAATCTAGAATATCTCAAGTCAGCCAAAAGACTCAACTCACGTCAAGCACGCTGGTCACTTTTCTTTTCACGGTTCAACTTCACGCTGTCTTACCGCCCAGGATCCAAGTATACTAAGCCTGATGCCCTCTCCCAACAGTTCCCCGCCCCTCAGGATGCATCCACTAGGGAAACCATCCTCCCACCCCAGTGCCTTGTAGCTGTAACCCGGCTGGATGTGGAAAAGTCTTAGAATGGGGCCACAGCTCTAGGCTAGCCTGTCACCCGGGAGCAACCCGCACCCTCTCACTGCTTAATCAACGTTTCTGGTGGCCGACTATCAAGGAAGACGTCAAAGGCTTTGTAGCATCCTGTGATGTCTGTGTCAGGAATAAAACAACAAACCTTCCTCCCGAGGGACTCCTCAGGCCCCTCCCCATTCCCCTTCAACCCTGGTCTAACATCTCACTTGACTTCGTAACTGGGTTGCCCATTTTATTCCGTTACCCAAGCTTCCGTCTGCCAAGGAGACAGCTGAACTCCTCATCTCCCATGTCTTCAGACTTCACGGCCTTCCATCAGATATAGTCTCTGACAGGGGACCACAATTTTCGGCACAATTTTGGAAAGCATTTTGTGGTCTCACAGATGCATGACCTCAAGGGACTCTTCTCCCTTGGATTGAGTACGCCCATAACTCTCTCCCCACCTCGTCCACAGGCATGTCACCATTTCAGTGCTGTCTTGGCTATCAACCTCCAGAAACTTTCGCCTAAGTTCATCAGCCCATTTACTATCTCTCGAGTCATTAACCCATGCTCAGTCAGACTAGCCCTGCCATTATCCATGCGCCGAATTAATCCCACGTTCCACGTCTCCCATGTCCGCCGACTGGTCCCATGTCCCTTGTCTCCACCTCCACCCCCCCTCCTCCATGTCGACTTATAGATGGCGGCGAAGCCTTCACCGTCCGGAGACTCCTCAAGTCCCGCGGCCGTGGATGCGGCCTACAGTACCTGGTAGACTGGGAGGGTTACGGACCCGAGGAGAGATGTTAGGTATCAGCCAGGTTCATCTTGGATCGATCTTTGATAATGGAGTTTCACAATCTCCACCTCGAGGCACCCTCAAGAATGCCAGGTGGCGTTCATAGAGGGGGGGGGTACTGTCACGGCACGCCAAGTCACGCCCACATCTCAAGTAAGGTCATGAACACCTGCACACTCCTGCTCCATGTTCCATCCCACTGCTTGTTTTTAACTGCCTCATTAATCTCTCCAAACACACCTGTTTTAAATCCTAGATCATCACAGCTCTCTATTTAACACTCCTCCAGACAACAGCTCTCTGCCAGATTATTGTGTGCTATCCATGCCCAGTATTCCAGCGTTTCGTTCTGCCTTGACCTTTCGGATCTCGACCACGTTTTGTTTCCATGACCACGACTCTGCCTCACGTTACGGATTTCCTGACTTCCCGGATTTACTGTTGCCAACATTCGGATTTGTTTTTCGACCACGAGTTTTGATTACGGACTTTCCTCGACTCACGACTACTGACCTCGGCCAGTTCTTCATCCACGAGCTACTTCTCGCGAACTCCGCGCTTCCGAATTTCTGCCGCAGAGACCATTCAGAGAAACAGCAAGCGCTCACTCACCACTTCCGCATTCCCGACGCGGACTCCATTCAGAGAAACAGCAAGCGCTCACTCACCACTTCCGCATTCCCGACGCGGACTCCATTCAGAGAAACCGCAAGCGCTCACTCACCACTTCCGCATTCCCAACGCGGACTCCATTCAGAGAAACAGCGAGCACTCCTCACAACAGTTCCGCATTCACGGATTCCACTGATTAAAAGCGCTGCACTCACTCTCTACAAACGCTCGTTCTGCACTTGGATCCTCCACCGCCACGCCCCCCGTGACAGTGGAAGGGATTGGGTCTAAGGAACAGGTGGTGGTGACGAGATGATCTGCTGAATCTCATCAAACGACAGGTTGGAGAATTCTGCTAAGGGAGGGAAGGGAAGGTCCTGAGGTTCTGCTGTAGGAGTTTGGTTGGGAGCGAAGGACTGGCGGATTGCTGCAATTTTCCCATTATAGAATGTGGCAAAATCGTCAGCAGTCAGAGATGAAGGGGCAGGAGGAGTCGGTGGGTTGAGTAGTCAGGAGAAGATGTTATGGAGTTTGCCAGGATCATGTGCAGAGGCTTCCAGCTTTTCTCTGTAGAAGGCAGTTTTGGCAGAAGTCACGTCACATGAGAATTTGGAGAAAATAGTCTGGTAAGAGACAAGATCGGCATCAAGCTGCGATTTCTTCCATCTTCTCTCTGCAGTTCTTAATTCTCTTCTGTTGTTGCCCAGTACATCAGATAGACAAGGACCAGGACAAGACGTGTTCCTTGGTTTAGATGACAGCGGGCAAAGGAGCTCTATGGATGAGGAGAGAGAAGAGAGGATAGTTTCAGTCGCAGTCTCTAGTGGTAGAGAGGAGAAGGAGTCTGGGTCTGGAAGGGATGATAGGGTGCATGAAGACACAGAGGAAGGATACACACATGCTTCACAACTGGCTGAACAAAGAGATGTTCCCATAGCGTTTTCATGCAGCATCGAGTGTAGCTTTCGAAAGGTAACCGTTCCACTGTGCTGCGATGCTTGCACAGACAAGACTTTCATGGAAGAGTCAGCAGAAGAAAACTTGCATCCCCATCATAAAATCCAACGTCAGAAGGATGCAACAGAACATCAACAGAAGCCTGATGCGTTTTGGAAACAAGTCTGTGGACTGATGAAGTTAAAATAGAACGATATTGGCCACAATCAGCAAAGGCATTTTTGGAGAAAAAAAAAGAACCAGCATTTCGTGAAAAGAACACTTTGCCTATTAACTTTTAAGCATGGGGGTGGATCAGTGGCACAGGAAACATTGCACGGGTGGAGGGAAGAATAAATTTCACTAAATACCTGCAAATTCTGGAAGCAAACATCACACCATCTGTAAAAACGCTGAAGCTGAAAAGAGGATGGCTTCTACAACAGGACAATGATCCTAAACATACCTCAAAATCCACGAGAAGCAAGCTGAAGGTTTTTTGTATGGCCATCATGTTCCTTGATTAAAACATCATTGAACATTTGTGAGTAGATCTTAAAAGAGCTGTGCATGCAAGATGACCAAAGAATATTACAGAATTAGAAGTCTTTTGAAAGTAAGAATTTGAGAAAATCCCAAGTACAAGAATTGAAAGACTTTTAGCTGGCTATAAAAGCATTTGCAAGCTGTGATATCTGCCAGAGGAGGTGCTACTAAGTACTGATTATGTAGGTTGCCCAATCTTTTGAACAGTGTTTGCACAATAATGTTTTTCATTTTTTATTTTTGTTCAATTTATGGCATAAGAAGTAACTATGCATCAATGTTTGCTGAAAATATTGTGCATTATTTTTCCATTTCCAAGAGAGACTGTTTTAACATCTTTTCAATAAAAAAAAATCACCAAAATCTGTTATTTATCAAGGGGTGCCTAACTTTTTCATAAGACTGTATGGTTCAGCAACAAGTTATTTAACAATAACTGATGCAGTCAGTAGCTCTGAGAGTAGTAACTGCACAGTCCAGGAAGGCCAACCTGTTGTCCTTTAAACGAACCAACACACTAAGACAGGAGGCTTGTTCACCCCAAAGACTGGACAACAATACATAACAAGAGTGATGTGATATATGTGGTCCAATGCAGTGAAAAGTGTTCAGGGCTCTACACTGAATAGACAACCGACCTCTACATATCAGATAAACTCACCAGATAACTGGGACATCACAGACATACAGTATATACAGTAGTATCATATTAAAACTTTATATTTAATTAATATGTGTATGTTTGTTTTCCATTTTTATTTTACATACAAACAGTACTGTAATGTAAATAGAAACATGCTTAATATTGTGTGCATGTCCCCTGCTGTTAGGAGCACTGTTAAATAATCAGCAATTAACATAAACAGCCGAGTTGCTTTAAGCCATCTGCTGAGCACAGCTCATCACTTGAGGTGAAAATTCCTGTGTCTCCAACCTAACTCTAAGTAACATACAGCTTTTAACATACATTGCTGACAATTACTGATTGTAACATAAAAAAGAACATTATTGTGTGATTGAAATCAGAAAATCAATACAATGTGTTAGAGCACAGACTCACACAAAACAAAACAAGGTCAAAATCCAAAAGAGCATGCAAAATTCTATAGACTTGGCAACAACACTGGAACAAGTCAAAAAAGAGTGTATACTTCGCAAAGACCGGAAGTATGCAAGTTTTTTTTAATCTGTCTTGTAATTAGTCTCAGGTGGGTTAGTACTCTGGTGAGCTAAAGTGTTGGGAGTTGTAGGTCTTGTTTGCTGTAGTTCCCTTTCAAAAGCTACACTCGATGCTGCATGGAAACGCTATGGGAACATCTCTTTGTTGCCCGGTTGTGAAGCCTGTGCATGTCAAAACCGCCGAATACCTTCGGCTTATAACCTCTGCCAGGCATGACGTCACCGAATAAGGTGCACCTGCAGGTTATAAATAGGAGTGAACCGGAAACATCCTCAGATCTTTTTGTCTTCAGGACCGCTTTGTGTTTGCGTGTGCATGTGCAAGCCATAACGAAAGCAAAAATAAAATAACAGCATTAACTCACCGATATGGCGGAGTTGCTTAAGAGATGCGTGCCTCCGTGCGATAGATCTCTTTCGGAGGGCGATCTTCATGAATTTTGTCTCGAATGCTTGGGAGAAGAACACGCTCGCCTCGGGCTTCAGGGAGACTGTGAGTACTGTGATCTTCTCCCTATTAAGGTGCTTCGCGCGCGGCTCGCTTTCTTTAAAGAGAAACCGCGAGCCGCGGCGCATTCCTGGCGCGTGCTGATCTGGCAGACACGCACGAGATGGAATTTCCAATTTCTCTCTCGCTCTCTCCGGATCAGGAAGTTTCAGCTTCCGCTTCGCAAGCGCACTCCGGCGCTTCTTGTGAAGGAGCGGAAGAATCCTCCTCTCTCGCTTCCATGGAAGTAGCCTCCTCACAACACTCCTCCAGTGCTGACAGAGCTTATGAGGAATTATTAGAGGTTATAACGCGTGCGGTCGAGCGATTGCATATTGACTGGCCGCAGAAGCGAGATTCCCCCAAGCGTTCGAGATTGGACAACAGGTTTCTGTCGGGTGGCCGGGGGAAGGAGCCTCAACGTCTCTCTCTCCCCTTCTTTGATGACCTCCATGATTAATTAACTCCTTCATGGAGCAAGCCGTATTCATCGCGTGTTTTTGTGCCATCGACTTATTAGAATATCGTTGATGCGAAAGCACGCGGTTATATGATGATGCCCCAGATAGAAGAGATGCTTGCGGGCTATCTCTCTCCTGGGACATCATCCTCCCTGAAAAAGCCTATTCTCCCCTCCAAGCCATGTAGATTGACATCTGCTTTGGTGGGGAAAGATTTTCAGGCAGCAGGTCAGGCTGGCGCTTCACTGCAGACCATGGCGGTTTTGCAGGCTTACCAGGCTGACCTGCTGAAGGACCTTAGCACCGGCAGGGTTATTGATGACAGGGCATTTGCAGAGCTGCGCCGAGCCACAGACCTGTCTCTCCGTGCAATCAAGCAGACGGCCCGTGCTGTGGGCCGTTCTATGGCTGCCATCATATCCACGGAGAAACATCTGTGGCTGAACCTCATGGGCATCAAGGATAAGGATCGTGCTGTCCTCCTTGATGCCCCCGTCTTGCCTTCCGGCCTCTTTGGCGACACTGTTAATTCTGTCGGCACTAGGTTTCGGGAGGCGAAGCTATATGAACAGGCCTTTGGGAGGTTCCTTCCCCGACGTGCTCAAGAACCGGGACCGTCGCCACCCGGCCCCGGCCAGGTCTGGCCCCTATCAGGCGTGAGGTGCAGAAGGAGAGCATGACCAGCCGCGCACCCCCTCGTAAAGACTGGGGTGGGGCTCGCCGCTCTTCTCAGAAATCTGCTTCGAAAAGACTGGATCTGAGGAGCTTCCTCTCTTCAAAGAAGAAGCCCTGAGGTTCGTGCACCTGGGGCCATGGGGGTGTCTCCCCCCTGGGAGGGGTGCCTGGATTTTCATCACAAAACAGGGCCTCCTCCCTGGCATTCCCGGGAGGCCGGTGTTCAATCCCCGCCACCACTGGTGTTTCGGGGAGCGCCGGTCTCCAACGAAAAGTTGGGTGTTCGGGCATCTCCTGCCATACTTCAGGATACCCAACAGCTAACACCCCCCCCATCCAGCCGAAGTGTCAAAGCTCGTGCCCCTTTCGGAGAAGCTGGCAGTGTGGAAACTACTGCCAGGCATATCTCCTTGGGTACAAAGGACTGTAGGCACAGGCTACAGGATTCAGTTTGCACATCGTCCGCCACGTTTCAACGGCGTGGTCTCCACTTCCGTAAAATCAGACCAAGCACATCTCCTTCCAGGAGTTACAGACTCTGCTGGGCAGAGGGACCATAGAACATGTTCCCCTCCCAGACAGAGAGTCGGGCTACTACAGTCGGTACTTTTTGGTGCCCAAGAGATGGGGGGGGGTTGTGTCCGATCTTGGATCTTCGCGGCTTGAACCGCTATCTCAGGAAATCCAGATTCAAAATGTTGACTGTCAAAATGATTGTTTCTCAAATCCAACTAGAGGATTGGTTTGTGACAATCGATCTCAAGGACGCATATTTCCATATAGAAATATTGCCACAGCATAGGAAGTTCCTGAGGTTCGCTTTTGGGGGCGAAGCTTTCCAGTATCGGGTCCTTCCATTTGGCATAGCTCTGTCACCCCGCACATATACAAAATGCATGGATGCCGCTCTGGCTCCTTTACGACTCCAGGGCATCCGTATTTTGAATTACATAGACGACTGGCTGATTCTGGCCCAGTCTCAGGAGCTAGCGCTTCGACATCGGGATGTCGTTCAAACCCATCTTCATTCTTTAGGATTGAGACTCAACGCCACAAAAAGCGTTCTCCTTCCTGTTCAGAGGACAACATATTTGGGTGTCACATGGGATTCGGTCACAATGCGGGCACAGCTGTCTCCTGCTCATGTCGAATCCATTCTCAACACCCTGAAGGAAATCAAGCTAGGCCAGAAGGTCACTGTTCATCACTTTCAGAAATCTTTAGGCCTCATGGCAGCTGCGTCCACGGTGATATCTTTGAGCCTTCTGCACATGAGAGCGTTTCAGCTGTGGCTAAGAGCCAGGGGGTTTTATTCAAGGGCCAACCCCCAGAGGCTAATAAGGGTTACGCGCCGGGGGCTTCGTACCCTTTCTATGTGGTTCAGACCCCGGTTTCTGACTTTGGGTCCCACTCTGGGTCCGTCTTGTCGTCACAAGATGTTAACGACAGACGCTTCCCTCACGGGCTGGGGTGCGGTCTTGGATGGCCGTTCAGCACAAGGGAGCTGGAGAGGTCATCTTCTCGCGTGGCACATCAATTGCCTCGAAATGATGGCTCTGTTTCTGGCCCTGAAACACTTCCTCCAGCAGTTGAGAGGCTACCATGTCCTAGTGCGGGTGGACAGCACTGCGGTAGTCTCGTACATAAATTGCCAGGGTGGACTGTGCTCGCGCCGCTTGAACAAGCTAGCGCACCAGGTTCTGCTTTGGGCACAGGACAAGTTCCTGTCCCTCAGGGCGATTTACATTCCAGGGCATATGAATGTAGGAGCAGACTTGCTATCCAGACAAGCTGTAAAACATGGGGAATGGAAACTCCACCCCGAAGTAGTCAGTCAAATCTGGGAAAGATTTTACGTAGCAGAGGTGGACCTCTTTGCCTCATAAGAGGCAGATCAATGCCCCCTTTATTACTCTCTGACTCCTCCAGCTGCCCTGGGTCTGGACGCAATGGCCCACACGTGGCCCAGATTATGCCTTTATGCGTTTCCACCTATAGTTCTGCTCCCAGGAGTCCTGCCTATGGTCCGTCAACAGGGTTTGCGCCTCTTATTGATAGCGCCCCATTGGCCGACCAGAGTGTGGTTCTCGGATCTAATATCTCTCCTCGATGGCTCACCCTGGGTGATTCCAATGAGGAGGGATCTTCTGTCTCAGGTGCAGTGGACAATACTTCATCCCCGGCCAGAGCTCTGGAACCTTCACGTTTGGCCCCTGAACGGGACCAACTAAGACATGCTGGGCTTTCTGCCAGCGTAATTGAAACCATTTTAAGTGACAGGGTTCCCTTCACTAGAAGAACTTATGCCCTCAAATGGAGTGTATTTGAAAATTGGTGCATGGCAAGACATGTAGACCCAGTTCACTGCCAGATTGTTTCAGTGCTGGAGTTTCTGCAAGAAAAGTTGTCCTCGGGCTTATGCCCTATTACGCTCAGAACGTACGTAGCTGCTATTTCGGCTTGTCACGCTCTGAATGATGGGGTTTCTGTGGGCAAGCACCATTTAGTTGCCCGTTTTATTCGTGGAGCTAAATGGTTGAAGCCGCCCACTAGAGCGACGGTCCCTTCATGGGACTTAACTATCGTACTCGAAGGTCTGGCCGACCCCCTTTCGAATCACTAGAGTCAGCGCCTGTCAGGCTTCTGTCTGTTAAGATGGTTTTTCTTATGGCTATTACTTCTTTGAAGAGGATTGGGGATCTGCAGGCTCTGTCAGTCTCCCCATCCTGCTTAGACTTTGCCCCTGGGCTAGTCAAAGCTATTCTGCATCCTCACCCGAACTATCTTCCCAAGGTTCCATTCTCGACCATGCGCCCAGTTGTTCTCGAAGCCTTCTGTCCTCTGCCTTTGACAGCTCCGGAGCAGGAAAGACTTCACTTACTGTGTCCAGTAAGTGCTCTTCGGATCTACGTCCACCGCACTAGCCAGTGGCGTAAGTCACAGCAGCTCTTTATTTGCCCTGGGGGTCGCAACCGGGGGGCGGCTGCCACTAGACAGACTCTGTCACACTGGGTGAGAGATGCCATTGCCCTAGCCTATGAGGCCCGTGGTCACACTTCGCCTCTGGGAATCAGGGCTCACTCAACCAGGGGGATTGCCTCATCGATTGCCTTGGCAAGAGGCGTCCCCCTGCAGCAGGTGTGTGATGCGGCGGGCTGGTCCTCTCCACACACGTTTGTTAGATTTTATAGTCTGGATGTCAATGCTACTCCAGGTTCGTGGATCCTTACTTGGCTGTAACCCTGTTCCCTGATAAAGCGGGAACGAGATGTTGCGTTCCGATGCCGCACTGCTGGCGTGCCTGGACGTCCTTCAGACAAAATTTACCTGAGGATGTTTCCGGTTCACTCCTATTTATAACCTGCAGGTGCACCTTATTTGGTGACGTCATGCCTGGCAGAGGTTATAAGCCGAAGGTATTCGGCGATTTTGACATGCACAGGCTTCACAACTGGGCAACAAAGAGATCATTTATTTGCTTCACTATTTTGTAAGGTCCAATGAATCGATGGTACAGCTTTCTGCAACCTTTTTTAATCTGCAGATTTTTTGTGTACAGCCATACTCTATTTCAGTTTGTATTTCATACTCTATTTCGGTTTGTAGAGTGTGCAGAGAAGCACCAGTCTGACCTGCTGCCTGAAAAGCTTTCCCCACCAACAAAGTTGTTAGTCTACACAGCTTGGTGGGCAGTCCAGGCTTTTTCAGGGAGGATATCATCTCTTCTATCTGGGGCGTCATAATATAACCTCACGCCTTCACATGCAAGACATTACATTAAATAGATGTCAATGGTACAAAGACACGGGATAAAAAGGGCATCTTCTGTGAACAAGTTAATTCGTCATGGAGATCGACAAAAAAAAGTGGAGAGCACGTCGTTGAGGCCCTGCCCCCGGCCACCAGACAGAAACCTTTTGTCTAATTTTGAGTGCTTGGGGGACTCCTGCTCCTGTGGCCAATCGAGATGTAAGCGTTCGACCGCGCAATTTACCACCTCTAATAACTCCTGATACGCTCGCTCATCACTAGAGGAGCGCTCTGAAGTGACAGTTTCCATTTCCGCCAAAGCGAGAGAGGATGGTTCTTCTGACACTTCATAAGAAGTGCCGGAGCGCGCTTGAGAAGTGGACGGTAAAGGCTCATGATTCGGCGAGAGAGCATGAGAAAAGAAGGATTCCGTCTCATGCGCTTCCGCCAGATCAGCATGCGAACCCAGGAATGCGCAGCGGCTCGCGGTTTCATTTTAAAGAAGGCGAGCCGAAGGACTTTAATAGGGCGGAGATTGCAATGCTCACATCCTCCCTCAAGCCCGAGGATAGCGTGCTCTTCCCCCAAACACTTAAAACAGAAAGCATGGAGATCTTTCACATGGAGGCACACCTCCTGTCTAACTCTTCCATCTTTTCTGGTGAGTAGTATAACCTTCTATTTTAGTTTTGTAATGTTCTTGCACACACACACACACACACACACACACACACACACACACACACACACACACACAATGCGGCCCTTGAAGATAAAAAGACCTGTGGATGTTTCCGGTTCAGTTCTATTTATAACCTGCTGGTGCACCTTATCAGATGACGTCACCTGACCAAGCTTATATAAGCCAAAGTTTGGCGTGTTTGACACACACGTGCTTACAACCGGTGGAACAAAAGAGATGGAGCAAGACTTATTGAAGACCTTCTTGAGGTCTTGGTACACTGAACTAACATGGGTGAGGCCCGGTGCTGAAATCTAATCGTTGATCAGGTTGTGGTCCGAGCCTGATTCAACCAGTGCCTGCAGCAGGTGGTTGCGCTGTTCATGGATAAGGAAGAAAGGGACCAGGCGGCATTGGTCAGGGAGCCTTCTTGGAACCACGTCCTCTAGTGCTCCCAGTTGAACTAGTGGGTACCTCCTTTTACTGGACAGTCTACAGTCTTTGAGTAGGTGACCTTATTTCCCGCAGTAAAAACACGTCCCTTCAAAGCACCAGGGTCTCTCTCAATGCTCACTGGGAGTCCCCACCATGCGCTGGAGAGAGTCAGAGCCTTTGGAGCTGGCTCTTGACGTCAGTAAGCGACTGCTTAGTGGTGAGCAGCTCCTGTTGATGATCTCTGAGCAGGGCTCTATGGATCTCCAGCGCAGATCTCATCCGGTCAAAATCTGCTAGTGGGAAATGAATGGCGGGCTAGGAAAAACATGAGCACATGGGAAAAAGTGACTGCATGGGGAAAAAAAGGCAGACAGGATGTGAATCATGACACAGGAGGCAAGTGCAGAAGCCTGGTCAAGGACTTTGTGGCATGATGCAATCTAAACTAAACATGGTACAACTAAACATCATAAAGACCAAATATCTGGTTATTGACTTTCGTCATGCCGGGTCTCCCCTGCTACCTGGCTCCATCGATGGTGTGGATGTTGAGAGGGTCAGGTCATACAGATACCTGGGACTACAGTTGGATGACAAAATGGACTGGTCAGTGAACACTGACTATCTGTAAAAGAAAGGGCAGAGCAAGCTGATATTTTTTCTCTGGAGACTAGGATCTTTCAATATTTGTAAAAAGCTCCTGATGATGTTTTATCAGTCAGTCATCGCCAGTGTGCTTTTCTATGTGGTGGTGTGCTGGGGAGGTAGCCGACCATGCACTTCACACAGTTTTCTGCAACCACACTGTAAACCCTAATGCTCACAGTAATTAAACATATTGAGTACTGTTAACTTAAACAATTACAATTAGTTCAAATTAATCGACCTTGATGAGTATTTAGAACTTTTTGGAATTCATGAGTTTGTAGAAATGACACTTTTCAAGTTAGCAGAACAAATTTAGTACTAAGTACTTATGTAACAATATCTGTCACCTTAAAGTTCCAGCTACTTAAAATTTCAGACTCTTTTGTGTCTGACATCATCAGGGCAATAGGACACTGGTGACTCAGTGGTAGGTGTTTCAATCTGCCATGCTAAAGGCCCGGGTTCAATTCCCAACAACTGGATGAAGTGCCTGTCCCAATCCCAGATAAAATGGGAGTTTTGCATCAGGAAGGGCATCTTGTGTAAAACCTGTGCCAAGCTTGTGTGTGGACCGGATTGTTTGCTGTGGCGACCCATTGCTCGGAGCAGCCAAAAGACCAACAACATTTTATTTGATTTGCAATAACTAAAAAAAATGACAATTGCTATTAAATAATATGAGTAAAGTTACTCAATAATGCAATTAAATAACGATTAATATTAAATGAGTACAACAAATTCAAAAACTGATAGTTCTGTTTACTTAAAATTGGAAACATCATTACTTAAAAAAAATGATGTAACTGATTACCTAAATGTAACTGATTACCTTATTTGAGTTTACAGTGCAGAAGTGTGTTCAGTGAAAGACTTCTGTCACAAAGCTGCTCAATGGACAGACTTAGAAAATCCTTTGTCCCCAAAGCCATTCGGCTTTTCAACACCTTGCTATAATGACGTAGGAATTGTGGACTGAGAGATCTATGCTAGGTTAGTCTGCTATTAAATCACGGTGTTACATGCATACAGTAACTCCCATCTGTAATCAAGGTCTGCTCAGTTACTCCAACTATTGCATACTTTGCCATTTATACACAGACAAAATTTCATTGTCACTTTCATGTTGCTCTTTGGACAACTACTAAGGTTTCTCCACAATTAATACTGTTTGCACTGTTGTCACTTTGCCACATATAAAATTGCACATCATGACTGAACTGCAATTAACCCTTTTTTTTTTACTTTTGATTTTTGATTTATATGCTTAACTATATATTCCTTCTATATCTTGTAGTGTTTTTTCTTAGATTTTCATTGCACTAGTAACTTCTAGTCAGTTCTGTGTGCAGGGTTTTACATAATGTAGACATTTTAATGTGGACAAAATGCATTCTCCACCATTAATATGTAGGGTTTACAAAAAGTAGACCAAGAATGACCGCTGCATTCTTTACCTTCATTATGTACACTTTTTACTCTGGATCAGAGGTACAGTATATCGAATCTTTAATGATTTATATCATACACTTCCGTTCACCGTCTAGCACAATTGAGTGTATCTTACCAATCCTGTTTATCCCACGGCCAACGAGGATAATGCAAAGTCTGGTGTTTATCAATTACGAGCAAGGTAACGTAAGATCTGGGCAAATGTTTAGACTTTAAAATACATGACCAAGACAACAGTTCTTTATAAAGAAACAATCATTTATTTGACCAATCTATGATATATGAAACTATGCTACTTGGACACACACACGCAAACATACCAACAGTTTGGAAGGTAAAAGTTAATGAAGTTCATCTAGTACTGTTTACTAGATCAAAGAAGTCACAAGAGCAGAGTCTTGGGTTTAATCTCACGGTTTAGTTATGAAATGAGCACAAATTTTCAGCAAGGTATGCAGCTTTGTTTGTTTCCTTGCATTACGTTTCATTCTCATCCTGTGGTTCGCCTCCAGCGAAGGGAATCACTGCGTTGTTGTTTAGTTGGTGCGCTGTTGTTAAAATGACGTCTTTCTGGAAAGCCCTTTGGTGAGGCGTTGGTTGCCTGGTTACCGATGGCGGCACTCTGGAACTTCTTTTGAGGTTTTCTTGCAGGACTTTGGAGTTCTGGCATGAAATCTCGTTTGGAGTTCTTGAAGAGCGGATGATGCCAACAAAGGCAGAAGCCCGAGCTGTGTGGAAGAGGTTGTTGAGGTTATTCTTCCGATGACAAAGGTGTTCACCTGGAAGGGCGGTGGAGCGCCCACAAGCGCTGAATCACGAGCAGCGAGAGTGGACGAGCTGCATCCTTCAGATGACTATGACGAAGACGTGCTCGGACACTGGGTTTTGACAATGTGTGTCAGTCCATCCCAAGGCTGATTGGTCGAATTGGATGTGGTTGTGGGGCTTAGCCACGCCTCACATGCTTCCCCCTTTTGTGAATACATTAGGCCAGGTTTTCAGCTGTCACGTGGTGCCCATCCGGTTGGAGTTTTAATACCTTTATAAAGTAATTTTGCATGACCTCTGTTCATGCACCAATTTTCAATGTACACCACTATTCTTTGAATAAAGCAAGCTATCGATTGACATCACACATCCCATATCTTGCACACACATTCATACCTTTATCTCATAAAAAAGGGTTTATAAATGCTGATTACATCTTGTGGGTTATGCAAAATAATCAAACATAACACACAGACATAAAACATAGATACATGTATACAAGTTTTGCCCCACTGGCACACTTTAAAAATTGTTTAAAATTGTATCTCTGCCATATGCCTCTTTGTTAATTGAAAGGCATGTGCTCTGGTGGTCAACAACAGTGCCAGTGGTATGAGTTAGGGAGGGTTTTCCCCCACTCAGTGGTGTAAAACTGCCTCCTTTCACTATCATCTCTCCCACTTCCTTTCTTTTGTTTTATTTAGATGATTTCCCCCTTGTCCCCCTTGTTTGCGTTGTACTCATTCACCCTATTTATTTCCTCTCATTTGCCTGTTGTCCTGTGTCAGATCGTTGTTCCATGTCGGCAGTCGCCTGCCTGCTTCCTGTCCAGTCTAGTCTAGTCTAGTCTAGTCTAGCGTGTGTGATTTCTTGTTTTGGCTCCCGGCCAGTATATTCCCGGTTTTCGTTTTTAATTTTTCCCTATCTCTCGTTGTTTTTGTTTCTGTTTTGCCTTTTTGCACCCAGGCCAGGCCCTGTTTTATTTTTTTGTTGGTGCTGATCAGCGCTTTCCCATCCTGTGGCCGGCCGGCTCTCGTTCTTCTTCGTGGCCGTGTAGTTCAATGGACCTCGGCCCTATAGCTCCCTGCCGGGCGAAGGAATTACAGCTATATTCGGTCAAGGCCTTTTTCCTCTTCAGAGTGGTTTTTGTTTTTGGGACTTGGGCGCTTATGTGTTTCTCTTATTGAGATCGGTTGTGTTTTAATTTCCTTATTTTTTACCTAAATCAAGATATTTTTGGACTAATAAAACTTTGACAGAGACTTGCATATGTTTCCATTCTGATTCTCTGACACCTTATGCTTTGGTTATAGCTGTGGCATCATTTTGATGAAATGTCACAACATTTATTTCAGTCCAGAATCACATTCTTTTCTCTCAAAGATCTTGTATTACTTCTAAGTGGGGTTAAGATTGTGGTAAATTCTACTCGCTGCCTAATCCGGTCTAAATGGTAAGCATTTCTCAGGTCCAGTTTGGTAAATAGGAATAGGAATTTTGCAGTAGCTCAAAGGATGACGATATCACGACAGTGGGTATTCCTCTATAATCTTTGCAGGGATGAAGGGACTTTCTCCACAAAAAAAGCCGTTTGCGGATATTAATACTTGTTGAGAGATCCATGAGCTCTTAGTTCGTGGAGAGAACCTCTCGAGCTGCCAGTTCATCTTTAATTGGATCAACAAGTCTGTGGTGAAAAGCGTGCAAGAGCACCTGATCATCCCAGCTACAAGAGAGGGCCAGGGTCCTGAAGTCAATGATGTACAAAGTTGGATCCCTGGTTTTACTTGAGTAATTGGCCTGGCATCCTGAAAATGAGTTGTCAAATACGCTCCTCATTTCAGAGGTGAATACCCTGTAGGTGGCACAGCAGGGGACCTGGGCATCCCATAACACTGTACTCCACAGGGATCTGGCAATGAGTAGTTGTTTGTGAGAGAGTTATATAGAGTGATGGAGTGGAGTGATGAGCATGAGGAATGAGATCAGAAACAGGCATGCTCGAGTCAGTGAATGAGGCGGCAAAACGGAAGCAGTTTACTTGAGTGTGGAACAGAGTTGCGGGCCATCATGGTTTGGCTCAAGACATGGGTGTGACCTGACGTACGAAGACATACACAGTCCAGGATGGCCAACTTGTAACCAACTAACCATCTAGCAGCTGTGCAGTTCTCATAGGGAAGGGAAAGTAAAAGCATAATCATAAAGGACAGCCACACACCAGACCAATACTTTTGGTTTGATACCAACCGTCCACTACAGTACGAGTACTAGTGTCATGAGGACACTGTACCACAGGGTAGAGAACATTTCGATCTCCACTGAAGCTCAACAGAAGGAACACAGGCATCTGAAGGCAGCGCTCTAGACCTGAGAATATCTTAAATGGGCCTTCAACAAAATAGATTCCAGATTCCAAAGTAGGATGACAGAGAGAAATTATTTAATTTTAATTTAATTTCAGGGAGTTTTTCCTTGCCACCATCGCCCTCGGCTTGCTCATCAGGGACAATCTTATCATTTTGATTCATACACATTGCATACAAACTTACTACTTTTATTGTGTAAAGCTGCTTTGCGACAATGTCAATTGTTAAAAGCGCTATATAAATAAAATTGACTTGACTTGACTTAATTGTACTCTGGACCCTTTTCTGATAGTTCTGGTTAAATCTAACCTCTGTGCTATAAGTCCCCTGATTACGAGGATCATAAATCACTTTCTCCAAACTGGATATGTTCCCCCACACTGAAAACTGCTGTCATCAGACCATTTCTTTAAAAAATCATTGCTTCTAATCCTGTTGGATTGCCTTCAGCTTTTGATATTGTTGATCACAATATACTTCTTCACAGATTGGATAATAATGTCTCTCTCTGACTCTGTTTACCACTGGTTCTCATCTTACCTTACTGAAAGAGGGTTACCCTGAGGGAGACTAAGGGCATTTTCACACTGGGGTCCCGGATCCGTTTCCGAGTACACTTGGCCCCGGGACCAGTTGATTTTTGTCTGTGAGAATGTAATCGTTCCGAATCGTTCCGCGCTCGGGAACGAATCCCTGGACCGATTGCAGAGGTGGTTTCGGGAACGATTCACACCTTCCCGAGAACGGAAGGCGGGACATAAGTACACGCTCGTGCTCAAAAGAGGAAGTGACGTAATTCCAGTTCGACTCTGTACACAAACAAACGTGGCTACTGAAGAATCTCTGTGAAGTAATGCCGAAGTATAGCATTTGCTAGAAATTTAGACAGACGAAAATATCCGGAGATAATCGGACACTACACATAAAAACTCCGATATTTACGGACGTATCCGTAAGTATTTAGACGCGCGCGCGTACAGCAGCACTGAGCTGACCCACAATAACATCTACCTTCATCATCGGAACCGGACAGCGTGGAGCCTGGTCCAGCAGAGAGCCTGCGCGTGAGCGGTGAGTTCATATTAAATACTATTAACTCCTGTTATTAACACTGTTAAAGAGAGTCTCATATCATCACCACATCTCCAGGTAACTGTCTGTGGATCTCGTGGTGACATTTAAATGCATATACTAAGATCTACAGGATGATCCTTTCACATTAGCTCACAACAAAGTTAACTTGCTCCTAATGTCTGCTCACTGTAAGGCCTCAGATCATTTCACTGTTCAGAAGAGCAGAATGTGATGAACTCAAGTGTTGGGCTTATGTAGCTATTAGAGTTACAGATACTTTACTCTTTAATCATATTTTATGTAGAACCTTCATGTATATTCTCCAACACATCTCAGAAACACTTATAAAAACTGAGATGCTGATGAGCCACATAAGCTCCACACACAGTTTCAGGTTATCTGTGATTGGGGTGACAAAATTGAAATGTTGGAAAAATTTAATTTGTTCAAGCTGTTATGGTTGCAACTTTCAGCTGATTTTTTGCGTTTATACTTTCTTGCAGACAGGCACTGGAGGAAACACAGACTGAGACCTCTGACAGTAGCACAAGACCAGCTAACAACAGAAAAAAGAGGCAAAACCTGACGTGCAGAGCAGGAGACTCATAATGCTGCATGAAATCTCAGATTTAGATGGAGGAGTTCTGACTACAGATACAGAGGAAGGAACAGCAAGAGATCAAATAGAATGTTGATTCAGACGATGGACCAACTGTTGTCTTTAACTGTTGTATTTCATTAACACACCCTCTTGCTATGCAAGTACAAGTAAATATAAAATATGCTACATTTTAATGTTTATATTTTTTGTCCTATTTGACAGCTACTTTTGTTACAAAATTTACTTTTATTATACTTTTATTCAATAATGTTTAATAAAACATTTTGCACTCTATCCAGTACTTTGTCTCTATTCCAAATCCCCCACACTCATCTTGGATTTTACAGTATACATTTATTTTACATTTACAAAATTACAATATAAACACACGGCACACAAAACATGTTAAACACTAAACATTGATGCCTGGTGAGGTTTTAAATTCAATAGTTTCAGCATCTCGGCTAAATTTGAAAATCTACACATAGCAAGGTAAGGAAAAAAAAGAGCACAAGCATCTCTCTTGTAGGACTGTTGTCTTCTTAATAGGAGAATTTAGTAGCCATTCCTGGTCACTGGGACATCCTGCCATCACACACCACCCCTCTCTAAACCCAGATGATCCTGAGGAGAACAGAAAAATGCATGATTAGATATTTATCATTTATTATATGTATCTATGCTATTTGTTGAACTTTATTCTAGCAGGCATTATATTTATTTGTAGCATTTATTGCATTTATTAATTGTTTACATCTGATTAATTTACAGTGTACATAAATACTTTATTTTTATGATAAAAAAGTAAATATTTTAAATGTCCTATGACTAAAGAAAGTAATGTTTAATGAGCACTTTATTTCTATTTGACTGGGAATCAGAAGAGAATGTGGACACACCTGATTCCTCACCTTACAGAGTAGAGATGTAAAGTCATTCCTCAGTGCCTCGTGCTGTGTCCGTGCAGCGCGCGCTCATTTCACCCTCTGAGTCGCGCGACAGATGTGTCAGTAGGCATGTTGTTTACAGCGCCGTTGTTCTTGTCATAAAAATTAAAACATCCAAACGGAGCATTAACAGGTGTCTCAGTTCATGACCCGAGTAGCGTTTCTTCTTCTTTCTTAGTTTTTTTCCGGCGAAAAACAAACCAACTACCTCTCTACCGCAACCTACTGTTTCCGGTTGTGTAAATACGCAAGTGTCCCCGGGATCACAATCGCTATTACAGTGTGAACGCAGACCTGCGGGGGGATTGGGGAGGGGGTGAAATCGTGCTCGGGTACAGAACGGAACAGATCGTTACCAGTGTGAAAACGCCCTAAATCACCTGTGTCACAGTGTCACCTGTGGTGTTCCTTAGGGCTCATTGTTCTTTCCCATGTTTTTCATATTGTATATGCTTCCTCTAGGTCTAGAATTAAATCTTATTAGGATCGAATTTAAGCAAAGTAAACATTAACACAATGAGCCTTTAGATTTTATCATGTGTAATTACAAAAGATATATACGTGTAGAGTTTTTTGTCATCTTATACTTTGTAGTCTTTAAATTTGTAGCAGATTTATTAAATGAAATAGATGAAACTAATGTCATTCAGCAGCACAGTTTTTGCATTATTATAAGAATGAAATGCAGTAGGCTGTTACGATCATCAATTTTTTTTTTATAAATAATGAAACATTTTAACACATTACATTTTTACATCTCAGTAACACCCATGTTGCGCTGTACCACCACCAGCAAAACCTTATGAAATACAAGTGAAACATTAAATGAACTGACAATCAGTACTAAAATTACAGTACAAATTTAAATTAAATATAAATTAATTTAAGCCAATATAAGCTTTCTTAAAAATAAGTTTCTTATTTGCATCAAATTTAAGCAAAGTAAATGTTTACACAGTCAGCCTTTAGATTTTATCATGTGTAACACTAGCCAGAAAACACTCTGGGCGTGCTTCAGAAAAAGTGGGTATGCCAAAGTTATTGTCAGATTCATGTGCAAAACTATATAATAAAACTATGTAAGCTACATAGTCTTTATAAGACTCCATTTTCGTAAAACTTTATGATTTTGTAAAATAATGAAAGCAAATAGGGTGCGCTATTCTGTATCGTTTTCGGTGAACTAGAGCGCATCAGAAAATAAACCGAAATCCACAGACATGGAAAATATATACTTAGAAAGCGTAATGTATGCTTTTATGTAAATTATTGGAAAAAAAATTCAGATTATGTAACTCGTATGAAATGTTAATTATAGGAGCATTCACTGCTGTGGACATGACGAGATGATAGGATTACCTTCATCACTACAGGAAAAAACAAAGAAATCAATAATTTAGCAATTAATTATTAAAATGCTCTCCTAGCTGTTTTTCCTGACGCATTCATAATCTTTAGTCTACTTCTGCTGGTGCGCTCTGGAAGAATTTATGTATGCGGCTTAGTGCTGATTAGACTATGTAGGAAATTAAAGAGGAGGATCACAATGCCGGCTCAACATCCTGGAGCCCAAACCCCATTTAAAATACTGTAAGTAAATATTAAACATTAACTTATAAATTATTACTTATACATATTGTAAGTAAATAACAATTGCCCACCTTTAGAAAAGCATTTTTATTTAGACTAAAAAAAATAATCACGCATCTATTTTTAGTAAATCGTTTAGTGACAAGCCTGTAAATTTCCATGTAAAACAGGTACATGTATGTATAATGAGCTATTGATCAGTGATTTTTGTAAACGTCTGTTTGTGGGAAGGGACGTGCTGATGACGTTTGGGCTGCTTTCTGTGATTTAAGCGTATGTGTGTGTGTGTGTGTGTGTGTGTGTGTGTGTGTGTGTGTGTGTGTGTGGTGTAACCTGAGAGGTGTCAATAGCCCTTACATATTCATGAAATCATGAATTATTCAGTGAAACAGAAGCTCTACTGAAAAAAAAAAAGTTAGGTACATCAGTCACTTTACCCCAAATAAAAGGTCTTTCTGAGTGTTATAATTTAGATGTAACATAACAGATATACAAACCAAATAAACGGTGCGCACTAAAATAAAAAGTGAACGTGCAGATTAATATACCAAGATGCATGTTTCTTACCACCACCCCTGTGAAAACAGCGTATTCAGAGAAAGGCTCTCCTGCAAGAGGTTGTGCGTGAACCACTGAGCTTCTGCGGATTCTAAAATTGGCATTATTACTGTTTTTTCATCACTGGAATGGAAGAGTTGGAAAGTTTCCTTATCATAACATGCATTGTATTGTTTTTAATTACTCTATACACAACCCTTGAATCTATGCAATTTTACAAACGGAAAATACAAATGAAATAATTTTCTTTGGTTTATTTATTTTAATTTTTTTTTCATAAAATATTAAATTAAAATATTCTATAAAAATACTATAGAATTACTTTTTTATTATTGGTTAAATGTGGGCTGAAAAAACTGTTGCCCTCAAAAATTTACCAGATGAGGACTGTCCATCAATCTGATATACAGTATGCTGGAGAAATCCCCAGGTGGGAAGACACTGCTTTGTGTAGTTAACATCAAAGACACAAAAACCTTTAAAACACACATCAAAAGCCTCCCCCAAAGAGTCTGGAATGGAGAGTACAGGAGAGTACACAGCTGCGATATATAATAATATAAATGTAATATACCAAATTCCCAAAATAAAATACATCCACTGTTTTAACTACTACAGAGACATTACAGCCGGCGGTAGTTTTCAGAAGTTCTTTCCAAAAATAGACTGCGTTGGATGAGTACATGAGCGCACAGTGCCTGGGGTTTGCCTGGTGCTCAAATCTCCGAAAACGTTGGGGCATTTTTTTAAATAGGTGCTATCTTTAATAACCGATGGAGATTTTGAGCTGGACACACATGCATTCTCGCCTAAACAACTGTTAAAACTACACTTTGTGACACAATAACAGTAATATTTCGAACATTATCAGGCTGCCATTTGGAGAAACCAGAGAATAGGGTCAAGATAAGCCAACCAGGTTTTCATTTGTAAATGACTCTCATTTGACCCAGCATGAGCAATTTTTGAGTTATTCTAATGTTCTATTCTGAAAGTTTATTTTTCCATTTATTTCAATATTTAAAGTTTGATGTCTCTAAATTAATTTTTATAACAATTTTTATAACAATAATAACAATAAACAGATACAAACACAGATAGGCTATATATGTCAGAGTTACAGGTGCAGTTAAGATATTTATTATCTTAGAACAAGTCAAACAAACCAGTAAGGATAATCCAAAATCAATAGTCGTTAAAACAGGCAAGGGTCAGGCGATGTGCTTCGGGCATAAACGGGATCAGGCTAAACTCAGAAGCGAAAACACAAACGTGGTTCTCCCCGAGGAGCTCTCTCCAGGAGCGTTATTCCTTCGCGGTCTACCCTTTGGCCTAGGCTTTGGTCTGCTAGGGTGGAGTGCGTGGAACTCCTGGGTTAGCAGGGGATCTAGTACATCTTGAGCTGGGATCCAGCACCTTTCTTCCGGTCCATACCCTTCCCAATCAATGAGGTACTGTAGCTTACCTTGTTTTATTCATGAATTTAATATTTTTCTTATTGTGAAAATGGGTTGGCTGTTCATTTCTATGGTTTCAGATGAGGAGTTGGTTGGCATTAAGTCATTCAAAGGTCCCTCTTTTGTGGGTTTTAGTTGTGAAATGTGGAATATTGGAGCAATGTGGCAGTCTCGGGGTAACTGTAACTGTATGTGATATCATTTATTTTCTTTACTACTTTGTATGGGCCTATGAATCTGTGGTAGAGTTTTCTGCACCCTTACTTGATCTGCAAATTTCTTGTGGAGATCCATACTCTGTCCCCAGATTTATATTTGGTGTTGCTTCCTCTTTGTCGATCAGCGAATTTTTTGCTTTCTGTGCAAGCTCGTTGTAGGTGTTGGTTTGTTTGTTCCCATACTTGTTCACTCTTCCAAAACCATTCGTCCACTGTTGTGGAGTGTGTGGTGTTTGCGTTCAATGGGAACAGCGGGGCTTGAAATCTCAGTATGCATTGAAATGGTGTTAGCTTGATGCTTGAGTGAAAGAGCGAGTTTTGTGCATACTCCACCCATGGGATAAATTGTGACCAGTCTTGTTGGTTGTCTGCACAGTATGTTCTCAACATTCTGCCTACTTCCTGATTTGCTCATTCTACTTACCCATTCGCTTGGGGCTGATAACCAGAAGTCAAACTTACTGGTATGCCCATCTTCTCCATGAAATCCCTCCTTACTTTTGAGATAAACTGGGGTCCACGATTGCTTACTATGTCTTCTGGTAGGCCGAAATACCTGAACACATGTTGAAACAAGATTTCTGCTGTTCTGAAAACAGTGGGAAGATTGGCTAGAACAAGGGTGTCAAACTCCGTTCCTGAAGGGCCGCAGACCCGCAGGGTTTTGTTCCAACCCTGCTCCAACATATATGCCATGTAGTTTTCAAATAAGCCTTAATGATTTGATTAGGTGGATCAGGTGTTTTTAATTATGGATGAAGCTAAACTCTGCAGGTCCGCGAGGGTTGGAACAAAACCCTGCAGTTTTGCGGCCCTTCAGGAACGGAGTTTGACACCCCTGGGCTAGAGGAATTAGTCTCAAGGATTTTGAGAATCTGTCAGTTATTACCATAATAATGTGCAGAACAGCTGGCAGGTGTTCTCACCGACATATTTAACATCTTTCTGAGCAGCGCCGTCGTTCCCACGTGCTTCAAATCCACCACCATCGTCCCCGTGCCGAAGAAGTCTTCTGTGTCCTGTCTCAATGACTACCGCCCTGTTGCACTCACACCCATCATCATGAAGTGATTCGAGCGGCTTGTCATGAGACACATCAAGACCCTGCTGCCCCCCTCACTAGACCCCCTGCAGTTCGCGTATCATCCAAACCGTTCAATGGACGACGCCATCTCCACCACACTCCACCTGGCACTGTCACATTTTGACAAGAAAGACACTTACGTCAGAATGCTGTACATAGACTTCAGTTCAGCATTCAACACAATCATCCCCCAACACCTGATCGGGAAGCTGAGCTTGTTGGGCCTGAACACCTCCCTCTGTAACTGGATCCTGGACTTTCTGACCGAAAGACCTCAAACAGTGCGGATCGGGAGCTACACCTCCAGCACCACCACACTGAGTACTGGGGCCCCCCAGGGCTGCGTGCTCAGTCCCCTGCTGTTCACACTGCTGACTCATGATTGTGTAGCGACACACAGCTCCAATCATATCAAGTTCGCTGATGCCACGACCGTGGTGGGTCTCAACAGCAAGAACGACGAGTCAGCATATAGAGAGGAAGTGCAGAGGCTAACGGACTGGTGTAAAGACAACAACCTGGCTCTGAACGTCGAAAAGACAAAACAGATGGTTGTTGACTTCAGGAGGACACGGAGCGATCACTTTCCGCTCAGCATCGATGGCTCTTCTGTGGAGATCGTCAAAGAGTACAAAATTCCTGGGTGTCCACCTGGAGGAGAACCTCACCTGGTCCCTCAACACCAGCTCTCTGCATAAGAAAGCCCAACAACGTCTTTTCTTCCTGAGAAGGCTGAGAAAGACACAGCTTCCACCACCGATCCTCACCACCTTCTATAGAGGAACTATTGAGAGCATCCTGAGCAGCTGCATCACTGTCTGGTTTGGGAATTGTACTATATCAGACCGCAAGACCCTACAGCGGATAGTGAGGACAGCTGAGAAGATCATCGGCGTCTCTCTCCCTTCTATCGAAGACATTTACATCACACGCTGCATCCGCAAAGCCACCAGCATTGTGGATGACCGGACACAGCCCTCACACTCACTCTGCACCCTCCTGCCATCTGAAAAAAGGTACCAAAGGATTTGGGCACTCACATCCAGAATGAGAAACAGTTTTTACCCGCAAGCCATCCGTCTCCTCAACACAAAGAGACTGGATGGATAAACACACACACACACACACACACACACACACACACACACACACACACACACACACACACACACACACACACACACACAAATCACTCAGATGAACTAAATAACATCTGGACTGAACTGATAAACACACATGCACAATCACACTGATATACATCCATCTCAATCTGCTCATACCTACCTACTTGTGCTGCTCTTCGCAATTTTTTGCACAATATTTATTTGACTGCTATTTGCACACGATACTCTTGTCAAAATGTAAACTGTTTACTGCTGCTCTTCCCACTACCTCAACTCATACTTCATCAAAAAAAGTACTGTTATGTGTTACATTGTTGTGTCTGTCATGTACCCCTTTGTTTACACATTTGCACGTGCACTTTGTCTATTGTGTATTATTGTATAGAAATTTGATAGTTCTTTTAGATTAACTTAAAAATGTAAAAATCTGTGTTGTAAATTTGTGTTGTTGCATGTATGTAGCACCTTGGTCCTGGAGGAACGTTGTTTCATTTCACTGTGTACTAACTGTATATGGTTGTAATTAAAATATAAGCCTACTTGACTTGACTTGATCCTGGTTTTTCGTCCCGATTCGGGTAGGTCGGTGATGAAATCGATGGCAATGTGGGACCACGGTCTCTGTGGAATTGGCAGTGGCATTAACTTTCCGGTGGGGAGAGATCTTGGGATTTCGGCTTGTGCACAGGCTGAGCAGGACAAGATGTGTTTGTTGATGTTTGATCTCATGTTTGGCCACCAGTATCTGCTCTGTAACAGGTTATGGGTTCTAAGAGTGCCTGGGTGACCTGTTCCTGGAGATGTGTGAGCCCACATTATCAATTTGCTCCTTATTGGCATCAGGACAAATTTCTTGTTTTGTGGACATTGATTCGGTATTTGGCTTTTTGGAAATTCATTTATTTATTTATCAATTTCCCATGTAACAGTACATGCAAATCTGGACTCTGGGATTATTCTGTCCTTGCCTTTGTTTGGAGAGGGTGCGTTGTGGATCCTTGATAGGGCATCTGCCTTGGCATTTTTGGATCCTGGTCGGTAGGATAGCACGAAGTTGAATCTTGTGTAGAACAGCCCATCGGGCTTGGCGGACGTTCATTCTCTTTGCTGTTTTGATGTATTCGAGGTTTTTATGGTCTGTGTATATGATAAACGGGTGTTTCGATCCTTTGAGCCAATGGCGCCATTCTTCCAATGCTAGTTTCACCACCAGTAATTCATGATTTCCCACGTCGTAATTCTGCTCGGCTGGTGTTAATTTCCTTGACATGAAAGCTATGGGGTGCAGCTTAAGTTTGATACCAAATCTCTGTGATAATATCACTCCCACGCCGGTTTCCGAGTGAAGGGTTTTGAAGGATCGGGATGCTTTAGTATTGGTGCTGATGTGAAGGCTTCCTTCAGGTGCAAAAAGGATTGCTGTGCTGCCGTGTTCCACTTCAGGTTTTTGGAATTTCCTTTTAACAGGGTCGTGAGAGGTGCTGCGATATGGCTGAAATTTCTGATAAACCTTCTGTAGAGATTTGCAACCCCCAGGAAATGTTGTAGTTCTTTTATAAATGTTGGGTTGGGCCAGTCATTTACAGCAGATACCTTTTCTTGATCCATCTGTACTCCCTCCTGGCCAATAACATATCCTAAGAATGTAATTTCCTTAACATGGAATTCACACTTTTCCCCCTTGACATATAGATGATTGTTTCTCAGACAGGTTAGCACCTTTTTACATGTGTAATGTGGCTGTTCCAGTCTGGTGAGTAGATTAAGATGTCGTCAATGTATGCTATGACATATTTTCCCAACATTTCTCAGAGTAAATAGTTTATGAAATTCTGAAATACTGCAGGGGCTGAAGATAGTTTATATGGCATCACGCAGTACTCATAATGGCTCATCTCATAACAGGAGATGTGGACGGACGGATGTATCCTTGTTGCAGTGCTTCGGTGATGTATTCTTCCATTACTTCTGTTTTTTTCTGCGACAGAGGATAGATCTTGCCTCGTGGGAGAGGAGCGCCTTCAAGAAGCTCAATAGCACAGTCATAGAGTCGATGGGATGGGAGGTAACTGGCTTTGGCCTTGCTGAATACATCACTGAACATTATATATTCCTAGGGAATGACATGCTTTGTGGCCGGTTGTGGGCTTTCAATGGAGGTGAATGCCACATGGAGGGTGGGTTGAAGCAAACATTGTTTCTTGCACTCCTGTGAGATTTCTTGTTCCTTTCAAGAAATGTGAGGATCATGCTTTTTAAGCCAGGGGAACCCCAGAATTATGGGGAACTTAGTGGTTGTGACGTGGAAGGATATGTATTACTGATATAATCCTCCGTTTTAGTGGATTTAGTGGAATGCTGTGTTTCGTGATGAGTAAATCAGCGCTGAAACATAAATTTTCTGGTTTGAGAAATCTAATTTTACTTTTATGGACATATGAAGAGGAGTATTTTCAACTTTTGTACTCACCACAGGGTTCTGAGTGCTCCCCGTGCCTTCCGAACCGCTCCTTTGCTCTCTTTTGGTCGGTCGTACCAGCCAGAGAGATATGTTGTGTTTGGGCTCCCCCGCAATAGAAGCACAACTGCTCCCTCCGGTGAAGGTTCATTTCTCCTACAGTTGTCCTTGCTCCTCCAAGTTGCATTGGTTCACATTGAGACAGTGTTGGGAAATCCATGGTCTCACTGGAGTGTGATTTTCTTGACATTAACGTGTCAAGTTTAATTGTTAAATCAATTAGCTCGTCCAAGGAGATATTATCATCTCTACATGCCAGTTCTTTTAGAATTCTAGTATTTAGTCCTCGACGATATGCTCCTTTTAGTGCAGGTTCTTTCCATTCGCTGATCGCGGCCAGAGTGTGGAAGTTCAGAGCGTATTCAGCCACGCTCTGCTTTCCTTGTTGCATGTTAAGCAAGTGCTCACTTACTTCCTCCCCTTCCGGCGATCAAACACTCTTTTAAACATGTCCAGGAAGTGTTTGAATGAATTCGTGCTTTTATCACCTTTATTCCACATGGCGGTTGCCCATTTCAAGGCTTTTCCGGTAAGCATGTTAAGGAATTGAGTGATTTTTCCCTTTTCGGTGACGTTGTCTTAACCAGTAAAATACAGTGAGCACTGCAAAATAAATCCTTGAAAATCACCTGGATCACAGGCATGTTTTTCCAGGCATGCCACCAGGACTGGATTTGGAGACGTGATGATTGGAGATACCGCTGTAGGAGGAGCAGCACTGGATGACATTTTGTTGGTGAGTTGATCCACCACTTGTTGGATCCATTCGAAGTTCTGCTGGAGTTGTACCATCTCCATCCGGATTTGTGCAACGTCCTGTCGGAGCTCATTCAGAACTCTGGCATGGCTCACAAGTGCCTCTCCTATGTTATAGGAGAGGCATGTTATATAATATCTCCTGCTGCGTCCATGATGGGCGAAGTATTCTGTAAGCATTACAGACTTGGAGAACGCAGGTGCAGTTAAGATATTTATTATCTTAGAGCAAGTCAAACAAACCAGTAAGAATAATCCAAAATCGATAGTCGTTAAAACAGGCAAGGGTCAGGCAATGTGCGTCGGGCATAAACGGGGTCAGGCTAAACTCGGAAATGAAAACACAAATGGGGTCAATATAAAAAAAACAGGTATTCACAAACGGCTTGGTAACGACTATGGAGCTAATTACAAGGAGCGTATACTTTGCAACCACTGGAAGTCTCTTTTATTAGTTCAGTAATTAGTTTCAGATATTAGTACTCAGGTGAACCGCGTTGGTGTTGGATGTTTTAGTTCTTAGTAGTTCTGACAATATAACAGTTCATTATTTGTACAAATAAAATTGTCAGCTAGTGAACTTGATCGTCTGTCTAAACAACCACTGTTTAACCAACAGTTTTTTTTATTTTTAACTCATTATTGTGCAGTAAATAGCTATAGCTCTGGTTAAAATTTTTCATGTTTGTTTTATAAAGTACTCAGATGTGGAAATTACCATCACTGTAGTATGTCTTCAATACAACATATCATTATGACTTTTTTTATGACTTAAGCTCTAATTATGTTTTAAAACTGCAGCGAATGAAAATGTTACTTCATCCCACCTGGTGTTTATTTCACAAATGACACGAAATGAGACTGATTTATTTTGCCCGCTGCCGTTTTGCCATGGTGGTAAGCATGGCAAATATATATTAAAAATAGGCAAATAGGCATTCCTGTTGACTATCTACTGTATAGTATATAAAATAATATTTACTGTATTTTATTTATTTATTTTTTGCATATTTGTCACAATTAAATTATTTAGATCACAAAGCAAATTCACAGCATTTTATATATTCTTATTCAAGGTTTTTTTTTTTTTATTATTACTTAATTCCATATAAATATAATATTTTCTTTAGATCGTGACATAATGTGAGATGTGTGAAATTTAACTCAGGCTTTAAAAGATGTCACTTATCAAAGTTCATTCATGATTTAGCAAGAGGGCAAATAATTTTCTCATAGTCCGGATGGATTTGGACAGCTTTTTTCCTTAATAAATTTACTTGGGTGATATTTATGTAATATTAATATATATTATACTATTATACTATAGTATTACATATAAAATGCCAGATATGTTAATTCATTCATCTTCTATACTGCTTATCCTATGTACAGGGTCATAGGAGGCCTGGAGACTAACTCCCTGGTGGCCCATACGGGGAATCTTTTTTGTGTTTTTCTGGTATTGTGTAGCGTACATGAAAAAGATGGATGCTGATACCCCTAATGATTTGTTAAATATCCTAGAATATGATTCAGAATTTTATTCCTCAAAGTTGTTTTTTGCGCTTGCTTTTAATGACAGCTTTGCACATTCTTGGCATTCTCTCGGTGAGCTTCATAAGGTACACACCTGGAATGGTTTTCCAACAATCTTGAGTTCTTGAGTATTTGTTAGCTGGTTTTCCTTCATTCTTTGGACCAACTCATCCCAAACCATCTAAACTGCATTTAAATCAGATGATGCAACACTCCATTAATCTCCTTTTTGGGAAAATTGCTTTTACATAACCTAGATATGATGTTTAAAAAACAAATGATGGTCCCACAAAGTACAAACCAGATAGAATGGCATCACTGCAAAATGCTGTAGTTAAGTATGAACTAAAGTCACCAACAATTTTACCAGTAAAGCCCTGTACACACCATCAAACCTCTTCCATCATGCTTCACAGTGGTAACCACATAGGAACCCTTTCTTCATCTAACAAGGACATGTCAGCCAAAAATCTCAAATTTGGACTCACCAGACCATTTTCACTTATCAGATTTCCATTCTTTGTGTTTCTTGGCCAAAGCTAGTCTCTTTTGCTTGTTGTTCTTCCAAAGTAATGGTCCTGCAATGTGATCATGAAGGCCTGATCCATGCAGTTTTCTTTGAATAGTGGATGATAAAATATGTGGGCACTCCAAGGAGCATTTAGAATAAAATGCAAATGAAAGAAAGCAGTGTGTAACTGCTCATTGGAAATAAATTGTGACACTGAGCAGATGTGCAGTTTAACAGATGTTCTGATGTCAGGATCAAAGTGCTAATTAGTATTCCACAATTTTTTATATTGAAAAAAAAAATGTATGTGAAGATCAAAGAGCTTGCCAAATAAGATTATGGGTAGAATTCGGTTGAATGAAAACCGCTGGGTTTCTGATAACAAATATCAAAAAGAGAACTCTACTGGCATGTTAAATAATCAGCTTTATTATCATAATATCTATATAATATTTTGTAACAATTACTTAATATGCCATAAAATTTCACTAAAAGCTAACCGGCCTGTGGTATAAATATGACGCGACACAGAGGCCTAATTCTCTTATCCACTCTTCAACTTGGGAAAGACAAGATAACCCCATATTTATACCACAGGCAAACAGGGCGTCATATTTATACCACAGGTAAACAGGAAGTCATGAATTGTTAATTAAAGGTTTCAGGGTAAATTTGATACTCTGATCAAATTTATAAACTACAGTAAAAATGATAAAAATGCTCTAATTGCATTTACTTTATCTGAATTATTAGGTGTGCTAATAATTGTGTCCAGGTGATTTTATAAAAAAATTTTTGCATTTTTTTCTTATTATTCACTTGAGTTATAGGTTAGATTTCTTTTCGACAATTTTGAGTTATGAGATTATGCTTCTGAAATAAAACAATGAATACAAGTAATTCAGATGCATGTCAACTTTCATTAGTCAGCCAATGGCTACAAGAAAATAGCCACTCACCTAAACTTGCCCATATCTACAGTCAGAGGAATCATTAAGTTTAAAACAACTGGAACAGTGACAAACAAGACTCGATGAGGACCCCTGTTTATCTTCCCACCACGCACAGTGAGGAGGATGGTAAAAAAAGAAAAATGGTTAAAAACAAATCTCCAAACCTCACTGTTAGAGAACTGCATCAAAAAGAGGCATCTTGGGATCACAAAGTCTCGATAACAACTATCAGAAGCTATCTACATGCGAACAAGCTTTTTGGGAGGCATGCAAGAAAAAATACTTTTTTTTCCACCTACAATCACAAACATAAATGTCTTGGGTTTACTGAAACTTCAACCAGGACTGTGTGCTGTGTGAGATCTAAGTTTTGGCACAAACGCTGTCTGGGTCTGGCATAAAACAAAAGATGAGGACGTGGAAATACATACTCATCAGTACCCCATGCCCATTGTGAATTATGGTGGAAGATCTGTGATGCTGTGGACCTGTTTCTCTTCAAAAGGCACTGGGAACCTTGTTACTGTGCATGGAATCATGAACTCTCTGAAATACCAGGAAAATTTAAATCAAAACCTGATGCCCTGTATCAGAAAGCTGAAGGTGTGTTATCATTGGGTCTTTCAGCAGGATAATGATCCAAAATGTGTGGTGAAATCTTCACAAAAAACTCAAGCTCCTCTCATGGCCATCTCAGTCCCCAGAACTCAACCCAATTGAAACCCTGGTTCTTCAATCTTGTTCTTCAATCCAATCTTGTGTCTTGGAGTTGTACAAAGTAGTAACATCAGGGGTCAGGTTTTTCCACTGAATAATTGTACTTTAACTAAAAGTTGGATTTTTCTCTCCTTTTGCATTGTGGTTCTATATTGTGTAAATAAAAAAAATAATTTATTAGAAGCCTAATCAACACTTTAATGTTAAGAACACATCTTAAACAGGGGTGCCAATGTTAATGACCAGCACTGTGTATAAAAAAAAAAAAAACATACAGTATTTTATGGCTAACATTTTTTTTTCCAGTTTATTGTAGTGTATTAAATAAAATATATGGCTTACATTAAATTCTTTTAAATAAAGAAAATTAGCTTGTTACTTCTACAAACAATTTCTGCAAAAAAGACTAACTAGATAACTGTCAAAGGCAACACGATGGCTGAGTTGTTTGCCCTGTTGCCTCGCCTCCAGGATTGGGATTCAAACTCATTCTAAAATTCTAAAAGGAAGAAAAAGGTAGCTAAAATGTGTTACAGAGAATAGCAAAGCCATACATTTAAGTAGCTAACTGCAGAAAATTATCCAACAGAAAGCCACACCGGACCATCTAATCTGCATACAACTTGGCACAGGTTTTATGCCATATGCCTTTCCTGACTCAACCTTCCCATTTTATCTGGACTTGAGTCTGGCGCTGCATCCAGTGGCTGGGGTTTGGGCATTGGCTGGGAATTGAACACCTAGGGCTTCTAATTGTGAAAGTGAGGGTGTAACCATGGACTACTTGTGAATAGGACAAGGTGACATGAAGAATGAGGAATAATTGAATGAATGCCTACACCAACTTCCTACATCTCTATTTATATGGCTATATTTTACTATTTCTGTCTACCTATCTGCTAGTTTATTCATCTGTCCGAATGCATCTTGCATCTTGATCTACCTGGCAGTCTTTGTTTATCTCCCTTTCTGCATGTCTCACTGTGTGTGTGTGTGTGTGTGTGTGTGTGTGTGTGTGTGTGTGTGTGTGTGTGTGTGTGTGTGTGTGTGTGTGTGTGTGTGTGTGTGTGTGTGTGTGAGTGAGTGAGTGAGCGAGCGTATGTGTGTGCGTTCATTTCTGGGTCTTGTTTTTCTACTCAATTGTTTCACTGATGATTTCACTATAAACAATTCAGATTTGTTTGTGGTTTCTGCCAATTTTACCTTTATTTATTTACTATATCATCCAACAATTAAAATAAATAAGATACCTCTCTAATAATATTACATCATCTAGAATGCTAGAAGTTTTTTTTCTTTTTTTTTATCTCTGTGCTGGTCACACACTTAAACACAGCCTTGATACACTTGCATTAGAAATTCATACTTGCAGTTCGTACAGAATACTTAGAGAGAGATATTAAAATTCAAACACATCTTGTCATGTTTTGTTCTTCACATTGGGAGAGACAAAAGCAAATGGAAAATGTGGTAATTCAGCTGCTCTTCCCTGGGATGGCAGCCATGTTGGCATGTCTTTGAGTGACAGTGGCCTTTTTCCACTCTAATTACAACTATTATGTGCTGCTGCGGAACAGGTGCTCTTGTGGTAAACACAATTATCCATGATTCAGCGTTTCATGTCCTGCTTGTAATACAGTGGACTGAATTCTGAAGGACTGTGGCGGTTATTTACACATTAAAATCAGGACAAAGCTCTTATCACTCAGATTACAAGTGAAGCTCATTAATGAGTTATGCATAATCAACCTTTTACTCTTTTTTACACCAAGCTACACAGCAGTATAAATTTGAATTACATGTCATGTAATGCATTTCATGTCCATCAACGGAGCCAGGGGAAACCTTCAACTGTTCTTTTCCACATATTTAGCTGTTCTATTAGGGTGAATCCAGATACAGTATCTGTTCTTGGTTGAAATTAAAGGAATCCATCTGTTGGAGTAATTTTGTTTGAAAGTTTAGATGTTTTGTGCCTTCTGAGATGCTTTTCTGGTCACCATAGGTTGTAAAGGGATCAGCCCACCTGGCTTCATCAATCATGGCCCTGGCTAAAGTCATTAAGATGTTGGACTATAAGAGGAAGATTCCTCATACATGTGTGTGTTTTTTTTTTTTAATTCGATACAATAATTTTCAGAAAACTTAAATTTTCTGTCATTTTAAAGTAATTTCTAAATAAATTATAAAGAGTATCTGGATTGAATCCTATGATAGCTTTTGCTCAAGTAATAAATTCACAAGAGCAAATCTTTTGACCACCACTGCATTAACATTTCCAGGCTGTGACAGTAAGAAGGCTTTATTGATATTTTTCACATAATGCTCTGGTTTCCAGCAGAGATAATGGTGGGCTTGGCAAAGGTATGAGTGCGCTCTGTCCGTGCTGTTGATCAGATTAATGGGCCGTGCAATGGAACAAACAGAGATGATGTGCACTTCAGTAGAAACACCATTCTTTCCACCTTTTTTTATTAGATTTCTTGATATATATATTTCTAATTCATACATGAAATAAATTAAAAAGCTGTTATATTTACAGACAAGGACTTATTTTTAAAGTAAGATAAACAAGTTTATTTAAAGTATAATTCTGATAATTTCTGCTTCCATCCTAAACACTAATTTACTGTTCAGAATTACTTCGTTTCCAATGTTGATAAGTCCAACAAACAAAGTGGGAAACTCAGTGTTTAGGTTTTCTTAGCAACATGCTAGACAGATGACCCAGGTAAGATATAGTGAGCAGTATATATGTTTTTTTTTTTTTTTTTAGATTTTTTACTAAAAAATGTGCCTTTGTGCTGTTAAAGCTAACATTTGTCTATTAAGAATAACATTATTTGTATAACATTTTAATTTACTTTAAATTTCAGATTATGTGTGCAGCCGTGTTGATTTGATGTCATGCCATAAAAGAAGGTTATCTCTGAATTGGGAATAATTAATTAACTTCTGCTGTGGTGGCCTTTTACAGTATATCATGAAATTACTATTCCTAAACAGCTTACCACCTATATACCGAAATTTAGTTTTTTAAGAAAGTAAGATATTTGTGCATCGATTGAGGGAATTATGCCTCATTTGCCACTACATAATTCTACATGTTCATATGTTTTCAAGGTAAATTAATTATACACAAACAAATTTCAAATATCTTTTTTGTTCACTTCACTATACTGAAAAAGTGCAGGACCATGCCATTAAAAGAGACTGAGACTGAATACGGTTTCAAACAGAACCCTGATTCTGAGTACCATTGCATCCCTTGTGGACACTATGCATAATGTGTAATGTGTAAATCACTTTATGCTCTTTAGTTCTTATATTGACATACCCATAACTCTGGAACAGGGTAGGTCTATATTCATTAGACCACAAGACCTTTTTTCCGTGGTTCCAAACTCCAAAAGGGGAAATTATTTTCTGATTAGCCTCACTAACAAGTAGTTTTCTTATGGCCACTCAAATTATATTCATATGTGTTGTTGTCACATTATGCATGTGGAAACACTTAATTTCAGTATTAAGCATAGCTGTGATTCCTACTATTGATTTTTGTGATGCATCACCACCAATAGTTAAAGTGACCAGCAAATATTTTTTTACAGCAACATTTCTTTTACAAAGTTCATGGTTCAGCACTCTCCTTCCTGGACAACTCTTAATCCTTGTTTTCTTAATTGGTAATATATATTAAATAGTAAGCCAATTTCACTCATACTGATAATGATATTATTAGTTATGTATTTCTCCATTCTCTCTCTCTGATATAGTATAATCTACAGGGTGGGCCATTTATATGGATACACCTTAATAAAATGGGAATGGTTGGTGATATTAACGTCCTGTCCGTGTGTGAGGGGGCAAACTTTTCAAGATGGGTGGTGACCATGGTGGCCATTTGGAAGTCGGCCATCTTGGATCCAACTTTTGTTTTTTCAATAGGAAGAGGGTCATGTGACACATCAAACTTATTTTGAATTTCACAAGAAAAACAATGATGTGCTTGGTTTTAACGTAACTTTATTCTTTCATGAGTTATTTACCAGTTTCTGACCACTTATAAAATGTGTTCAATGTGCTGCCCATTGTGATGGATTGTCAATGCAACTCTCTTCTCCCACTCTTCACACACTGATAGCAACACCGCAGGAGAAATGCCAGCACAGGCTTCCAGTATCCGTAGTTTCAGGTGCTGAACATCTCGTATCTTCACACCATAGACAATTGCCTTCAGATGACCCCAAAGATAAAAGTCTAAGGGGGTCATATCGGGAGACCTTGGGGGCCATTCAACTGGTCTGACACTAACCCACATTGTATAGATCCCTCCAAGACTCTTGGAACAAAAAAAGTGATGGTATGGTGTGGTATATGGGGTACAAAGATAGTGGGGCCATTATTCATCAATGGAAACCTCAAGGCCACTGGATATTTGAAATTGCTACATGATGATGTGTTTCCCTCTTTATGCACTGAAGCTGGCACGTTCCCTGAGATTTTCCAGCAAGATGGTGCACCATCACATTATGGGTGTCAGTTCCGAGCACTCCTAGATGAAGAGTTTCCTGAAAAGTGGATTGGTCGTCGTGGACCAGTTGAATGGCCTCCAAGGTCTCCCGATCTGATCCCCTTAAACTACAGATACTGGAAGCCTGTGCTGGCATTTCTCCTGCGGTGTTGCTATCAGTGTGTGAAGAGTGGGAGAAGAGGGTTGCATTGACAATCCATCACAATGGGCAGCACATTGAACACATTTTATAAGTGGTCAGAAATTTGTAAATAACTCATGAAAGAATAAAGTTACGTTAAAACCAATAAGTTTGATGTGTCACATGACCCTATTTAAAAAAAAAAAAAATTATTAAGGTGTATCCATATAAATGGCCCACCCTGTATATCAGTATAAGAGGCGTTACAGCCTGCCGAGGCTTTGGGCTTTGTAAAAAACTATTTATTCCCTGGAAGTCTGCCAAGGGGAAAACCAGCATTTCTGTTCTGTTATTCTTTCCCTCTCTTTTTCTCTCTCAGGCAGTTTGTGATATCACACTAAGGTTACATACACTTTCATCCTGCCTTTCTCTGATAGAAACCTTTTTTTCATGAGAGAAACCTAGAAGAAAAATACCAAAATATGCTCACCACCCACTTTAGTAGGAAGCCAGGTACACCTGCTAATTTATAAAGCTATCTAATAAGCCATTCACATGGCAGCATAATGCAAAATAATTATGCAGAAATAGATCAAGACCATTTGATTATTTGTTTCTGCTATGTGATTAGCTGAGCAGATAACTGCATACATGTACATCTACATGTACAGGTTTTCCTCACTAGTGAGTGGAGGTGGGTAACCCTGTGGGTGATATTGCTCCATATTTGCTTCTTCACACAATATTTGTAAGACTGTGTTTCACCATTGAAACCACATATAGTAAACACTTTCTAAAACATATATGAAACACCATCCATCTCATGTCTAAGATCATGCCTTAATTTTAAGTTGACAGGCAGAGTGGGAAAACTGCTACAGCTAAAACACTTCCTTAAACTATTCCCTGATCTTGACATGTAGTCAGTTCACTAAATAACACTAAATTGTAAATGATTGTCACTCACTATGTATCTGTATGTACACATATACTGGGTGTGTACAGACATATCACTCAGTCAGCTTTGCTTACTTAAATATATTTTTAGACTATATGTAAATATTTTACTACACAAATGTAGTATTCTATATCCAGATTGTATAGTGTACATTTTATACTGTTAGTATTCTATTTTTCTATTTTATTTTACTTTATTCTGTTGTTTCTTAATCTTTAACTTTGCACTGTCCACTTGCTGCCATGGCAAAAACAAATTTCCCACTTGTGGGACTAATAAAGGTTTATCTTATCTTATTTAAATAACTGAACCTCTTTTTATACTAATGCTCTTTTTTCCCCTTATCAGTACCTAAATTATTCAAAACAGCAGTTGTCAAACATTTTTTTAAAAACCTGACCTTGACCCCTTGTTAGCATTTATGCTACATAGGAATAACATTACATTTATCAATCAGGATTTAGAACATATAATAGCACAGAGACTTTGCTTGTTAAGGTGGTAAGCAACCTACTTAAGGCCTCTGAATGTCCCTTTTCTTGATGTGATCTTATCTGATTGATCAGGTTTGTAGATAAATAGATATAGATGGGCATGAGCTTCAAACTGTTATTGCTCCTCAGTCACTCTGTAGGCTCCCTAAGTAGGCCCCCTTCTGCAGGTGAGAGCTGGGAGGGGCCGGTCTTGGTTCGTGTCAGCAGGAGAGGTCGTCATCAGGGGAGTGTGCAGGAGGGCTACATCCGCATGCTCCAGTCTGCAACTTTGCCCGCTGCCACCGTTCTCCAGCCATGTGCCCACATACCAGCTGGACACTGCCACCAGACCTGCACATGTTCACCTTAACTCCTTTCCTTCCCTTTTTTGCCTTCCTCCCTCCTTTAAACCCTTTCCTTCCCCATAATTCCTAAAGAAATTACCCTTTATCCCATAAGAACTCGCATTGTGGCCATGTGCCTATTGTGCCACCTGTGCAAAAAGGGTCGAACCTGTTACACTGGTGGAGAATGTGCACCTTGGGTCGTGTCCCTGAGGTTGAGGTATTACTAACCGGATGGCCAGTGCCAGCAGTGATGGTGAGTTCAGAGCTGAGAGGTGGGAAGTGTCAGTGTCAGTGCATCTGTGATGGGCGTGCACCTCAATCTGTTATCTCTCCTTGCTCACTCCGTACATAGTCTCCCCACCCCCACTTCTGCAGGTGTGCAAAGAGGCAGGGCCGACAGGTCATGCCAGCTGGCAATAATCAACGTTAATGGACCTTTGACTACACTTGGACACAAATAAAAAAAATAATAAATTATGCACGCACACACACACACAATGTTTCATTGGATCACAAGACTTCTGCAGACGAACATCCCATTGTATATGTGAGAAGAAAACTTACACCTGCTGAACAAAACTATGCTACCATCGAATGAAGCCCTTGCCATAAAGTGGACAATAGAGAAGTTCAAGTACTACCCAACAGGTCAACACTTCACCTTGGTCACTGACAACGGATGTCACTGACACTACAGTAGATGACTGGGGCTAAAGACACAAACTCTTGCATTAGCTTTTTTCTAAAGCAGAAGTTTCCACATATTAGCTTCTCCTGTCGTCTGTGTTTTCCTGCCCTGAATCGGTTCCATTCCTATATAAATGTACACTGGTGCATCTCAATAAATTAGAATATCATCAAAAAGTCGAAAAGTTTTCAAAAATTGATTTCAGTATTTCAAAAAGTTCAGTGTTGGAGACTCATGGTGTCATTTAATAATCAGCTAATTCAATCAAAATACCTGCAAAGGTGCGTTTAAAAGGATTATAAAAGAGTCTTTAACGTGGCTCAGAAGAAAGAGTAGTCTCGGAGAGTGATTTGTTCACTTTCTACTGGGCACGCATGCGAAAGCATCACAAAACCTCCGTAGGTTACGTTCAGGAAAAAGAAATTAATTGTTACCTTAGCATCTTTGGTCCGAATCGTTCGTTCTTTTGTCATGTGACTCCCATAGACGCTATGCAGTGCAGTGCACCGAAAATACAGTTGTGGCCAAAAGTTTTGAGAATGACACACATATTAGTTTTCACAAAGTTTGCTGCTAAACTGATTTTAGATCTTTGTTTCAGTTGTTTCTGTGATGTACTGAAATGTAATTACAAGCACTATATGCCACCCCCCCCCCCCCCCCCCCCACTATACGTTTCAAAGGCTTTTATCGACAATTACATGACATTTTATTAGAGTTATTACAAGTTATTTACAGTGTTGGCCCTTCTTTTTCAGGACCTCTGCAATTCGACTGGGCACGCTCTCAATCAACTTCTGGGCCAAATCCTGACTGATAGCAACCCAATCTTTCATAATCACTTCTTGGAGATTGTCAGAGTTAGTGAGTTTTTGTTTGTCCACCCGCCTCTTGAGGATTGACCACAAGTTCTCAATGGGATTAAGATCTGGGGAGTTTCCAGGCCATGGACCCAAAATTTCAGCGTTTTGGTCTCCGAGCCACTTAGTTATCACTTTTGCCTTATGGCACAGTGCTCTATCGTGCTGGAAAATGCATTGTTCTTCACCAAACTGTTGTTTGATTGTTGGAAGAAGTTGCTGTTGGAAGGTGTTTTGGTACCATTCTTTATTCATGGCTGTGTTTTTGGGCAAAATTGAGAGTGAGCCCACTCCCTTGGAGTTTTAAAATTAAAATGAGTCCAGTTTGTTCCCGGAGGCTCGGGTAGACTGTAGGGGATTCCGGTCCTGAGTTATCGAACAACTGAAGTCACAGGTCCCCAGAGCATCACTCGATGACAGGAGAGTCTTCATGGAAACCATCCCCAGCCACCATACGAATCCAGGCAGACCACACGGGGCATCCATGCGACGAGATCTCCAACCAGAAGCAGGACTCCAGGATGGGTTAGACGGCTCCAGAGGGCAGAGGGGTCTGGATCACTGGCAACTCAGGAGCGAAACATGTATAGCTCGACAGAGAGACAGAGAGAGGGAAAGAAGAGGGGGAGAGAGAGAGAGGAGAGAGCAGAAAAGGAGAGAACAGAAAATAAGGAGAGATGGCAGTTAGGTATGGTCACAGTCAACATGTATAGGTGAATGTATATTTAGTGCAAAGTGCAAGCAGAGACTCCGGCAGGACTAACTATAACAGCATAACTAAAAGGGAGAGCCAGAAGGAAACACAAACATGAGGGCTCCCTGAGATGTAAAGCAACCAATCACCTCACCGTCAACAAACCTGAGTGAACAATGAGAGTGGGGAGGACAGCATCTAAACATACCAGTTCACCAGAATACTCTACGTCTATGAGTCCCCCAGATCTGCTCCTTTACCTAAGGTTAATCTATTTACAAAAATGCTTGGCTAAATAAATAGGTTTTTAGCCTAGACTTAAACACTGAGACTGTGTCTGAGTCCCGAACATTAATAGGAAGACTATTCCATAACTTCGGGGCTTTGTAAGAAAAAGCTCTGCCCCCTGCTGTAGTTTTAATAATACGTGGTACTGACAGGCAGCCTGCATTCTTTGATCGAAGTAGGCGTGGCGGATCGTAAGACACTAACAGTTCACTCAAATACTGTGGCGCGAGACCATTTAGTGCTTTAAATGTCAAAAGTAGTATCTTAAAATCAATGCGTAATTTCACAGGGAGCCAATGCAGTGTAGATAAGATAGGGGTGATGTGCTCGTATTTTCTGGTTTTAGTGAGGACTCTCGCTGCTGCATTCTGTACTAACTGAAGCTTGTTTATACACCTAATTGAACAACCAGACAGTAAGGCGTTACAATAGTCCAACCTAGACGTGATAAAAGCATGAACTAGTTTTTCTGCATCATTTAGTGACAATATGTTTCTTATCTTGGCAATATTTCTAAGGTGAAAGAAAGCTATCCTGGTGATATTATCTACATGAGCTTCAAACGAAAGGCTGGAATCTATAATCACACCGAGGTCTTTTACTGTTGCACTTGATGGAACAGAAAGGCCATCTAAAGTTACAGTGTGATCAGAAAGCTTACTTCTAGCTACTTGTGGTCCTATGACCAGAACTTCTGTCTTATCAGGATTAAGCAGAAGAAAATTAATTAACATCCAATCTCGTATATCCTGCACACACTGCTCGATTTTAGCAAACTGGTTTTTCTCATCTGGTTTTGCTGAGACATATAATTGTGTGTCATCAGCATAACAATGAAAACTAATACCATGTTTACGAATTATGTTGCCCAGAGGAAGCATGTAAAGGGAAAAAAGCAGTGGGCCTAAAACTGAGCCCTGTGGAACACCAAACTCCACTTGAGAACATGAGGAATGGTCACCATCTAAATCTACAAACTGATAACGATCAGTCAAATAGGATCTGAGCCACAAGAGGGCAGTTCCCTTAATTCCTACTACCTTTTCTAATCTGTGAAGGAGAATACTATGATCAATGGTGTCAAAAGCTGCACTGAGGTCCAGTAACACAAGTATAGTGACGCAACCCTGATCAGAGGCCCATAGGAGGTCGTTTACTACTTTAACAAGTGCTGTCTCTGTGCTGTGATGAGGCCTAAATCCTGACTGATACAGTTCATTTATGCTATTTCTGTGTATATGTGAACATAGCTGCTGTGATACTACCTTTTCCAAAATCTTGGAGATAAAGGGAAGGTTTGATATCGGCCTGTAATTAGAAAGCAGACAGGGGTCAAGGTCAGGTTTCTTGATTAGCGGTTTAATAACGGCTAATTTAAAGGATTTGGGGACATACCCACTACTGAGTGAACAGTTAATTACTTTCAACAGGGGTTCTATTATTGCTGGTACTATCTGTTTGAGAAAATGTGTCGGTATAGGATCTAATATACAGGTTGACGATTTTGAAGAAGAGATGAGTGAAATTAGTTCCCTCGCTTCAAGGGGAGTAAAGTGTTCTAAGTTCTGATGTGATGTGGTTAGATCATCTGAATTATTTAAATTGTCTGTTTTCAAAGCCTGAATTTTTTGCCTAATATTTATGATTTTATTATTGAAAAAGTTCATGAAATCCTCACTACTGCATGATGTTGTTGTGGAGATTTCTGCAGTGGTCTTGTTTTTAGTTAAGTTAGCTACGGTATTAAATAAAAATCTCGGGTTGTTTTTGTTATTTTCTATAAGAGTGGAGAGATACGTTGCTCTAGCATCACTGAGAGCTTTTTTATAGTTCAGGATGCTCTCCTTCCAAGCTATTTTGAATACTATCAATTTAGTTTGGCGCCATTTACGTTCGAATTTTCGAGCGGTTTGTTTTAAAGCACGGGTGTGGTCATTATACCAAGGAGCGAGTTTCTTATCTCTAATCATTTTCCTTTTAACTGGAGCTACATTATCTAAGCTATAACGAAGTGCTGACTCTAGATATTCATTCGCCTGTTCGAGTTCTGTGAAGTCAGATGGCGATCCAATCAAAGTTGATAATTCTGGAAGATTATTGATAAAGCTCTGTGCGGTATTTGATGTAAATGTACGTTTAAGGTGGAAGCGCGGTGCTGTGCTGCATACATTATTACTATAACACGCTTTAATCGAGACAAGGTAGTGATCTGAGATAACTTCAGACTGTGGAATTGTGGTTATATTTCCTATAATTAATCCGAAGGATAATATTAAATCTAAAGTGTGACCTGCTTTATGAGTGGGTCCTACTGCACACTGATTTACTCCTACTGAGTCCAGTAAGGACATAAATGCTGTTCTCAGAGGGTCTTCTGGATTCTCAAAATGAATATTAAAGTCTACAGCAATTAACGCTTTGTCTACAGAAACAACAAGGTTTGAGAGGAAATCTGCAAATTCGCAGAGAAACTCCGAGTACGGCCCTGGGGGTCTGTAAATGATGATTAGCGGGATCGACTGAGCTGACTTTATGTTACTATAGAGAACTTCAAATGCATTAGATTTAAAACTGTGTTTTTGTACGAGAGACAGATTATCGTTATAAATAACTGCGACTCCTCCTCCTCTACCAGTTAGCCGAGGCTGGTGTATGTAGCTGTATCCAGGAGGGTTAGCTGCATTTAGAGCTACATACTCGTCCTGTTTAATCCAGGTTTCTGTTAAACAGAAGATATCAAACTCCTGATCTGTGATAGCTTCATTAACAATAACTGCTTTAGATGCGAGAGATCTAATATTTAACAGTCCTAGCTTCAGATCAGAGTTGCCGGCTGCGCATTCAGTGTGATCTGAGTTTGTGGTATCTATGTTAATTAAATTACTAAAACAGACTTTCTGAGTCTTTCTAAATTTATGTTTAGCTCGGGGAACAGACACAGTCTCAATATGATGAACCCTGAGTGACGACTCTCTGCAGCTAGCAGACGGTTGGTTTAGCCTGTCTGTCTGCTCCCTGGCCTGGGCTCTGGATTGTCACCGATTAACTAGGCCTCTTCTGAGACTATGTGCTATACTGCAAGAAATGAGAGCAGCACCTTCCCGAGTGGGATGGACACCGTCCCGCCCTAACAGGCCAGTTTTGCCCTCAAAGGTCCTCCAATTGTCTATGAAGCCCACGTTGTTTTCGGAGCACCACCTGGACATCCAGCGGTTCAGCGACCATAACCTGCTGTAAGCTATGTCGCCACGTCTCATTGGGATGGGACCAGAGCAAACTACTTCTTCGGACATCGCCTTCGCTATTTTAAACACCTCTGTAAAGTTACTCTTGCTAACCTCTGACTGACGAAGGCGTATATCATTAGCTCCAGCATGTACCACTATCTTAGAGAACCTATGCTGTCCTAGAGCCCTAAGATTACCTGCTATGTCCGGTGCTCTGTCTCCCGGGATACACCTGACCACTGCCGCTGGCGCCCCTAAAGGCTTGGCTAATTTCACATGTCTCAGTATCGAGTCTCCTATAACCAGATCTCATAATGATCTCCAGCCTTGTGCTCGTCAACATTCTCACTTGAGTTAACAAGATGATTACTGAAATGATCTCAGCAGGTCCTTTAATGACAGCAATGAAATGCCGTGGAAAGTTTTTGGGGGGGATTAAGTTAAATTTCATGGCAAAGAAGGACTATGCAATTCATCTGATCACTCTTCATAACATTCTGGAATATATGCAAATTGCTATTATAAAAACTTAACCAGCAACTTTTCCAATTTCCAAAATTTATGTAATTCCCAAAACTTTTGGCCACGACTGTAGAATTGAGAGATTCTTCTCAATAAGTCTTTTAGCCTGAGTCATTCGTTCTTTTATCATGTGACTCCCATGAGCTGGAATGTCCTTAGCTGCATTTTAATATTTTCATTACTGGAACTATAGCCAATATTTGTGTATGTAGACATGTTGGCGGTCTGTTTATTGAAAATGTAATATTTTATTTCATTTCTGATCAAAAGAATGAAATTAACTAAATGATAAAAAAAAATGTCATTTTGATGAACGAGATTCAAAGAACCGAGTCACTAAAATGATACAAATTTTTCATCACTAGTTCACAGAGTGCTGGAGCCAAGCACTCTTAATAGAAAGTTGAATGGAAGAAAAAAAAATGTGGTAGAAAATGCTGTACAAGATTTGAGAGGATTGTGAAATAAAGCCCATTCAAGAAAGGGTCCTACCTTCACAAAAAGAGATTAACAAGAGATTTACAAGAAGTGGACTTCAGCTGGAGACAAAAGCCACCACACATAGACATCTCCAGGAAATGGGCTACAGTTGTCGCCTCCTTACCTGGGCTAAGAACAAAAAGGACTGCATTGTTGCTCAGTGGGCCAAATTCATTTTACAAATGAAAATTAATTTTGCATTCCATTTGGAAATCAAGGTGCTGGAGTCTTTTATAATTAATACCTGGTTTATGGACCATGGAATCTGAGGAGTATTGTGAAAAGGAACATGCGAGACACCAGACCCAACAACTGAATATCACTATCAGAGCAACCTGGGCTTCAATAACACCTCAGCAGTGACACAGACTGATCGCCTCCATGACACGTCACATTTTTATGTAATTTTTTTTTCTTGGTCATATTAATATATGTAAGTAATATTCAATGAGATAAAAGTAAGATTCAGTGAGATCTTTCAGTGAGAGTTTTCATTAACTGTAAGCCACTATCATAACATCTGAAATATATCAGTTTGTGTGTAATTCAATTAAATAGTTTTTATAGCGCTTTTAACAATTGACATAGTCGCGAAGCAGCTTTGCACAATCAAAATAATTATATAAATTTGTATGAGAAGTGAACATGTATGAATCAAAATGGAAAGACTGTCCCTGATGAGCAAGCCGAGGACAATGGCGACAGTGGCAAGGAAAAACTCCCTGAGATGGTAATAGGAAGAAACCTTGAGAGGAACCAGATTCAGCAGGGAACCCATCCTCATTTGTGTAAAACAGATAGCAGGGATTGATCTGCATCATACTGTGTGAGATTGGAAGTTCAGTATAACAGGAGACATGTTTAAGTAAAATTGAGTCCATGTTCGTTATTGGAGGCTCGGGTAGACTGTAGGAAACTTCAGTCCTGAACTATCGAGCGACTGAAGTCACAAGTCCTCAGAGAACATCTGTCTGCATCAGCCAAGGACAAGACCATCTTCATGGAAAAGTGGAACCGTCCCCAGTCACCACACGCATCTCAGGCAGACCAAAATGGGCATCCATGAGATGAGATCTCCAACCAGAAGCAGGACACCAGGACAAGTCAGACAGCTTCAGGAGGCAGACGGGTCTGGATCACTGGCAGCTCAGGAGCGACATGTATAGCTCGACAGAGAGACAGGTAGAGGGAAAGATAGAGAGTGAGAGAGAGAGGAGAAGAGAGAGAAGAGGAGAAAGCAGAAGAGAAGGAGAGATGGCAATTAGGTATGGTCACAGTCAACATGTATAAGGTGAATGTTTATTTAGTGCAAAGTGCAAGCAGGGACTCCGGAAGGACTAACTATGACACCATAACTAAAAGGGAAAGCCAGAAGGAAACACAGACATGAGGGCTCCCTGAGATGTAAGGCAACCAATCACCTCACCGTCAACAAACCTGAGTGATCAATAGAGTGGGGAGGACAGCATCTAAACATACATATCAGTTCACCATAATACTCTATGTCCATGAGTCCCCCAGATCTGCTCCTTTATCTAAGGCAAATTTATTTACAAAAATGCTTGTCTAAATAAATAGATTTTTAGCCTAGACTTAAACATTGAGACTGTGTCTGAGTCCCGAACATTAACTGGAGAACTATTCCATAACTTTGGGGCTTTGTAAGAAAAAGCTCTGACCACTGCCGTAGTTTTCATAATACATGGTACTGACAAGCAGCCTGCATCCTTTGATCGAAGTAGGTGTGGCAGATCATAAGACACTAGTAGTCCATTCAGATACTGAAGCACGAGACCATTTAATGCTTTATACATCAATAGTAGTATTTTAAAATCGATGAGAAATTTCACAGGGAGCCAATGCAGTGTAGATAAGATAGGGGTGATGTGCTCGTATCTTCTGGTTCTAGTGAGGACTCTTGTTGCTGCATTCTGGACTAACTGAAGCTTGTTTATGCACCTAGTTGAACAACCAGACAGTAAGGCGTTACAATAGTCCAACCTGGAGGTGATAAAAGCATGAGCTAATTTTTCTGCATTTAGTGACAGAATATTTCTTATCTTGGCAATATTTCTGAGGTGAAAGAATGCTATCCTGGTAATAATATCTACATGAGCTTCAAATGAAAGGCTGGAATCTATAATCACACCGAGGTCTTTCACTGTTGCACTTGATGGAACAGCAAGGCCATTTAAAGTTACAGTGTGATCAGAAATCTTGCTTATAGCTGCTTGTCATCCTATGACTTGAACTTCTGTCTTATCAGGATTAAGCAGCAGGAAGTTAATTAACATCCAATCTCTTATTTCCTGCACACATTGCTTAACTTTGGTAGGCTGGTTTTTCTTATCTGGTTTTGCTGAGACATATAACTGTGTGTCATCAGCATAACAATGAAAACTAATACCATGTTTACGAATTATGTTGCCCAGAGGAAGCATGTAAAGAGAAAAAAGCAGTGGACCTAAAACTGAACCCTGGGGAACACCAAACTCCACTTTAGAACATGCAGAGTGGTCAAATAAATAAATAAATTAATTAATTAATTAAAAAAAGTGACATAATGACACTTAGTTATTTGATCAGCATTTTAACCTATTACAACACCAAATGGGTTTTAAAAGTGTACTATCTATGTGGGATTTTTTCACTAATAAAAATGTAAATATACTCTACAAAAGTGAAATATTAACATCATGTGGTGTTAATTTTCCCTCAGTGTTAAATTGTGGTAACACTATCCAGTGTTGAGCAGTGTTCATTTTTTACTCTAAACAGAGTTAATTTTACTCTGAAAATTGAACACTATGATGAGAGTCATTTTATCACCAATTCTGAGTGGGACCAAATACACTCGGTCCAGTGTTAAATTGAACTCTTAAAGAGTTATTTTAACACTGCAAAATTTACAGTGTACACAAGAGTTCTACAATGAAATGATGAGGTTAAGCACTTGGGGTCAAATCTGAATAATGGAGAGTGTGGGAAAGAGGTAAAGAAGCAAATGCAGGATGGTTGGTATGGGTGGAGAAAGGTGTCGAGAGTTCTGTGTGAGAGAAAAATATGTGCAAGAATCAGGGGAAGAAGGACAAGACAGTAGTGAGACCAGCTATGATGTATGGTTTTGAGACAGTGCCACTGATGAAGGGACAGGAGTCAGAGCTGGAGATAGCAGAGCTGAAGAAGTTGAGGTTCTCTTTGGGAATGACATAGTTGGATAGGATTAGGAATGAGTACAGCAGAGGGACAGCTCATGTTGAACATTTGGGGGACAAAGTTAGGGAGACCAGATTAAGATGGGTTGGGCATGTTCAGAGGAGGGAGAGTGAGTATATTTGTAGGAGAATGTAGGACAAAAAGTAAGAGCCAAGAGGAGGTATATGCAGGGCTTGATTTGAGGGGGGTGGCATCCCCCCTTTTGAAAAAAAATGTCAAAAACCATCTGTAAAACCACCATCCCCCTTACCCCCCCCCCCCCCTTTTTAAATTAATAATGTGTGTATTATGTAATGTTTGTCATGAAAATGAAATATTAAAACTATGTATGATAATTTGCAAACTAATATCGACAATTAGCCGATCAGAATTCAATATTGTAACACAAGCCCACACAAGTTTGCATAATACTTCGCGCTGGCCATGAGAACAGTTCAAGCACAGCTTTTGACATATTTCAAAAAGAACAGAACTGAACATATAATGCATACATTTTGCACATATCCTCTCAGCAGAGACATGATGAAAATGAAGGATTCAGTTTAACACGGAATTTTTCGAAATGACTGACAGCTTTAATGATAATAAAACACAAGTTCTTTACCCAATTTGTGTTCTTTCTTTCTCAATTTAAAGACAAGGTTTTGTTTTTTTCATTACATTTTGTGGCTTTACCTACATGCTTGGGTACAATAGGGTCAAAAATGGATTTTTAAATGCCATACTAGTAATTTTACTAGCTATTTGTGTGTGTGTGTGTGTGTGTGTGTGTGTGTGTGTGTGTGTGTGTGTGTGTGTGTGTGTGTGAGTGAGAGAGAGAGAGAGAGAGAGAGAGAGAGAGAGAGAGAGAGAGAGACTGGGTATGCGTAGTCATATTAAATTAAATTATTTAATTATTAATGTTTGTGGAGATTTGTATTCTACTTTTATAATCCTCCCCAGATGAAAGCCATGGAAAGGATCAAATGATAGGTTTTGTTAAAAATTGCATGTTTAATGCAATGTTTAATAAAACTGTTCGTAAAAACTTTACATATTCTGCAATCATTGTGCATGGTTAGTATGGTTTTATATTGTAGGGTTTCAACATTAGGTTAGAGGTGAATCGAATCTTTAACGATTCGGGTTAATACTCATCCATCCAGCGTTTAGCACAAGTTAGTGTATCTTACCAACTCTGTTTATCCAGCAGCCGAGGATGATAATACAAAATCTGGTATGAGCAAGGTAACGTAAAATCTGGGCAAATGTTTAAACTTTAAAATACATGACCAAGACAATTGTTCTTTATACAGAAACAAGAATTTATTGAACTAATCTACGTCACATGAAGCTACGTTTCTTTACTTGCGTTATGTTTTGTTCTCATCTGTTCTCAATCACGGCTTTGCTGATAGGTTGGTGCGCTGAGGTTTAGATGACGGTTGATGGTGAAAGCCATTCGGTGGGGCGTCAGTTGCCTGGTTACCGATGGCGCGCTCTCAAATTTCTTCTCAGGGTTTCTTCATTGCAGGACTTTGGAGTTCTGGCACGAAGGTGTGGCACGAAGGGTGGAAACACAAGCTGCAAGGAAATGGTCGAGCTTGCTGGTTACCTTCAGATGACCATGATGAATCTCGAATGAATAAGGCTGCTCGGACCTTGGGTTTTTGACCTTGTGGCACGAGTCCGTCCAAAAACGTTTGTCCCATGCCCCGCATGGTTTCTCCTTTTCGTGCATACATTAACCTATGGTTTGGTTCACATGGGAGGCTACTTCAGTGGGGTTTTAGTCATTCAGATGAAGTGTATTACCATGAGTCCGGTTCATATGACAAACTTTTCATTTTTATTATTTTTTTTTTTTTTCAATTTGACCACTGGGTCTATGGATGTAATAAATGAGGATATGAAGCTAGTGGTGCAAGTGGTGAGGATGCAGAAGGTGGGGAGAGTTGACGAATCTAACACTATAGGGTGTTTTTTATTTTTTTCTAGGGTTCTTTCTTCTGTACTTCTTCAGCAGTTCTGTGTTGCTCTATAATTTTTCCCTGCTCTTCGTCATCCTGCCCTTTGCTAAAGCTTTTTTTTCTCACTTGCTGACCCTCTACAATGAAAAAAAAAATCCTAGATCAAAATATCACTAATTCACTCACTCACTCATTCATCGTCTACACTGCTTAATCCTGTATTCAGCGTCACAGGTCGGCCTGGAGCCTATCTGGGGTACACCCTGGACAGGGTGCCAATCAATCACAGGGCACACACACACATACACTCACTCACTCATTGACACACTACGGGCAATTTGGGAATGCCAATTAACCTAACCTACATGTCTTTGGACTGTGGGAGGAAAAAAACTGAGTACCCTGAGGACACCCACCAAGCATGGGGAGAACATGCAAACTCCATGCACACAGAGACGGGAATCGAACCTGGCCGGAAATCAAACACGGACCCTGGAGATGCAAGGTGACAGTGCACACAAACACTACACCAATGTGCCGCCCAGCAAAATATCAACAGTTGTTAAATTAATATTAAATTCATAAGAGATATTTAAAAGTCATACACATTATGCTTAAATTCTCATTCCCGAAACATAAGTCCTCTTTACCACAATTGGCCTTAAATGTTGCAGTGTATAAGAATGGTGTTGCAGAGGATGAGGTGCCATAGGATGTTTTGCGAACTATAGAGAAGCCCTGATGGCTTTACTAATTTTTCCTCAGTGCATATCATTAGAACATAATAAAATACGATACATTTACATTAAAAAAATTTGTAAATCTAACAATTTTCAAAATGTAGAAAACTTTGAAAGTTTTAAAGTTGCGTAGTAGAAGAGGCCACTTACTTGGTCTCTGCCTGAATAAGCTTTTCTAGAGCCAGGAGAGACTCAGTCGAAAACACAAATATGTTGTCTGTCAGAAAAGTCTCTGTTTATTAAAAGCAAAAAATAGAGTTTTTATATGTTTGACCAAATGCCTGTGCCATCGACATATGTTAATACAAAGTTATATGTATTGTGTTTTGTCTTTATTCTGATGCTTTTTTATACTACTAAATTACACATTTTATATTTAAAGTGCCATTGTATTAGTGCCATTGTCTTTTAATGGTTTTGTGAGAATCACCCACCTATAAAGCTGGGCCTGATGAAGAACTTCGAAAAGGCTATGGACAAAACAAAACCAGGTTTCTAATATCTCCATAAAGTTTCCAAGACTTAGCAGAGCAAAAATCAAGAAAGGGGTCTTTGTCAGTCCACAGATTCGAGATCTTCTCTAAGATGACATGTTCGATGATTTGTTGCACAACACGGAAAATAAGGAAGCCTTCTTGGAAGCATTTGAGTATCCCTGGAACAACAAGGCAGATGAGTATGAGTAACATGCGGAAAATTTGCCTAGTTCTTATAAAGCGCTGGGTGCAAACATGTCACTGAACATTTACTTCTTACACTCGCAATTAGACTATTTCCTTTTGATCTGTGGGGTAGTGAGTAATGAGCATGGGGAAAGATTCCATCAGGATATCGCCGACATGAAGAAAAGATACCAAGGGAAATGGAGTCCGTCCATGCTCCTGATTACTACTGGAATACCTACAGGGATGATCCTATTGCAGTTCACAAGAGAAAAGCCAGAAAGTGCCATTTACATACAGAATAAAGATGCAACCTTTCATTTCAACTGATGTTAGAGCTTTTATTCTGTAATTATCATTATTTGATATTATTCACTTCACATAAATTGTAAGCTTTAAAACTAAAATTGTGTAATTTGAGAATGTATCTTAATAGCCTTGGAAGCTACACAGCAATGGACCAACCCACCCACAATTCAGAAAATGAAAATGTTAAATGAAAAAAAAAAAATTTATAGAAATTTATTAACATCAATAAAAACATACATTTATATCGATTGATGTGGCACCATTCTAAATACTACAGTAGGTAGAAGAGGGGAATGTCTATTATCGCCACACTCACCACCGTGACAAAATGACAGCGGCCAAAATAAATCAGTCGCATTTCAAAGTCATTCCTAAAATGACCGCCAGGTGGCGCAAAGTGCCATTTTCCATCGTCTTGGTTTTAAAATATAATTAAGTCATAAAAAAGTCAAAACAATATGTTGTAGCGAAAAAATACTACAGTAATGGTCATTTCCACATCTGTGTATTTTATAGAACAAGCATGAAAAATCTGAATCAGAGCTATTGATATTTGCTGTACGATAATGAGTAAAAAAAACATTGAAGTTGAACATTGAAACAAGTTTGAAACTAGCACTCAAAAAAGACTTTCTAAAAATGCTGTGTTGTTTCAGTAAACACATTGTTGGGTTGCTCATGTTGGATCAAATAAGATGTAGTGAGTGAACACCTGGTTGGGTTATTTTGACCCAACAACTGGTTTATTCTTTATTATCTGGTTTCTCCAAAGGCTAGTGCGGCCAAATCAATATCGCTCCTCGCTCACTAGCTAGACGGCCTCTCAGGCTAGTGCGGCCAAATCATTATCGCTCCTTGCTCTCTAGCTACTGTAGGCGGCCTCTCAGGCTAGTGCGGCCAAATCAATATCGCTCCTCGCTCACTAGCTAGGCGGCCTCTCCTTCTGCTGGTGCGCGAAGGAGCAGGGCTGTGGAATAAGGCACGGCTGGTGAGCTATCGCTGCTAATGATCCCGGGCTTCTCCTCGCGCTATAAAATACAGCGGGGAGTGTAGCTCGGGGTCTGTTGGGAGACTGGACTTCTCTAAGTAGTCTAATGAGCGCTCAGCCGCACGCATAACGTTACAGAATGCATCGGGGAAAAACAGCAAGGAGACTGACTCTGGCCATTTTAATAATTCATTGATAAATTAGTGATTTATTTGGTTTCAGCTGTACACTGTAAACCCGATTAAGTTGGCAAAACTCAAAATTTTTGAGTTTGTTGAACCTGTTGCAAATCAAATACACCTACCATTGAGCCACCTGTGCTTTATAGATTTTACATTGGTGGAACTTTAAGGTGACAGTTACTGTTACTTAAGTACTTACGATTACTTAAAATATCAAATCTGTTCAGCTAACTTGAGAAGTGTCATTTCTACAAACTCATAAATACCAAAAAGTTCTGAATACTCAAAAATATTACTCATTCAATTATTTAAGTTAAAAGTACTCAATGTGTTTAATTACTAAGCATTGTGGTTTACAGTGTAGTGATGAAGATAATCATGTTTTAGGGTTACTGTGTGTGCCTTACAACATTCAAATGCAAATAATTTACTCCTCCCCAGGTGTGAATCAGCGGTTCTCACCTATACTGTACATTCAGAGAAACTAAAATGCACCCCTCCCCACTTTCAAATTCAAATTTTATTTGTCACATGCACAATCATACACAGTACGATATGCAGTGAAATGCTTAGGCAACTGCCCTGACCTTAGAACAAGAAAGAAACAAAAAAACAAAAAAGTTACTTATCTAAGAAGGAATAAGAAAGAATATCTATATAGGAAATAAATATTAGAACAAACGTAAATTTGAGAAAAATATATATAAGTAGAATTTGACTAAGAAGAATAAAATAAAATAAAATATAAAATGTCTGTATGGTACAAATATACATTAAAGGAAGATATAAGGAAATTATAAGAAAGTGAGAAAAACCTAACTGTACAAATAGAAAATATTGGAATGGAGTGAACATAGGGAACATTCCGTTCCTTATGTTCACTCCATTCCAATATTTTCTATTTGTAAGTTACCCATAAATTCAGGTAATGTCCAGGGGTGTGCAAATATGCAGTAAAGTGACATGTTAAAGTGGCTTGTGTGCATATTTAAAGTGTCTTATGTCCATAATGTCCATGAGTGAGCAGGTGTGCAGTGAGGACTAGTGAGCGAATGACCTGAATGTCCTGAATATCCAGAGTGAGTGCAGAAGCATGTGTGGATGTGCAAAATGGATCAGTACTGTGTGGTGTACTGATTAAGAGACCGTATCGCCTGTGGGAAGAAGCTCCTCCTCAGTCTCTCTGTGTTGGCCTTCAGGGAGCGGAAGTGCTTTCCTGACCTCAACAGAGAGAACAGTCCATTGCTGGGGTGGCTGAGGTCCTTCATGATCTTTCTGGCCTTGGTCCAGCACCGCTTGCTGTAGATCGAGTGCAGGTCAGGGAGCTCGGTGTGGAATGCGCTCAGCTGATCGCACCACCCTCTGAAGAGTTCGCCTGTCCTGCATGGTGCTGTTCCGGAACCAGGTCGTTATGTTTCCCGTCAGGATGCTCTCTATGGTGCAAGAGTAGAAGTTCCTAAGCACCTTGAAGGGCAGTCTAAAGTCTCTTAGGCGTCTGAGGTGGTAGAGATGCTGTCGGGCCTTCTTCACCACGGTGTTGATGTGACAGGACCATGACAGGTCCTGCGTAATGTGTACACCGAGGTAACGGAAGCTGTCCACTCTCTCCACTGGGCTCTTGTTGATGACGGGGGTCTGGTAGTTCCTCCTCTGCTTTGTGCTGAAGTCCACTATCAACTCCTTTGTCTTGCTGACGTTTAGAAGGAGGTTGTTCGTCTGACACCAGTTCTCCAGATTTCCAATCTGCTTCAGGTAGGTCGTCTCATCGTTGTCAGTGATCAGGCCCACCACGGCAGTGTCATCAGCAAACTTGATGATGGTGGTGGAGTTGGTAGTGGCTACGCAGTCGTGTGTGTACAAAGAGTACAGTAGAGGGCTCAGAACACAACCCTGTGGGGCTCCAGTGCTGAGAGTGATGGAGGCTGAGACATGGCCGTCCATCCTTACTGCCTGTGGTCTCCCAGTTAGGAAATTAGAGATCCACTGACACAAAGATGAGCTGAGTCCCAGGTGCTCCACCTTGGTGGTGAGTGTAGAGGGAATTATGGTGTTAAATGCTGAGCTGTAGTCGATGAAAAGCATTTTCACATAATTCCCCCTTCTAGTGTCCAGATGAGTGAGAGCAGTATGGAGTAGATGAGCGATGGCGTCATCTGTAGAGCGGTTTGAACGGTAGGCAAACTGTAGTGGGTCCAGTGTGTCTGGTAGTGAGGAGATGATGAAGTCTCTGACCAGCCGTTCGAAGCACTTCATCACCACTGATGTGAGGGCTACAGGTCGATAGTCATTGAGGGAAGCAGGATGTGGTTTCTTCGGAACAGGAACAATGATGGACTCTTTGAAGCATGTGGGGATCACTGACTGAGATAAGGAGAGGTTGAATATCTCTGTGAACACAGGTGCGAGCTGGTCTGCGCAGGCTCTGAGGACTCGACCAGAGATGCCATCTGGTCCTGCTGCTTTCCTGGTGTTCACTCTCCTGAAGGCTCTTCTCACATCATGCTCGGAGATGATAAACGCGTTTCCGGTACTGGCAGTGTCTTCCTGTCTGCAGCCGTTAGCACCGCTAGCATTAGCAACATTAGCGTCTTTAGCTGCATCCTCGAAATGAGCATAAAAGCTGTTCAGCTCATCTGCCAGAGTCATGTCCGCGTTCGTCATACCGGATGTTGGAGCTTTATAGTCCGTTATCGTTTTTAGTCCCTGCCACAGGCTCCTAGAGTCACTCTGTTCGAGTTGTGACTCTAGTTTCCTTAGGTAGCACTGCTTCGCCTCCTTCACCGCCTTCCGGACGTTATATGCCGCAGCCTTGTACGGGTCCATGTCCCCCGACACAAGACCCGCGTTGTAGGCAGCGGTGCGAAATCTCAGAGCGTCGCGGATGGTTTTATCCACCCACGGCTTCTGATTCTGTACGGTATCATCCGCTAGTTTCCCACAATCCCACAACCGCTTACGTAAACATGCTGACGTCATCGGAGCTGTTTCGGAACATGTCCCAGTCTGTGTCATCGAGTGCGTCCTGAAGCACGGCCACCGATTGGTCCGTCCAGCTTGCAACCTCCCTCTGAACCGGAAGTTGCTGTTTAAGCCTTTGTTTATATTTTGGCATGAGGAAGATGGCGGCGTGGTCAGATTTCCCAAACGGTGGACGAGATTGTGCCATGTAGCCGTCCTTAACTGATGTGTAACAGTGGTCCAGTGTCCTTTCGCCCCTGGTCGGGTAGGTGATGTGCTGATAAAAGTTTGGCGTTTGAGGTTGGCGTTGTTAAAGTTCCCCGCCACAATAAGCGCAGCGTCCCGGTGTTGTGTTTGGTGCTGTGTGAGTGCCTCATGCAGCTCGCATAAGGCAGTGTCCGTGTCCAGTTGTGGTGGAATATAAACGGCGCTGATTATGACCGATGTAAACTCCCAAGGAAGATAAAAAGGACGACATTTGATAGTTAATAGTTCCAGGTTGCGTGTACAGGAGCGTGCGAGAGGAACAACGCTCGCGCTGTTGCACCAGCTGCTGTTCACCATTAAACACACGCCGCCTCCCCTTGTCTTCCCCGAGTCCCGTGTCCTGTCCATGCAGTGAACCGAGAAGAACTCGGCCGGCTGAATGGCGTGGTCCGGCACCGCTGGGTTCAGCCATGTGTGGCTGAGAAGATTGCAGTCCCAAATGTCTCTCTGGAACTTTATCCTGACCCTGAGGTCATCGAGCTTGTTCTCCAGTGACTGGACGTTGGCGAGCAGGATGCTAGGCAGGTGTGCGGTGTGCACAGGCTCTCAGTCTGTTCCTGATGCCGGCTCGTTTTCCTCGGGGCCACCGCTTCGCGTCGCGTCCTTTGTTTTCCCTTAGGATCTCACTCGGCCAGCTCGGATCCGGAGTCAAAAACGTTGAATTGTGAGTACATTGTAAACCAATAGAAATAAGAGTATCTCTATCGTACTTAATGCACTCAATGGTGGCGAATTAGCTGGATTAAAGTTATTGAAAGTTAACTTAAAAAGCGAAAACAAGGTAAAATAGGTCGGAGCAGTCGTGACGGCAGCCGACCTCACCAGCGCCATCTTGCATTTACTTTGCATTGCACTTTAAGACCCTCTTGGATCTGAGCCTCTTCAGACGACCTGCAGTGCTTCAGGCCTCTTTTTAAATTTGTGTAAATTTCATCTTCTGGATTCCATATTCTAAAATTGACATTGTTACCGTTTTTAATCCCTGGAATGGAAGAAATTGAGATTTTACTTATCATAACATGAATTGTATTGTTTTAATCACTCTATACACAATGTTCTTTGTTTTTTTTCATGAAATATTAAAATTATAAATAATGAAAATAAAAAACATAGGTATAGACTATTTGTATTCTCATTTGTCAAACAGCATAAAAATCACGGGTTGTGTATAGTGTGATTAAAAACAGTACAAGGCATGTTATGATTGTGGAAGAGATGGAAAGTTTCCTCCTGACTGATGTGCCTAACTTTTGTCAGCAGAGCCTCTGTTTCACTGAATAATCCACGACTTTTCATGAATATGTAAGACCTATTGAGACCTCTCTATAATTCATTGATAAATTAGTGATTTCTTTGGTTTCAGCTTTAGTGATGAAGGTGATCAGGTCATCTCGTCATCTCCGCAGCCTATAATTCACTTTTCGAATTACTGTACATCGTCTAAAATCGTTTTCCATTAGTTTACATAAAAGCAGACATTTCGCTTTTTATATGTATATATTTTTTCATGTCTGTGAGGAAAGTATACATAGGGTTTCGGTTAATTTTCGTCATTATGAGTGCACTTAAATAAAAGTGGAGTCTTATAAAGGCTTGTTCACACACTGTCCTCTCGCGGAGATCAAAGGACGGCATTCCCCTTTTTAAAGTTTCTGGGGCGCGTCACATAGCCCCGCTCGCGTGCCACTCTCCTTAGTAAACTCCACCGCATGCTGCTTTTTAAAGTCCAGTTTCCCCAACAGACCCCGAGCTACACCCCCACTATGTTTTATAGCGCGGAGAGAAGCTCGGGATCATTAGCGCCGATAGTTCACCAGTCGTGCCTAGTTAGGCGGCCCCAGTCATTCGCACACCTGCACACCTTTGCACGCCTACCTAGTGAGTTTCGGAGTGAGTGAGGAGCAATATTGATTTGGGCGCACGCCCATCACAAGCACACGCCGTGAAACAAGTATACATTTACTTTGCTTAAATTTGATGCAAATAAGAAATGGCTATATTTATTACTATAATTTTAGGACTGTGATTGTAAATTCATTTAATGTTTCACTTGTATTTCATAAGGTTTTGCCTGCGGTGGTACAGCGCAACGGGGGTAATTATTTATTAAAGAAAAATATGATGATCAAAAACAGCCAGCCTACTGCATTTCATTCTCATAATACCGCAAAAACACAAGCGGGGCTGAATGACAACGACATCTGCTTACGCAGTAGCACGTCCTGACAATGTTTTAATTTTATGGTCATTTAGTTTCATTTATTTCGGTATTATCTACTACAAATTTAAGAACACAAAATACAAGATGACCCCAAACCCTACACGCATAGCCTTTCTAATTACACATGATAAAATCTAAAGGCTCACTGTGTTAACATTTACTTTGCTTAAATTTAATACTAATAAAATTTAATTCTACATTTGTACTGTAATTTTAGTATTGTGATTCTGAATTTGTTTAAGTACAATGTTACACTTGATTTTATTCGCTACTAGGAGCTGCGGCTCATTAATCCGTGAGAGAATGAACTAAGGTCTGACGTGTCGGTCTATAATTATATAGCGCCACTCAGTGGTAAAAGCCAGCAAATGCATACCGTCGCCATGACACTAGACTACCGCTCGTCACACATCTGTATATCACATTTTGCAGAAAATTTATGGAGCATAATCACATACCCCCCCAATATTTTTTTATTATTTTGTCGCAGTTTTGACTTGAAGCTGTGTCTTGGAAACTGGAGCTAATTAACACTCAGGACTTAATTTTCCTTTATTAGTGACCCAAACTTTGCTATATTTATTTCCAAGGCTTTCTCCTTGTAGACCCGTTTAATCATCTCAAATGCTCAGTCCCAGTCAACGTGCGTCACTCATCTAGTCAACATCTGTGCTTGCGTGTGTGTCCAAGCATAGTGGCTGTTCTTTTGTAACTGTACTACAACAATGGTAAAAAAAAAAAAAGGCTGTAGCAGTGTGGGAGATAAATCTGTTTAATGACAATGCAATGTCACATTTCCATGAAATCCTCAAACAAAGGCAAAAGCAAGTGTCATTAGAGATTTTCCTTGTTAAAGCCACGCAAAAAAAAGAAGATTCCAGTCTCCGGACAGAGACGCTTGTAAAGACAAAGTCTTAAGACAAAGCCTGGAGTCATACAGGAGCCAGAGCTGCATCCATGCATTTTGTATATGTGCGGGGTGACAGAGCTAGGCCAAATGGAAGGACCCAATACTGGCAAGCTTCGCCCCTAAAAGCAAACCTCAGGAACTTCCTGTGCTGTGGCAATATTTCTATATGGAAATATGCGTTCTTGAGATCGATTGTCACAAACCAATCCTCTATTTGGATTTGAAAAACAATCATTTTGACAGTCAACATTTTGAATCTGGATTCCTGAGATAGCGGTTCAAGCCGCGAAGATCCAAGATCGGACTCAACCCTCCCCCTCTCTTGGGCACCAAAAAGTACCGACTGTAGTAGCCCGACTCTCTGTCTGGGAGGGGAACATGTTCTATGGCCCCTTTGCCCAGCAGAGTCTGTAACTGCTGGGCCAGCAGATGTGCTCGATCCGGTTTCACGGAAGTGGAAACCACGCCGTTGAAACACGGAGGACGATGTGCAAACTGAATCCTGTAGCCTGTGCCTACAGTCCCTTTGTACCCAAGGAGATACACCTGGCAGTAGTTTCCACACTGCCAGCTTCTCCGAAAGGGGCACGAGCTTTGACACTTCGGCTGGATTGGGGGGGGGGGGGGGGGGGGTTTGTGGGTTGTTAGGTGTTGGGAGCTGAAGTGTGGCAGGAGATGCCTGAACACCCAACTTTTCATTGGAGACCGGCGCTCCCCGAAACACCAGTGGTGGCGGGGATTGAACACCGGCCTCCCGGGAATGCCAGGGAGGAGGCCCTGTTTTGTGATGAAAATCCAGGCGCCCCTCCCCGGGGGGAGACACCCCCACTGCCCCAGGCGCACAAACTCAGGGCTTCTTCTTTGAAGGGAGGAAGCTCCTCAGATCCGGTCTTTTCGAAAAAAATTTTGAGAAGAGCGGCGAGCCCCACCGCAGTCTTTACGGGGGGGGTGAGTGGCTGGTCACGCTCTCCTTCTGCACCTTGCGCCTGATAGGGGCCAGACCTGGCCGGGGCCGGGTGGCCGACAGTCCCGGTTCTTGAGCACGGCGGGAAAGGAACCTCCCAAAGGCCTGTTCGTATAGCTTTGCCTCCTGAAACCTAGTGGTGGCGGAATTAACAGCGTCGCCAAAAAGGCCGGAAGGCGAGATGGGGGCATCGAGGAGGACAACACGATCCTTATCCTTGATGCCCATGAGGTTCAGCCACAGATGCCTCTTCGTGGACACCATGGCAGCCATGGAACGGCCCACAGCACGGGCCGTCCGCTTGGTTGCACGGAGAGACAGGTCTGTGGCTCGGCGCAGCTCTGCAAACGCCCTGTCATCTATAGCCCCGCCGCTGCTCAGGTCCTTCAGCAGGTCAGCCTGGTAAACCTGCAAAACCGCCATGGTGTGCAGTGAAGCACCAGCCTGTCCTGCTGCCTGAAAAGCTTTACCCACCAAAGCAGATGTCAATCTGCATGGCTTGGAGGGGAGAATAGGCTTTTTCAGGGAGGATGATGTCCCAGGAGAGAGATAGCCCGCAAGCGTCTCTTCTATCTGGGCATCATCATATAACCACGTGCTTTTGCATCAATGATATTCGAATAAGTCGAAGGCACAAAAACACGCGATGAATACGGCTTGCTCCATGAAAGAGTTAATTCATCATGGATGTCACCAAAGAAGGGGAGAGAGAGACGTTGAGGCTCCTCCCCCCGGCCACCCGACAGACACCTGTCGTTCAACGCTTGGGGGAATCTCGATATACAATCGCTCGACCGCACGCGTTATAACCTCTAATAATTCCTCAAAAGCTCTGTCAGCACTGGAGGAGCGTTGTGAGGAGGCTACTTCCATGGAAGCGAGAGAGGAAGATTATTCCGCTCCTTCACAAGAAGCGCCGGAGCGCGCTTGCGAAGCGGAAGCTAAAACTTCCTGATCCGGAGAGAGCGCGAGAGAAAAAAGGGAATTCCGTTTCGTGCGCGTCTGCCAGATCAGCACGCGAGCCCCAGGAATGCGCCGCGGCTCGCGGTTTCTCTTTAAAGAAAGCGAGCCGCGCGCGAAGCACCTTAATAGGGAGAAGATCACAGTACTCACAGTCTCCCTGAAGCCCGAGGCGAGCGTGTTCTTCCCCGAAGCACTCGAGACAAAACTCGTGAAGATCGCCCTCTGAAAGAGATCTATCACACGGAGGCACGCATCTCTTAAGCAACTCTGCCATATCGGTGAGTTAATGCTGTTATTTTTATTTCGCTTTCGTTATGGCTTGTACATGCACACGCAAACACAAAGCGGTCCTGAAGACAAAAAGATCTGAGGATGTTTCCGGTTCACTCCTATTTATAACCCGCAGGTGCACCTTATTCGGTGACGTCATGCCTGGCAGAGGTTATAAGCCGAAGGTATTCGGCGGTTTTGGCATGCACAGGCTTCACAACCGGGCAACAAAGAGATGTTCCCATAGCGTTTTCACGCAGAATCGAGTGTAGCTTTTGAAATGGAACACAAAGGGAAGACACTGCATGTGCAGAACCAAGCTGTTGAGTGCGCAGGGGAGACAAACCTGATTAAATGCAGATGCATGATTCGCAAGAATCTAAATTATCCACAACCCATCCTCACTTTCCAGGTCACCATGACATACATAGCGTAGATAAATACAGTCTATCCAAGGGCATTTCAAAATGGCCAAGATCAGTAAGATTCATTCTCAAGACATCAGGACACTGAGATCTGCTGCAGTTCCAGTCGTTGTCTTAAAACTTGCATATGAATGGAGCGCTAAGCCTGGGAACGGGGCTCTGGTGTGTGAGGAGACGAGAATTAACATTAATTTAATAACAAACATTTATTTGGCAATAAACATTTTGGAAAAAAGACTTATTAATTTCACCACAAACAAGTTAATGGAAATTAATGGCTGATCCGGTCTGTTTTTATTTATTCATGTCAGTCTTTATTCAAGTTCAAATCAGCGCCTGTGCGCTTTGACTAAAGCTGTGTGCAATGCACTATGTGCTACTGGAATGAAGAAATGTACATTTTAAAAATGTTTTCATTATTTGTTAACCTTCCTCTTGTGTTAGGGTCAGCACCAACCCAATTTTACTTTTTAAATGCATAAAACCTAATTTTGTTTATTGCATCATGGCTTTTTGACTTTGTCAGGAATCTGTATTTAATAAAAAAAATAAAAAATTGTACTAAATTATAAAATTCTCTGGTGAAAATGTATTACCTTTGTGTTGGTAGGGTCAGTTTTGAACCAGTTATAATTTAAGGTTATAAAACAATAGTTAGGGTCAAAACAAAAATCATAAAAATCAAAAAAAGAGGGCTTCTCTCTTTGCCTTTGTGTCTCCTTACCTGAACAAACAAAGCAAACAAACAAAGACAGACATGTTCAGACATGTAAGGCTTGCTTTTCGCAGCAGTCAAAAATGAGAAGATTTACAATAAGCCAAGCTCTGGATCATATCTTTTCTGAAAATGAGGCAGAGGACACAGAACAGCATAGTGATGATGAGGAAGACATTGTAGAGTATCTACCAGAAGGCACAGATAAAATCTGATGAGTCTAATGAGGAGGTCACCAATGCTGAAGCTGCACTCACTCCTACTGAAACATTCAAATTCAAAAGTGGTAACATCTGTTGGAGCTCAGTACCTCCTGACTTACATGGCAGGGCAGCTGCTGCAAATGTCATCAAAATGACTCCTGGAATCACAAGGTTTGCTATGACGAGAGTAAGTGACATCAAGACATGTTTTGATCTGTTTATGTCATTGTCACTAAAGAAAGTCATGATTGCTATGACAAACCTTGAAGGAAAAAAGGTTCATGGCGACATGTGGAATGACATTGATGAGGAATAGACCTGTGGCCTCAGTCTATGGTTACAGCACCAGTTAGCAGCATAAAGCCGGCAAACACAAAACCCTAATGCCGCCACCAGATGCCACAACAGAAGAAGTGCAATTCTGGTTGAGTAAAATCTATATAGTATTTTTTTCCCCTTTATTTTCCATGTTCCCAGTTGGATTTGTTTTGTTTGTCAAAACATTGTGTTGACATTAATTTTGCAATGTCATAGACATTAGGACAACATTGATATGAAATGACATCAGAACAACATTGACCATGAGATACATTGGGATAACAAATACCCCTGTTGTTTCAAAACTCATTTCAACACTATATAAATACTAAAATGAAGGCCTAAGCCGCGCTGCATGCTTGATAAATGGCATTGAGTGAGGCAGGTGTATTCTTTGTGTTTTTTAGCATTTTTTCTGATAGTACATAGTAGCTTGTACTTGCATCTAACCTTAACATCTTGCTTCTTCACATAATGTTTTCATCAGAAATGAGCAGGTTACAAAGCTCCAAGCTGTTGTTTTGTCATCCCTTACAAAAATAACTGCACTTTTCAAGTGTCAAAACTGCAGTTTTTAGACATGTGCAGTACATATGCAGAAAACGCAGTAATTCAGACACATAAAAAAATGCTTTTTATTTTCATCTTAAAATTGCAGTAATACCGGAATACTACTGCAGTTAATATTAAAAGGTCTCTGCAATTAATATAGCAATTGTTCTACAACTGTCATGGGTCTAGCTGGTGGTGCTGGCTAGACCCGGCTGATGTAGTTGCCGTGGGCATATAGGTAGGCATGAAGGCAGAGGGGTTTGCAAACAGAAAGTCTTTATTTTAAACAGAACTCAAAAACAGTCAACCAAACAAAGGAACCAAAACAACAAGCATAAACTAAAACTAGGGCTCAGGAAAAACACAGGGAACGGCGCGCTGACACAGGGAGCCAGGAACTGACACAGGGAGCCAGGAACTGACACAGGGAGCCAGGAACTGACACAGGGAGCCAGGAACTGACACAGGGAGCCAGGAACTGACACAGGGAACCGACAGAGAGCTGGGGATGAGGAAACATGGAGCTGAAGCTAACTAAGACACATAGGGGAACTAGAGACTGGAGAGACAGGGCTAGACAGGACTGGAGACTGGAGAGACAGGACTGGGAGCACAGAGACTAGAGACAGGAGAGACTAGAGACAGGACAGACTGGAGACAGGACAGACTGGAGACAGGACAGACTGGAGACAGGACAGACTGGAGACAGGACAGACTGGAGACAGGACAGACTGGAGACAGGACAAGAGATGGAACAGGCTGGGTTAGTGGTTAGTTGGGTTAGTAGCTACATGGAATGCTGGGGACACTGGATGCTGGCCTAACCAGGTTAGTATCTAAAGGGGTTAGTGGCTAACCGGGTTAGTACTGACCTAATGGTGGGGAACTGAACACAAAGGAAAAGCACACATGAGGCTACTCCAAACTAGCGGCTAACCTACTAGCGACCAGAACCACTAGCAGTCAATCCCCCTAGAGGCTAGCCTACAGGAGGCTAACCCTACTAAGGGCTAACCCTACTAGCAATTAAGGCCTACTAGCGGCTAACCCTGCTAGCGGCTAGGCCTGCATGTGGCTACACAAAACTAAACAAAGAATTAGACCAGAAGACAGAACAGTACTTACACAGGAGGAGACAGCCTAGCTAAACATGAAACAGGATAGCTCCATGAATCCAGCAACACAAAGAGAACAAACAGTAGAGCCCTAGACAAACAAAGGCTACAAAACAAACCAAAGTATAAACTTAAAGAAACAAGAACCAAACAAAAGGAATGCCCACATGACGGTAGTTACAAATACAAACATAACAACCAAACAGACAACCTACTGACAAACAGGCAAATAGACAAACATTGCTCGACCCAGTTTCCCAGAACAGACTGCTATTTATAGAAGCTTTAATGAGGCACCTCAGTCCAGGTGAGCATTCATCATCTGACTGAGGTGCCTTCTGGGAAACTGAGTCAACCAACAAGAACTACTCAAGACCGACAGACATAAACAGTGACCTCTAGTGGAGGTTCCTAACAACAACTTTATACTACAGTAATTGAATAGATAATACTATAGATATCCTGCAATAGTGCTTTAGTGAAGTACAATACAATAATGAAGTACAATTATTTACAAAGACACTAGCTGTCTGAAGTGTTGCTTTGTAAGTGTGATTCCATAGAAGGCTATTTAAAATATACAGGTATAAACCATTAAAATAAGGCAGAAAAATTACTTAAAACACTAAAAAGAAACAAACAAACAAAAAACGACCAGACACACCAACAGTGTTTTTTTTTTTAATTTTGTTTAATTCTTAACAAAAAACAATGAAAAAAGCAAATGTTTATCAGGAAAATTAAAGAAAAAGTGTTCCCTTTCAAAAGCTACACTCGATGCTGCGTGATAAACCCTTATGGGAACATCTTTTGTTCAGCCGGTTATGAAGCATGTGTGTATCAAACATGCCAAATTTTGGTTTATATAATATAAACATCCTCAGGTCTTTTTGTCTTCAAGGACCGCATTGTGTTTGCGTGTGTGTGTGCAAGCGAATATACAAACAAAAGAAAAAGAAAAATGTTAATTCACCGATATGGCAGAGTGTGATAGATCTCTTTCGGAGGGTGATCTCCATGAATTTGTGTTGAGTGTCTGGGGGAAGGGCACGCTCTCCTTGGGCTCCAGGGAGAGTGTGAGCACTGTGCTCTCCTCCCTATTAAGGTGCTTTGCATGCTGCTTGCATTCTTTAAAAAGAAACCGCGAACCACGGTGCATTCGTTCAGTTCACGTGCCGATCTGGCAGACGCGCATGAGACGGAATTCCCCCTTTCTCTCGCGCACTCCCCGGATCAGGAGTCGGGACCGTCGGCCACAGAGTCCCGACCAGGCGTGAGGCGCCGAAGGAGAATGTGGTGAGCCGGATACCCCCTTGTAGAGACTGGGGAGGGACTCGCCATGCTTTGCAATCCGCCTCAAAAAGAACGGACCTGAGGAGTATCAAAAAGAAGTCCTGAGGCTGACGAGCCCAGGACCACGGGGGTGTCTCCCCCCGGGAAGGGGCATGTAAAAATTCCAATAAGGGATAAAGACTCCTCCCTGGCACCCTCTGGAGGCCGTTGTCCAATCTCCGGCACCACTGGTGTTTCGGGGAGCAGCGGTCTCTAGCGGAATGTTAGGTGCTCGGTTCCTCCTTGCCATGTTTCAGGATCCCGGACACCTAACACCACCCCTCCCCCACCATCTAGCCTCAGTGTCAAAACTTGTGCCCCTTTCAGAGAGGCTGGCAGGTATGTTTCTGTAGTACAAAGTACTTAGAGAGAGGCCACAGGAGAGGCCACATGTTCCCCTGAGACCCAGGCAACTAAACTCAGTATTTCCTGGTTTCCAGGAGAGATGGGGGTTGCGTCCAATTTTACATCTTCGTGGGCTGAACATCAAAATGTTGACATGCACCCAGTTGTTCTCGAAGCTTTCTGTCCTCCGCCTTTTACAGCTCAGAAGCAGGAAAGACTTCACTTACTGTGTACAGTACGTGCTCTCCATATTTAAGTCCACCGCACTAGCCAGTGGTGTAAGTCAGAGCAGCTTTTAATATTCCATGGGGGCCACAACCGGGGGTGGCCGCCACTAGACAAACGCTGTCACATTGTGTGAGAGATGCTATTGCCCTAGCCTACGAGGTGCGTGGTCACACCCTCGACGGTTCACCGTGGGTGATTCCAGTCAGGAGGGATCTTCTGTCTCAGGTTCAGCGGACAATATTTCATCCCTGGCCCGAGCTCTGGAACCTTCACGTTTGGCCCCTGAAGGGTACCAACTAGGAGATGCTGGTCTTCCAGCCAGCGTAATTGAAACTATTCTAAGTGCTAGGGCTCCCTCCACTAGAAGAACTTATGCTCTCAAATGGATTTTATTTGAAAGTTGGTGCATGGCAAAACATGTAGACCCAGTCTACTGCCTAATTGTTTCAGTGCTAGAGTTTCTGCAGGAAAAGTTGTCCTCGGGTTTATGCCCTAGTACTCTCAGAACGCACATAGCCGCTATTTTGGCTTGTCATGTTCTGACCGATGGAGTTTCTGTGGGAAAGATGCCTGTTTTAGTTGCTTGTTTTATTCATGGAGCTAAATGGTTGAGCTCACCCACTAGAGCGACGGTCCCTTCGTGGGACTCAGCTATTGTGCTTCTTTGAGGAGAATTGGAGATCTACAGGCTTTGTCACTCTCCCCTTCCTGCCTAGACTTTGCCCCTTTGCCCTCTGCAAATATTTGTGCTTGTGCTCTTCATATTTAAGTCCACCGAACTAGCCAGTGGCGTAAGTCAGAGCAGCTTTTCATTTTCCATGGGGGCCGCAACCGGGGGTGGCCGCCACTAGACAAACGCTCTCACATTGTGTGAGAGATGCTATTGCGCTAGCCTACGAGGTGCGTGGTCACACTTTAGGAGTCAGGGCTCATTCGACCAGGGGGATTGCCTCATCAATTGCTCTGGCAAGAGGTGTCCCCTTGCAGCTAGTGTGTGATGTCGCAGGTTGGTCGTCTCCACACACATTTGTCCGATTTAATAATTTGGATGTCCATGCTACTCCAGGCTCGCAGGTCCTCGAGTCAGCATCCCAACGTTATGTCTGAGACCTCTTCGGCTATTGTGCGCACACGCTACACAACCTGGGGCTCCAGGCACTTGCAGTGCAGCAGCATTGGTATTCTCATTCCAATAGCGTTTTCATGCAGCATCGAGTGTAGCTTTTGAAAGGGAATGTCTCGGGTTACTTTGCTGTAACCCTTTTCCCTGAAAAATCGGGAACGAGATGCTGCGCTCCAATGTCGCACTGCTGGTGTGGCTGGACGTTCTTTCAGACCAAAATTGACCTTAGGATGTTTCCAGTTCACTCCTATTTATAACATGCAGGTCCACCTCATCAGATGAAGCCACCTGACCGAGGTTATATAAGCCAAAATTTGGCGTGTTTGATACACACATGCTTCACAACCGGCTGAACAAAGAGATGTTCCCATAGCGTTTTCACACAGCATCTCGTTCCCGCTTTTTCAGGGAACAGGGTTACAGCAAAGTAACCTGTGACATTTTGAGCCCAAATGAGCACAATTGGCTTCACAAAAAGAAAGTGGAACTTTGGGAGACTGTGTGAGATTGTTACAACCCACAACATGTGGGTCACTGTGTGTGTTTTATGCGCTTGTGTTGCTGTGCTTTGTCGCGTGCTTGTGTATATATAGTATCCAGGTCGCGCCCCGCTCCGGATCCACTCCAGGTTTTCTGACTGCCACTACACGGCAGCTGCCTGACCTTCCACATGTGCGCTTCCGCCCCGAGTGACATCATCAGCGGACCATTCATAAACCGGAGAGAGAAGCGGGAACGTGGAGGCGAAATGCTGGTTGTGTTGGAGAGTTTTTTTTGTGGTTGTGAATTTTGAGACTTTTGGCTTCCCTTTGACTTTGAATTTTGCTTTGTCCATTTGGTTTGGTTGCTGGCTCTTTGTAAGTATTTTTGTAGATATTTTTCACTGTATGTTTGTGCACTCACCGGTAGTAGGGGTGTGGCTGCCAATTATTTTGGGGAAAAGGGTTTTTGTTCACTGTTTTTGGTTTAGGGAGATAGGTAAGGCATCTGTATTTTTGTTTGTGTTTTGTTTGCTAGGTAAGCTAGCTTCTAAAATACAGATACATTTTTTGTTTATTATTTTGGCCTGGGTCCACCCTGAAGCTGAACCTGCTGTTGTGTTTTTTTGCATTTGCTTTTTGTCAAGCAATACAAACCTCACTTGTATGTAAATTAACATATCTGTCTAGTCTTTGTTACATTACACCACTGTGTTCCACATTCACCAAACAGTTTAAAATAGAACCCTGAACCAATTATTTACTGTATGGCCCAACCCTAGATTGGGACGTAACATGAGATATTAATACTATATGTTATATGATATGTAATATTTTATCCAGTAAAATCCAACCACACATTTGTTCCACAGAGTACCTCCTGACATCATGGTGACACCTGATGACAAAAAGGTTTAAGACAAATGCCAAATATGAATGACTTAGAACAACTTAAAATTTGTTATTTACAAACAATCAAAACAGAACAGTTTTTAAAGGAGGAAAAAAAGACAAGAGAAAAATGATGTTTCCTACAGGGAGAGAAGTCTCCCATGGTGCTAATGTTGACTTCTTATCCTTCTCCCTCTTCCCCTTTCCCATAGTCAATAAGAGGAACACTTGAGAGGGACACAGTCCTCCTCCTTTTCCCTCTATCTAGGGGCTGATGGTTGACTTTTATTTATTTTATTATTTTTTTCTTAACATCGCTCATGTTGTGCAGTGTTACACATTAAGACATCAACTTCCACTTATACGGTCTATAGTTAAACTGGGCTATACATTTGCAACTGAATCCAATGCTTGCAGTAGGCTTCCTTAGGTAACTTGCTAACGGTAAAGCAGCTCAGTTAACATTAGAAAACACACATTTAGGACAATGCATTTAACAGCGCATAGCAATATAACACAACTGTGACTGTATCGCGCTTCATACGCTGAGGATATGATGTGAACTTGCAGTCTTATTGGTTGCTGAAGACAAATTGTACAGTTCTTTCTCAATTTAACATTGAAAGAGTAGGAGAGGAAGACATTTCCTCCTTTTGTTACCTTGCACATACAATGTTTGCTTGTACTGTAGTTCAAGCTGGTTTCTGTTTGCCTGTGCAGTATAGGATTACAGGAATTTAGTTATGGATAACTGATTGGTTATTTTACCAATGAACTGTTCAATAACTACAAAGTCATAAACAGAATCATATTTTAATACAACTGCATTCCAACTGCATTGTACTTTACAAAAATGAGTATAACTGCATTTGTTATCACAGAAACTGCAGTTATTTTTTGGATAAGGAGTGGATTTGTGTAGAAAGTACAGAACCCAGCAAACTATGCTTAATTGAGCTGGAAATCGGCATTTCAGAGGAACATACTGGCATTTTAGTTGGCTGGTTTGCTGCTTGGCATTGAGCCTGGAATAGTTGTCCATGATGATGCCAGGTTCGCTAACAGCCCCCCAGTGCAAACCTCCAATAAATTTGTACCTTCACCTGTTTGTGGTAAATTATGAGGTTTGAAGCACATATGGGGTTCATCAGTCAAGGGGGACTGCAAAATATTTGCCAAATGAAATGCTGGCACAATGTAGAATCTGACTGTGCTGGAATAAGAATCTGTGGGTTCTAAAACCTCTGCTGTGACATCATTTATAGGCCATGTGACACCTGATAATACATTTTTTACCTAAAAATTTTATGCTTTTAGATACATTTTCCCTTAGATGAATACAAGAACATCAATGTAACACACTGTCTGTCTCTAATGGATCAGCTGGAAAACAGGCTTATAAAGACATGCAGAGATTAGTTATTTTAATATAATTTTAATTAATTAATACTATTACAATTTCAAGTTACTGTGTATTTTTAACATGCAGAAAATGTAGACACTTATCTGATAACACAATTTTAAAATGTAAACTGTAGATGTGTGTTTTTATCACAAAAAACTACAAAATGTATCTCCCTTTACAATAACATTTATTTTACTGTCTGAGAAATGATATCTAAAACACATTTTTTTTGTTCAGTTTTACTGTTGTTTATGTATGTAGTTTCTGCTTTTGATCTTGTTTCATGATTCTCTCATTCTCAATTTTTCCTTGGTCTGGTATTATTGCTTTCATGTCAACATTGTCTTTTGGTTGATTTATGGTCTAGATAAAACACTTTGCGGTTTTGACTGCCTGCTTTATGTAAATTATCTATAACCCAGCCATAATATTATATATAAGAAAGGTATTGAATCATCTTTATCTTGGTTATAGCACACAAACAATGTTATCAGATGTGTTTTCTTGCTGAAAAAAGTGCTTCTGTGACTGGTTTTGAACTTGGTGTTCGGCAGGCAGTTGCTCTATTATACATTACGGTGCATTTTATTTTGTTCTGTTTAATACACCGGTAGATATTATTTTGATGCAAAGTAAAGCTCAAAGTATAACTTCTGCTTGGGTTTGTTTTCGTTATATTTTTGATGATGTTTTCACTGATGTTTGTTCACTGATAGTCAAAGCAAAAGCAATTAATGGCGCATAATATCTGGAAGAAATATTGCCCATACGGATAAGTATTTCTTTTGTCATTTAACTATGGATAACATTCCAAAAATATGATGGAGCATTAATCACTTTTCACAACTGTGGATAGATCCGATTAAATCCAAATAAACATTCACACTTGAAAACAACACTAAAACAACTAAAAAGCTCCAGCGGGTTAGCGCCTGTTATCGCAGGACAGGAATCACCTACAGTATACTACTTTATCTTTTACTGCTTATATTTTTACCCTAGTTTCACTTGGTTTTATGCAGTTTCATGTGCTGTGTGTGAGAGGGAGAGAGAGCTTATATTGTGGATTACTACTACTACCACTGCTATAAATAATAATAATTGTTGTAATGTAAATTAAGCACATGGGTCTCAATCAACACTAAATCAGCCAATGTCTACAGTATACTACTGTATACTAGTTTCATTTGGTTTTACGCAATTTCATGTGCTATTGGTGTGTGTGTGTGTGTGTGTGTGTGTGTGTGTGGGCGCGCGAGAGGGGGAGCTTATATTGTTATTTGTCCAAGGTTACTAAAACCTGGCTTACTACTACTAATAAAAAATATTTCAACGTAACCCATGGGTCTCAATCACAAAATCAGCCAACGCTGTAATCAGATAATGCAACAAATTCTATATGAAATCACGTTTTATTTGAACATTTAAAAATATATACAAAGGTTATTCATCTATGGTCTTACCCTGCATGTTACAGAAACTGATCAGTTATATTAATCACATAATGCAGACGTTGTTTATTGTAGGCTATTCGTGTCGTAGAGGAGATCTCTCTCACACACACACGCGCATGCACGCTCCAGGATTTGTTTAGTAATATCGGATTTATTTATATATAACTTTTAACAGCGGTTACTATCGCAAAGCAGCTTTACAGAATTAAAAGACAATTAGAGAAATGAGAATGAAATGTGTGAGGAAATATGCATGAATAAAAATGATCAGAGTGACCCTAAGGAGGGGTATGAACTTGCTTCCAAGCTTATTTTTGCAGATACAGAATGTGTCGTTTTCTCAAACATGGTTTTCCCAATCTGGCGTTTATACATATTCAGACAGATTGAATTTAGGAAAGCACCACAAAGAACCCAAAGCACAAACACACACACACACACACTGCAGAGGAAAGCAGAGACGTGCAATTACACCTTTGACCGTTGTAACGGGTTCGACCCAAAGTTGCACGGGCGGCACTATAAAACACAGACACGAGGCAAGATCTTAGGGGAAAAGGGTAATTTATTAGGAATAAATAGGGGAAACAAAGGGTAAAAGGAGTGTGGACGGAAAGAAAGGGGAGGAATGAAGTGTGCACGTGCATGGTCCGAGGCAGTGCCCAGCAGGCATGCGGGCACGCGGCTGGCGGCGGTGGGCGGAGTGGCAGAACGGAGCACGCGAGGCAGCGCTCCTGCACGCTCCCTGGACGGTTCCTCCCCGCTGTCGTTGACCGGCCTGGCCCCCCCCCAGCTCTCTTTGGGCGCGGCCTCAGGTGGGAGTCTCGCTCGGACGTCCTTCGGCTGGGCGGCTTTCCCGGCTGGGATCGGTGGCCTTAATGCTGTACTCCTCGCGGCCTTTTCTTCTTCGGCAGGCGAGGACACGAAGGCAGGCTCGACGCGGGAACGAAGGATGCCGTGGGAGCTCGCGCAGCTCTTTCCCGCGCTGTCCCCAGTGCGGAGATCAAAGGGCGGAAATCCAATGTCCTTTTTAAGTTTCTGGGGCACGTTCCATTTCCCCACTCGCGTGCCACTCTCAACCTCCACCGCGTTACACTCTTCTCGGACCCCGGACTAAACTCCGCGCATTACTTTTATAATGCGGAGCAAGCCCGAGATCCTATAAACGTTAATCAATGTCAGCCGGCCCGCATAGGCGGCCCCGTCCCTTCGCACCCCTGCAGAAGGGGTGCCGCCTACTCAGGGAGCCTACGAAGTGAGCGAGGGGCGATAATAGATTTGGGCACACGCCCATCACAGGCGCACGCCGTGACACCGTCTTTTGTCTTGTAAATGAGATATTCTTCATGTAGGCTGGGGGGTTACACACACACACACACACACACACACACGTACCATTTTAATCACCGGACTTCATATCGTACTATTGATAGTGAAAAACAATGGAGAGGCACAGTGGAAAATCTTTCAATCCCCACACACTATGTTTTTACTGTAACTGTAGCCATGTTTGTTAGGGCACTTGTCAATACACAGTGCTGTATTGCATCGAAACACCTACTTCCTGGTTTGTTTTTTAAATATTGTTCATCAACTATGCCTGTGAATGTATCAATGTCTTGGTGTAACAGAGACAAGCCTCTTCAGATCTGCACTCGTGTTATGTAATTTATTTTCGTATTGATGCATTTCAAATAAGGACAAAAAGTACAGACAAAGCAGTTAAAGTGCCACATGTGAGTGTGTGTTTGTGGATGGAGAGGTATGTCTGTGTGTGCTCCTGGATTTATCAGTTGGCTTTAACACAAACGCATATGCGTGCCGGCGAGGCGAAAGACCCCCCTTATTGGTCACATAAGTACAAAATAGCATAGATACATATGATCAAGTGTCCAATGGTTGTTTGTTTTTATGACCAAATATAATTATTATAATAATAATTATTATTTATTTTATAGCCCAACTCTTTGACTATTTAAAACAACGTTGTCTCCTATCTTAGCCCATTGATGTAGTTGGTTCAAGTAAATGTTGTTGTTTTTTTTGTTTTTTTTTATCAAAACAAATTGGCCCAACAATACCCCAACAATTAAAACACACAAACGTAAAAAAAAGACTTTATTCTTCCAAAACTAGCCAAAGTTAAAACAGTAACTTGTATAAAACAGGTGAATAGAAGTTGTATTTTGCTTAAAGGTCAGTAAAATACCTGAATAACACTAGCTGCTTATCAGTCCCTATCTGTTTTTTTATATTATTATTATTATTATTTATTTATTTATTTTTATTAAAAACTATTAAATATGTAACAGTTTAAGTCTTTGTTTACCCCAATGTGTAGACTCCAGGTCGTTCATTGTCCTCCAGTAGTTCCAAAAGGCCAGCCGTCACCCCTCTGAGCCAATCCTCCACTGCAGAGCTCTGGTTAAAAAAAAAAAAAAGACATTCATAAGCCCTATATAAAGACATTAATAAGCCTATATACTACCATAGTGTGTAAAATACTTTAGGAATTCTGGAATGTAAATAAATTGCCTGTGCTGAATGTAAATAAACCATTGAATTTTGTTAGCATTAGCCCCTGTCTGTCTGTATTAACGTCTGCATTAAATTAACGGGAATTTATTTAATGCGGTTTCATACAAATAAATTAAGCGATATAACACTCGTATACTGTATGAGCATTAGTGCAACTCTGAAGCCATTCTATAACTTACCGAGTATTGAAGCGGCCCTACTGCTTACCTACTCCTACTAACTGTTAAACACTTCAGGGTTTTTAGCCAACTTTGGTTAACTAAGCTCTCGCGTTACCGTGTACAAAGAAAGACAGATATGGTTATGGATGTTTAGCTCGCTAGCTCCAGTACACCTAACCCCGCTTGTGTCCCGTGGACTGCCTGACATTGTATTCCAGTCACAGCGATAACCTGCAGATTAACTCTTACCCAAAAATAAATAAATGCTGAATTTATCTAAATCCAGAGAACACTCAGTCAGATTCTCTCTGTCATTTGCAGAGGGCACAAACACTCTCCTTATAAAAATACCCTGAGGGTGCTTTCCCACAGAAACCCTATCAGTCAGAACATGACAAGCCGAAATAGTGAAATATTGACTACTACATTCTGAGAGTACTAGGGTATAAGCTCGAGGAAAACTTTTCTTGCAGACACTCCAGCACTGAAACATGTAGACCCAGTTCACTGTGGCAGTGAACTGGGTCTACATGTTTTGCCATGCACCAACTTTCAAATACGTTTCACTTGAGGGTATAAGTTCTTCTGGTGGAGGGAGCCCTAGCACTTAGTATCGTTTCAATTAGACCAGCATCTCTTAATTGGTCCCCTTCAGGGGCCAGAGGTGAAGGTTCCAAAGCTCGGGCCAGGGATGAAATAATTTCCCTTGATGAAAAGATCCCTCCTCACTGGAATTACCCATGATGAATGGTCGAGGAGAGATATTAGACCTGAGAAGCACACTCTAGTCGGCCAACAGGGCGCTATCAATAAGAGACGCAAGCCTTGTTGACGGTACTTCGCCAGGACTCCCGGGAGCAGAGCTACCAGAGGAAATGCATAAAGACGCAGTCTGGACCACGTATGGGCCATCGCTTCCAGACCCAGGGGAGCTGAAGGACTCAGAGAGTAATCAAAAGGACATTGTGCCTTCTCCAGCAAGGCAAAGAGGTCCACCTCTGCCACATAAAATCTCTCCCAGATTTGACTGACTATTTAGGGTGTAGTTTCCAATCCCCATGTGTCACAGCTTGTCTGGACAGCAAGTCTGCTCCCATATTCATATGCCCTGAAGTGTAAATCACCCTGAGGGACAGGAACTTGTCCTGTGTCCAAAGCAGAACCTGGTGCACTAGCTTTTTCCAGCAGCGCAAGCGCAGTCTGCCCTGCCGATTTATGTACGAGACTACTGTAGTGCTGTCCACCTGCACTAGCACATGGTAGCCTCTCAACTGCTGGAGGGAGTATTTCAGGGCCAGAAATAAAGCCATCATTTCGAGGCAATTGATGATCCCTTGGGCTGGACGCCCATCTAAGACCGCACCCCAGCCCGGGAGGGAACCGCCTGTTGTTAGCAACTTGCGATGACAACACTGACCTAGAGTGGTACCCAGAGTCAAAAACAGGGGTCTGAATCACATAGGAAGTGTAAGAAGCCCCTGGTGCGTAACCCTTATTTGCCTGGGGATTGGCCCTTGGATGAATTCCCCTGGAATTCCCCAGCCACAACTGAAATGATCTCATGTGCAGAAGGCCCAAGGGTATAACCGTGGATGCAGCTGCCATGAGATCTAAAACAATCTAAAAGGAATAAATTGACTACTAATAATTGAAATCTGCAAGAAGCCAAAACTGCTGTGAGAATGCGCAAAAAGCATCTTGAACACTCCATATCATGCATGTTAGCCAACAAGTTTGTATGGAGTGTTTAGCAATAAATTCTGATATTAATTGTGATTTTGCTAGTTTGTTCCAAGCACCAAACTGGTCAGATAAAGCATGATTAATACAGATACTTAAAATCTGGTGTAAAAAGAAAAATGTATTTGTTTAAAACAAGTCCGTTTGACTTGAATGCCACACATAGATCAGTAGATTGAAATATATTAGTCTATATTAAAAGTATGTATTTGAATGGAAGTACTATTTTATCAGTCTGCTAGTTTTTACAGTAACAGTCAAATTTGTAATTACAGGTTGTCCCCTACTGGGTCCTGCTCCAGGATCACATTCGTAAGTTTAACAAATTTAGACTTACACATGAACATACAATGTAAATCATACTAGGCCGCTTGACTTAATATGTCCCCTTTCCCAACACTGCCATCATGTGGCCAAAAATCTGAACAGTGTCTGAGGAAATTAATCTCACAGTGAAACGTTGCCTCTGTTCTTTTAATTACAAGGGGAATCCCAGACAGCATTCTGTCAGCTGTTACCCACTTTCTTGGACTGTGAATTCTGTTTTGTTAATTCCATTATGATTATTCACCATCAGGACAGCTTTACAGGATTGGCATTTTTATCATCATGCTGTAACGATGCGGGTCGCGCGAGGGGCAGAGCCGCGCATAAACTGTTCAGAACGGGCAGATCCGCAAGCTGTTACCACGCAGAGTTCTGAACAGGCAAAAGCACGGCCATTTATACACATGGTTGCTAGGCAACGCCGCCGTCAGGCAATCAGCCTGAACGAGCCGCACCTGACGCCATGTTTATTTAAGGGTCCTGATACCGGCGCACTTCGTGCGATCATTTAGGTAGCACCGGTGAAGGTATCAGGTCCAAAGGAAAGAAAGAAAGAAATGTTCTCTTTAGTCAGCAGTGCTTTTTGCCTAGGAACTCTCCCATGGATGCCATTTTTGCCCAGTCTCTTTCCCATTGTTGAGTCATGAATACTCACCTTAATTGAGGCAAGTGAGGCCGGCAGTTCTTTTAAATGTTGTTCTGGGTTTCTTTTATAAGCTCCTGGATGAGTTGTCATTGAGTAATTTTTGGTAGACCAGCACTATGCTTTTTTTTTTTTTATCTCTTGCTTTTTCTTTCCTTTCTGGTGCCGCACTAGTGGCAGCATGCTACAGTAAATCCCACCCATCGTGGTGTGTTTTTCTATTCTTTTTAGTATTTACAAATTTTTTTTACACTCTTTGTTTAGTATTTTTGCACTATGGACACTGTGTATCTAAAATATTTTAGTTTTCCTGTTTGTTTTTTTTAACATTCTCTGTGCCGGCAGCAGTGTTGGGTGTAACGCGTTAGAGTACTCTGATTACTTTTTTGATGTAACAAGTAATCTAACGCATTTGGTCCGCCATTCAACTACTCAGTTAATTAGTTATTTTTCAAAAATGTAATCCGTTATTCAGACAATTTATGTAATCCGTGAGCCAGATAGCAGTCATTTCCAATCCATTAGTGTGTGTGTGTCTGTGTGAGAAAGTCGTCCTACAAGCCCCGCCCCCGATAACCCGCCCCTCTCTATTATTCCTGCTGTTATACCCCTATCTCACCTATGTGGTTTGACTAAGCATGGACCAACGCGTGGAAAGATGTAAACCTAATCACAGTGCCTAAACTCGCGGTGAATCATGATGAACCGTTTAGTAGTAGTTAACAGATTATGGGCCAAACTTGATGATGGTAGAATAATTATAAAGGTCTTGACTAAAACAACATGCACAAGGAAGCACAAAGGAGTTTTAATTTTCTGCAATGGAAAAGTACTCAAACTAGTTACTTTTATCAGAAAGTAACGTAGTAATGTAACTGATTACTTTTTGAAGACAGTAATTTTGTAATGTAATTAGTTATTTAAAAAGGAACACTGGCCAGGAGGATGCGCAGTTTAGAGTGGAGGTAGTCACGCTAATATTGTTTACCAGCACAATCAACTGATTGTCCTGTCCAGACTCGCACTGCCCAGAGTGCTGCATTTATCATTATGGGAAACATAAGTTCGCTGGAGAACAAAACGGGGTCCATGGCTGACCAAGACACAGCGGGAATATTGTGAATGCAGTGTTATGTGCTTTACTAAGACTGCATAAGCTAATGCTGTTATTGTTGGTGGTCTTGGTGGTGGTTATTGTCAAGCTTGGCACAAGTTTTACGCCAGATGCCCTTCCTGAGGCAATCCTCCCATTTTATCCGGTCTTGGGACAGGCACTGCATTCAGTGGCTGGGGTTTGGGCAGGCCTGGGAATCGAACCTGGGCCTTTCGCATGAGTGGCAGAACACCTATGACTGAGCTATAACTGAGCCAATACCTGACTTAAACTCAACCATCACCGGCTTTCAGACAGTGGTAAGAAGAAAGAAGGTGGGAATTGATGGTTCTGATGGTATCAGCCCCAGATTTCTAAGGGCCTGTGCTAACTAACTACACACGTGGACAAAATTGTTGGTACCCTTCGGTCAATGAAAGAAAAACTCACAATGGTCACATAAATAACTTTAATCTGACAAAAGTAATAATTAAAAAAAATTCTATGAATGTTAACCAATGAAAGTCAGACATTGCTTTTCAACCATGCTTCAACAGATTTATTTAAAAAAATAAACTCATGGAACAGGCTTGGACAAAAATGATGGTACCCCTAGAAAATACTGAAAATAATGTGACCAAAGGGACATGTTAATTCAAGGTGTGTCCACTAATTAGCATCATAGGTGTCTACAATCTTGTAATCAATCAGTGGGCCTATATATAGGGCTCCAGGTAGTCACTGTGTTGTTTGGTGACATGGTATGTACCACACTCAACATGGACCAGAGGAAGCAAAGGAAAGAGTTGTCTCAGGAGATTCGAAAGAAAATTATAGACAAGCATGTTAAAGGTAAAGGCTAGATGTTCCTGTGACTACAGTTGCACATATTATTCAGAAATTTAAGATCCATGGTACTGTAGCCAACCTCCCTGGACGTGGCCGCAGGAGGAAAATTGATGACAAATCAAAGAGACGGATAATCCGAATGGTAACAAAAGAGCCCAGAAAGACTTCTAAAGAGATCCAAGGTGAACTTGCTCAAGGAAAATCAGTGTCGGATCGCACCATCCGTCGTTGTTTGAGCCAAAGTGGACTACATGGGAGACGACCAAGGAGGACGCCATTGTTGAAAACAAATCATAAAAAAGCCAGACTGGTATATGCCAAACTACATGTTGACAAGCCACAAAGCTTCTGGGAGAATGTCCTATGGACAGATGAGACAAAAATGGAATGTTTTGCCAAGGCACATCAGCTCTATGTTCACAAATGGAAAAATGAAGCATATGAAGAAAAGAACACTGTCCCTACTGTGAAACATGGAGGAGCCTCTATGTTCTGGGGCTGCTTTGCTGCATCTGGCACAGGGTGTCTTGAATCTGTGCAGGGTACAATGAAATCTCAAGACTGTCAAAGGATTCTAGAGAGAAATGTGCTGGCCAGTGTCAGAAAGCTGGGTCTCAGTCGCAGGTCATGGGTCTTGCAACAGGACAATGACCCAAAACCCAGCTAAAAACACCCAAGAATGGCTAAGAGGAAAACATTGGACTATTCTAAAGTGGCCTTCTATGAGCCCTGACCTCAATCCTATTGAGCATCTTTGGAAGGAGCTGAAACATGCTGTCTGGAAAAGGTACCCTTCAAACCGGAAACAACTGGAGCAGCTTGCTCATGAGGAGTGGGCCAAAATACCAGCTGAGAGGTGCAGAAGTCTCATTGACAGTTACAGGAATCGTTTGATTGCAGTGATTGCCTCAAAAGGTTGTGCAACAAACTATTAAGTTAGGGGTACCATCATTTTTGTCCAGGCCTGTTTCATGAGTTTTTGAGTTTTATTTTTTTTAATAATTCTGTTGAAGCATGGTTGAAAAGCAATGTCTGACTTTCATTGGTTAACATTCATAGAATTCTTATTTATTATTACTTTTGTCATATTAAAGTTATTTCTGTGACCATTGTGAGTTTTCTTTCATTGACCGAAGGGTACCAACAATTTTGTCCACGTGTGTATGTGGGATTTTACAACACCTGTTCAACCTAAGCCTGACTCAGGAGAAGATTCCCATGCTGTGGAAGACATCCTGCCTTGTTCCAGTTCCCAAAAACTCATCCCCATCCACCCTAAATGACTACAGACCAGTTGCCCTTACATCTCATATAATGAACGTTTTGGAGAGGATGGTGCTGGCTTGTCTGTAACCTCAGGTTAGCACCTTTCTAGACCCTCTGCAATATGCCTACTGTTCTCAGGTTTGTATGGATGATGCCATTACTTACCATCTTCAGCAAACTTTTTCTCACCTGGATAAAACAGGCAGCTCTGTGAGAATCATGTTCTTTGATTTCTTCAGTGCCTTTAACAAAAGAGAAGCTTGAGAAGATGCATGTTGACACCTCCACAACCTCTTGGATCACTAACTATGATGGACAGACCACAGTTATTAAGCACCACAGGGGACAGTACTCTCTCTTATTATTTTACATTATATACTTCAGACTTCCAGTACAACTCACACACCTGACATTTGCAAAAGTTCTCAGATGACTGCAGTTGTGGGATAACAGAGTACAGAGGGTTAGTAGACAGTTTTATGAATTGATGTTAGAGGAATGATCTCATCCTGAATGTGACTAACCAAGGAGAAGGTGGTGGATCTCAGAAAGCCCAAGTCTATACCGAGCACAGTCTACATTCTGGATGAGGAGTTGGAGGTGATGGAGAAATATATATACCTTGGAGCTCACATTAACAACAGATGCAACATGGATACTGTTTACAGTAGGGTTGGGTACTGAAAACCGGTGCCAATACGGCACCGGTACCTATATAACCGGTATGTACCGGACCGAAACAGAACGCGAATTTCGGTGTCTCATTTCGGTGCCACTTAAACGCCTGAACTGTCGATTAATATATTTGTTCTCTGAGGCTATGATAACAAAGTTGTAATAAGCATTAGATTCAGCAACATGATCGCTATTAAAATTTAAATACTGCATTCATGGGGTGTCAGAAATGATCGGAAAAAAATATTTCCTTAATTAGAAATATCCTGAGGACTTCAGAAAGCTTTCATAATACAAATCCAAAACACTGTTGCAGTAATGTTGCTGTAAATTTTTATTTTTGTAGATTAAATGTTTATTAGATTAGATTAAATAATAAAAAGTGCGCGTGAATGCATCTTGGGTTACACTTGCGCTGACGCCAGCAGGTGATCTTAACTTGTTAAATTAACTTTCGTTAAAATGCCTAAAACTAAACGGTCGAAAGTGTGGCTATATTTCACAAGAAAGGATTCCGACACCGCGACGTGCAGTAAATGTTTTACAGCAGTTGCGTGTAAAGGGGGAAACGCGTCAAATCTAATGAAACATTTGCGGGCAACTTAAAAGCAGAGGGATGCGCCGTGTTTGACAGCTTACAGACAACAGCTGGCACTATTGGTGTGGATGACCCCAGCCCCAGTCATACCAACCGAGTCCACCGATTATGATGACAGCAGCCTTTCCGCAGGTTAGCAGTAGGTTGATGTAATGTTAATTGCAAAACAAATGGTCAAACGATTTGTAAAATACTAATGTAACACGGATTCTGTTTATAATTATGGCTTTCCAGCTAGTACTTAAACTTTTAATATATTGTTAAATTTTAAGCACTAAATTTTTTGTTCAATAAAAATGTATTCTTGAGCCATCATTTTGTGGCTTTTGCAAAGTATCGGTTCAGGCACCGTTTTGGCACCGGTACCAGTTTAAAAGTATCGATTTGGCACCGGTATCGAAAAAAACCCAAACGATAACCAACTCTAGTCTACAGAAAAGGACAAAGTAGACGCTACTTCCTGAAAAAGCTCAGGTGCTTTAATATCTTCAGCAAAATGTTGCAAATCCTTTATCACTCTGTTGTGGCAAGTGCAATATTCTTTGCTTCCATCTGCAGCAGCATCAGGATCGGTGACTCTAAGAAATTCAAGAAACATATCATAAAGACTAGCTCAATATTGGGCACTCCCCTAGAGTGTTTGGAGCTTATAGCGGAGAGAAGGATGTTACAAAAACTGTTAACCATCACGGAGAGCACCTCACATCCTTTCCACAACCTCCTGGCTAAGAGGAACACTTTCAGTAAGAGAATGCTTTAACTCCGCTGAGACAAAGAACACTACAGGAAGTCTTTTCGGCCAACTGCAGTTAGAGTTTACAATAACTCTGGCTCCGTGTCAAGAAAGGGATCACCTTCTCTGACATCACAATAAATAGGCTGATATACAGTCTGTCCTCATTGCACTATGGTCACATCCTTCATTCATTGCATTCTCTCTTTTATTAGTATTTGCTGGTCATATAATTGCTGGTTCATTATTTGCTGGTCATTTATTTATGTTTCTTTTTTATAAACTGTGTTTGTTAGCTTACAAGCTATTTTAGACAGTTAGCGTTATATAAGGGAGGCTGGTGTGTTTTCACTTATCGTTATACTGAGGCAACTTGACATTACTAGGGTGAGCTTATAATGTTAGGCTTCATGTTACCATACTGTACAGGAGATAGGGAGCTAAACTTTCATAACCACATTCATCTTTTTTCCCAGCTTTTGCCCACCAATAGCATCCGCCCCAGCACACATGACTGTGCGAATGCTTACCTAACGAAAATTCATGAAAAACCCAGAAGTGTTTATAGGTTATGGAGTAAAATTGCACTTCAGTACCCGATAAATTTAGAGATATAAAAATTGCTGTGCTAGTTTGGCTTCAGATTCGCTAAACATCAAACCCTTCTTAATAAGAAAACAATACATAGTTTTACCGCATCATTAGAATTCCAGAAACAGTCTTTTAATTAAAAATAAGTTGGTGGTATATAGCCCTATTTATATCCTTAACTTGTTATTATAACTAGATAGTCTATGAAATGTATTCATCTTTGTCTTTACAAGACTTCTCATGTTTCTCAGAGGTCTGATTTGGAGGATTGAGTCAAGGGGTGACAGATGGCCTTTTGAAGCTACCGGAGGTGCTTAAACAAACTGTTGACGTTGCTGTGGTTTTGGACAGTGCTGTAGGCCATTAGGGCCTGGGTGAATATGCAGCAATTTGAGGACTGATTTTTGTCAGGTCTGTGTTGTGTACATTGACTTTCAAAAGGATTGGATGTATGTACACCTATGAAGCCATTCAAATGATTTTATTGGGCTTGGAGATACATAGTTCCTTTGGATTCACATTAAGAAACAAACTCTTTTGCCATAAATTCTTTTTGGTGTATTTGTCTGACACATTAGGGGGAAAAAAGATGAAAGCTGGTCATCATCTCTGATAGTTTTTATCAATGGTTATGATAAGCAGCTGGTGTTCTCCAGGTATTTTAGTGACTTTTAGGCAAAATTGAACCTGTTCTTCTGTTTTATGCAAATCACTGTTTTAACATTGACTAGTTTTGGAAGAATAAGGGTTTTTGTTTGTTTTTATTATTTTTTTATTGTTGGGTTAGTGTTTGGTCAACTTATTTTGCAGAAAAAACAATCACTTGAACTACATCAGTGGGCCTTCAGTGGGAGACAACTTACTTTTTTGAGTTGAGCTAAGTCAACCCTAAGGAAATACAATTTATTGAGCCCACATCCAAACTGCCTTAAATATTTGAATTAGGGACACATTAAGTCAACTCAGGATTTTGAACAGGGTACACATTGTCTCAACTAAACAACAACTATGTGAAATATTTTGTTTTCCCGGCAAATTTCTCTAAAAGTTCAGTAAATGAAAAAAAAATCTGTGAAACTTACTAAACCTTTTTTTTTTTTTTTACATTGAGGTGGTTTCTTATTTTCCCACCAGTGTTCCATGTTTTCTCCATTTGTAGATCATATTGGATTTTTTTTTTTTTTTTTTTTTTTTTTTAGATCTTTTAGTATGTTTTACTTTGTCAGACAGGTTGTATTTACGTAAGTGAGTTCTGCATAAGTGAGAACACTGACTCTAAACATTCAGTTGCCTGATCGAGTTCTGTGGGGTCAGTTAGTTATCCAATCATAGTTAATAACTGGTGAATTTGCATTTAATGCAGTAGTGCAGCAATGTATATGATCTGAGGCAACTTCAGATTCTCTACCTCCTTAAGTAAGTGTCACTACATATTCTATACTTAGCATTAAATCTATGACCAGCATTCCTTCCAAACACTGAGTAAACCCTACTGAGTCTAGAATGTGCATAAATGCAGTTCTCACAGGGTGTTCCGGATTCTTAGGTGTAAGTAAATAATAATTAGCAGAATTAATAACAGTAAAAAATTGGATTGCAAACATAATTTCATCCTGGAAGTATGCTTGTATATCAAATAACTCATATCAAAGCAAATTCCCTCATAAGAAATCATTCCTCATAAGAAAACTCTGATGATTCTTTCCACAGCCCATACATATTCATATAAAAAGAATTCATACAAAATATAAAGTAAAAATAAAACAAATTAACCTGCACTTTACCTTTAAAAAGAATTGTCACTGGTGTTAGGAGGAGGGGGTCTACTGTGCAGGTCGACTTGTGTGTCACACACACACACACACACACACACACACACACACACACACAATTTTTGAATTGTGGCATCCTTATTTGAATTACATAAACGACTGGCTGATTCTGGCCCAGTCTCAGGAGCTAGCGCTTTGACATTGAGATGTCGTCCTAGCCCATCTTCATTCTTTAGGATTGAGACTCAACGCCACAAAAAGCGTTCTCCTTCCTGTTCAAAGGACAACATATTGGGTGTCGCATGGGATTCGGTCACAATGCGGGCACAGTTGTCTCCTGCTCGTGTCGAATCCATTCTCAACACCCTGAAGGAAATCAAGCTAGGCCAGAAAATCACTATTCATCACTTTCAGAAATCTTTAGGCCTCATGGCAGCTGCATCCACGGTGATACCTTTGGGCCTTCTGCACATGAGAGCGTTTCAGCTGTGGCTAAGAGCCAGGGGGTTTCATTCAAGGGCCAACCCCCAAAGGCTAATAAGGGTTACGCGCCGGGGGCTTCGTACCCTTTCTATGTGGTTCAGACCCCGGTTTCTGACTTTGGGTCCCACTCTAGGTCTGTCTTGTCGTCGCAAGATGCTAACGACAGACGCTTCCCTCACGGGCTGGGGTGCGGTCTTGGATGGCCGTCCAGCACAAGGGAGCTGGAGAGGTCATCTTCACGCGTGGCACATCAATTGCCTCGAAATGATGGCTCTGTTTCTGGCCCTGAAACACTTCCTCCAGCAGTTGAGAGGCTACCATGTCCTAGTGCGGGTGGACAGCACTGCGGTAGTCTCGTACATAAATCGCCAGGGTGGACTGTGCTCGCGCCGCTTGAACAAGCTAGCGCACCAGGTTCTGCTTTGGGCACAGGACAAGTTCCTGTCCCTCAGGGCGATTTTCATTCCAGGGCATATGAATGTAGGAGCAGACTTGCTATCCAGACAAGCTGTAAAACATGGGGAATGGAAACTCCACCCCGAAGTAGGAAGTCAATCCAGCTCCCCTGGGTCTGGACGCAATGGCCCACATTTGGCCCAGATTACGCCTTTATGCATTTCCACCTATAGTTCTGCTCCCAGGAGTCCTGGCGAGGGTCCGTCAACAGGGCTTGCGCCTCTTATTGATAGCGCCCCATTGGCCGACCAGAGTGTGGTTCTCGGATCTAATATCTCTCCTTGACGGCTCACCCTGGGTGATTCCAGTGAGCAGGGATCGTCTGTCTCAGGCACAGGGGACAATACTTCATCCCCGGCCCGAGCTCTAGAACCTTCACGTTTGGCCCCTGAACGGGACCAACTAAGACATGCTGGGCTTTCAGCCAGCGTAATTGAAACCATTTTAAGTGCCAGGGCTTCCTCCACTAGAAGAACTTATGCCCTCAAATGGAGTGTATTTGAAAATTGGTGCATGGCAAGACATGTAGACCCAGTTCACTGCCAGATTGTTTCAGTGCTTGAGTTTCTGCAAGAAAAGTTGTCCTCGGGCTTATGCCCTAGTACGCTCAGAACGTACGTAGCCGCTATTTCGGCTTGTCACGCTCTGAATGATGGGGTTTCTGTGGGCAAGCACCATTTAGTTGCCGTTTTATTCGTGGAGCTAAACGGTTGAACCCGCCCACGAGAGCGACGGTCCCTTCATGGGACTTAACTTTCGTACTCGAAGGCCTGGCCGGCACCCCTTTCGAACCACTAGAGTCAGCGCCTGTCAGGCTTCCGTCTCTTAAGATGGTTTTTCTTATGGCTATTACTTCTAAAGCTATTCGGCATCCTCACCCGAACTATCTTCCCAAGGTTCCATTCTCGAACATGCACCCAGTTGTTCACGAGGCCTTCTGTCCTCCGCCTTCACAGCTCCGGAGCAGGAAAGACTTCACTTACTGTGTCCAGTACGTGCTCTTCGGATCTACGTCCACCGCAGTAGCCAGTGGCGTAAGTCAGAGCAGTTTTTATTTGCCATGGGGGTCTGCCACTAGACAGACTCTGTCACACTGGGTGAGAGATGCCATTGCCCTAGCCTATGAGGCGCGTGGTCACACTTCGCCTCTGGGAATCAGGGCTCACTCAACCAGGGGGATTGCCTCATCGATTGCCTTGGCAAGAGGTGTTCCCCTGCAGCAGGTGTGTGATGCGACGGGCTGGTCCTCTCCACACACGTTTGTTAGATTTTATAGTCTGGATGTCAATGCTACTCCGGGTTCGTGGATCCTTGAGTCAGCATCCCAGAGCTAGGTCTGAGACATCCTCGGCTTGTGCGCACACGCTACACAACCTGGGGGTTCCAGACACTTGCAGTGCGGCGGCGTTGGTATTCTCGTTCCCATAGCGTTTTCACGAAGCATCGAGTGTAGCTTTTGAAAGGGAACGTCTCGGGTTACTTGGCTGTAACCCTGTTCCCTGATAAAGCGGGAACGAGATGCTGCGTTCCGATGCCGCACTGCTGGCGTGCCTGGACGTCCTTCAGACAAAATTGACCTGAGGATGTTTCCGGTTCACTCCTATTTATAACCCGCAGGTGCACCTTATTCGGTGACGTCATGCCTGGCAGAGGCTATAAGCCGAAGGTATTCGGCGGTTTTGGCATGCACAGGCTTCACAACCGGGCAACAAAGAGATGTTCCCATAGCGTTTTCATGCAGCATCTCGTTCCCGCTTTATCAGGGAACAGGGTTACAGCCAAGTAACCCGAGACGTTTTCTTTTATTTATAGTAGATTTATTAACCGAAATAAGTGAAACTAAATGACCATAAAATTCAAACATAAACCGATTTACACATGTGGACAAAATTGTTGGTACCCTTCGGTCAATGAAAGAAGAACTCACAATGGTCACATAAATAACTTTAATCTGACAAAAGTAATAACTTAAAAAAATTATATGAATGTTAACCAATGAAAGTCAGACATTGCTTTTCAACCATGCTTCAACAGAATTATTTAAAAAAATAAACTCATGGAACAGGCCTGGACAAAAATGATGGTACCCCTAGAAAATACTGAAAATAATGTGACCAAAGGGACATGTTAATTCAAGGTGTGTCCACAATCACAGGTGTCTACAATCTTGTAATCAGTCAGTGGGCCTATATATAGGGCTCCAGGTAGTCACTGTGTTGTTTGGTGACATGGTATGCACCACACTCAACATGGACCAGAGGAATCGAAGGAAAGAGTTGTCTCAGGAGATTCAAAAGAAAATTATAGACACGCATGTTAAAGGGAAAGGCTATAAGACCATTTCCAAGCAGCTAGATGTTCCTGTGACTACAGTGTCTCAGCATCAAATTTTTCTGTGTCCTGTTCTCTCAATTCTACAGTCATGGCCAAAAGTTTTGAGAATGACACAAATATTAGTTTTCACAACGTTTCCTGCTAAATTGCATTTAGACCTTTGTTTCATTTGTTTCTGTTATGTATTGAAATATAATTACAAGCACTTCATATGTTTCAAAGGCTTTTATCGACAATTACATGACATTTATGCAAAGAGTCAGTATTTGCAGTGTTGGCCTTTCTTTTTCAGGACCTCTGCAATTCGACTGGGCTGCTCTCAATCAACTTCTGGGCCAAATCCTGACTAATAGCAACCCATTGTTTCATAATCACTTCTTGGAGTCTGTCAGAATTAGTGGGTTTTTGTTTTCCACTCACCTCTTAAGGGTTGACCACAAGTTCTCAATGGGATTAAGATCTGGGGAGTTTACAGGCCATGGACCCAAAATTTCAACGTTTTGGTCCCCGAACCACGTAGTTATCACTTTTGCCTTATGGCATGGTGCTACATCGTGCTGGAAAATGCATTGTTCTTCACCAAACTGTTGCTGGATTGTTGGAAGAAGTTGCTTTTTGAGGGTGTTTTGGTACCATTCTTTATTCATGGCTGTGTTTTTGGACAAAATTGTGAGTGAGCCCACTCCCTTGGATGAGAAGCAACCACACACATAAATGGTCTCAGCATGCTTTACTGTTGGCATGACACAGGACTGATGGTAGCGCTCACCTTTTCTTCTCCGGACAAGCCTTTTTCCAGATGCCCCAAACAATCGGAAAGAGGCTTCATCCGAGAATATGACTTTGCCCCAGTCCTCAGCAGTCCATTCGCCATACTGTTTGCAGAAGATCAATCTGTCTGTGAAGTGGCTTCTTTTCCAAAAGTCTTCGTCTCCCTGTGTGTGCAGATGCGCTCACACCTGCCTGCTGCCATTCCTGAGCAAGCTCTGCACTGGTGGCACTCCGATCCCACAGCTGAATCCTCTTTAGGAGACGATCCTGGCGCTTGCTGGACTTTCTTGGACGCCTTGAAGCCTTAACAAGAATTGAACCTCTTTCCTTGAAGTTCTTGATGATCCTATAAATTGTTGATTTAGGTGCAATCTTAGTAGCCACAATATCCTTGCCTGTGAAGTCATTTTTATGCAACACAATGATGGCTGCACTCGTTTCTTTGCAGGTCACCATCGTTAACAATGAAAGAACAATGATTTCAAGCATCACTCTCCTTTTAACATGTCAAGTCTGCCATTCTAACCCAATCAGCCTGACATAATGATCTCCAGTGTTGTGCTTGTCAACATTCTCACCTGATTTAACAAGATGATTACTGAAATGATCTCAGCAGGTCCTTTAATGACAGCAATGAAATGCAGTGGATTTTTTTTCGGGATTAAGTTAATTTTCATGGCAAAGAAGGACTATGCAATTCATCTGATCACTCTTCATAACATTCTGGAGTATATGCAAATTGCTATTATAAAAACTTAAGCAGCAACTTTTCCAATTTGCAATATTTATGTAATTCTCAAAACTTTTGGCCATGACTGTACTGTACATGTGAACAAGGTGAAGTCCCAGCTTCAGGTTCACTGTTCAGCTCAGGTTCTGTTTCATTCAAGATTTTCTCTGATTCCTTATGCATTAATCTGAAATCTTTGATGGCTGCTAAAGCTTGAATCTACATTTCTGTAAGGGGCAAAATACGATCTCTCTATTTCTTATATGTTTTCCAAGAGAAGAACTGTGCTTCAGAACAGATCTAACTGAACTCGCACAAGTTTTCATGAAGGTTACATTTATTTGATCAGAAATACAGTAAAACAGGAATAATGTGAAATATAGCAGCTTTTTTTCCATTGGAATGTATTTACATTGTTTTATTTATTGCTGTGATGTAAAGCTGTATTTTCTGCATCATTACTCAAGTCTTCAGTGTCACATGATCCGCAGAAATCACTATTTCTTTAATTCATTCATAATGATCAAGAAACATTTATTGAGTTTTGTGGAAACAATACACCTCCCCCCCCCAGAACTGAATGAGACATTTTTATAGGATAACATTCTTCTTATTATTAAAATTGGCAAAAAATTTATAACTCTCTATACAAAAATATCAAGAAATTTTCCCATGATCAGATCCTCATTTTAGAGGGATTTCTGAAGACCATGTGACACTAAAGACTTGAGTAATGATGCAGAACATTCAGCTTAATGTCACACCAATAAATTACAGTTTTAAGTACAGTACATTCCAGTAGACAACAGAAATTTGATGTTGTCTACTGGATTAACATAAAACTCTTTTAAAAACAAAAAATAATACAGATCTAAAACTTTTGAACGTTAGTGCAGAGCTAATCTGACCAATTATATTGACCAATACTTTTTACTTTTTTTTCGTTATATTTAATGAAATGGGGTATGAATAGTCTTACATAAAAAAGTAAACTAGTAAGGTATAACAAGAATTATTTTTTGCCCTAACTTCATACTTCGTTCTTAAAATCATTAAAAATACTGCATTGTAAATGTTTACTTACATGAAATGGCAAAGTTTGAGGTCTTATGATGAAGTCTGGAAATGTGTTTATCCAGGAGGATATTGAGAGAATGTGTTCTGAAACGTTAAATGCAAAGATTACAAATACTGTATATTTTAAATACAAAGTGTAGAAGAGTTATTATGAACAACCAGACTTTCTAGACTTGTCTTACTCTTCTCCAGTCTCTTTGACTGTGGGTAATAAGCAGCTACAGTTTGCAACAAGTTAAGCCAAACAGCAAGACAAACTGCTCACATGTGCTTCTCTCACACCGTGTCACACTCTCACCTGTCCCATGGGAAACCCCAGGCAGGTAACTTGTTAGTTCCTCTTAACATAAGCAACATAACCAATAAATCAAATATCACACATGCAGGGATATAGACAAGATAATCATGTGCTGTAAATAATAATTAAATAATATTAAATTCTAAATTAAATATTTCTAATATAATTAAATATACTTCATAATATGCAACACCTGTAATAAATAACAAATAAATGTAGTAAACTCAAAATAATACAAAATATATTGATTGTAGTAATTCAGGTTACAGGATGACTTGCATCTTTCTCACTGTCTCACGTTAAATAAACAACTGCACCAAGCTATATGTACTTCGTAAAGACCGCCATATAATAATGCTAATTTATGTTAAGACCATTTCTACAAAGAACTTCGATATAAATATATGCACTTACCAAAGTTTAAAAGAAGTTGTCCGTTGTGAGGTGGAGAAACGGGCTACTAATCCAGATGATGTTCAAAATACCCGCTGCACCCAACACGCATGCGCCAACTTCAGAAACATTTCAGCGCGCATTCGCCAACTTTAGAAACATAACAGAGCGCATGCGCCAACTTCCGAACCAACTTCTGTGCGTGTTAACTTGCATTAGAAAGTCTGTTCAGTAATTAAACCTTAGTTGACCCAGCGAGTTTTTAATGAACTTGTTTTCACTAGTTCAGTCAGTTTTTTCATGTCTTATTGTCCAGATTACTAATAAATCCTCATTATGCCAACATTTTGCTAGTTGGATTTTTTGCAGTGTAGTTACTTTAAAAAGTGATGTGCCCCAACACTGATGGTCACTAAGTGCTTTGAGAAGCTGGTCCTAAAGCACATAAAGGACTGTTTTCCACCCAGCTTTAATGCCCACCAGTTTGCCTATAAGGTAAACAGGTCTACCGAGGATACAATTTCCACTGCCCTCCACTCTGCTCTGTATCATCTGGAGGACCATGGGACTTCAGTAAGGATGCTTTGCATAGATTTCAGCTCGGCTTTTAATACCATCATTCCAGACATTCTTAAAGCCACGCTGGTAAACCTGGGCTTCCCTCCCACTACATGTGCATGGATCAGAAACTTCCTTACTAATTGCTCACAATTTGTTAAGGTTTGCAACCGGAGATCATCCTCCCTTTCACTCAGTACTGGCTCACCACAGTGATGTGTGCTGAGGCCTCTCTTATACACCATCTATACTAGTGATTGTACCACCGTGAATCCCTGTAACACCATCATCAAATTGGCAGATGACACTACTTTGGTGGGGCCTTCACAAAAGATGATGACTTCGCCTACAGAGATGATTTCCAGCGTGTGATAGAATGGTGTGATTACAACAATCTAACCCTTAATATCAGGAAAACCAAGGAAGTGATTATGGACTTCAGTAAGACAAAAGCTGATTCCCCCCACTCTCTATAAATGGTGACTATGTAGAGAGGGTGTCCTTTTTTAAATTCCTCGGGACCTACATCTGTCTTGGACCACAAACATAACCGCCCTAGTGAAGAAAGCACAACAGCGTCACCATTTCCTGAAGGTCCTGAGATGGAATAGGTTGCAGACTGACCTGCAGGTTTCCTTCTATCAAGCTACAATCAAGAGTGTGCTGGTACATGCCATCCCCGTGTGGTACACTGGGTGTGCGGCAGCTGACAAGAAGAGACTCCAGAGGGTCATTAGAACAGCAGTGGTTGTTCACTCCCCTCCCTGGATTCCATTGCCATCTCTAGATGTTTCTCTAGAGCCAGGGCGACCATCTCAAAAGACCATCTCCATCCTAACCATCACCTATTTAACATATTGCCCTTCATCTTGATCCATAAGGTGCTAAATCAACAGATTAACGAGAGATTCTATCCGTGGGCTGTCAGAACTCTTAATGCATCAGATAACTACTCTTCCGATCTTTTCCCATGAATGATGGTGATTTTGAGTGCATGTGTGTGTTTGGGTGTGAGTGGGTGCAAGTGTGCGTGTAAGCAGACTCCTCTCACTCCGTTATTTTATTGATGCCATTAACCATGTGCAATATGTTGGTAGATGTGTAATTTTCACTCTACCTAATAGTTTTTTTTTTATTATTCTTATTCTTAAAAGACTCTCTATTGTGTCTATGTTGTCTAAGTCTAGAAGTCTAAGTCTAGAAGTCTAGGTGAGCATGCGGAAAACACGTTGAGCGGACAGGAGAGACACGGCACACACTGAGCTTCAGTTCATTGTGATGCAGACAAATGGTCTAGGAAGGAAATGGAGACATCAATTTTCGTTATTTTACTAAATCTGAATATATTCAGTAAATTTATGAATTACACTCAAAAGTATCAAATCCAACTATGAAGTCTCATTTAATTGCTACCTTTGCTTCCTCTGGGGGTCTGCGGGTGTTCACCTCGGAGTGCGCAGTCACGTTGTTTTCAGCGAATAGACTATATATTTGTTTGTTGATCACAATCCTTGCACTTTCCTTGAAACCCAAGCACTCAAAGAAAAAGTCATGGAGATCGCCGTCCGAAAGAAATCTGTCACTGGTAGGCATGCATCTCTCAAACAACTCTTGCCATTATCGGTAAGTAAAGTTTTTCTTTCCTACCGTGATTCTGTTGCACGCACACACACACACGCAAACACAAAGCGGTCCTGAAGACAAAAAGATCTGAGGATGTTTCCGGTTCACTCCTATTTATAACCTGCAGGTGCACTTTATTCGGTGACGTCACCTGACAGAGGTTTTAAGCCGAAGTATTCGGCGGTTTTGAAATACCCAGGCTTCACAACCGGAGAACAAAGAGATATTCCCATAGTGTTTTCACGCAGCATCTCGTTCCCGCTTTATCAGGGAACAGGGTTATAGCTAAGTAACCCGAGACGATCTCTGTCTTATCTGAATTTAGTGATAGAAAAGTATTAGTCATTCAATCTTTACAGATGGTACTCAACCCAAATAATGGTTTTACCACCTCATGTCCCAAGGTGACTGCATTAGGAGTGTGCATTTGCAGGCTTTACTGCTAGGTGGTGCTATAACCATAGACTGTAGTCTTAGTTCATTCTAACAAGGATTAATGAGCCGCAGTTCATGTGATAGCAGATAAATTCAAGTGAAACATTAGATGAATTCATAATAACAGTACAAAAATGACAATACAAATTTAGATTAAATTTAAAATTTAAATTAAATTTGGGTGCGTCTTATTTGCATCAAATTTAAACATTAAAACAATTAATGTGCAACGTGCTAATGTCTAACATTAGCACAGCCAGAAAGACTTTGGGTGTGCATCAGAAAAAGTGGGTGTGCCACAATTATTGTCAGAATAATGTGCAAAAACGATATAATAAACCAATAACAGAGATACATAACCTTTATAAGACTCTACTTTTATTTAAGCACTCACAATGATGACAAAAAATTATGATTTTGTAAAACAATGAAAGCAAACAGGGTGCACTATGCTATAGTGATTTTGGTGAACGTGTCAGAAACTCGTATATACTATGTAGGAAATTAAAGAGGATGATCACGATGCTGGCTCAACATCCCAGAGCCCAAACGTCATTTAAATTAAATGAACAAATATTGTAAGTAAACAACAATAGCCCACATTTAGAAAAACATTTTTATTTAGAATATAAAAAATAAGCCTGCATTTATTTTTAGGTGTGACAGCTGCCACTGTTCTTATATGGTTCTGTGTCAGGGTAAATCATTTAGTGACAAGACCGTAAATTTCCATGTTAAACAGATACATCTGTATGAATAAATTGTTTATATGTATGTATCATGAGCTATTGATCATTGTTCCCTTTCAAAAGCTACACTCGATGCTGTGTGAAAACGCTATGGGAACATCATTGTTCAGCCGGTTGTGAAGCATGTATGTATCAAACACGCCAAATTTTGGCTTATATAACCTCGGTCAGGTGACGTCATCGGATAAGGTGCACCTGCAGGTTATAAAGAAGAGTGAACCGGAAACATCCTCAGGTCTTTTTGTCTTCAAGGACCACATTGTGTTTGCGTGCATGTGGGCAAGTGAATATACAAACAAAAGGAAAAGAAAAGTGTTAACTCACCGTTATGCCAGAGTTTAACAATAGATGCGTGCCTCCGTATGATAGTTCTCTTCGGAGGGCGTCTTTTCTGTCGAGTGTCTAGGGGAAGAGCACGCTCTCCTTGGGCTCCAGGGAGAGTGTGAGCACTGTGATCTCCTCCCTATTAAGGTGCTTCGCGCGTGGGGTTCACGTGCCGATCTGGCAGACACGCATGAGACAGAATTCCCCCTTTCTCTCGCGCATGAGACGGAATTCACCCTATCTCTCGCACTCTCCCCGGATCAGGAAGTTTTAGCGTCACAAGCACACTCCGGTGCTTCTTGTGAATCGGCAGAAGAGACTTCCTCTGTTGGCACAGGAGCAAAAACAAAAATTCAATGCAATTCAATTTCAATTCAATTTTATTTGTCACATACACAGTCATACACAGTACGGTATGCAGTGAAATGCTTAGGCGACTTAAAATAAGACTATTAATACGAATAATCCCCCAAGCGCTCAAAGTTAGACGACAGGTTTCTGTCGGGTGGCCGGGGGAGGAGCCTCAACGATGGTCCCTCCCCTTCTTCGGCGACCTCCATGACGAGTTAACTTTTTCATGGAATAAGCCCTATTCATCCCCTGTTTGTGCTATTAAGATCGATTCATTCGAATGTCGTTAATGCGAAAGCGGGGGGTTATATGATGATACCCCAGATTGAAGGAACGCTTGTGGGCTATCTCTTTCCTGGGAGCTCATCCTCCCTGAAAAATCCCACACTCCTCACCAGGCCGTGTAGACTAACATCTTCATTGGTGGGGAAAGCTTTTCAGGCAGCGGGTCAGACTGGTGCTGCCCTGCACACCATGGCGGTTTTGCAGGCATATCAGACTGACCTGCTGAGAGATCTGAGCACTGGTGGGTCTATCAACGATGCCGCGTTTCTGGAGCTACACCGAGCCGTAGATTTATTTCTCCGTGCCACCAAGCAGACGGCCCGTGCTATCAGACCGTTCTATGGCTGCCATGGTCGCCTTGGAGAGACATCTATGGCTTAACCTCACCGTCATCAATGACAGGGATTACATTTTCCTCCTTGATGCCCCCATCTTGCATTCCAGTCCCTTTTTGCTACGCCGTCAACACCGCCGCCACTAGGTTTGGGAGGCGAAGCTCTATGAACAGGTCTTGTGAGATTTCTCCCCTGCAGTGCTCAGAAGTCGGGAGTGTCGGCCACCCAGTCCCGACCAGGTCTGGGCCCCACGAGGCGTGAGGCGCAGAAGGAGAGTCTGGCGAGCCGGGTACCCCCTCGTAGATACTGGGGAGGGACTTGCCGCGCTTCGCAATCCGCCTCAAAAAGACCTGACCTGGGCCTCCGAGTGGTGCAGTGGTTAAAGCTGCTCGCCCTATCATCCGGAGATCGCTAGTTCGAATCCCGGGTGGTGCTGTAACCTCTCGCAGCCGGAGGTCTAGAGAGAGCTGATTGGCCGAGCTCTCTCAGAGGGGAGGGATGAGAGGTACTTAGTGCTCCCACATTAATCACGGCTCTACAGCCAGTCAGGGGCGTCTGTGAGCTCGTGCAACGGAGGGAGTGGATAGCGCTGTCCTCCGAGTGTGTTACGCCGCCCCCAACGGTGCGCGAGCGAGCAGTTCAAAAAGATGCGGTCGGCTGGCTCACGTGGTTCGGAGGAAACACGTGATAGTCTTCGGCCCTCCCGGCTGAGTGGTAGTAGTAGCCTTAATGTGGGAGCCCCCTAGTGACGGGGAGGAATTGGACACGACTAAATTAGGGAGAAAATCGGGGGAAAATCCAAAAAAAAAAAAAAGACCTGACCTGAGCCAAAAGGGGCCTTGAGTCTGACGTACTCAGGATCACAGGGGTATCTCCCCCCATGGAGGGGCATGTAAAAATTCCAATAAGGGAAGGGAGCGGGGAACCTACTGCCAGGTATGTCCCCATAGGTACAAAGCACTTAGAGAGAGGCTACAGGATTCATTTTGCACATCGTCCTCCAATGGTGTGGTCTCCACTTCCATGAAACCGGAACAAGCGCATCTGGTAATTCAGCAATTACAGACTTTGCTGGAAAAAAAGGCCATAGAACATGTTCCCCTGCCACACAGAGACCCAGGCTACTAAAGACAGTATTTCCTGATTTCCAGGAGACACGGGAGGTTTACAATTTTACATCTTCGTGGGCTGAACATCAAAATGTTGACAGCCAAAATGATTGTTTCTCAAATCCAACCAGAGGATTGGTTTGTGACAATCGACCCGAAGGACACATATTTTCATATAGAAATATTGCCACAACACAGGGAGTTCCTGAGGTTCACTTTTGGGCCGAAGCTTACCATTATCGGGTCCTTCCAATTGGCCTTGCCCTGTCACCCCGCACATACAGATGTAGCAACTCAAAACAGCCAGGGTCGGGCAACTGACGTGTGAATGGCTTATGGCTGGCGGATGGCTGACGTGTGACTGTCGTGAATCCCCCCTCCTTCTCCTGCCAGTAGGCGTGTCCAGATTTCACAGTAAACACGCCCATTGAAGCCACATTTATTCATTTACCGTCCGCCACCACTAGATGGCGCTTTGTTCTCAAGAAGACGTTAACAGAAGCCAGCAATTTAGCTGCTGAGTAGCAATCACGTGATTTTAACCCTCCGCCCCCCCGCCGGACTGACGCTAGCAAACTGCAATATGGAGATGAAGATGACAGTTTAATGGACTTCTTATCCAGGGTAAGTGTTGGCTTTTTTTATATAAAATTTGGGTGTTAGTTTAGTTCCCAGTTTAATAATTATTTTTAATTGGCCGATTTGAAAATCACTGTCAGCGCCTGCAACAGTCAGATGTAACTTTAGATAACTTAATCATCTGTTTACCAAGTCTGGAGTTACAGCTTACTGTCAGTGTCACAAAACTCACAACATCACTCTCTCACTCAAAAAGACGCTAAAACTTCGGAAATACTATTAACTTCGGCTGCACTACCCGAGAAACTGATTAATATAGTTTTGTGAGCTCAGTTTATTTTTATAAAAAGAGTGTTCGTGTCCTCTGAAAATTACTGAGAGAATCTGACTGAGTGTTCTCTGGATTTAGATAAATTCAGCATTTTTTTGGGGGGGGGGGGGGGGTGGAGTGAGTTAATCTGCAGTTGGGATTAGGTGTACCGGAGCTAGCAAGCTAAACTCTCATAACCATGTTTGTCTTATTATGGCGTTATATTCCTGTCACAATTCTGAGCGCGTGGTTTGACATTTTGAGAGCAGACAAAGCACTCTATGCGCGTGCAGTGCCTCCACTGCGCGTTCAACAGCTCAATTCTGCACGTGCAGTGTCTCCCTTGCTCGCTCAACATGTTCTCAGCACACGCGCGACTTCTCGATTCTGTGCGCGCTCGACTCTGCCTGTGCGCTTTCGTCAAAGTGGGACGAAACCGCGGGACCCGATTGAGGCGCCCTGGGCGGACCAAATATCTGCGCGGCCCAACGGACAGCGGATCCGCGCTGCGCGATCCACTGGGCTGCGCGAATAAACCAGTTCATTTCTGCGCTGTCCAGATTGTCCGTTGCACTGTCCGTTGGGCCGCGCGATATGGATAATTAGATAAGTAAATAAAAACACACAAAGGACAAACGAAACTAGTATATACTAATACTTCATTGAATAAAAAATAAATACTATAATATTTGTTTATGATATTTATAAAGAAATACAACTTAATTTACAATGCTTCGCTTATATAATATCCTTTCATTTGTATATAATTATATATAATATAATTTTAATTTATTATAATTTTCTTTTGATTTTGTAAAGCTACTTTGAGACAATGGCCATTTTAAATTATCTTGTTTTCTTTAACCAGAGCTCTGCAGTGGAGGATTGGCTCAGAGGGGTGACGGCTGGCCTTTTGGAGCTACTGAAGGGGCATGAACGACCTGGAGTCTACACATCGGGGGAAACAAAGAAAGTGTTTGAAAGTTTTTATAAATTGGATACTTTAATAATAATAATAATAATAATAAACAGATAGAGACTGATAAGCAGTTGGTGATACAACTTCTATTCACCTGTTTTTATACAAATTACTGTTTTAACTTTGAAGAATAAAGTTTTTTTTTACATCATGTTTGTGCGTTTTAATTGTTGGGGTATTGTTAGGCCAATTTGTTTTGATAGATTTTTTACTTGAACCAACTACATCAATTGGCTAAAATATGAGAACTTTGTTTTAAATAATCAAAAAGTTGGGCTATAAAATAAATAATAATAATTACTATTATTATTATTATTATTATGGTCATAGAAACAAACAACCATTGAACATGTGAGTCATTTTCTTAATATAAATAAATGATTGGGTTTTAAAAACTACATCAACAGAACAAAGACAAACTTGGGAGAAGTGTAGGGGAAAAACCTCAACAGAGAATGTACTGACTTACATGGTGCAAATTGCTCTGTGTGTGGGGGGGGGGGGGGGGGGTGAACTGCAGTATAGTACTTGAAATCAAAGGGCTCGCTTAAATAAGATGTGACGCTTCGCACACACACACACACACACCTCCGCAGCGCACACACTGGGGGAGGGGCGGCAACTATTAACGACATACGGGGGTTGGACAATGAAACTGAAACACTGTCCAGTTTAGTGCTTCATGGCTAAATTTGCCCAGCCTGGTGGCCAATCGTCATTGATTGCACATTCCAGCAGTAAGAGCGGAGTGTGAAGGTTTCATTAGCAGAGTAATAGACAAATTGTTACTGCGCGTCTTGCTGGCGAGTCTGTGACCAAGACAGCACGTATTTGTGATGTATCAAGAATCTCTGTGTTTTTGGGGGATCTTTCGACTCGCCAGCGCACAAATGCGTTTGTGTTAAAGCCAACTGATAAATCTAGGAGCAGACACACACACACACACACACACACCTCTCCATTAACAAACACAGATACAGTGTACAGTACAAACGTAGTGTGTGGGGATTGAAAGATTTCCCACTGTGTCTTTTCATTGTTTTTCATTATCATTCTTAGTACGTTATGAAGTCCGGTGATTAAAATGGTGGTGTGTGTGTGTGTGTGTGTGTGTACCCCCCCCCCCCAGCCTACGCGAAGAATACCTCATTTACAAGACAAAAGACGGTCAGAGGTGTGAATGCACGTCTCTGCTTTCCTCTGCAGTATGTGTGTGTGTGTGTGTTCGTGCTTTAGGTTGTTTGGGGTGCTTTCCTAAATTCAATCTGACTGAATCCGTATAAACGCCAGTTTGGGAAAATCATGTTTGAGAAAACGACACATTCTGTATCTGAAAAGTTGAGCTTGGAAGTGAAACTCTGGGTCACTCTGATCACTCAGGGTCACTCTGATCACTCTGGGTCACTCTGATCACTCAGGGTCACTCTGATCACTCTGATTCATGCATATTTCCTCACACATTTCATTCTCGTTGATTTAATTGTCTTTTAATTCTGTAAAGCTGCTTTGCGATAGTAACCGCTGTTAAAAGCGATATATAAATAAATCCGATATTACTAAACAAATCCTGGAGCCTGTGCGCGGTGTGTGTGTGTGTGTGTGTGTGTGTGAGAGAGAGAGAGATCTCCTCTACGACGTGTGCGTTATGTGATTAATACAACTGATCAGTTTCTGTAACATGCAGTGTAAGACCATAGGAGCGTTACAGGATATTAATAAAACTGAGCTATATTAAATTAGTTTTTTTGTATATATTTACATGTTCAAACACAACGTGATTTTCAGAGTATATAATTTGTTGTATCATCTGATTACAGCGTTGGCTGATTTTGTGATTGAGACCCAGGGGTTACATTGAAATATTTTTTATTAGTAGAAGTAAGCCAGGCTTTAGTAAGCTAGGACAAATCACGATATAAGCCCTCTCTCTCCCTCGCACACACACACACATACACGCGCACACAAACAGCACATGAAATCGCGTAAAACCAAATGAAACTAGGGCAAAAAATAGGTGTACTGGCTGATTTAGTGATGGTTGAGACCCATGGGTTTAATTTACATTACAACAATTTTATTATTATTACTAGCAGTAGTAGTAATCCACAATATAAGCTCTCTCCCTCTCACACACAGCACATGAAACTGCGTAAAACTAAATTAAACTGGATCGCCTTGCAATACAGCGGCTTTAAGCATTTCGCCACATGAGAAGTTGTGGGGTTCGCTGACTGTGACTGTGCGCCTCTTTGTCCACAGGTTTGAAGTTGCATCGTGTTACTATGCGTCGCTATACTGTACATTGTACCACACTATGTTCAAGAAAAAAAAAAAAAACATTCTTAATTACTCATGACCTCTCATAAGAGTGAAATGACTATAGCCCATACTTAGCTGAGTTATTTATTTATGTAAAACATACTGGTGCAGCATTAAAATACATTTCGGCTGACATTCTAATGTTTTTATATTATTATTTTGAAAGTATATGAGAGTGGCAGTGGCCCGATGTCTTATGCATGAAAGGTCTGAGCATTAAAGCATCGTTAGGGACCGGTACTCTGTACTGTATACTGTATATCTCCAAAATGACACTCTTGATTTAATCATTAAAATGTGTGGACAATGCAAGAACTGCAGTTAACTGAATCAGTCACTGCACCACCTGGCGGAATTATACAGCATTGCAACCATCTTTTTAGAACAACGCAAAGGGGCGTTTATGGGGCGTGGCTTTGTTCACTGCGTCATCGCGGGGGATCACGTTCCATTCACGGACACTTCAAGGAATTCTATCGGATAGTTAATGGTCCATTCACGGACCAGCCGGCTGTTTGAAGCTGCTTCATCTGTATATAAAATGCACGGATGCAGCTCTGGCTCTATGATTCCAGGGCATCCGTATTCTGAATTATATAGACAACTGGCTGATCCTGGCTCAGTCTTAGCGGCTAGCGCATCAACATCGAGAGGTTGTCCTAGCCCACCTCCATTCTTTAGGATTGAGACTCCATGCCAGGAGAGGCATTCTCTTTCATGCTCAGAGGAAAACGTATTTGGGTATCATTTGGAATTCGATCACAATGCAGGCACAGCTGTCTCCTGCGCGTGGTGGATCCATTCTCAATATCCTTAAGGAAATCAGGCTAGGCCAGAAAGTGATTGTTCATTACTTTTAGAGTGTTTTAGCTCTCATGGCAGCTGCGTCCACGGTGATACTTTTATGCCTTCTGTACATGAGATTCAGTTGTGGCTAATCGGCAGGAGATTTTATCCAAGGGCCAATCCCCAGAGGCAAATAAGGGTTACGCGCCAGGGGCTTCCTACCCTTTCTATGTGATTCCACTCTAGGTCCGTATTGTCGTCGCTAGAAGCTAACAACAGACGCTTCCCTCATGGGCTTGGCCGTCCAGCCCAAGGGAGCTGCAAAGGTCATCTTTTCACGTGGCACAGCAATTGCCTCGAAAAGATGGCTCTATTTCTGGCCCTGAAACACTTCTTCCAGCAGTTGAAAGGCTACCATGTCCTAGTGCGGGTGGACAACACTTTGTACATCAATCTCCAGGGTGGACTGTGCTCACGCCGCTTGAACAACTAGCGCACCAGGTTCTGCTTTGGGCACTGGACAAGTTCCTGTCCCTCAGGGCAATTTACATTCCGGGGCATATGAATGTGGGAGCAGACTTGCTATCCAGACAAGCTGTGACACATGGGGAATGGAAACTCCACCCCGAAGTAGAAAGATTTTATGTAGCAGAGGTGGACATCTTTGCTTCGCAAGAAACAGCACAATGTCCCCTTTACTACTCTCTGACTCCTCCAGCTCCCCTGGATCTGGACGCAATGGCTCATATGTGGCCCAGATTACGCCTTTATGCATTTCCTCCGATAGCTCTGCTCACGGTAGTCCTGGCGAGGGTCCGTCAACAGGGTTCGCGCTTCTTATTGATAGCGCCCCATTGGCCGACTAGAGTGTGGTTCTCGGATCTAATATCTCTCCTCGTCGGCTCACCGTGGGTGAATCGTCCTCACTGTGGGAGTGAGGAGGGATCTTCTGTCTCAGGCGCATGGGACAATGTTTCATCCCCGGCCCGAGCTCTGGAACCTTCACATCTGGCCGCTGAAGTGGACCAACCAAGAGATGCTGGTTTTCCAGCCAGCGTATTTGAAACTATTCTAAGTGCTAGGGCTCCCTCTACTAGAAGAATTTATGCAGTCAAATGGAGTGTATTTGAAAGTCGGTGCATGGCAAAACAGTCCACTGCTGAATTGTTTCAGTTCTGGAGGTTCTGCAAGAAAAGTTGTCCTTGGGCTTATGCCCCAGTACTCTAAGAACATATATGGCCGCTATTTCAGCTTGTCATGGTTCTGACCGATGGTGTTTCTGTGGGAAAACACCTTTTAGTTTCCCATTTTATTCATGGAGCTAAACAGTTGAGGCCGCCCACTAGAGTGACGGTCCCTTCGTGGAACTTTGCTATTGTGCTCGAAGGTCTGATTGACACACCTTTCGAATGATTAGAGTCAGCGCCTGTCAGGATTCTGCCTCTTAAGATGTTTTTTCTTATGGCCATTTCTTCTTTGAAGAGAATTGGAGATTTGCAGGCTTTGTCAGTCTCCCCATCCTGCCTAGATTTTGCCACTGGGCTAGTCAAAGCTATTTTGCATCCTCACCCGAACTATTTTTTGAAAGTTCAATTTTTGACCATGCACCCAGTTGTTCTCAAAGCCTTGTCCTCCACCTTTTACAGTTCGGGATCAGGAAAGTCTTCACTTACTGTGTCCAGTACGTGCTCTTCAGATTTACGTCCACTGCACTAGCCAGTGGCGTAAGTCAGAGCAGCTTTTCATTTGCCATGGGGGCCGCATCCGGGGGCAGCCGCCACTATGCAAACTCTGGTCACATTGGGTGAGAGATGCTATTGCCCTAGTCTACGATGCGCATGATCACAATTCGCCTCTAGGAGTCAGGGCTTATTCGACCTTGGGGATTGCCTCAAGAATTGCTCTGGCAAGAGGTGTCCCCTAGCAGCAAGTGTGTGATGCAGGCAGGTTGGTCATCTCACATTTGTCAGATTTTATAGTTTGGACGTCCATGCTACTCCGGGCTCGCGGGTCCTTGAGTCAGCATCACAAAGTCATGTCTGAGACCTCTTTTGCTATTGTGCACACACGCTAAACAACCTGGGGGTCCAGGCACATGCAGTGCGGTGGCGGTATTCTCGGTCCCATAGCGTTTTCACGTAGCATCGAATGTAGCTTTTGAAAGGGAACATCTCAGGTTAACAAAGCTGAACAAAGAGATCTTGTTCCTGCTTTTTTCAGGGAACAGGGTTACAGCAAGTAACCCAAGACGTTTTTACGACTACTACTCATCATTGCAGGAGAGAAGAAAATTAAGAATAAATACATATCATTACAGTTGAACCTCGGATTTCGAGTAACATGATTTACGAGTGTTCCGCAAACCAAGCAAAGATTTTTAATAAATTTTTAATCGGAAACTGAGCAAGTATTAGTTTACGAGCGCCGAGTATCATGTATCATGCATGAGACTCTTATTTTGATACCGAGTGGCAAGTGATCACAACTGAGCCAATGGTTTTTCTCTCTCTTGTGCTGCGGGAATTATGGGCAATCGTCTCCCCTGCTGCGTCCCCTGAGTCAAAATAAGAGTCCCCTGCTGCGTCTTAGTGCTCGTCTCTTATAATCAACATCTCCCTCTCTTCTGTGTGCACACGCGTAATTTGACACTGTGCCCCACACACACGACACACACACACACACTTACTTTGTGTGTGCATGTGCGCGCGCGTAATTTGACACCCACACACACACCACACACACACACACCACACACACACCCACCACACACACACACACACACACACACACACACACACACACACACAGATCTCCCAGGCTGCAGATGCACTTTATTTACACAGAAAACTCAGCTCTGTCGTGATTCTTTTCAAAGGTAAGGTGCTGGTTCATTTGTTATTTTTTACTTTACAGCAGTGATTCCGTTAGTATGCTCACGCTAGTATCATTAGAGAGATTTATTTTCCCCCCCGTTAAAACAATGTTTGCATTGTGTATGTTAGTTGTGAAACTTAAAAAGCAAGGTGTGGGAGGGAGGAGGAGTTTTCCTGTTTAAGATGAGGCGAGGGGCTAATTCCACACACACACACAAATACACGGCGCCTATGCGCACAAAAGGAAACACTTAACTGTCTGGATTTATTTTAACTTTTTTTTAATGTTAAGTGCAGATTAATTTGTTTTATTTTTACTTTATATGTTGTATTAATATTTTTATGTTTTTATTGTTTTGGGCTGTAGAACGAATAATTTGAGTTTTCATTATTTCTTATGGGAAAAGTCTATTTGGTTTACGAGTGTTTTTGGAATATGAGCCCGCTTCCGGAACGAATTATGCTCGTAATCCAGGGTTCCACTGTATTTAAATTTTGAGCTCGACACGTTAATGAGCTCTGTCGCTTGCTGTCAATGGGCGCCTAAGAGAGAGAGAACACATTTTTGACTTAAGTAGACACACAATACTTCAAATTGAAACATGACTGCCACCTACAGGTAATGAACAGCATTTTCACAGCTTCCCGCAATCTGCCGTGAAAGCACGTGGGATCCCTTTTCTTGAAATGTGCATTCTTAACGGCCAGATCTGTAAGTGTATACAGAATTCACTGAACACAAACATTATCTCTTTGCTTTACTTTTTGATAAAAAAAATATTCTGTATATTGTATTTTAGTTCTCTATTGGTAATGACATCTATTCAGAATGTAAAGTAAGTTTACTATGTGCCAGTTATTTTTTTTTTATAAATTCATTAGAGTGTAATACACATTTGTAAAATGTTAGCCATGTTAATCAACTAGGGACACCTGTGTCTACTGTACGATAATATAACTGGTGGTTGGATGTAAAAGAATATATATATATATAACTAGATTTCAAAATAAAACATTTAACTATTACAAAACAATTTTGTAATTTTTGAGTTTATTCGTTACCAACCTACATTTCTACATATCTTCATTGAACACAAAAAATAAACTTCCCTGGGTACTTTATTTTTGCAATTCTAAAGCAAAAAGTCCAAATAATTTTAACATTGCAGTGTTTCCCAAAAGTGTGAAATATACCTGCGATGGTAGCCAAGGGAGCGGGCCGCATTACCTGCAGCACAAAAATGGTCTACTCTACACAAATAACAAATATATATATGAGCTCTACACGGCGTATCAGAAAACCCAAATCCACAGTTTACAAGCACTGCCTACTTTATTTGTGTATTTCTGAGATTTAGAGGTAATGAGCTATATTTGAGGGGCATTTGAGAAGATTGAGAAAACGGCAGAAATCTCATTCAAGTCTCAAAGATGGCTCATTTCTGTATATGTGAGTTGCATACAAGACAATTATAAATTATTTGTTCAGGAAATCCATATGAAAATTTTCCACAATTCTCCAAAAAAAAATAAGACAATAAGGTAAGAAAATTGTTTCTCCCTTGTTTTCTGCCTGAACCACCTCACTCTCACATGACAAGTGCGTAGCAGAAATTGTATTCAAAAACATTAGAAATAATACTGAATACACACACATTTACATGTGGAAAAATCTATAGAAAATTTAAGATTAAGTTATTACATGCAAATTAACATAGTAAGCAAACTGTTATAATACAAATTATTGACAGACTAAATTGGCTACTACACATGGCTTTCATCTGGGGAGGATTATAAGAGTACAATAAAAATCTACATAAACATTAGTAATGAAATAATTAAAATAAAGTGGAACCTTGGATTACAAGCATAATACAGAAAAATAATGAATACAATATATAAAGTAAAAATAAAACAAATGAACCTGCACTTTACCTTTTAAAAATTTTTAAATAAATCCCAACAGATAGGTTTTTCAGTTTGTGCACGCAGGTGCCATGTATTTGTGTGCATGTACGTGTGTGTCTGTGTGTGTGTGGAATTAGCCCCTTCCCTCGCCGCCGTCTTACACAGTAAAACTCCTCCTCCCTCCCCGCACCTCGCTTTTTAAGTTTCGCGAAAAACACACACACAACGGAAACACTGTTTTAACGGGAAAAAAAAAATCTCTCTAATGACACTCGGTGAGCGCAGACTAACAGAATCACTGCTGTAAAGTAAAATAAAACAAAACAAATGAACCAGCACCTTACTTTTGAAAAGAATCGCGACAGAGCAGAGTTTCTGTGTAGAGCAGAGTTTGTGTCTGTGTGAAGCCGGGGGGCAAAAAACTCGGCACTCGTAAACCAAGACATGTTTGTTTTTCAAGTCAAAATTAATTAAAAATCTTTGCTCGTCTTGCGGAACCAAGTTACTCGCAATCCGAGGTTCCACTGTATGTTATTGTAGTTCTGTATGACTATGCACCAGTCTCTCCTTCTCTCTCTCTCTCTCTTTCTCTCACACACAGACACACGCACAAATCATCAAATTATGGCATTTAAAAATCTATTTTTGACGCTTTTTTACCCAAGGTAGGAGACGCCACTCTTCTTTTTGAAATATGTCAAAAACTGTTCTTGAACTGTTCTCTTACAAAAATGCTAACAGCATGAAAAATGACTTATACTTGTGTGAGCTTGTGAGCAGCATGTTACAATATTGAATTCTGATTGGGTAATCACAATTATTAGTACATAGATGATTATACATAGAGAGTTTTAATATTTCATTTTCATGCCAAAATTTACATAATACACAGCATTATTAATCTAAAGAGGATGGTAAGGGGGATGATGGTTTTACAGAGTAAATGGTTTTTGTTTTATATTTAACGTTTCATAATCCAAACTGTATTCTAAACCTAAAGCAGAACAAACTTTCTGTGCCTTCCCAACAAACTTTCATTGCAATAAAAGTGACCAGATGCCTCTAGTTCACTGTAAAGTGGCTGCAGTATGCTCAAATACAGTGAAATATTTATCTAATATCAAAGCCAAATTAATTTACAGCTGAAAGGCTGCTAGGTGCCTGCGTTAATGCAGGTGATGGTTCACTGGCCTGTACAGGGGGTGCAGGTGCAGGATGTAGAACAAGGGATGATGCTCAAACAGGAGACAGAGGTTCTACATCCCCTGTTCTACATCCTGCACCTGCACCCCCTGTACAGGTCAGGATGTAGAACAGGGGGTGCAGGTGCAGAATGTAGAAAACAGATGATGATGCTTAAACAGGAGACAGGAGAGGTTCTGGATCAACCTGGATCTGAATCAAGGCAGTAGGTTTTTACACATCTCCTCCATTTCTGAAGTATAGTTTACTCACCTATGACGAGTCATTGTAGCTTTAAAAATTGCTAAAGTATTTCTCATAGGGCAGTTTAAATACAAGATAGCCAGCATGTCTCATTGCTAATCTATTTCGGTTATTAATATCTGTTTTCTTTGTCTATATTGCTTACTCCTGCAGATGAAAAGGGGGAAAATGGCCTATTACAATTTATTTCTGTTAGATTTTAATGATTTTTTTTTTCTATTTTGAGACTCATCTCCCTAATTGCTAGCTATCCAAGGCTTCAGAAGGGCCTCACAATATCTGTTTCTCAGAGGGGAAGAGGTGTTTTGGCAAGAGCTCTGCTGCAGAGGGCCACGCTAACACACTAACACTCTGCTTCCCACTCTGTCTGCAGCCAGTCTCTAAGGATTAGACCAATCACAGGCACACACTCAGCATTTAACACTTCAGTCCTCCCAGAGCAATGTTTTTCACTCTGACTGTGTGCTAAAAAGCAGAAAGTGCTGAGATTAGAAGCAGTGGCACAATCATGGGTCACTTCCACCCAAATTGATAGGCTCTACTGAAGAACACTCATAGAAAACTGGTTATGTTCTCACATTCTCAGTCCCCAAAATTTGTTTGACCACACAGACCTCTACTGCATCAAAAAGACACCTATTATCATATTATTATATACACCTAATATCATATTATTAGCTTGTGTGTAAAACAAGAAAGATGGTATCTGTGGCTGTCATACAAGGTCACATCGCTTCCAATTTAGTGGAAAACTAATTAGTGAAAAAATATACAGATGAACTGAGTAAGTAAAAATGTCAAATGAATTTTGTCTTCTGTTTGGTTGAAATAAAAGCTGGTAGCCGCATTTGCCTTTGTGGATAAGGTTAAAGACCTCTGCTTTAGACACAACTCATCCTGTTCTTGCTGATCACGTCTGTTAGATTATAAACCAGACCATAATATGTTAAGTGCTAGTGCAGGCTAATCAAAATTATTGCAAAATCTGGACAAAATGCCCTGTAGAATCACACCAACACTTCAAGAGCAAGAACCAAGAAGGGCACTTCCAGGTGTGAGTTTAAGTGTTAAACATCCAATGAGCAAGTGGGCAGTAATCACAGCTAGAGAAAAAGGGGAAATGGTACTTTTGTGAGCATTTGATCAAGAACACCAGAAGATTCTAAGAGCTCATTAAGCATCTTAAAGTGAATAGTGAAGACTCGGCATGTCATGACCACCTGAACCCACATTATACATGGTGTCCATAAAGTCTCTTTACAATGAAAAAAAAATATTACAAAGGCAGTTGTTGAGATATTTTAACTAGATTTATTTTATTTTAAGGAGTATTTTTTTTTTTCAACTGCAGTTAATAGACCTCTATATGGGCACCATTAGTTGCACGAAGCACATCAAGACGGTACTCGATTTCTTGCCATGTCCACTGTAGGATAGCCTTATCAATGGTGGCAATGGCATTACAAATCTTTTGCTTCAAGGCAGCAATGTCCTTGTCTCCATAAATGTCTTGTGACATGCACAAATTGAAGGACGCGATGGTGGAGCGCTTCCATACTTAGTTCTGTAGTTTCGTTGAGTCTGAACATCCGATTTTGTCTCAATAAACCAGGATACACATTGTGCCTTTTCTTGAGGAGTAGCCATTTTATAGGGGTTCGGTTTCCATCAACACAGTATCTGAAACACAAAATTGTAATGTGAATAACAACTTTAATCAACACTGATTAAAATAAAATAAATCTAGTTACAATACAATACAACTGCCTTTGTAATATTTTTTTTTATTGTAAAGAGACTTTATGGACACCCTGTTATAAAACGTGCATGCAGAGCTATTGCTAATTATAGTAAGTAAAGTGCTATTGCCCATGAAAAGCTGGACAATATTGGATCTGGCATGGAGCTGCCACTTCTAGAAGACTGTCTGGTAAAATTAAAATAGTCAGAAAATTCACGAAGTGAAGTGTTGAACTTTCATTTTAATCCATTTTCTATCAGAAGTCAGACAAAGGTCATGCTCAGCACTATACTGATTAAACACTATACTGGCTGCCCCACCTCTTTCTGTTCCTCTCTCTCTCTCTCTCTCTCTCTCTCTTTGTGTGGTGTGTGTGTGTGTGCGTCTTTTTCTGTTTGTTCCTCCAAACTCATCTGTTTCTTTTCCATTAACTGTCCTCTCATTTTATGTTCATCTCTGTCTTTCACTCTCTGTCTCCCTTTCTCATAGTCTCTCTCCTCTCTGTGTCTGCCTATATCTTTTCCGTTTGTCCCTCCATAACCATGTTTCTTTGCGTTACACTTGCCTCTCTTTTAATGTCGGTCACCGTCTCTGTCTCTTTTCATTTCCATAATCTAGGCCCGCTTCCAGTTTCCATAATGCACTGTTCCTCCTCCACCCAACGCAATGGCACTTTACCCCAGCATATTTATTCATCACTTCTCACTGATGTGCTAACTAATGAAAGCGTTGAGCCTGAGCTTGCTCTCACTGACAGTAAGATGCTGAAAATGAGCATGAGGATGTGCTTCAGAGAATTCTGGAAAAATCTGAGTGTCCTTATAATGAATAATGGTTATGCAAATTAGACAAAGGAGTCATACACAATGATTCACTCAGAACAATGCAGAACATCTCAGTGTAGCTTAGCGTGTGGCCAGTGCTAATGCAAAAATATTCATCTGAGATGAAAAAAGATTGAAATGTGACTGAAATGCATATTATGGTTTGGCTTTAGATAGATATACGGGTAAAATAGGTTAATTTCAGACAGTTGTTCAAAGGAATTCAATTCCCTTGTTTCACCTTCAGCACAAGCTGCTAGGTTTTATGGTTTATCATTGCATGTGTTAGATTATAGTATTATTATTTTCTTTTCATCACCACAAGGTAAATTTCATGTTGGTTATAAGTATTTCGCAATTAAACAAATACTTTAAAGTAGAGAATGTTTTGTTGACAGTGGTTTTACTGCTCAATCATTAGTCAAATACACATCTTTCAGAGTATCTGTATAACAGCTAAAATGAACACATCAATTTTAATTAATGAACGTATCACAATTAGAACTGTTCTGCAGGGGAATTCTCTTGTTCACACAGAAGTTTATATTTTGTTTGTCATTTTACATTATGTAGTAATAAAAACCTGCAATTTACAGTTGCCCTACTAATTAATCAATACCTTTTAACCAATTAGAATCTACTGTGGTGTAAATACATTTGAAAACCAGCAGGGTGTCTTTGCTGAGCTTGTAGAGCAACAAAGGTCATAGAATGGATCCCTGTGCAATGCCGCAAGTCATGTTATTATATACTGATGCAGCTCTTTCCCAAACCAGTGTTAAATTACTATTAAATGTGTATAGGATTCATGATAGTTTGGGAAACATTGTGACCTGCTCACATCCATCATAACATTATAATTATTTATAGCTTTAAAGTCACAGAAGTGAACAAGAACATATGCAAATGAGGGCTCACAATATTTATGACCTTAACATACAGAATTAGTAATCATTTCTAAAAAGGCATGCTTGCATCCTTCTGGCTCCATATGTTTATCATTGAGTCACATTTTGTGGCACATTCTCTCTACAAAATACACAGTATTCTGCATTTGCTGCAGGCTTTGTTTCCTGGTGGGCCTTATTCTATTTGGCACTATGAACGACACAACTGCAGCTCTTTTGGAGCGTCTTGATTTGAGTTGTGGTCGTGACACTGCAGCAGAGTGACAAAGGCAAGCCGATTAGTGTGTTAATTGCTACAGTTCCCGTGGCGATGGAGCATTGATGCGGTTATCATCCATTGCAAGACAATCTCACAGCAAGTAGCACAGGAGGCTTATGGCTCATTCTCATAATGTTTGCATTCCCAAGCATGCTAGGAGAATAGATAAGCTGCTGCTTGTTCAGTTAGATAGTTATTGATGCTTCCTTAGTACAAGGATAGTAGAAAAGGGAAAATAAGACAACTTCCCCCAAGGCATAAACCTGCATTCTGATTTTTAATTATTTTATCCAAATAAGTCTCTTTTGGGACCGAATTATGTGATTATTTAAAATTAAAATATCATAAAGATCTTTAAAATAAATACTTATCTAATGTGGTTTAAGCTTATCTAGACTTTGTGCATTCAGCAGGCTTATTAATCCTAATAAACATGAAAATATATTTCACATATTTATCTAGTTTTTACCATTGCATTACTTCACCAAACATCTGCAAAATACTCACTATCACTCACTCATCATCTATACTGCTTAATCCTGTATTCAGGGTCACGGGGGCCTGGAGCCTATCCCAGGAGACTTGGGGCACATGGCAGGGTACACCCTGGACAGGGTGCCAATCCATCGCAGGGCACAGACACACACACATACGCTCACTCATTCACACACTACGGACAATTTGGGAACACCAATTAGCCTAATCTGCATGTCTTTGGACTGTGGGAGGAAACCGGAGTACCCGGAGGAAACCCACCAAGCACGGGGAGAACATGCAAACTCCATGCACACAGAGACAGGAATCGAGCCTGGTCGGGGATCGAACCCGGACCCTGGCGGTGCAAGGCGACAGTGCTAATCACTACACCACCGTGCCGCCTCTGCAAAATACTTTTCACAAAAATTTATAATTTTGGTTAAGAATTGCAATTTGTTACGGCAAATAAGGTAAATGTTCACAACACTATAATTAACAATTGCTCTGAACACTATTAGGCTCTAAAAGTTTTTAGAACCAGATTTAATGTATGTTTGAGGTCATTTCATTTTGAGGACATGCACTAAGGTCCTTGGACATTTCTATTGTACTGTTGGTCAGTTCAGTGAGTACTATCAAACAAACTTTTTATGTTTGCACAGATGAGGTACCTGGTCAATTATGATCATTAACAAGAAATCAATAGCCCTTGGTCTTGGCACAGTAAAGGACATTAAGAAAATCGCCATCACCAAATGAATAATCTAATAATCTCTGATGGCCTTCCTGAGGTCATATATATATGACCTCAGGAAGGCCATCAGAGATGCCAAGAGAGAGTACAAGGTAAGGGTGGAGTCCACTCACCACAGTCAAGATCCAAGCCACCTATGGAATGAAATACTGTATGCTGTTTCACAGATTACAGAGGAAGCAGGAATGTGCCATCACTTAGCGCAAAACTTTCAAATGAGCTAAACACCTACTACACTCTGTTTGATATGAACAACACAACATCTGTGACTAGACCACATGTGGATAAGAACGACCCGATACTCATTCTGGAGATGGCTGAAGTGAGACAAGCAATTAAGAGTTAACCCACACAAAGCCCCACGTCTTGACGGCATCCCAGGCCAGATCCATAGGGTATGTGTCAACCAACTTAGGTGGATGCTCACCAGTATCTTCAACCTTTTACTGAATCAGTCTGTAGTCCCTACCATCTTTAAGGCATCCACCATTGTTCCTATTTCTAAAAAAACAAATATCTCTTGTCTCAACAACTATGGACCAGTATAGGAACAGTGGCAGTAATCATGAAATGTTTCGAGCGGCTAGTCAAAATAAATATCTGCTCCGCCCTGCATGACACTGTAGGGATGAACAGGCCCCCAAAGAGAGCAAATAATCGATCACATTCCAGAACCCCTCTCGCAGCTGGCATGGCGCCATCTCGATAATCTTATCTTATCCATGAACATAAAGGAGAACTTGTAAAACTAAGCTGCAGGAAACGTATCCAGGCATGGGACAGGACTAAGACCAGATGCCTAGAAGTAAACCCAAAACCCATGGTGTAAATCAGCGATCCGGTAAACAAAGCAGACAGCTTTACAGCTTCACCCCGAGTTGGGTAGGAACCACCAAGTCACACTTTGACCATCTCATTGACCCCAGGACACAGGATGTCCCGTGTTTCTCCACATGCCTTTCAATGAACAAAGAGGTATACGGCAGAGACACTATTTGAAACAATCTTTAAAGTGTGCCAGTAGGGCAAAATTCTATATACACATATTCAATGCTACTACTAATGATAATAATACTGAATGGAGAAAGCGCAGTCAAAGAAGTATCATCAATGCAGGAGAGAAGAAAATGATGAATAAATACATATCATTATTTAAAGTTTGAGCTTGACACGTTTATGAGCTCTGTCGCTTGCTGTCAATGGGCGCCTAAGAGAGAGAACACATTTGTGGCTTCAGTAGACACACAATACTTCAGATTGAAACATGACTGCCCCCTACAGGTAATGAACGGCATTTTCACAACTTCCCATAAACTGCCGCGGAAGTACGCGAGATCCCTTTTCTCGAAATGTGCGTTCTTAATGGCCAGATCTGTATGTTTTATTTGATTATTCTGCATAACTTAAAAGGTATAATCAGCATTTACAAACCTCTTTTATCGGATGAAGGTATAAATGAGTGTGTAAGATATGGGATGTCTGATATCAATCGAGAGCTTGCTTTATTCAAAGAACAGTGGTGTACACAGTTAATTTATAAAAGGCATATAACTTTGTCATGGTCATTTTAAGGAAGCAGCTCATCAACTCTCGCTGCTCGTGCTTCGGCCCTTGCGGGCTCTCCGACGCTCTTGCAAACGCACACCTTCAACAACCTCTTCCAAACAGCTCGGGCTTCCACCCTTGTGGGCGCTACCCCACCTCTGCTGGCATCATCCGCTCTTCAAGAACTATCAACGAGACTTTGTGCCAAAACTCCAAAGTCCTGCAACGAAGAAACCCTCAGGAGAAGTTCCAGAGTGCAGCCATCGGTAACCAGGCCAAAAATTCCTTCAGAAAGGGCTTTTCCGAATGATGTCATCTCAACCGCAGCGCACCAACCAATCAGCAATGCCATGATTCCCTTCGCTAGAGGTGAACCACAGGATGAGAATGAAACGTAAAGCAAGTAAACAAACAAAGCTGCATGTCTTGCTGAAAATTGGTGGTCGTTACATAACTAAGATTACATAAAATTAAACCCAAGACTCTGCTCTTGTGACTTTCTTTGATCTAATAAACACCCTCCAATCAGCCTCCAAACTCCTGGTGTGTGTGTGTGTTCAAGTAGTATAGTTTCACATATCATAGATTAGTCAAATAAATTATTGTTTCTTTATAAAGAACTGTTCTCTTGGTCCTGTATTTTAAAGTTTATACATTTGCCCAGATCTTATGTTACCTTGCTCGTAATTGAGAAATACCAGACTTTGTATTATCCTCGTTGACCAGGGGATAAACAGGATTGGTAAAATACCCTCAATTGTGCTATATGGTCGACAGATAGTATATACAGTGTATGATATAAATTTTAATTTAGTTAATCAAATTAACCCAATTCGTTAAAGATTCGATATACCTCTGACCCAGAGCTAAACACTACATAATGAAGGTAAAGAATGCAGATGTCATTCTTGGTCTACTGAAAAATTAACAGTCATATCACACACATATTAATTATGGAGAATGAATTGGGCATTTTGTCCACACTAAAATGTCAACATTATGTAAAACCCTGCATATATTGGTGGAGAATGGAAGCGGGCACTGTTTGGCTTAAAAATTCATAAAACCAAGATATTTTACTGTATCTCTTCTATTGTCCGGAAATAGATTTTAGATAAATAGAGAAACAGAGTTTTCGCGATACTGTATACGGTACTTGTTTTGCTGCCCTCTATGTGAATGAATGAAATGCAATGGGAGTTGTTTTAAAAGGTTAAACTGCAGTAAAACTAAAGATTAAAGTAGCTATATAAAAGCGCATTGAGAGAAGAGCAAACATGTTCCTTGTTCTTTCTCTTTCAAGGTCTTCATAGCATAATTCATTTAAACTCAGCTATAAATGTTAACTATTGTCTGCGGTAACAGACTTAAGTCACTATAGAAAAGCACACAGAGAGAGGAGTAAGCGTGTTCCTTGCTCTTTCTCTCAGTGAGAAGTGTCATAGTGAATCTGTTTGTGCGTGTTCCACTTTCAAATTCATCTATGCATTTAAATCTCCCCAGTAGCGAGCTTAGAGTAGCTAACTAAAGTCTTGATGCAATTTGATTTGCTGAAACTAGTGAACCCGACGCAATGCTCGGAGAGTGTCCAAATGCATTTTAAGGGAGAAGTGCAAACTTGATCAAGTAAAATGTGTGGTGTAGTATTTTAAATGGGGAAACGAGCACCATTTTCAGCAAGGTATGCAGCTTTGTTTGTATACTTGCGTTACGTTTCGCTCTCATCTTGTGCACTGTAAAAAATAAAATCTTTTATTTTCAAGGCAACTTGCTGCACAGCTTTTTTGAGTTTTAACCCAACTTGTTCACTTAACTCAAAAAAGCTGTGCAGCAAGTTGCCTTGAAATTTTGAGTTAAATCAACAACTTGGGTTAAAAGTGGAGTTAACTCAAAAAAGCTGTGCAGCAAGTTGTTGACTTAACTAAATTTACTGAGTAAGGTCTCCCAACTTATATTCTTTTGTTAAGTTAAAAGTGATTTGATAGTTTCAAAGACTTAATTTAATAAATGTGAACTTGTCACATGTCATGGGTTCAAAATATGTGTTTAAATTTACTGAAGCAGGTTTTTTTTTTTAAATACAATATAATGAAAAAAGTTTCTTCCAAATTTTATTTTAAACCAAAAGGAACACACTACAACCACATTCCATGACTTTCAAATAAAAGTACACAAAAAGAAACATGGCAAAATGCCTTTTACAGTCTAAACTTCACAAAACAAGGAAAGAGTACAAAATAATAATAATAATAATAATAATAATAATAATAATAATAATTTGAAGTCTGAAAACAGCTCACAAAAGCAAAGTCATAGCAGAAGTTAAGTCTTAAGGGATTGTACCCTTGCAGAGCAGTGAGTGCCTAATTCCATGAACACCTTCTCAATCACCTCAAAAGTGTACTTCCGATTTTTTAAGTACTGAAATCCAAGGCAAACAGGTCAAAGGCCAAACTGTTCTGGAGCATCTTGCAAGACAATCCCTTCCTCCAACACAAGAATAAAGTTTATGACACTGGTCAAAGTATTAGGGGCGCCATCATCTTCAATCACAATAGGAATTCCCACTTTCATCCCTCTGGTCTGTCCGCCATCAGGAGTACTGTCCTAATGTAATAAACAGTACAAACAAAAAAAAAATCACTTTTGACATCCATCCAAGAGCCGGAATTCAAATGAATAAGAATTTAAATATCTTAATAATGTCAACACAAATATTAACAGCCGTATTTTTGTCAAAGTGCCTGCAGAGAATCAATGCAACATACTCACCAGACATGTTCTGAATAGTGCAGATGATCCATCACGGATAAACACATCGAGATCTTCCAGGACAGTTTTCATTCAGTGAGCCACAATATTTGAAGTCTGAAAAAAGGGCGCTAATGTTATGCATTGTCACCTTTGATAAACTTTCAGGTATTCATAACATTTAACATTAGGGAGACTCTAATTATGAGAGAAAGATTTAGAAATATGCAATACTGTTTGCATGGAAATAAAAGATGTTCAGGTTTGTGCTCAAGTGTCTCAGCATCAAATTTTTCTGTGTCCTGTTCTCTCAATTCTACAGTCTGTGGCCAAAAGTTTTGAGAATGACACAATATTAGTATTATTAAAGTGTCCTGCTAAACTGCTTTTAGATCTTTGTTTCAGTTGTTTCTGTGATGTACTGAAATATAATTACAAGCACTTCATACGTTTCAAAGGCTTTTATCGACAATTACATGACATTTATGCAAAGAGTCAGTATTTGCAGTGTTGGCCCTTCTTTTTCAGGACCTCTGCCATTCGACTGGGCTGCTCTCAATCAACTTCTGGGCCAAATCCTGACTGATAGCAACCCATTCTTTCATAATCACTTCTTGGAGATTGTCAGAATTAGTGGATTTTTGTTTGTCCACCCACCTCTTGAGGATTGACCACAAGTTCTCAATGGGATTAAGATCTGGTGAGTTTCCAGGCCATGGACCCAAAATTTCAACGTTTTGGTCCCCGAACCACTTAGTTATCACTTTTGCCTTATGGCACGGTGCTCCATCGTGCTGGAAAATGCATTGTTCTTCACCAAACTGTTGTTGGATTGTTGGAAGAAGTTGCTGTTGGAGGGTGTTTTGGTACCATTCTTTATTCATGGCTGTGTTTTTGGGCAAAATTGTGAGTGAGCCCACTCCCTTGGATGAGAAGCAACCCCACACATGAATGGTCTCAGGATGCTTTAGTGTTGGCATGACACAGGACTGATGGCAGCGCTCACCTTTTCTTCTCCGGACAAGCCTTTTTCCAGATGCCCCAAACAATCGGAAAGAGGCTTCATCCGAGAATATGACTTTGCCCCAGTCCTCAGCAGTCCATTCGCCATACTTTTTGCAGAAGATCAATCTGTCCCTGATGGTTTTTTTTTTTTTTAGAGAAGTGGCTTCTTTTCCAAAAGTCTTCATCTCCGTGTGTGCAGATGCGCTCACATCTGCCTGCTGCCATTCCTGAGCAAGCTCTGCACTGGTGGCACTCCGATCCCGCAGCTGAATCCTCTTTAGGAGACGATCGTGGCGCTTGCTGGACTTTCTTGGACACCCTGAAGCCTTAACAAGAATTGAACCTCTTTCCTTGAAGTTCTTGCTGATCCTATAAATTGTTGATTTAGGTGCAATCTTAGTAGCCACAATATCCTTGCCTGTGAAGTCATTTTTATGCAACGCAATGATGGCTGCACTCGTTTCTTTGCAGGTCACCATGGTTAACAATGAAAGAACAATGATTTCAAGCATCACTCTCCTTTTAACATGTCAAGTCTGCCATTCTAACCCAATCAGCCTGACATAATGATCTCCAGCCTTGTGCTCGTCAACATTCTCACCTGAGTTAACAAGACGATTACTGAAATGATCTCAGCAGGTCCTTTAATGACAGCAATGAAATGCAGTGGATTTTTTTTCGGGATTAAGTTAATTTTCATGGCAAAGAAGGACTATGCAATTCATCACGCTTCATAACATTCTGGAGTATATGCAAATTGCTATTATAAAAACTTAAGCAGCAACTTTTCCAATTTCCAATATTTATGTAACTCTCAAAACTTCTGGCCACGACTGTACTGTACATGTGAACAAGGTAAAGTCCCAGCTTCAGGTTCACTGTTCAGCTCAGGTTCTGTTTCATTCAAGACTTTTCTCTGATTCCTTATGCATTAATCTGAAATCTTTGATGGCTGCTAAAGCTTGAATCTACATTTCTGTAAGGGGCAAAATACGATCTCTCTATTTCTTATATGTTTTCCAAGAGAAGAACTGTGCTTCAGAGCAGATCTAACTGAACTCGCACAAGTTTTCATGAAGGTTACATTTATTTGATCAGAAATACAGTAAAACAGGAATAATGTGAAATAGCAGCTTTTTTTTTTTTCATTGGAATGTATTTAAATGTTTTAATTTATTGCTGTGATGTAAAGCTGTATTCTCTGCATCATTACTCCAGTCTTCAGTGTCACATGATCCGCAGAAATCACTATTCCTTTAATTCATTCATAATGATCAAGAAACATTTATTGAGTTTTGTGGAAACAATACCCCCCCCCCCCCCCCCCAGGACTGAATGACAGTATTAGACATTTTTATAGGCCAAAATTCTTCTTATTATTAAAATTGACAAAAGAGCTATAACTCTATACAAAAATATCAAGAAATTTTCCCATGATCAGATCTGTCATGGGTCTAGCTGGTGGTACTGGCTAGACCGGCAGATGTAGTTGCCGTGGGCATATATGATAGGCATGCACGCAGAGGGGTTGTTCAACAGATAGAGTCCTTTTATTAACAAACTAAAAACAGACAAACAAACAAAGGAACCAAAACAACAAACTCAAACTAAAACTAGGGCTCAGGAAAAACACAGGAACAGATCTGAACACAGGGAACCCAGGAGCCGACACGGGGAACCAGGAGCTGACACGGGGAACTGACAGAAGGAAACATGGAGCTGGAGCTAACTAAGACACATAGGGGAACTAGAGATGAGACAGGGCTAGACAGGAGAGACGAGGCTAGACAGGAGAGACAGGGCTGGAGACACAGGACAAGACATGGGACAGAACACAGACTAGAGACGGGACCAGGAGCACAGAGACGGGACCAGGAGCACAGAGACGGGACCAGGAGCACAGAGTCTAGAGACGGGACTAGACTGGCTGGGTTAGTGGTTAATGAGGTTAGTAGCTACATGGAATGCTGGGGACACTGGATGCTGACCTAACCAGGTTAGTATCTAATGGGGTTAGTGGCTAACCAGGTTAGTACTGGACCTAATATTGGGGAACTGAGCACAAAAGGCAAAGCACACATGAGGCTATTCCAAACTAGCGGCTAACCTACTAGCGACCAGAACCACTAGCAGTCAATCCCCCTAGAGGCTAGCCTACTGGAGGCTAACCCTACTACACCAGTAAGACCAAGGAACTCATTGTGGACTTTAGAAGGAGAAGGAGTAACACACACTCCCCTGTCTACATCAACGGGACAAGGGTCGACCGTGTTACAAACTTCAAGTTCTTGGGGATACACATTTCTGAGGATTTGACTTGGTCCACTAACACCACCAGTCTCCTCAAGAAAGCTTCCCAGCGCCTCTTCTTTCTGAGACTATTAAGGAAGAATCACCTTTCTAAAGACATAATGAACAATTTCTACCGTTGTGCAATAGAGAGCATACTAACCAGCTGCATTACAGTCTGGTATGGTAACTGCTCTGTCTCGGACCGTAAATCCATCCAAAGGGTGGTAAAAACTGTTCAGCGTATCACTGGTACCCCACTTCCTGGCATTGAGGAAGTCTACAAGAGGAGGTGTCTGCGTAGAGCACGAAGCATCGTGAAAGACACCTCTCACCCTGCACATGAACTGTTTTCTCTCCTTCCTTCTAGAAAAAGGTTCAGATGCCTAAAAACCAAGAGCAGCAGGCTGAGGAACAGTTTTTACCCCACAGTGGTTACCTTACTGAACACAAATTCACTGTCCCCCTTACATAGACGGTACCACCATCATTGATAACCAACATTCCTGTTTAATACCTTTGTAAATACTTCCCGTTCATTCATTTGTACAGTCTGCACATGGACTGTATACCAATATGTGTATATTCATATATGTAGATGTGTGTATAGGTATACTCTGCATTCACATCCAGCGGTTAAATTACTCATTTATTCATATGCATATTCATACTATTGCACATAATGTAAATTCACCTATATATAGTTTCTGTATATCTTTATTCCACATATTTATAATCAGACATATCTGTAGATTTACAACTATTCTGTACATTAATTTATCCATCTATGCTCACTTTACAGTGTATATTCATGTACACATTATATATTCATGTACACATTATTTATATATATATATATATATATATATATATATATATATATATATATATATATATATATATATATATATATATTTTTTTTTTTCTTTCTGTAATACAATTTATACATAGACCTTAATTCTATCATACAAGTTTCTATAGATCTGTATATATGTTTATATTGCACTGCTAACTTGCACTTCTGGTTAGATGCTAACTGCATTTCGTTGCCTTGTGACTATGTGCAATGACAATAAAGTTGAATCTAATCTAATCTAATCTAGGGGCTAACCCTACTAGCAATCAAGGCCTACTAGCGGCTAACCCTGCTAGCGGCTAGGCCCTCATGTGGCTACACAAAACTAAACAGACAAAGAATTAAACCAGAAGACAGAACAGTACTTACACAGGAGGAGACACAGCCTAGCTAAACATGAAACAGGATAGCTCCATGAATCCGGTAACACAAGGAACATAAGGAAAACAGACAGTAGAGCCCTCTAGAAAAACAGGTTACAAAACAAACCAAAATATAAACTTAAAGAAACAAGAACCAAACAAAAGGAATGCCCACATGACGGTATATACAAAAACAACAAAACATACCAACAAACAAAGACAAACAATGCTCGACCCAGTTTCCCAGAACAAACCGCTATTTATAGAAACTTTAATGAGGCACCTCAGTCCAGGTGAGCACTCATCACCTGACTGAGGTGCCTTCTGGGAAACTGAGTCAACCAACATGAACTACACAGACAGACAGACAGACATGAAAAGTGACCTCTAGTGGAGGTTCCTAACAAGATCCTCATTTTAGAGGGATTTCTGAAGACCATGTGGCACTAAAGACTTGAGTAATCATGCAGAACATTCAGCTTAATGTCACAGGAATAAATTACAGTTTTAAGTACAGTACATTCCAGTAGACAACAGAAATTTTGTCTAACATTATTTCACCTTATTCCAGTTTTACTATATCAAATAAATGTAGTATTTTATATTGATCAAATAAATGTAGCATTGATTAACATAAAACTCTTTTAAAAACAAAAAATAATACAGATCTAAAACTTTTGAACGTTAGTGCAGAGCTAATCTGACCAATTATATTGACCAAAATATTCAATAGTCTTTTTACTTTTTTTCGTTATATTTAAAGAAATGGGGTATGAATAGTCTTACATAAAAAAGTTAACTAGTAAGGTATAACAAGAATTATTTTTTGCCCTAACTTCATACTTCGTTCTTAAAATCATTAAAAAATACTGCATTGTAAATGTTTACTTACATGAAATGGCAAAGTTTGAGGTCTTGTGAGGAAGTCTGGAAATGTGTTTATCCAGGAGGATATTGAGAGAATGTGTTCTGAAACGTTAAATGCAAAGATTACAAATACTGTGGTGCAAATACTGCAGATTTTAAATACCAAGTGTAGAAGAGTTATTATGAATGTAACCCGACTTTCTAGACTTCTCTTACTCTTCTCCAGTCTCTTTGGCTGCGGGTAATAAACGGCTACAGTTAAGTTTGCAACAAGTTATTTATTAAGCCAAACGGCAAGACAAACTGCTCTCATGTGCTTCTCTCACACCGTGTCACTCTCTCACCTGTCCCATGGGAAACCCCAGGCAGGTAACCTGTTAGTTCCTCTTAACATAAGCAAAATAACCAATAAATCAAATATCACACTTGCAGGGATATAGACAAGATAATCATGTGCTGTGAATAATAATTAAATAATATTCAATTCTAAATTTAATATTTCTAATATAATTAAATATACTTCATAATATGCAACACCTGCAATAAATAACAAATAAATGTAGTAAACTCAAAATAATAAAAAAAATATATTGTTTGTAGGAACTCAGGTTACAGGATGACTTGCATCTTTCTCACTGTCTCACGTTAAATAAACAACTGCACCAAGCTATATGTACTTCGTAAAGAGCTCCATATAATAACGCTCATTTATGTTAAGACAATTTCTACAAAGGACTTCGATATAAATATATGCACTTACCAAAGTTTAAAAGAAGTTGTCCGTTTTGAGGTGTAGAAACGGGCTACTAATCCAGATGATGTTCAAAATACCCACTACACCCAACACACATGCGCCAACTTCAGAAACGTATCAGCGCGCATGCGCCAACTTTAGAAACGTAACAGCGCGCATGCGCCAAATTCCGAACCAACTTCTGTACGTGTTAACTTTCAGTAGAACGTCTGTTCAGTAATTAAACCTTAGTTGACCCAGCGAGGTTTTAATGAACTTGTTTTCACTAGTTCAGTCAGTTTTTTCATGTCTTATTGTCCAGATTACTAATAAATACTCATTATGCCAACATTTTGCTAGTTGGATCTTTTACAGTGTGGTTCGCCTCCGGTGAAGGGAATCATGGTGCTCTATGGTTGAAATTACGTCTTTCAGGAAAGCCCTTCGGTGAGGCTTGGTTGCCTGGTTACCGATGGCGGACTCTGGAACTTCTTCTATGGGTTTCTTCGTTGCAGTTCTAGCAGTCTCATTGAGAGTTCTCGAAGAGCGGATGACATCAGCGAAGTCGGCGTAGCGCCCGCAAGGGCGGAAGCCCGAGCAGGCAAGCTTGCTTCCTTTAGATGGTCATGATGAGGACGTAGAATGGCGTGAACGTGTTTGGATGAGTCCGGACACTGAGTTTTGTCCCTTTGTGTCAGTCCGTCCCACAGATGATTGGTCCAATCGGATGTGGTTGCAGGGCTTTGCCACTTTTAAAGTTATGTAGAATAATCAAACATAACACCCAGATATAAGCCATACTGAATATATGTTTCTAGCATTTGCCCTACTGGCAAACTTTAAAGATTGTTTAAATGGTGTCTCTGCTGTATTCCTCTTTGTTCATTGAAAGCCATGTGAAGAACACGTGTCATGGGGTCAATGAGATGGTAAGTGGTTTGAGTTAGGAGGAGTTTTCCCCCACTCAGGTATAAAACTGCCTCCTTTGTTTATCAGATTGTCAATTTACGCCTCTGGAGTTCGAGGTGCCTGGACTTTTATGGCTATGTGCACAGACTTCCTTGGTTAAGTTTCCCACTTCTTCATGTTAGAGATGCTGCCTTGTCTCAAAAAGGCAGATACGATTAGCAAGATGGCGCCATGGAGGCTGCTGAGAGGGTTCTGGAATGTGACCGATTGTTTGCTCTCTTTGGGGTCTGCTCATCCCTACATATCCCCCTTTTGCTCAGTGAGGTTCCCGTTATGAATGTCAGTGGGCACTGGAAAAAGAAGCAGAGAGAGAGAGAGAGAGAGAGAGAGAGAGAGAACAGGCACACACAAGGCACAAACAACAACTCAATCACCAACTGAATCATGGTGCATAACCTAGAATTGTCGGGTTAGGACCACTTAGAACGACGTAGTGTGCTTTGTCTAGGCTTTATCTGAAATGGGTTGTCTCTATTGATTGACAACATCTTTTTCAACGATTTACTTCTACTTTTGATGAAGGGAGTCAACCTAATTTTAGAAGCTGGATTCAAACTCCGTTACGGTAGTTCCCTGATGAAGAGAGAGAAAGGGAAAACGCAGAGGAAAGGAAAAGGTCCACAAGGACACAAAGAGGTTAAGACAGCAAAATCAGTGTTACATGTGTGGAGCCACTCCTCTCTATTAGAGGTTGGGCCTAGCCGTGCAGCCAAAGGAGGGTGATTAGATGTGGTGTTTACAAAAGTAAATAAAAAAAAAACTCTGCATACCTTCCTAAAAGGACTAAGCTATGTTAGTGTGGTGAAAGGTATAGGACAGTTGATCTGTGTCAGTGGTCTGTTCTTCCCCCTTTTCCTGTTTAGTTGGGAAAGTCTTCCATCATCATTCTCATAAGTTCCTGGGGGTGGAAGCATGGTGATGTCTTTGTCTCATTTGTGGCTTTTGGCCCTTAACCCCAACTGCTCAGATGTATACTGAGATAAAAATGTAAGTCGCTCTGGATAAGGGTGTCTGCCAAATGCCTAGATGTAGATGTAGATGTTATGTTTGAGGAAAAAGAAACAAACAAAACAAAATAGGGCGAACAGATGTGTGAGTGAGGCTAAGAGTGGTTCTCTGTGACTGTGGTCCTCTGGTGGGTGTGCTATTAACTGGGAGTCACTGTGTGAAGAGCTAGTGAACACAGTTAGCACAGCTAGAGAACAGAGGCAGAAAAGAAGAACACACAGAGCAAGGGATAGAGTGGTAACGATAAGCTTCCATTTTCCTATAAGAGGAGGTTACAGCTAATGTTAAACAGAAGAAACAAACAAACAAAAAAAACGAATCTGCATTTCTGATGGCAGAATAAGTTCACTACCAAATTTCACCTCCCCCTTTTGTTCTCTATTAATTAGGAGTCGGTCGGACCCGCCGGCGGGTCCACGTGCATTTTTTTTCTGGTAACCATAAAAAGAACTTAAAATGCTCCATCATTTTTTATCATATATATATATATATATATATATATATATATATATATATATATATATATAAGTGTAGTACATCATTTAAATCTGCAAAGGGTCTACTTTTATTTATGTATACTCACTATATGAACAAAACATTGTGCTTTTGTAAAATAAAGAAAATAAACAGGGTGCGCTTTCAGCCGTCTCTGAGAATATCTTTCTGAAACCCGTCACTACAATTAACTGAAACTCCGCTAATACTTCACACACCGACATGAGAAATATATCTATTTAAAGCTTAAAGGGTCTACTTTTAAACAAATAAAGTTTAATAAAAAATAAATATTCTCATTTTATATAATCCGTATGAATCCGAGGAGAGGGACAGTTTTTTCGTCGCACTTCATTATCTAATCTATATAATCTTATTCTATGATATATATGATATTCTATGATATTCTAATGATATAATCTTATATCATTATCTATATAATCGGAGGCAGGACACGCCCACATGCTATTCACAGGGAAAACAGCTGTAGAAGCACGCTAAATACAAGACCACGCCCCCTGCACGTGCAGACACACAGATTCAGTGAGCTTCCTGCGCGTGTGGAAAATGTGATGCTGAACAACACTGAAACTCCGACAGAAACAGGTGTGTTTTAAAGAGTTATTTGCTCCACAGGAGGAGGAGAATCCATCAACCTGCTACCATGAGTGAGTTATTAAGTCTCATATAATCCTTTTCTGATAATATAAATCTCATCTCATTTTATTTTTAAACACATAGTTTAGGGTAGCACGTAGAAAACACTGCTATTCGGGCTACCATACTGCCTTATGTAGCTTAGCACAAACCTGCTAGCTCCCGGTGGCTGAAGCTAATGCCTTATGTGATGCTTGTCGGTATCAGCTGTGGTGTAAATATTCCAATTTATTTTACCCAGTTTTGGATACATTTAGCTTACGCTAGCTATTTGGTCCAGTTTTTGGTTAGCTTATGACATCGCTATCTATGATGTTATTTAGCACAAACACTTTAGCTCCTGGTGGCTAAAATACTGCCTCATGTAGCTTATTGATATTCATATATAGGAATAAAAAGACCCCCGCTTTTTTATTTGTTGTATGACATACAAAAGCTTGTGTTGTCATTATGCATGGTGATTGATGATGTACAGTACTTTATCATGCTCATGTTGTATTTTTCTTTTTTTTATATAAACAGTTGTGACAATCAAAATGATCAGCCACCTGTTTGATAGAAATCAAGGGGTCTGGATTTTGGATGGAAGAGGACTGGATTTTGGTCATTTTAAAGTGGAAGGACACACAATAAGCATCTGTCTGTACCTGTGACTGTGTACAACCAGCACATGGACTGACCTCAGGTTGCAGAAGTGTTGCTCCAGCTAGTAACAGGGTCTGTGTGCAGTGTAAAGCAGTGTATGGTAAGAAGCAAAAAACACCATGGAAACGCCAGGTATGTAATGTTCACTTATGTTTTCAGTTAAACAGGAACTGCTTTTTGAAAGTGGCACAAAGATGTATGACTGTGGTGTAGGAGTGTACTAAACACCCCTTTTTTTCCATTTTATTTTCCACGGCCATATCTATGCCATAAATTTAGCTTCTGTGTATAATGATCTGTGTCTGTCCCTCTCCATTCAATCCTGAACATTTTCTTTGCACTATGTAAGTTAGTAGGTTATGTATAGGGTGTAAGAGTGAGTTATTTTGCCTGTCAGTTAACAATATTCTAAATAAATCACAAACAAAAAATGTTTTTTTTTGGCCTGATATTATTTTCTTTGAGCATTTCCTTCTGTCACATACCTGACTGAAAGGCTCATTATGCAAATCATTATTCGGGTCTTTATCTTCTCTGTTGTGAATTACAGCATTATTCATGATCATTCACGCCTCCTCGCATACGGCCTTTCTAAACAAAACGTGTCTTAGAAAATGTAAATGAATATATTGTTTTCTGTTAATGAGTGATCAAGATGATTATCACATCATTTTGAAACAAAAACTCTAGACTACAAGATCCAGGTCACAAAAGTCTTGTAAACAAATGTTATGAATGTGGTTTCTGTCCTTATTTCAGTGATGATCATTTTTTTTGTTTTCTAAAACCAAGCATAACTGTAATTTTCTCCAAAATACAAACTTGTACATACATGTTGCACACACATTACTGTAGCCCAGTTTGTGTTGAATACAGTGTAGTTAGATTTTAGCCATTTATATGTTTATAAGTAACTGAAAAATACATAAATGTCAGGACATGTCAGAACTTCGTTTGTGCCTCAAAACACTCTCAGTCTTCTAAGGGTTTTAATATACAGGATCTAAAAGGAAAAAATACTGTTAAGCTAGAAACATGTATATTTTTGCACTACTAATGCTTATCATGGTGAACAAGAAGCGCTTCCCTATCTGAACTTTGAATAATGAATAATAAAATTTGATGTATATGTTTATTAACTAACCCATACTATGTCCTTCTACTTCCTATAAAGGGCACTAATCGATAGGTCAGGCTTTTGCATCCCTTTTATATGCTTGACTCTTTTAATTAATGTACACACACGGTTTATGAGAGCCATGTACATTGTAAAAAGTTCATAAGGAGGTGTGTGTCTGTGTGGTTATAGTGTTGTAACAGAACCAACTTAAGGCTGGAAAACACAGACAAAAGAAGATGCTAATATGCAGAATATTCTTCTCGTTTCCTTACCTCTGCGAGTTGCACTCACACACTTATACACATATAGTTGCACTTAACGGGGGTGCTTGGGGTTGGGGGAAGGAAGAAGGTGAGATGCAAACCATGCAGACTCCACACTCGTGCGAAGCATCATCCTTAGTTGAGTGCAGAGCGAAGCGAGGTGAGCGTGCCGGGGTATTGGCTTCTTTGCTGGGTTTTTGCGCCCGGAGATTCTTCAGAGCGGTCGAATCTGAGGGGAACGTACAAAGGCATAAGTCTGCTGTCATGCAAGCCCTGTCATGCAAGTTCATACTTGCCATATGAACGGCTGCAAACTTTTATATTGAGCAGACAACTGCCGGAGCTGATTATTTGCTGCTGGCCAGTAGAGCTGTCCATGTTCCTGTTTTCCATTGAAGCAAAAAGCGATAGGTTTGTGTGATGCACTGGCAAGGGTCAGAGTCTATTCCATTAGTAGTGTGGAATATTAGTAATATAATATAATATAGTAGTGATATAGGGTATAATTTGGAAAAGCAAGGTTAAGGTGGTTATAGATTAATTATTAAAATAAATAAATGAACCAGCATTAAATATCGAGTTGCTTATCAAATGTAGGCATCAATTCTTGTGTTTATGTTTTGGGTCCCGTTTGATGCTTTACTGAAAAGAAAAAAAAACCTCAGGTTTTAATTATTAATTTTTCTTCCAAACTAAGGACTTGTATGAGTCTATAATGAAGACAACAAAATTCAGTACTCAAAACATTTAGTTTTCTAAACTGGACTAATTAAAAAATGTGCCAAATTATGTACATATATGAGAAGGTATAGAGTTATTATTTAAATATTGTAAAATGTATTAAAATTTTTTACCAAAAAAAATCACAAATGAGAAAATGTATATTATTCTATTTGTTGTTGCTTCACTATTGCACATGTGTACTTCTGCTAGAAGCCCAGTAAAGATTTGCAGGTGCATAGCATGCAGCCCTTTCTGTTTTTCTTCATACAGCCATTTTCCTCTACATGTTTCTTTTAATAAATTACATTTTCTGTTGAAAGTTAGATGTATGAATCAAAAGGCCTGTATCATGATTGGAAACATATCCAGTAGGATCCAGGAAAAAACTATTTGTATTTTCCAAACCAAGTCTGCTACTTCATGTAGTCCGCTCAGGTAGAAAAACAGATCATAACATTTTTATCTTTTTAGATAAGAATGTATCTGATCTACATAACGTCTATATTGTCATCAGTTCCAGATAGAGCACATATCTGCAAAACCTCGTAAGAAGAAATATTGTTTTAGCTTTTTACCTGTCATACACTAAAAAATGCTGTGTTGTTTCTGTAAACACATTGTTGGGTTGTTCATGATGGGTCAAAATTCTGGGTTATTTCAGGTACTTTAAACACATTGTTGGGTTGGGTAATGCTCGGTCAAATGAGATGTAGTGGGTCATTTACAAATGAACACCTGGTTGGGTTATTTTGACCCAACAACTGGTTTATTATTTATTCTCTGGTTTCTCAAACGGTGGCCTGCAAAATGTTCGAAATATTACTGTTATTGTGTCACAAAGTGTAGTTTTAAGAGGTGTTTAAGCGAGAATGTATGTGTGTATTGTTCAAAATCTTTATCGGTTATTAAAGATAACGTCTCGGTTTACTTGACTGTAACCCTGTTCCCTGATAAAGCGGGAACGAGATGCTGCGTGAAAACGCTATGGGAACATCTCTTTGTTGCCCAGTTGTGAAGCCTGTGCATGTCCAACCCGCCGAATACCTTCGGCTTATAACCTGTGCCAGGCATGACGTCACCGAATAAGGTGCACCTGCAGGTTATAAATAGGAGTGAACCGGAAACATCCTCAGGTCAATTTTGTCTGAAGGACGTCCAGGCACGCCAGCAGTGCGGCATCGGAACGCAGCATCTCGTTCCCGCTTTATCAGGGAACAGGGTTACAGTCAAGTAACCCGAGACGTTCCCTTTCAAAAGCTACACTCAATGCTGCGTGAAAACGCTATGGGAACGAGAATACCAACGCCACCGCACTGCAAGTGTCTGGACCCCCAGGTTGTGTAGCGTGTGCGCACAAGCCGAGGAGGTCTCAGACCTAGCTCTGGGATGCTGACTGAAGGATCCGTGAACCCGGAGTAGCATTGACATCCAGACTATAAAATCTAACAAACGTGTGTGGAGAGGACCAGCCCGCCGCATCACACACCTGCTGCAGGGGGACGCCTCTTGCCAAGGCAATCGATGAGGCAATCCCCCTGGTTGGGTGAGCCCTGATTCCTAGAGGCGAAGTGTGACCACGCGCCTCATAGGCTAGGGCAATGGCATCTCTCACCCAGTGTGACAGAGTCTGTCTAGTGGCAGCCGCCCCCCGGTTGTGACCCCCATGGCAAATAAAGAGCTGCTCTGACTTACGCCACTGGTTAGTGCGGTGGACGTAGATCCGAAGAGCACGTACTGGACACAGTAAGTGAAGTCTTTCCTGCTCCGGAGCTGTGAAAGGCGGAGGACAGAAGGCTTCGAGAACAACTGGGTGCATGGTCCAGAATGGAACCTTGGGAAGATAGTTCGGGTGAGGATGCAGAATAGCTTTGACTAGCCCAGGGGCAAAGTCTAGGCAGGATGGGGAGACTGACAGAGCCTGCAGATCCCCAATCCTCTTCAAAGAAGTAATAGCCATCAGAAAAACCATCTTAAGAGACAGAAGCTTGACAGGCGCTGACTCTAGTGGTTCGAACGGGGTGTCGGCCAGGCCTTCGAGTACGATAGTTAAGTCCCATGAAGGGACCGTAGCTCTAGTGGGCGGCTTCAACCGTTTAGCTCCACGAATAAAACGGGCAACTAAATGGTGCTTGCCCACAGAAACCCCGTTGTTCAGAGCGTGACAGGCCGAAATAGCGGCTACGTACGTTCTGAGCGTACTAGGGCATAAGCCCGAGGACAACTTTTCTTGCAGAAACTCCAGCACTGAAACAATCTGGCCGTGAACTGGGTCTATGTGTCTTGCCATGCACCAATTTTCAAACACACTCCATTTGAGGGCATAAGTTCTTCTAGTGGAGGGAGCCCTGGCACTTAAATGGTTTCAATTACGCTGGCTGAAAGCCCAGCCTGTCAGTTGGTCCCGTTCAGGGGCCAAACGTGAAGGTTCCAGAGCTCGGGCCGGGGATGAAGTATTGTCCCCTGCGCCTGAGACAGAAGATCCCTCCTCACTGGAATCACCCAGGGTGAGCCGTCGAGGAGAGATATTAGATCCGAGAACCACACTCTGGTCGGCCAATGGGGCGCTATCAATAAGAGGCGCAACCCTTGTTGACGGACCCTCGCCAGGACTCCCGGGAGCAGAAACTATAGGTGGAAACGCATAAAGGTGTAACCTGGGCCACGTGTGGGCCATTGCGTCCAGACCCAGGGGAGCTGGAGGAGTCAGAGAGTAGTAAAGGGGGCCTTGTGCTGCCTCTTATGAGACAAAGAGGTCCACCTCTGCTACGTAAAATCTTTCCCAGATTGACTGACTACTTCGGGGTGGATTTTCCATTCCCCATGTTTTACAGCTTGTCTGGATAGCAAGTCTGCTCCTACATTCATATGTCCTGGAATGTAAATCGCCCTGAGGGACAGGAACTTGTCCTGTGCCCAAAGCAGAACCTGGTGCGCTAGCTTGTTCAAGCGGCGCGAGCACAGTCCACCCTGGCGATTTATGTACGAGACTACCGCAGTGCTGTCCACCCGCACTAGGACATGGTAGCCTCTCAACTGCTGGAGGAAGTGTTTCAGGGCCAGAAACAGAGCCATCATGTTGAGGCAATTGATGTGCCACGCGAGAAGATGACCTCTCCAGCTCCCTTGTGCTGGACGGCCATCCAAGACCGCACCCCAGCCCGTGAGGGAAGCGTCTGTCGTTAGCATCTTGCGATGACAAGACGGACCTAGAGTGGGACCCAAAGTCAGAAACCGGGGTCTGAACCACATAGAACGGGTACGAAGCCCCCGGCGCGTAACCCTTATTAGCCTCTGGGGGTTGGCCCTTGAATGAAACCCCCTGGCTCTTAGCCACAGCTGAATCGCTCTCATGTGCAGAAGGCCCAAAGGTATCACCGTGGACGCATCTGCCATGAGGCCTAAGATTTCTGAAAGTGATGAACGGTGACCTTCTGTCCTAGCTTGATTTCCTTCAGGGTGTTGAGAATGGATTCGACACGAGCAGGAGACAACTGTGCCCGCATTATGACCGAATCCGATGTGACACCCAAATATGTTGTCCTCTGAACAGGAAGGAGAACGCTTTTTGTGGCGTTGAGTCTCAATCCTAAGAATGAAGATGGGCTAGGACGACATCCCGATGTCGAAGCGCTAGCTCCTGAGACTGGGCCAGAATCAGCCAGTCGTTTATGTAATTCCAAAATACGGATGCCCTGGAGTCCTAAAGGAGCCAGAGTTGCATCCATGCATTTTGTATATGTGCGGGGTGACAGAGCTAGGCCAAATGGAAGGACCCAATACTGGTAAGCTTCGCCCCCAAGCGAACCTCAGGAACTTCCTGTGCTGTGGCAATATTTCTATATGGAAATATGCGTCCTTGAAATCGATTGTCACAAACCAATCCTCTAGTTGGATTTGAGAAACAATCATTTTGACAGTCAACATTTTGAATCTGGATTTCTGAGATAGCGGTTCAAGCCGCGAAGATCCAAGATCGGACGCAACCCTCCCCCTCTCTTGGGCACCAAAAAGTACCGACTGTAGTAGCCCGATCCTCTGTCTGGGAGGGGAACATGTTCTATGGCCCCTTTGCCCAGCAGAGTCTGTAACTGCTGGGCCAGCAGATGTGCTCGATCCGGTTTCACGGAAGTGGAGACCACGCCGTTGAAACGCGGAGGACGATGTGCAAACTGAATCCTGTAGCCTGTGCCTACAGTCCTTTATACCCAAGGAGATACACCTGGCAGTAGTCTCCATGCTGCCAGCTTCTCCGAAAGGGGCACGAGCTTTGACACTTCGGCTAGATGGGGGGGGGGGGGGGTGTTAGGTGTTGGGAGATGAAGTGTGGCAGGAGATGCATGAACACCCAACTTTTTTTTTTTTTTTTTTCTTTGGAGACCGGCGCTCCCCGAACACCAGTGGTGGCGGGGATTGAACACCGGCCTCCCGGGAGTGCCAGGGAGGAGGCCCTGTTTTGTGATGAAAATCCAGGCGCCCCCCCCCACAGCCACAGGCGCACGAACTCAGGGCTTCTTCTTTGAAGAGAGGAAGCTCCTCAGATCCGGTCTTTTCGAAGCAGATTTCTGAGAAGAGCGGCGAGCCCCACCCCAGTCTTTACGGGGGGTGCGCAGCTGGTCACGCTCTCCTTCTGCACCTCACGCCTGATAGGGGCCAGACCTGGCCGGGGCCGGGTGGCCGACGGTCCCGGTTCTTGAGCACGGTGGGGAAGGAACCTCCCAAAGGCCTGTTCATATAGCTTTGCCTCCCGAAACCTAGTGGCGGCGGAATTAACAGCGTCGCCAAAAAGGCCGGAAGGCGAGATGGGGGCAGCGAGAAGGGCAACACGATCCTTATCCTTGATGCCCGTGAGGTTCAGCCACAGATGCCTCTTCGTGGACACCATGGCAGCCATGGAACGGCCCACAGCACGGGCCGTCCGCTTGGTTGCATGGAGAGACAGGTCTGTGGCTCGGCGCAGCTCTGCAAACGCCCTGTCATCAATAGCCCCGCCGCTGCTCAGGTCCTTCAGCAGGTCAGCCTGGTAACCTGCCAAACCGCCATGGTGTGCAGTGAAGCACCAGCCTGTCCTGCTGCCTGAAAAGCTTTACCCACCAAAGCAGATGTCAATCTGCACGGCTTGGAGGGGAGAATAGGCTTTTTCAGGGAGGATGATGTCCCAGGAGAGAGATAGCCCGCAAGCGTCTCTTCTATCTGGGCATCATCATATAACCGCGTGCTTTCGCACCAACGATATTCGAATAAGTCGAAGTCGATGGTACAAAAACACGCGATGAATACGGCTTGCTCCATGAAAGAGTTAATTCATCATGGAGGTCACCAAAGAAGGGGAGAGAGAGACGTTGAGGCTCTTCCCCCCCGACCACCCGACAGACACCTGTCGTTCAATCTCGAACGCTTGGGGGAATCTCGCTGCTGCGGCCAGTCGATATGCAATCGCTCGACCGCACGCGTTATAACCTCTAATAATTCCTCAAAAGCTCTGTCAGCACTGGAGGAGCGTTGTGAGGAGGCTACTTCCATGGAAACGAGAGAGGAAGATTCTTCCGCTGCTTCACAAGAAGCGCCGGAGCGCGCTTGCGAAGCGGAAGCTAAAACTTCCTGATCCGGAGAGAGCGCGAGAGAAAGGGGAAATTCCGTCTCGTGCGCGTCTGCCAGATCAGCACGCGAGCCCCAGGAATGCGCCGCGGCTCGCGGTTTCTCTTTAAAGAAAGCGAGCCGCGCGCGAAGCACCTTAATAGGGAGAAGATCACAGTACTCACAGTCTCCCTGAAGCCTGAGGCGAGCGTGTTCTTCCCCAAGCACTCGAGACAAAACTCGTGAAGATTGCCCTCCGAAAGAGATCTATCGCACGGAGGCACGCATCTCTTAAGCAACTCCGCCATATCGGTGAGTTAATGCTGTTATTTTTATTTCGCTTTCGTTACGGCTTGTACATGCACACGCAAACACAAAGCGGTCCTGAAGACAAAAAGATCTGAGGATGTTTCCGCTTCACTCCTATTTATAACCTGCAGGTGCACCTTATTCGGTGACGTCATGCCTGGCACAGGTTATAAGCCGAAGGTATTCGGCGGGTCTGGCATGCACAGGCTTCACAACCGGGCAACAAAGAGATGTTCCCATAGCGTTTTCACGCAGCATTGAGTGTAGCTTTTGAAAGGGAACGTCTATTTAAAAATTTGGCCCAACGATTTCGGAGATTTGAGCTCCAGACAGTCCTGCGCTGCTCTGTGCTCATGTAGCCAGACAACGCAGCCTTACACCAGAAATAACTTCTGAAAACTACCGCTGTTATGTCTATGCGTTAAAACGGCGGATTTATCTAATTTTGGGAATTTTTAACAGGCAATTTTTAGTATAATACGGTTATGGTATAATATGTCGCGGCTGTGTGGCGCATCATGTATGCTGCGTTATATTTGCAACATACCCGGTGTCCTCAAACCCTCAAGTGTGCACTTCCAAGTCAAGTCTGTTCTTTGGAATTGAGACACAGCATGAACTTTCTGGATTCTTCACTTCTGAAGCAAGGGGCATGGCACTTAATGCTGGCAGTATTTTATGGTAAGTTAATATGGATTTAAATGTTGGAGTGGTGGTAGGAACAAGCTCATTTCCATGTTCATTCACTTTTCCACCGTCGCACTTTGATATGGGGGTGAGGGGAGTTCATGTTTTTATATTCTGTGCCAATAGTCGGCTATAGTGCATTTTATGAGAAAGGTGCATTTCGTTAGCACACACAAATAAAATCCTACATTTATTAAATGTAATCTTAAATGTAATTTTAGGTACATTTTATAGTTGCCAGAAGAAACGATTGGGGAATGTTTAATGAGAGGCTTAATATTTTTTTAGTTAAATCCAGGATCATTCTGGGGAAAAAAACAAAAAAACAACCCGTTGGGTTATTTTGACCCAACAATTGGTTCGTTCTTTGGCGAACATTCTCGATTCTTCATCCCTGACTGGATCAAGCTCAAGCACGGAGCACTCATTATTTTGTGGTAAATTAATGTGAATTTTTAATTCTATTTTAGTAAGTTGTGATATAGGAGCAAGCATATTTTATTGTTCAAATTAAATGCTTTGATATCGCGGTTATTTTTTTTTTTTCATTCTGTTTTTTCTTTCTTATTCAATTGGGTTATGAGAAAATTGAGTCATTGTTACTGTAAGTCGTAGTTGAAAACGAGCTATATCTGACTGCGTCCTTATGAAATATTCAGTATAAGTTGTACATTTATTACTTAAATATCATATTTATCTAGGGAGGGTTGAAAATTTGAAAAGGGGCAATGTTTCATATAAAAACCAGACGGAGCGCCATATCCTGTTATCCTTCACACGTTAAATTGTGAGGTAAAAATATATACACAATTTATTTTCAAACTACTGTATTTACATTTTTGCGTATTTTGCATTAGGAACTAGAATAATTTTGTCAAAAAAAAAAAATTGGAGTACAGACACCGGTGATCTTTTCTGTCAAAACATTGCATTTTTTTTTAATGGCTCACTAACGCACCATTGGCATAACACACTCGGAGGACAACACTATCCATTCCCTCTTCGTGCGTGAGTTCACAGACGCTCATGATTGGCAGTAGAGTTGTGATTGATGTGAGAGTGAGGAGTGCCTCCCATCCCACCCCTCTAAGAAAGCTCGGCCAATCAGCTCTCTCCAGGCCCCCCTACAGCATCACTGGTTATCGAACTAGCAATCTCTGGATGATGCGGCACGCACTGTGCCGCTCAGATTTTTAAACCAAATAAATGAACTTCAAAGTGGTCCTGTTTATAAAATTATTAAAATACACTAATAATTTGTATCTGAAGCAAGTCCACTGCTGTTTTCCTTCAGAAACCACTTTACTTCAGACAGTAGCCACCCTTAAGTCTAGATCTGCTCAGAACTACAATACAGTTAGTTTTGTTGTCCAACTGACATCAAGCTTGATTTCAGACATTGTCAGTTCACTTCAGAGAAAGACTTTGTTTTTGTTTGAAAAATTAGGTCATAAGGATGATCCAGAGGTCCAAGAACTTTCCAGTGACTTTGAAGAAACAGCAAGTCCTTTCAAAGGATTAGAATCAGATTTAAACAGATGCAGTATTTTACTAAGTTAGGCAACTTCATTCACCCAATAAAGGAAGCTTTACCTGGAGTCTCCTACGTGCAGAGAAGGGACTGGGACAGTTCAACAGGTTGCAGTTCAAGATGTGTTTTATCGCATCCCACTGAGACCCCTATTGAATATACTACTTAAGATCCCTGGCATTTTGGACACCATCTTTACTTGGCAGCACAGAGAAAATGGAGTCCTTTTAGACTTCTATGATGGCGAGTATTGCAAGCAGCATCCTCTCTTCTCCAGCAAATTGTCTGTCCCACTTCTTTTATACAATGATGACTGTGAAACAGTCAACTCCCTTGGTTCAAAGGTTGTGGTGCACAAGTTGGGGTTTCTTTACTTTACAATCAAGAGTCTGCCCCCAGAGCTTCTGTCAAAACTTTCGTCACACTTTCTGGTTGCAGTTTACAAATCAGATGATGCCAAAACATTTGGCATTGATGGTGTTCTGCTCCGAGTTATAGAGGAACTGAAAGATCTTGAAGTCAATGGTATTACCTTCAACACACCACATTTCAAGGGTGAAATTCGATTTTCAGTTGCTCAGTTGTGTGGGGACAATCTTGGACTAAATGCACTTCTTGGATTTACTGAAAGCTTTTCAGGTAATTACTTTTGTCGCATGTGCAAGGCAAATAAAAGCAGACGAGAGGATGTTACACTGATGAGAAATGAAACAAACCATGCTGAAGATGTTCATCATGCCAACTTGTCAGAGACAGGTGTTAGGAGAGACAGTATTTTCAATAATTTGTCCTATTTCAATGTGACACACAATAAAGTTACAGACATTATGCATGACATACTGGAAGGGGTAGGACCATATGAACTGAAGTTATATCTTCGTTCACTTATTGAGGACAAACACCTCACCCTTGAGAAACTTAACTTCCGAATAACAAGTTTTGATTATGGCTTTCCTGATCTTAAGAAAAAGCCATCTGTAATCAGGAAGCATGAACTTAAAAGTCTTGAAGGGGCAATGCATCAGTCTGCAGCCCAAACATGGTGTCTCCTCAGGCTGTTGCCATGCATGATTGGGGACCTTGTACCTGAAGAAAACAAGCACTGGGAGCTCTTGCTTCTCCTTCTGGAATGCATGGAATTAATTTTTTTTCTCCATCTCTTACACCAGAAGCTACAGTTTACTTGGCTGCTATCATTGATGAGCATCACTCTTTGTTTCTTGAACTGTACTCCAATTTGCATCTTTGTCCAAAGCACCATTTTATGGTTCACTATCCAAATACAATTTTGACATTGGGACCCCTGATTCAGTTCTACGATTTGAGGCTAAACATGGCTTTTTTTAAACACATCAGTCACGTCACCTGTAACTTCAAAAATATTTGCAAGACCATGGCGTTTCAACATCAGATGATGCTATGCTACTCCCTTCTATCTGGTTCTGTGTTGGAAAGTGAAACAGAAATTGGCCCAGGACACAGCACTTTGCTTGCTGTAATGGATGATTTTGGTGATTTACAGAGTAATCTTGAAGATATTGTAACAGGCAGTTGCCTAGTTACGGGCTCCCGGCCAGTGGGGGCGCTGTGGGAACCGTTTGCATTAAAGTAATAAAAGAAGAGAGTCTAGGCTAGGCTAATAGCGGCAACTTGACGGCTAATGCTTACGGCTAATGCTCACAAATACAAATACGTAAACCTGAATGCTGGACAGTGCGTGTCCAAATGCGCATGTGAGTATGTATGGTATGTTTTTATGTATGTTGTGCAAGGCCCGTTGTGGCATTTTGTTACATAGGCGTTTTATTTATGTGTATTCCTCCTGCTGTGGTTACGCAGGAGGGTTTTTTTTTTGTTTCTCTCTCTTCCTCCTACCTCTTCTGCTCCCTGGCGTGTCAGCGCAGCACGTGCGGTGTTTGGATGGCGCTTGTGAGGAGAGGATCTTTGGCGTCCGCCGTGCCACCATTAAAGAGGACGTGCGTCCGGAGGATAGCAAAGCGCGTCCCGGGACGGTATCGCTTTTGTACAGACTTTGTTTTACGAGAGCTCAAGGACTCTAAACGGCCGCTAAGGCGACAGATTCTGGGTGTGTGGGGGTGTGTGAATGGTGTAACACTGCAATAAATGTTTATACACATTTTTTTTAATAGAAAATATTGTCCTCTGGTGGTCCTTTCCCTCCCTGAATCTGTTAATGGCTAATTACTGCTCTAACAATAGTAAGGTGGTTTGTTACAGTGGCGCCCAACGTGGGGCCATCAGAGTGTCATTATTATCATTATCATACATTGTGTGTAATCTACATTCTGCCTGGTTGTTAGCTATTAGCCACCTAGCCTTCTCACTCATTGCTTCGCTGTTTACTTTCACACCAAAGAAAGTACACTCACTCAGAGGTGTGATTAATCAACCTGTTTATTTAAATTACAGTAGGGCAAAATATGGGCGAGTCCGATGCAAGAGCTGAGGAAGTGTTGGTAGCCCATGACTTCACAGCAGGTCCTTTCGTGACGCGTCGTGAACCCATTCAAGAGCTCATTAACACTCTTAGCCGCCTTTATCTAGACGCTGATGATGAGGAAGGTTCTGGGGTGGATGTCGAAGGCCCACAAGGTGACGAGAGGGCGGAGCAGCCGGTCGACGATGAACAGCTACCTCCACCTCCTCCACCCATGGACACAGAGGACGATCAAAGCCTCATTTCCCTGGTGCTGGCAACCCGCCTTAGCCAGCTAGAAACGGCTCTGCAGGCACTGGACAATAAACTCTCCCAGCGAATAGATGAGCTGTCGGATCAGATAGGTGAGCTACAACGCAACCATAAGACAGACACATTAACATGCCAGCAGAAACTGGAAAATGCTCAAACAGAAATGCAACAACTGTGTCAGATGGTAAAAAAGCAGTGTGAGGAGCAGTTAAATGACGTAGGTCAGTCCGTGGTAGAGTGCATGAAGAGTCGAGACTCACAATTAAAGGCCATGATGGGCGCGCCACCGGTCGCTACCTCCACTCCCTTCCCTCGGCTCGGGTCTGGTTCTCTTCCTCCCCTTTCCAATAGCTGTGTGAGCATATTTTAATTAAATATACTTGTGCATGCAACAATATGATAGAAACTATGAATCTTAGTAAAAGAACATAGAGGTAAGATAAGGAAACAGAGGTGAGGCAGGGACAGTGTGATGTCACAGTAGCAAGAACGTGCAGCATGAACTCAAATGAACTCTAGACAGGTAGCCATCTTGGATGTGCGATGCTTAGTGGACAGTGTGTACCAAACAGACCCTAGAGATGATGTAATCTTTGTACCCTGAGCATCCAAAAGTACAGTATTTTGCGCACGAAAAGACGCACCGCATCAAAAGGCGCACCTTCAATAAATGACGTATTTTAATTATTTTTACATATATAAGGCGCATCGCATCATAAGGCGCACCTTTAATAAAACGCTTCGCATAAGGCGCTAAAGTAGAGGCTGGAGTTACGGTGCGTTATGCATCCATTAGATGCATAACGCATCCATTAGATCAGGGGTCGGGGACTTATGGCTCGCGAGTCACATGTGGCTCTTTTGACGACTGCATCTGGCTCTCAGATAAATCTTAACTTATATTCCTTAACACGATATGTAAGAAATAATTCCGCTGGAAATCACAGTGTTAAAATAACGATCACACTGTAACTTAGAGCTTTAGCTGCTTGGGCTGTTTCCGCAGAGATTTTGACTCTTACAAAGATCATCGCTGTATGAAACGATGCCACACTCTGTTGTCTTCTTTACTTGGCGGAGCTCATCCTCATACTTCCTCCACTTCCTCACCATTGATTCATTGATATTAAATTCTCTCGCTGCTGCTCTATTGCCGTGTTCTTGTGCGTGGCTTATCGCCTTGAGTTTAAACTCAGCGTTGTACGCGTGTCTTTTGGTAGGAGCCATTTCAGGGTATTTACAAAAATATTAAAATGGAAATGAAACGCCAGTTTCCCGGTATCCCAGCATGCACTGCGCACTATTACGGGGGAAAATCGAGTCGCGGCTGCTTACCGTAACTGAGACCTGTATGCGTTTTAATACTGGGCCATATACAAGGCGCATTGTATTATTAGGCGCATGATCAGCTTTTGAAACGATTGAAGGCGTTTAGGTGCGCCTAATCGTGCGGAAAATACGGTACCTGATGTCCCTAGACATGTAATGTCAGCTGATATCATGGAGCCCTAGACATTATGTAATGCCAACATCCCCAGACATGAGGTAATCTACTCAGATCTGGGGGGGGGGGGGGGGGGCTTAACTGTGATGTAACAGGTACTGGATACATGTGCAGACATGTCAAATTTAAAGGGCCACAGACAAATAACCAAAAGACACACACTCAGCTTAATGAATAATAAGTTTAATAAGAGTAGGCACAAAACAAAATATGTGCACCAACATAGTGAATAAAATAGAAATACAAAGTATAAGGCCCAACATAAAAAGTACAGTAAAATAAGGGGCCCTGGGTAAGCATCAAATAACAAAAGGCATAAGAAATTAAATATCAAGCCTTCTCTGACCCAGAACCACATTAATGGGAAGATCAGTGTGAGGGATAAAAACAGAAATACCACGATTCAAAAGTGGTGTAGGCGCTTCAGGAAAATCAGTTTGGGTACCAACAGACACTTTAAAATCAGTCTGAGTACTGACACTTCTTAGACTAACAGGCCTTAGGAGAGACTGGGCTGGAGTACTAGACTCTGGTTGCACAGGCCTGAAAGAATGTAAAGGAGGGCTATGTGCCTCCAGATGCGGTCTCTTAGAAGGACCAGGCCCGGAGTCATCCTTCCTGACATAAGTAAGACCGTTCTTATGAAGAAATTGTCAATGATCCATCAGACTCATTTTGGCAAAAACTCACTGATGCTCGGTCCGCAACAGGTTCAGTAGGAGTATAATCCTCAAAGGAGTTATGCTCTGGACTGTCTTGGCTGTCCGAGTTGTCCAAAGGGATGTATTCAGTGCTTGGGTAGTTGCGCCTAGCTATAACATTGAAATAAAATATGTAAATACAACAAATTTGGAAACTAAGACAAATAATTAAAATGAGTGCGAGAGAGATGCTTACCCATGGCCTGTCTGTTCTGAGAACTGTAGAGTAACCCGGAAGAACTAAGAATATATAGTTACAATAAGCGCCACCCCTTTATTTTTTTTAATAACGAACAAACTTAGTGTAAAGATAATGGAAAATTATTTGAAAGAAAAATAGATTATAATGGGAAAAAAATATGGAGTCAGGTGACGAGGTATATGACGAAAGCAAACAAGATAAGAGAAAATGTAATTACAATGGGTGACAGTATGGGAAAACGTTGGATTATAATGGGTTAATAATTTGATAAGAAATAAGAAAAAAATGTACAGAGGAGGGGGCTAGGTGAGCTCTCCTTCCCTTGCAAACTGTATAAAAGAAGTGCCCATGTCACAGGCACTTCAGTCAGATTTTGGAGATGCATGGGTTTATATCCTAGGAATTCCTAAGCTGGCTCACTTGGTTTTATTGCTGCAATAAATCCTGCCTTACTTCATCCAGATCTACAAGGAGTCCGGAGTCTTTTCTTTGGTTTTTTTAAATTTAAAAAGTTTTTGTATGATATTTGTAATTAAGGCAACTGTAACTAGTGTAGGAGAAAAATCTCCCACAGCTGCTCACACGCTACTACCTTCAAGGCCCCTGTGAAGCTGGATTTCCCCAGGTTTGGTGGTAATGAAGGAGAAGATCCCATCAGTTTTGTGGAAATGTGTGAGGAATACTTAGCCTTGCATCCGCTCTTGGATGGTGAAATTCTAGCTACACTCCCCTCTGTACTCTCTCACACTGCAAAAGCTTGGTGGACAGCAGAAAAACACAGTGTCAGGGGCTGGGGGGCATTTAAATCTGCACTGCTGAAGGCGTTCCTTACCGAGGACCATGAGGTCGAGGCTGAGAAGCGTCTGAGGGAGCGGATCCATCTCCTTGACGAGAGCATAAGGGACTTTGCCTTTCAATATCCTGCTCTCTGTCTGAGGTGGAAACCGGGGATGACTGAGAGAGAAATTGTACAAGCGACGCTGAGGAACTGTAAGCCCCGCATTGCCAGCCATCTGCGGAGCACAGTCGTCACCATAAGCGAGCTGGTGCGAATCGGAACGCTGATGGAGAGAGATTTTAATGCCGCCAAAGCATTTCGACAAAGGCAGATCCCAGCTCAAACACCTAAACAGATGAAGGAGAGCAAAAAACCCACCAGCCTCAGTATCGCTCAGGCAAGCCCTTTTTTGTTGATGGTACAACTCACCTTAAATCAGATTCCCTGCACAGCCGTCATTGATACAGGCAGTACCTTCTCCCTCATAACCGAGACGCTGTGGAAGAGGATAAAGAAACCAACTGAAAGGTGGCAACCAGCAAAAGGGCAGACATTCTCATTGGCCAATGGCCTGGTACAGGCTGCAATAGGCAAACTGCCAGCCCGATACTCCTTACAGGGACTAGAGTCTGAGGTTTGTCTTTTTATAATGAGAGACAGTGATTTACCGTTCCCCTGTGTGCTGGGGCTAGATTTTTTGACAGACACAGGTATGCAGATTAATTTTAGCCAGCACTCCTACTCAATCCCAGGGAGAGAGGGTGAGTATTTCCCACTATGTACCTCCACTCACGGGCCAAGTCTCCCTTTATGTGGCCAACCCATTGCCCCCAGTGCCTGATGCCTCCAAATCCGCCATCTCCAGCTTGGTCAGCAACGCTTCCCTGTCAGAAGAACACAAGTGTCAGTTACAGGAGCTGTTGCTAGAATGGCCGACTGTATGTACAGACCGAATTGGCCATACCAAGGCCATACCCCCCATATATACACCACCAACGAAAGACCAATCAGGAAGAAGGCCTAACCCGTCCCTGTCCACAAGCAGCAGGTTGTAGAGGAGGAGGTCGCCAAAATGCTGGAGGCAGGGATCATCAAACCATCTAACTTGCCATGGGCTTCCCCTGTCGTGCTAGTGGGGAAAAAAGACGACGAGACCCGTTTTTGTGTGGACTTTAGAGCCGTCAACAGCAAAACACAGCTGGATGGCTTTCCTATGCCCCAGGTCAACGAAATCTTGGAGGCACTCTACGGGGCTACTGTGTTTAGCTCGCTAGATCTACGTAGTGGCTATTGGCAGGTGGAAATGCACCCGGACAGCATCCTTAAAACAGCATTCGTCACCAAAAACAATCAATATGAATTTCTCCGTCTCCCCTTTGGCTTGAAAAATGCAGGAGTGACCTTTCATAGGCTGATGACATCCGTTCTGGCAGAAGCCATCGGAAAGTATTGTTTTGTTTAGAGTAAACAAGTCGTTAATATAAAGACTCCATCACTCACCTTAACCACCTCCGACAAGTATTTACACTCCTCGAAGCTGCTGGTCTCCCACTCAACCTACAAAAATGCAACTTCTGTCAGACGTCCCTCTCCTTTCTAGGACACATTATATCTGCCGACGGCATAAAAACGGAAGAAGCCAAGGTAGCAGCCATACAATCTTACCCCGTTCCCTGCAACCTGAATGAGCTACAACGCTTCCTAGGTTTGGTTGCTTGGTACCATCGGTTCATCCCCCACTTCTCAGAGCATGCTGCTCCTTTACATGCTCTGAAGAAGAAAGGAGCCAAGTGGGTGTGGAACCCCGAATGCCAGTCAGCCTTTGAGGATCTGAGAGCGGCTCTGCAAAACACACCAGTTTTAACAGCCCCAGACTTCAACCGCCCATTCAAGGTGCAGACGGACGCCAGCAACGTAGGCCTGGGGGCAGTACTCACCCAGGATCACAAGGATGGAGAACATGTGATCGTCTACGCCTCCCGACTGCTAAATGGAGCTGAAAGCAGATATTCGGCATCAGAGAAAGAATGTCTGGCTGTGGTGTGGGCAGTGGAAAAATGGCATCAATATCTGGAAGGCATCATCACAGACCATGCTGCTTTGACCTGGGTTTTTAATCAGCCTAACCCCTCCTCCCGCTTAACACGCTTGGTACTCAGGCGTTTGAATTTGTGGTTCAGTACCGAAAGGGTCAGTGCAACATCATACCTGATTCCCTGTCAAGGCGCTGGGAGGGAGAGACTCTGAATGCCCATCTGGCAATACACCAAGGCAATGATCTGCAGTGGGGTCTGCCCTGCGACAGGGAGGAGCTCGAGAAGGCTCAGAAGGCGGATGAGACACTTCATACACTGTGGAAAGAGGCAAGATTAGATCCTGACGTAAAAAAAATCATTATTGCGTAATAAACCAATTCCTTTATCATCAGATCCCCAAACAGGATGGGTGTAGTCTCCTCCAGCTGGTCATCCCAACATCTCTGCGACCTCAATATCTGCAATACGCCCACGACAACCCTCTCAGCGGTCATCTGGGGCGGATGAAGACTCTGCGGAGGCTGCTGGAGTTCCCTTTCAAAAGCTACACTCGATGCTGCGTGAAAACGCTATGGGAACATCTCTTTGTTTCCGGTTGTGAAGCCTGTTTATGTCAAAATCGCCGAATACCTCGGCTTATAACCTCTGCCAGGCATGACGTCACCGAATAAGGTGCACCTGCAGGTGTGAACCGGAAACATCCTCAGATCTTTTTGTCTTCAGGACCGCTTTGTGTTTGCATGTGTGTGTGTGTGTGTGTGCGCACAACAGAATCACGGTAGGAAAGAAAAACTTTACTTACCCATAATGGAGAGTTGGTTGAGAGATGCGTGTGATTTCTTTCGGAGGGCGATCTCCACGACTTTTTCTTGAGTGCTTGGGTTTCAAGGAAAGTGCAAGCATTGTGATCTCCCTATTGAGGCACTTCCTGGGGCTCGCGTGCGTATGAGACGATATTTCCCCCTTTCTCTCGCGGTCTCTCCCCGGATCAGGAAGTTTTTAGCGTCTGCTTCTCAAGCGCGCTCCGGCGCTTCTTGTGAGCAGACGAAGAGACTTCCTCACGTGCTTCCATGGAAATAGCGTGCCGATCGGGCGGACGCGCATGAGCCGGAATTCCCCTTTCTCTCGCGCTCTTCCCGGATCAGGAAGTTTTAGCGTCCGCTTCTCAAGCGCGTACCGGCGCTTTTTGTGAAGGGGCCGAATACAGGGTGGGCCATTTATATGGATACACCTTAATAAAATGGGAATGGTTGGTGATATTAACGTCCTGTTTGTGGCACATTAGTATATGTGAGGGGGCAAACTTTTCAAGATGGGTGGTGACCATGGTGGCCATTTTGAAGTCGGCCATCATGGATCCAACTTTTGTTTTTTTCAATAGGAAGAGGGTCATGTGACACATCAAACTTATTGGGAATTTCACAAGGAAAACAATGGTGTGCTTGGTTTTAACGTAACTTTATTCTTTCATGAGTTATTTACAAGTTTCTCTTTGTTCACAGCCATTGACATGTCGAAGAGGTTAACACGTGATGATCGGATCGAAATTGTGTTTGATATCTGGTGAACGCAGTAACCGGGTCATTGCAGCAGATTTCAATGCAAGACACCCTATGAGACCACCCATCTCCCATGCTACAGTTAGCAAACTGCTTGCTAAGTTTCGTGAAACTGGTTCAGTGTTGGATTTGCCAAAATGTGGACGCATGAAAACTGTCACTAATATACAAACATTGGCTGTCCTAGCTTCATTCAGCAAGAGCCCACAGCGTAGCACTCGCCGCATGTCACTGGAGAGTGGCATTAGTCGAACATCCCTTCGGCGGATATTAGCTACTCACAAATGGCACCCTTACAAACTCCAGCTACTGCAGCATCTCAACGAGGATGACCCAGATCGGTGCACACAATTTGCAGAATGGGCAAAACAAAAATTGGAACAGGACGCTCAGTTCACGCAGACGATTTTGTTCAGTGATGAGGCAAACTTTTATGTGAATGGTGAAGTTAACAAACAAAACCACTGCTATTGGTCTGACACTAACCCACATTGGATAGATCCCTCCAAGAACAAAAAAAGTGATGGTATGGTGTGGTATATGGGGTACAAAGATAGTGGGGCCATTCTTCATCAATGGAAACCTCAAGGCCACTGGATATTTGAAATTGCTACATGATGATGTGTTTCTCTCTTTATGCACTGAAGCTGGCACGTTCCCTGAGTTTTTCCAGCAAGATGGTGCATCACCACATTATGGGTGTCAGGGCAGAGACTTCTGTGATTAAACCTCACGGGCATTGAGGTCAGGGATCGCGTTTTTCCTCCTTGATGCCCCCCCTCTCGCCTTCTGGCTTCTTTGGCGATGCTGTAAATATCGCCACCACTAGGTTCGGGAGGCGAAGCTCTACAAGCAGACCTCTGTGAGATTTCTCCCCTGCCGTGCTCAGGAGTAGGGACTGTCGGCCACCCAGTCCCGACCAGGTCTGGTCCCCACGAGGCGTGAGGCGCAGAAGGAGAGTGTGCTGAGCCAGCTACCCCCTCGTAGAGACAGGGGAAGGTCTCGTCGCGCTTCGCAATCCGCCTCAAAGAAAAAAAAAAAAGCACCTGACCTGAGGAGCATTATTTCCGCCAAAAAGTCCTGAGGTTGACGTGCCCAGGACCACGGGGGTGTCTCCCCCCTGGGGAGGGATGTGTAAAAATTCCAATAAGGGATAAAGACTCCTCCCTGGCAACCTATGGGGGCCGTTGTCTAATCTCCGCCACCACTGGTGTTTCGGGAAGCAGCGGTCTACAGCGAAATGTTAGGTGCTCGGTTCCTTCCTGCCTTGTTTCAGGATGCTGGACACCTAACACCCACCGCCCCCCCCCCCACCCCCGTTGCACATCGTTCTCCGCATTTCAATGCCGTGGTCTTCACTTCCATGAAACCGGAACGAGCTCATCTGCTGACTTGGCAGTTACAGACTTTGCTGGGAAAAGGGGCCATAGATTATGTTCCCCTTCCAGACGAGAGATGGGGGGTGTTGCGTCCAATTTTACATCTTCTTGGGCTGAACAGCCAAAATGATCATTTCTCAAATTCAACCAGAGGTTTGGTTTGTGACGGTCAACCTGAATGACGCATATTTTCATATAGAAATATTGCCACAACACAGGAGGTTCCTGAGGTTTGCATTCGGAGGCGAAGCTTACCAGTATCGGGTCCTTCTATCTGGCCTAGCCCTGTTACCCCGCACATATAAAATGCACGGATGCAGCTCTGGCTCTATGATTCCAGGGCATCCGTGAATCAGCATTCTGAATTGTATAGACGACTGGCTGATCCTAGCTCAGTCTTAATAGCTAGCGCTTCGACATCGGGATGTCGTCCTAGCTCATCTCCATTCTTTAGGATTGAGGCTTAACTCTACGAAAGGCGTTCTCTTTCCTGTTCAGAGGACAACATATTTGGGTGTCACATGGGATTCGATCACAAGGCGGGCACAGCTGTTTCCACTTGTGTTGAACTGATCCTCCAACACCTTGAAGGAAATCAAGCTAGGCCAGGAAGTGACTCCATCACTTTCAAAGATCTTAGGTTTCATGGCAGTTGCGTCCACGGTGATACCTTTGGGCCTTCTGCACATGAGGGTGTTTTCACTTGTGGCTAAGAGCCAGGGGATTTTACTCAAGGGCCAATCCCCAGAGGCTAATAAGGGTTACGCGCCGGGGCTTCGTACCCTTTCTCTGTGGTTCAGACCCCGGTTTCTGACTTTGGGTCCCACTTTAGGTCCGTCTTGTCATCGCAAGATGCTAACGACAGACGCTTCCCTCATGGGCTATGGTGCGGTCTTGGATGGCCGTCCAGCACAAGGGAGCTGGAGAGGTCATCTTCTCGCATGGCACATCAATTGCCTCGAAATGATGGCGCTGTTTCTGGCCCTGAAACACTTCCTCCAGCAGTTGAGAGGCTATCATGTCCTAGTGCGGGTGGACAACACTGTGTAGGCTCATACATAAACCGCAAGGGTGGACTGTGCTCGCGCCGCTTGAACAAGCTAGCGCACCAGGTTCTGCTTTGGGCACAGGACAAGTACCTGTCCCTCAGAGCGATTTACATTCCAGGGCACATGAATGTAGGAGCGGACTTGCTATCCAGACAAGCTGTGACACATGGGGACTGGAAACTCCACCCCGAAGTAGTCAGTCAATCTGGGAAAGATTTTATATAGCAGAGGTGGACCTCTTCGCATCGCAAGAGGCAGCACAATGTCCCCTTTACTCCTCCAGCTCCCCTGGGTCTGGACGCCATGGCCCACACGTGGCCCAGATTACGCCTTTATGCGTTTCCTCTGATATTTCTGCTCCTAGGAGTCCTGGCGAGGATCCGTCAACAGGGTTTGCGCCTCTTATCGATAGCGCCCCAGTGACCGACCAGAGTGTGGTTCTCAGATCTAATATATCTCCTCGACAGCTCACCGTGGGTGATTCCAGTGAGGAGGAATCTTCTGTCTCAGGCGCAGGGGACAATATTTCATCCCCGGCCCGAGCTCTGGGACCTTCACATTTGGCCCCTGAAGGGGACCAACTAAGACATGCTGGTCTTTCAGCCAGCATAATTGAAATCATTTTAAGTGCCAGGGCTCCCTTCACTAGAAGAACTTATGCCCTCAAATGGAGTGTATTTGAAAGTTGGTGCATGGTAAGACATGTAGACCCAGTCCACTGCCAGATTGTTTCAGTGCTGGAGTTTCTGCAAGAAAAGTTGTCCTCGGGCTTATGCTCTAGTACTCTCAGAACATACATGGCCGCTATTTCGGCATGCTCTGACCGATGGGGTTTCTGTGGAAAAGCACCATTTAGTTGCCCGTTTTATTCGTGGAGCTAAACAGTTGAGGCCGCCCACTAGAGCAACAGTCCCTTCATGGGACTTAGCTATTGTACTCGAAGGCCTGGCTGACACCCCTTTCGAACCACTAGAGTCAGCACCTATCAGGCTTCTGTCTCTTAAGATGGTTTTTCTTATGGCTATTACTTCTTTGAAGAGGATTGGGGATCTGCAGGCTCTGTCAGTCTCCCCATTCTGCCTAGACTTTGCCCCTGCGGCTAGTCAAAGCTATTCTGCATTCTCACCCGAACCATCTTCTCAAGGCCATTCTCGACCATGCACCCAGTCATTCTCGAAGCCTTCTGTCCTCCGCCTTTCACAGCTCCGGAGCAGGAAAGACTTCACTTACTGTGTCCAGTACGTGCTCTTCGGATTTACATCCACCGCACTAGCCAGTGGCGAATGTCAGAGCAGCTCTTTATTTGCCATGTGGGTCGCAACCGGGGGGCGGCCGCCACTAGACAGATGCTGTCACACTGGGTGAGAGATGCTATTGCCCTAGCCTATGAGGCGCGTGGTCACACTTCGCCTCTGGGAATCAGGGCTCATTCAACCAGGGGGATTGCCTCATCAATTGCTCTGGCAAGAGGCATCCCACTGCAGCAGGTGTGTGATGCAGCAGGCTGGTCCTCTCCACACACGTTTGTTAGATTTTATAGTCTGGATGTCAATGCTACTCCGGACTCGTGGATCCTTGAGTCAGAATCCCAGAGCTAGGTCTGAGACCTCCTTGGCACACGCTACACAACCTAGGGGTCCAGACACTTGCAGTGCGGCGATGTTGGTATTCTCGTTCCCATAGCGTTTTCACGCAGCATCGAGTGTAGCTTTTGAAAGGGAACGTCTCGGGTTACTTAGCTGTAACCCTGTTCCCTGATAAAGCGGGAATGAGATGCTGCGTTTCAATGCCGCACTGCTGGCGTCCCTGGACGTCCTTCAGACAAAATTGACCTGAGGATGTTTCCGGTTCACTCCTATTTATAACCTGCACCTTATTTGGTGATGTCATGCCTGGCAGAGGTTATAAGCCGAGGTATTCGGCGGTTTTGACATACACAGGCTTCACAACCTGAAACAAAGAGATATTCCCATAGCGTTTTCACGCAGCATCTCGTTCTCGCTTTATCAGGTAACAGGGTTATAGCTAAGTAACCAGAGATGGTTGCCTACTGGCCAGAAATACGCCTAGATGTCTGGGAGTATTGTAAAAACTGTGTTACTTATCAAAAAATACAAACCTCACGTTAGTAAGCTGGTGGGATTATTACAAAGCACACCTGTAGTGGAACCTGGTTTTATGTTGGGGGTAGATCTCATGGGTCCTTTTCCACGTTCATCCCAGCTCAACGAACATCTGCTCGTGGTCATGGATTACTGCAACAAGTGGGTCAAGATGTTTCCTTTAAGAACAGCAAGGACTCACAACATAGCCAACATTTTAACTAGGGAAATTTTCACACGGTGGGGCACTCCAGCTCTACCTGGTTTCTGATAGGGGACCGCAGTTCACTTCCCAGCTACTCAACTCCATCTGCTCACCACCGCATACCATCCTTAGACCAACATCACAGAACGGACTAACCGAACATTAAAATTCATGATCGAAGCATTCGTCAAAGAAAACCACAAGCAGTGGGATCAATGGCTTCCCGAGTTCCGATTTGCTATCAATACAGCCTGGCAAGAAAGCACTGGTTTCACCCCAGCATTGATAGCACTGGGACGTAAGCTAAAGGGACCACTGGAGAGAATGCTGCATCGCACCATCTCACCTGATCATCCTGCCTATTCCACAGTGGAGCGTCAGGAGACACTGTTTCAGGTCGTCCGGAGCAATGTAGACCGTGCCCAGGAGCGCCAAGGGAGATACTATGATCTCAGACGACGAGCTGTCACATAGAAGGTGGACGACCTTGTGTGGGTTCGTGCTTTTCCTCAGTCTCAGGCAGAGGACTCGCATATGGCCAAACTAGCGCCGAAATGGAAGGGACCAGCTAGAATCATCAAGGTTCTTAATAAGGTTAACTATCAGGTGCAACTGATTAGCCAAGCTGGACCATTCACGGTCCATGTAGTTAATTTGGAGCCTTTTTTCGTCAAAGTCACGCCTTCTTCCAAGGGGGAGGGGGTGTAACAGGCAGTTGCCTAGTTACGGGCTCCCGGCCAGCGGGGGCGCTGTGGGAACCGTTTGCATTAAAGTAATAAAAGAAGAGAGGCTAGGCTAGGCTAATAGCGGCAACCTGACGGCTAATGCTTACAGCTAACGCTCAAAAAATAAGGCTTACGGTGAATGAGTAGAGAATAACGTAAACCCGAATGCGGACAGAGCGTGTCCAAATGCACCTGCGAGTATGTATGGTATGTTTTTATGTATGTTGTGCAAGGCCCGCCGTGGCATTTTATTTACGTGTATTCCTCCTGCTGTGGTTACGCAGGTTTTTTTTTGTTTCTCTCTCTTCTTCCTACCTCTTCTGCTCCCTGGCGTGTCAGCGTTGTGAGGAGAGGATCTTTGGCGTTCGCCGCGCCGCAATTAAAGAGGGCGTGCGTCCGGAGGATAGCAAAGCGCGTCCCGGGATGGTATCACTTTTGTACAGACTTTGTTTTACGAGAGCTCAAGGACTCTAATCGGCCACTAAGGCGACAGACTCTGTCTTACTGTTCTAACAATAGTAAGGTGGTTTGTTACAATGTCCCACCTTTTACAGAAGTTTTTATACCAGCTTGGATAAGGGTAAATAGTACACAGTACAAGCTTTTTTTGTCCTACAATGCTGATGGTGAGCCCCAGTTTGGTCTTGTGAAAAATATTCTTGTCATGGATCACTCAATCAAGCTTGTTGTCCAAAGGTGAGATACGATAGGTTTTGAGAGGCATTTCTTTGCCTATAGTGTAATTCCAACCACTACTGTGTTTGCTGTTGATCTTAGTTCTCTTCTGGACCATCACCCTCTGCATGCAGTGAAGCTCTACAGAGACAATGATAATTGCTTATACGTTTCACTTAGATACAGAATCTTTTAATATTTGTGTTTGATTAAGTAGTATATGCATTTATATGCCATTTTATTTGGCATAACCTCCTTCAGAAGCCACTGTTGGGCTTTTCATGATTCCTTTAAACTGTTATGATTCTTTGACAGAATATGACAATATGACATAAATGTGCATAACATGACATTCTTACCTGTCTGCTCTGCCCTCAATTAAATGTAAGATTCTGTGTTTAATTCTGATCTTGTATTGTACTTCAGGAAAAAAAAAACTATTCAAATAACTAAAACTTAGACTAAATTATTGATGTATTATTATTATTATTATTATTATTATTATTATTATTATTAGTCATTCCACCCTAGTAAAAGAACTTTTAAAAACACTGAATCCCAGTACTGCCATAGCATTCATGTCTAAGAGTGTATATAAATATCTGGACTGTTACTCTCTAGTTTGCCAGCCCCATCAACCCACCAATAGAGAGTAACATTTCAGTAGAATCCATAGAGATGACCTCGACCCCAACAGGTCATTTTACCATGACAATGGAACTTTCTCCAGCAATTGTAAGTATTGGTTTTATTTATATTTGTATTCAAATATTCACCCAAATACAATTAAAATTCTAATCAAAATAATAAGTAATTGCTTACAGTGGAACCTTGGATTGTGAGTACCTTGGTCTGCGAGTGTTACGCACGACAAACAAACATTTTAAATACATTTTAACTCGGTAAACGAGTGAGGTCTGGAAATACAAGCAGTATTGTGGGTAATCGTCTCCCATTCTCAATCTCAGAGTGCGTATAGTCAACATCCGTGCACGTGTGTACTGCTTACTATAACACTGGGACCACATGTGTGTGTGTGTGTGTGTAAGGTTGTGGTTGTGCGTGTGTGTGTGTGTGTTTGTGTGTGTGCGCGCACTTGTGTGAATGAGTGTCTCTGTAGATAAAGTAGCGTGTCTGTGCGAAGGTCGTCCCACACATTAACCTCCCACACTACACTACAGTCATGATTCTTTTCAAAAGTAAAGAGCAGGTTAATTTGTTTTATTTTTACCTTATATTTAGTTGTAATTATTTTTATATAAATATTTTTGGGTTGTGGAACGAATGATCTGGGTTTTTTTTTTTTTACAGTGGAACCTTGGATTACGAACATAATTCATTCTGGAAGCGGAATAGGAATATCCCATAGTAAATAATTACGACTCAAATTATTCGTTCCACAGCCCAAAAAAGGAAATACATAAAAATAATTAATACAAGATAAAAAGTAAAAATAAAACCAATTAACCTGCACTTTACCTTTGAAAAGAATCGCGACAGAGCAGTGTTTCTGTGTAGAGCAGTGTGTGTGTGTGTGTGTGTGTGTGTGTGTGTGAAAGCGAGCAGAAGGAGGGGTGTATGTGTGATGGGACATGGTGTCCAGGCTGATACAGAGAGAGAAAGTGCATCTTTGGAGCTGTGGTCCTTCACGCTGGCACGAACGACACCAGGCTGAGGCAGATGGAGATCCTGAAGAAGGACTTCAGGAGCCTGGTTGAGAAGGTCCGCAGCACATCACCCACGACAAGGATCATCGTATCCGGACCGCTTCCCACATTCCAGCGAGGAATCGAGAGGTTCAGTAGATTGTTTGCTTTTAATGAATGGTTACAATCTTGGTGTCAACAACAGAGATTACCCTTTGTTGATAATTGGAATGTTTTCTGGGAGCGTCCTAGGCTCTACCACACCGATGGACTGCACCCTAGCAGAGCTGGAGCAGCAGTCCTCTCAGACAACATCTCCAGGACACTACGAACCATCTGACTGGCGGTAAGTCGTGTCTTAGATTCCAAACACAATAGCCACATTGCAACTCACCATACTGATAGATGCGCACACATTGCTTGTCCTATAGAAACTGTGTCTGTTCCCCGAATAGTGAGAAAAAAGATTTGTTTTGTTAAAATCCCTCGAAACAATCTAATAACTATAAAACCAGAAAAAGGCCAAATAAGTAATAAAAAAACCTTTCTAAAGTTTGGGCTTCTCAACATCAGATCCCTTGCGCCTAAAGCACTGATTGTTAATGAAATTATCTGTGATTGCTGTCTTGACGCACTCTGCCTTACTGAAACCTGGCTCAGACCAAATGAATATATTGGTTTAAATGAGTCTACTCCGTCAGGAGCTATAAGCACGAACCCCGTCAAACTGGTCGTGGTGGTGGTGTCGCAACTATCTACAGTGATGTTCTCACCGTTACTCAGAAAACAAGGCCCAAGTTCAACTCGTTTGAAGTGCTTATCATTAATGTTGCACTCAGCGAAATACATAATAAACCCTTGCTACATTTTGTTCTGGCCACCGTGTACAGACCCCCAGGGCCATATGTCGATTTTCTTAAAGAGTTTGGACATCTGCTATCAGACCTATTGGTTAACTCTGACAAAGTGCTGATAGTAGGAGACTTTAACATTCATGTAGACGATGCTAACAACGCTTCAGCAATCGCATTTGTAGATTTGCTAAATTCCTTTGGGGTTAAACAAAATATAAATAGACCAACTCACCGCTTTAATCATACGCTAGATTTAATTATATCCCATGGTATAGATGTCTCTAATATAGACATTCTACCTCAAAGTGATATCATCACAGATCATCATCTCTTAGTATATACTCTAGCTGTAGAACAGCGTAGCTGTGCCTCCCCACGTTATCAATTCAGTAGAAATATTAATCCGACTACTAAAGACAAATTCACAAGTAATCTGCCGGATCTGTCCCAATTTCTTATCAGACCCCTAAGTGCAGACGATCTAGATGAAGTGACTAGCAGCATGGGCACTATGTTTACCAGTACATTAGACACTGTTGCTCCCATCAGATTAAAAAAAGTCAGAGATAAAACACTTGCACCATTAGTCACACCCGCACCCTAAAGAGAGCAACCCGTAACCTCGAACGAAAATGGAGAAAAACTCAATTAGAAGTTTTTAGAATCGCGTATAAAGGTAGTATGTGCAGCTATAGACGGGCTCTAAAAGCGGCTTGGGCCGAGCATCTGAGCCAACTGATAGCAAGAAACCAAAACAATCCCAGGTTCCTATTTAGTACAGTGGCTAGCCTAACAAAGCCTAAGATGCCTGCAGGGAGTATCCCATCACAGCTTAGAAGTGAAAACTTCATGAACTTCTTCAATTAAAAGATTGATATTATCAGGAAGAAAATAATGGAAATTCAACCTCTAACAACATCTCATGATCCAGTTCAGTCTAAAGCTTCACTAATAGATTTTCAATGCTTTACAGGTGTAGGGCAGGAAGAGCTGTATAAACTTATCACCTCGGCTAAATCAACAACATGCTTGCTGGATCCAATCCCAACTAGATTTTTAAAAGAAGTGATAAATATAACTGGAGCGCCCCTTCTAAACATTATCAACTCTTCATTATATCTAGGTCATGTCCCTAAACCTTTCAAGTTGGCAGTTATTAAGCCTCTTCTTAAAAAATCTAATTTAGACCCAAATGATATAATAAATTACAGGCCAATTTCAAACCTTCCGTTTATATCAAAGATATTAGAAAAGATAGTATCAGTCCAAATATGCACATTCTTGCAGGAAAACGATATCCTCGAGGAATTTCAGTCAGGTTTCAGGCCCCATCATAGTACAGAAACTGCACTAGTTAAAATTGCAAATGACTTGTTTTTAGCTTCTGACCAAGGCTGCATCTCAATTCTTGTCTTACTTGATCTTAGTGCTGCATTCGACACTATAGATCATGATATTCTCATAGATCGCTTACAAAATCACATTGGTATTCAGGGACAGGCTTTAAAATGGTTTAGATCCTACCTGTCTGATCGATTCCATTTTGTAGATCTGAATGGAGAACAGTCTGGTGTAATGCCAGTGAAATATGGGGTGCCACAAGGGTCAGTTTTAGGACCTCTGCTGTTCTCAATATACATGCTTCCCTTGGGTGACATCATTAGAAGACATGGGATTAGTTTCCATTGTTATGCTGATGATACTCAGTTATACATTTCCACAAAACCAGATGAAATACCCAAATTGTCTAGACTAACTGAGTGTATTCAAGATATAAAAGATTGGATGACTGATAATTTTCTTTTACTAAATTCAGATAAGACAGAGGTATTACTTATTGGCCCAAAAACCAGTTCATACCAGCTCTCACAATTCAGCTTACGTTTAGAAGGATGTACTGTTACCACCAGCTCGACAGTGAAAGACCTGGGTGTAATATTAGACAGTAACTTATCCTTTGAAAATCATATCTCCAACATCACAAAAACATCCTTTTTCCACCTTAGAAATATTGCCAAGCTTAGGAACATTTTATCTGTATCTGATGCAGAAAAGCTGGTTCATGCATTCATGACTTCCAGACTGGACTACTGTAATGCATTACTGGGTGGCTGTCCTGCATCCTCAATTAACAAGCTACAGTTAGTCCAAAATGCAGCCGCCAGGGTTCTCACTAGATCCAGAAAATATGATCATATAACTCCAATATTATCATCCCTGCACTGGCTACCTGTTCAGTTGAGAATTAATTACAAAATAGCATTACTTACTTACAAGGCTCTAAACAGTCTAGCTCCCACATACCTAACCAGTCTTCTGATACGTTACAATCCACCACGCTCCTTAAGATCAGAAAACTCCGGATTACTGGTAGTTCCCAGAATATCAAAATCTACAAAAGGAGGTAGGGCATTTTCATATTTAGCTCCAAAGCTTTGGAATAGCCTTCCTGACAGTGTTCGGGGCTCAGACACAGTTTCCCAATTTAAAAGTAGACTCAAGACGCATCTCTTTAATCTGGCATACACATAATTAATTTCTTTACCTCATACTCCAGTACATCTATCGTGAATGGCAACCACGCTAATTCTTTTCACCTGCTCTTTATTTTTCCACCCATCCCGAGGCATCTGGAGATTGTGCCAGCTTCAGTAGACAGAGGCCAACCCTGCGAGGTTCCTGAGGCATACAGAGAAGGACCTGCTCCAGCTGAATTCTTCTTCATGTTGGTTTGGATCTACACATGCTGCTCCTGAGCTCCCAGTGATCCAGACCCTCATCGGCCCTCTGCACCTGCTGACTCATCCCTGAGCTGAACTGGACTTTGTGTTAATTTAAATAACTTCTGTTATATCGAACTTTCATCTGCATAACACACATGATGTTATACAATTTCTGTTATCTGTCATCACCCAGATGAGGATGGGTTCCCTGTTGAGTCTGGTTCCTCTCAAGGTTTCTTCCTATTGCCATCTCAGGGAGTTTTTCCTTGCCACTGTCGCCGTCACCCTTGGCTTGCTCATCAGGGACAATCTCATTATCTAGACACATTTTTCTTACACATATATACATTTCCATAAGTCTTCTTTTCATTTTCTTTTCATTTCTGTGAAGCTGCTTTGAGACGATGACCATTGTTAAAAGCGCTATAGAAATAAAATTTAATTTAATTGAATTGAATCTTTAACCTCTCTAATGAGACTTGCTTTTTCTTTACACGCGTGCACACACACGTGTGTTATAATACACAAACGCTGTACACACACATACAAACACAAAATAAAAGATGTTTTACGCAGACACACACACACACATGTGGTCACAGTGTTATAGTAAACAGTACATGCGTGCTCAGATGTTGATTATACCAGTCAAGTCAATTTTATTTATATAGTGCTTTTAACAATTGACATTGTCGCAAAGCAGCTTTACACAATAAAAAGAAGTAAGTTTGTATGCAATGTGTATGAATCAAAATGATAAGATTGTCCCTGATGAGCAAGCCGAGGGCGACGGTGGCAAAGATAAACTCCCTGAGATGGTAATAGGAAGAAACCTTGAGAGGAACCAGACTCAACAGGGAACCCATCCTCATCTGGGTGATAACGGATAGCAGGGATTGATCAGCATAATAATGTGTAAGACTGGAAGTTCAGTATAACAGGAGATGTGTTAAAATTAAAATTAAAAGGAGTCCAGTTTGTTCCTGGAGGCTCAGGTAGACTGTAGGAGATTCCAGTCCTGAGCTATCGAACAACTGAAGTCACAGGTCCCCAGAGCATCAATCGATGACAGGACAGCCTTCATGGAAACCATCCCCAGCCACCATGCATCCATGCGACGAGATCTCCAACCAGAAGCAGGACTCCAGGACGGGTTAGATGGGTCCAGAGGGCAGAGGGGTCTGGATCACTGGCAACTCAGGAGCGAAATGTATAGCTCGACAGAGAGACAGAGAGAGGGAAAGAAGAGAGGAGAGAGAGAGAAAGAGGAGAGAACAGAAAATAAGGAGAGATGGCCGTTAGGTATGGTCACAGTCAACATGTATAAGGTGAATGTATATTTAGTGCAAAGTGCAAGCAGGCACTCCGACAGGACTAACTATAACAGCATAACTAAAAGAGAGAGCCAGAAGGAAACACAGACATGAGGGCTCCCTGTGATGTAAAGCAACGAATCACCTCACCGTCAACAAACCTGAGTGATCAATGAGAGTGGGGAAGACAGCATCTAAACATACCAGTTCACCAGAATACTCTGTCCATGAGTCCCCCAGATCAGCTCCTTTACCTAAGGTTAATCTATTTACAAAAATGCTTGGCTAAATAAATAGGTTTTTAGCCTAGACTTAAACACTGAGACTGTGTCTGAGTCCCGAACATTAATAGGAAGACTATTCCATAACTTTGGGGCTTTGTAAGAAAAAGATCTGCCCCCTGCTGTAGTTTTAATAATACGTGGTACTGACAGGCAGCCTGCATTCTTTGATCAAAGTAGACGTGGTGGATTATAAGACACTAGCAGTTCACTCAAATACTGTGGCGCGAGACCATTTAATTCTTTAAATGTCAAAAGTAGTATCTTAAAATCTATGCGAAATTTCACAGGGAGCCAATGCAGTGTAGATAAGATGGGGGGTGATGTGCTCGTATCTTCTGGTTTTAGTGAGGACTCTCGCTGCTGCATTCTGTATTAACTGAAGCTTGTGTATACATCTAGTAATCAGACTGTAAGGCGTTACAATAGTCCAACCTAGAGGTGATAAAAGCATGAACTAGTTTTTCTGCATCATTTAGTGACAATATGTTTCTTATCTTGGCAATATTTCTAAGGTGAAAGAAAGCTATCTGGGTAATATTATCTACATGTGCTTCAAACGAAAGGCTGGAATATATAATCACACCAAGGTCTTTTACTGTTGCATTTGATGGAACAGAAAGACCATCTAAAGTTACAGTGTGATCAGAAAGCTTACTTCTAGCTACTTGTGGTCCTATGACCAGAACTTCTGTCTTATCAGGATTAAGCAGAAGAAAATTAATTAACATCCAATCTCTTATGTCCTGCACACACTGCTCAATTTTAGCAAACTGGTTTTTCTCATCTGGTTTAGCTGAGACATATAATTGTGTGTCATCAGCATAACAATGAAAACCAATACCATGATTACGAATTATGTTGCCCAGAGGAAGCATGTAAAGGGAAAAAAAACTGAAACTAAAACTGCCTAAAACTGAACCCTGTGGAACACCAAACTCCACTTCAGAACATGAGGAATGGTCACCATCTAAATCTACAAACTGATAACGATCAGTCAAATAGGATCTGAGCCACAAGAGGGCAGTTCCCTTAATTCCTACTACCTTTTCTAATCTGTGAAGGAGAATACTATGATCAATGGTGTCAAAAGCTGCACTGAGGTCCAGTAACACAAGTATAGTGACGCAACCCTGATCAGAGGCCCATAGGAGGTCGTTTACTACTTTAACAAGTGCTGTCTCTGTGCTGTGATGAGGCCTAAATCCTGACTGATACAGTTCATTTATGCTATTTCTGTGTAGATGTGAACATAGCTGCTGTGATACTACCTTTTCCAAAATCTTGGAGATAAAGGGAAGGTTTGATATCGGCCTGTAATTAGAAAGCAGACAGGGGTCAAGGTCAGGTTTCTTGATTAGCTGTTTAATAACGGCTAATTTAAAGGATTTGGGGACATACCCACTATTGAGTGAACAGTTAATTACTTTCAACAGGGGTTCTATTATTGCTGGTACTATCTGTTTGAGAAAATGTGTCGGTATAGGATCTAAAATACAGGTTGACGATTTTGAAGAAGAGATGAGTGAAATTAGTTCCCTCTCTTCAAGGGGAGTAAAGTATTCTAAGTTCTGATGTGATGTGGTTAGTTCATCTGAATTATTTAAATTGTCTGGTTTCAAAGCCTGAATTTTTTGCCTAATATTTATGATTTTGTTATTGAAAAAGTTCATGAAATCCTCACTATTGCATGATGTTGTTGTGGATATTTCTGCAGTGGTCTTGTTTTTAGTTAATTTAGCTACAGTATTAAATAAAAATCTCGGGTTGTTTTTATTTTTTATAAGAGTGGAGAGATATGTTGATCTAGCGTCACTGAGAGCTTTTTTATAGTTCAGGATGCTCTCCTTCCAAGCTATTTGGAATACTAACAATTTAGTTTGGCGCCATTTACGTTCAAATTTTCGAGCGGTTTGTTTTAAAGCACATGTGTGGTCATTATACTAAGGAGCGAGTTTCTTATCTCTAATCATTTTCCTTTTAATTGGAGCTACATTATCTAAGCTATAACGAAGTGCTGACTTTAGATATTCATTTGCCTGTTCGAGTTCTGTGAAGTCAGATGGCGATCCAATCAAAGTTGATAACTCTGGAAGATTACTGATAAAGCTCTGCGTGGTATTTGATGTAAATGTACGTTTAAGGTGGAAGCGCGGTGCTGTGCATACATTATTACTATGACACGCTTTAATCGAGACAAGGTAGTGATCTGAGATAACTTCAGACTGTGGAATTGTGATTATATTTTCTATACTAAATCCGAAGGATAATTTTAAATCTAAAGTGTGACCTGCTTTATGAGTGGGTCCTACTACACACTGATTTACTCCTACTGAGTCCAGTATGGACAAGAATGCTGTTCTCAGAGGGTCTTCTGGATTCTCCAAATGAATATTAAAGTCTCCAGCAATTAACGCTTTGTCTACAGAAACAACAAGGTTTGAGAGGAAATCTGCAAATTCACAGAGAAACTCCGAGTACGGCCCTGGGGGTCTGTAAATGATGATTAGCGGGATCGACTGAGCTGACTGTATGTTACTATAGAGAACTTCAAATGCATTAAATTTAAAAATGTGTTTTTGTACGAGAGACAGATTATCGTTATAAATAACTGCGACTCCTCCTCCTCTACCAGTTAGCCGAGGCTGGTGTATGTAGCTGTATCCAGGAGGACTAGCTTTATTTAGAGCTACATACTCATCCTGTTTAATCCAGGTTTCTGTTAAACATAATATATCAAACTCCTGATCTGTGATAATTTCATTAACAATAACTGCTTTAGATGCGAGAGATCTAATATTTATAAGTCCTAGCTTCAGATCAGAGATGCCGGCTGCGCATTCAGTGTACTCTGAGCTTGTGGTATCTATGTTAATTAAATTAGTAAAACAGACTTTCTGAGTCACTCTAAATCCATGTTTATGTTTAGCTCGGGGAACAGACACAGTCTCAATATGATGAACCCTGAGTGACGACTCTATGCAGCCAGCAGATGGTTGGTTTAGCCTGTCTGTCTGCTCCCTGGCCTGGGCTCTGGATTGTCACCGATTAACTAGGCCTCTTCTGAGACTATGTGCTATACTGCAAGAAATGAGAGCAGCACCTTCCCGAATGGGGTGGACACCGTCCCGCCCTAACAGGCCAGTTTTGCCCTCAAAGGTCTTCCAATTGTCTATGAATCCCACGTTGTTTTCAGAGCACCACTTGGACATCCAGCGGTTCAGCGACCATAATCTGCTGTAAGCTATGTCGCCACGTCTCATTGGGATGGGACCAGAGCAAACTACTTCTTCGGACATCGCCTTCGCTATTTTAAACACCTCTGTAAAGTTATGCTTGCTAACCTCTGACTGACGAAAGCGTATATCGTTAGCTCCAGCATGTACCACTATCTTGGAGAACCTATGCTGTCCTAGAGCCCTAAGATTACCTGCTATGTCCGGTGCTCTGGCTCCCGGGATACACCTGACCACTGCCTAAAGTCTAGATGCGCTCCTCTAATGCTGATATCTTCTCCGTCAAGGTGCTAACTAACACACACTTATCAAATAAAATTATCACTAATGACGGAGGAAGAATGTCTAAATATCCTGCACTCCACACACTGAGCGAGCTGAATGGTAGACATAATAACGTACCTTTGTGCCGGAGTTGTGATTATTTGCTGATGGATTTGCTTGTTGTTGGTCAGATGATAGGCACGTTCTCTCAAAAAGCGCAAAAAAATCGAATCCAGTAGTGTTAAAGCGTAAAAACTAGTTTTGTTATTTAGTAAAAACGGGAAAAATATATAATTATAAAAAACTAAACAAAATATAATCTAAAACGCTGTTACAAACAGACGAGGAACTTTTGCGGGAACAATGCGAAAAACAGGAAGCTACGTCACCAAATAGAAAGTCAGACCCTAAGTACCAGTAAGAGCACTAAGACCCAGACCCAGCAGAGGAGACAATTACCCACAATTCTACAGCGCAAGAGAGATCCAAACAAGAAGCCCATGTGTGCAACATGATACTTGGTATTCGTAAACCAAGACTTGTTCATTTTCCAAGTCAAAATTGACTTAAAATCTTTGGTCTTCCGGATCGCTCGCAAACCGCGTTACTTGCAATCTGAGGTTCCAAGGTTTAACTGTACTACAAAATGCAAAAAGTATTTGCGGAGACTCGAGGTTATCCTGCACTTTGATTTTATAGGCAGTAGTCAGATTTTGGAAAGCACCCCTGAGGGGAAATCCATATTAAAACAGTTTGGATGAAGTACAAGCAATTACCACCAAGCAGAGGAGGTTACTTGTGAGACTTTTTATATCCCATCTGCTGGAAAACAGTGGCGAAATGTGAGTGAGCTACATTTAAATTAGCCTGTGAACATACAGTAGCTACCAAATGTTTTATGTTTTATTATGTTTACCATAATTATTTTGTTTATAGTGAGTTTTAGTGTGTGAACATGAAAATAACTAAATGAACTCTGTGAAGTCTGAGTAAGATCACACTAGCCTCTGCAATAACTTACCATATTGCTGTTTTTCCCATAACAGGCCGTCCTCAGACACCAAGAAGGCACTTACCATGGCATTGGTGTACGAATTTCCTTGTCTGAACGATAATACAGGCAGTGGCTATGTAAGTAGAATCAGCTTTACATAAAAATATATATATATATATATGTTTTAATTACCATCTACATGGTTAGCATACAGATGAAAGGAAAATTTGAATTATTGTTAAAGAAAAAACAAAAGTAATACTAATCATTGCTAATTAATCAAGAAAGTTAACTAAATGCAAGAACTATTATCCAAATTAGTCAGTATCAGTATTTAAGAGCATGAATAACATTTAGAAAGCAAAATATTCAGGTAAAATTTTTGATGGGTCTTAAAAAAATCACTTGCAGTCACTTCTTGTACAAAAACATACATGCCTCACATATCCTGGTCACTTTTATTTCAAAGGGAGCTTAGTACACACCTGGTCGAAAATACAGGCCTGCTACAGGTTTTCTGGAAGAGCACCTGAGGAACGTTAAGAAAAGGATGAGAAAGCTAAAACAACCCATTACCTGATGTAGTACCACTACGGTCCTGCTATGGTTCTAGATGACCTGGTTGTCATTTTCATTCAATGTAAGTTAATGACCTCTTGTTGTAATAAAAGTCATTAGTTAAAATGTGAAAGAATCAGTAAAAGAGATAATTTATTGAAATTCATTATACAGTTGCCATGAAAGAATCATGCAAAAGGTAACATTGGAGTCAATGGTGACTGCCTTTTCTTTTGGAGCCAGGCGTTTGTGGTCTTAACTGCATTTTTGGCAGTCCAAAATATAGTTTTCCTGTCTGTAACAGTCCACACAGTTCACAAATGTCAGATTCTTCTGCTTGCACAGACAAATGGGCATGCACAAGGTTGACTGTGACAGTAAGAGTTTATACAATACTTTCATATTATCATTCTTATTTAACAGAAGATGCTGTATCTCCAGAAAAAAATGAAGGAGATGGTTGACTGGTTGAAGGTCAACAAATATCCCATCTCTGAAGTTGAAAATTATATAAAGGAAACGGCTGTTTACAGAGGCAAGTGAATCCGCAGTAATGGGTCTAAAAGCATTCCAGAAATTCTGGAAGAGTTCCCCAGGCTCGTAGACAATCCTGGCATGGTAAGATTTTTTCTATTATACTTTTTTTTATGAGATTTGAAATGGTCTTGTTTCTACTGGGAGATAAAGTGTGTATTTAAGTGATGCTATCTTTGACATTTAAACATTTTTTTTTATTTGTTTGCTCAATCTGTTGACCTGGCATAAATAGTAAATGTGCCTTTTTGATTATAGCCTGAAGTATTATAGTTACTCATTTAACATTTCACAATTCTGCATTTGGACTATACCAAAGGCGAAGAATGGTATATTCATATCCGATGTATTGGTAAAATTGGACATCCTACCCTAACAGTTGTCCTTAACTCTGGACTGTCTAATTTCCTTTGAACTAACATAACTAACTGACTTATTAACACCTAAGTAACAACCTTTATTAAAGGAAAAACCTCAAGCCATGACTCCAAAAGTGAGGGGATCTGGGGGCATGGTTTGGGTCAACTTGTCTTCTTAAAACAGAGGTCTCTAATTCTTGTTCCTGGAGGTCCAGGATGTCTGAATGTTTTTAGCAGTTCCAAAGACTTTGATCAGCTAGTTCAGGTAGGATTGGAACTAAACTCTGCAAGTCTGTGGATTTTATTGGAGACCTCTTTCTTAAAAGGAAGGATCAGTGCAAATAAATACAAAGTTGTTTTGATGTATCACCTTTATTATGCGATGAGGCCATTCTATCTTCATAGAAGTGGTCTTTTTCTAGATCACAATTAAAACCAATCATAGGGCACAATATATCACTAAATGATTTGAGTATGTTAAATTAGATTGATTTTAAATGCAATGACCTTCAAAGTCATAATATTTTAATCTAATTGAACACCTGTGTGAAATAACTATTCATTCATCATCTGTACCCCTTGACAAAGACATTTTATTTTGTTTTTTAATTTGTCACCTGTTTGTATGTCTAACTGATCAAATGAACACTTAGTACCGTCTTCTTTACTAACAGGTGCGTACTGAATGACCATTTTATTTCTTTAAACTGTATTCATTTACTTACATTTGTTTCATATGTTTACAAAATTATCAGATTTTACAAGATTTCAGACAGCTTTATCCTGCAGCAGAGAGAAAACTGTTTGAAAATTGGCCTACTATAAGTGAGAGAATTCTTGTGTATGCCCAGATAGAGGGGAAACTGCAATTTGTACTGGAGGACCTGACACCAGGTAAGCTATTTCTATGTTACATCATAATTTTGTTTTTGCATTACTACTTCATAAATATGAATTGTTATATACAGCAAACTATTTGCATGTAATTTACAAAAGAGGAGGAAAGGTCTTCAGGCCCACCACTGAGGAGGCCCAGAGGTCATTTATTGACATGCAACCCGTAAGTTTGTGCTTTAGGGTTTCTACTTTAATAAGGGTTTATGTTTATAGTGTTTGATATGTTTCACACAATAGCTTCCTGTATGTTTAAAAAAGTTCAACATGCAGAAACAAGAGTGACTATTAGTCATAAAAGCCTCGTGTCCCAGAAAATGTCCTAGAAATTAGGGATGTGCATGTTGTGAAGGGAAAACAGTCACGTCAAGTGCTTCAGTTTATATGTGTTCATTCATTCTTTAGTTTCACCACTTTAATTGATATTTCTTTTAAATATTTACTGCATTTTTAATAACATTGATGGTGGGTTTTTATATTCTAACAGACTTCATTTTTTACTAATTTTTTTATAGTTGAATCAACATACATTTTTGTGACTAGTGTTAATTGTCACTTTAGTTTTAATTGTTGCCATGACGCACTAATCGTAATGTCCTGTAGACGAATGTACAAAAATGCTTGCAGTTGTTTTTTGATACATTCACAAAAATGCTTGTCAGTTATATTGCAATACTAAGAGATGGTGTGTAATCAACAGGTGGGGACCAACATGGTGGAATATTTGCAGAATATGGAGACGACTGGAACCTTGTTCCAAGTTTTGTGCCTTTCAGATGAGACAAGGAGGACCTGCCAGACTTTTGCCATTGTTGGAGGCAATGCTTTGGAGACAGACTCTTTGGTGGAGGCTGTAGACATTTGTTTTAAATGTTTTTTTTGTCTTTGATGTCTTCCTAGCTGGGAATTTCTCCAGCATTCTGTGTATGAGATCAGTGGACACGAGTCCTCATGTGTTACATTTCTGAGAACAACAGTTTTTTCAGCCCACATGTAATTCATAATAATTTTAAAAAGTTTTGTTGCAGGGCTTTTTGTTCTGGATGTTATTTTGATTATTGTTGAAAATTATGAAATAAAATAGTAATAGGCAAACTAATATTATTTAAATATTAGTAAATAAAGAGTTTTACTATTCATAGTTTTATAGAAAAAATATTAAAATGATGAATATTTATGTGGGTGTTAAAAATTTTGTGTTAAAAATGTATATAAAAAGTGTAAAACATTTTACATATAAAATAAATGCAATTCAAATTAGATTTTACATGGTACACTCAGTTTTATTGTTTTACAGACCGTGTTTGTTACATTTATTTCATATTTACATTGTCACTGTGGGATTATATGGATCTGTCAGACATTTTTGCACTTCACATTTTCTTATTTTGTGACAATCTCTTAAAATTATGTGAAGTTTTTGTAGTTTTGAAAACAAAATGGTTTTATCTACTAAATCAACCGGAATGCGTCAACCCAGCAAAAGTGTCAATTTTACCCACTGGTTGGGTCAAATAAAATAACCCAGCACTTTAGTAATGCTTAACCCAGCAAGAGTGTCAGATTTACCCACTGGTTGGGTCAAATGAACAACCCAGAATTCTGGGTTAAATGGTACAACCCAGCCCTTGGGTCAAAACAACCCAGTGCGCGTTCTGTCCAATAGCCACCCAGCAGCTGGGTTAAGGTTGAGTTGTTTTTTAACCCAGCAGTTTTTAGAGTGTACTTAAAGCAAAAACTGTTTAAGTAGTACAGAAGGGAGAGAAATGATTCACAAGGCCCTGCCCTACACATTTTTTTTTGTGTGTGTGCGTGTGTGTGACCTTCTCCCACAGTCAGAAGTTGTGTATTAAGTGTTGAAATAAGTGACCTTTTTGTTACTGGTTTTAGATGTTTTCTTAGGACCTTTATGTCCTGCATCATATTTAACTGTTTTTAGTGATTAAACAAATAATTTTGCAAGACAAATCACATAGCAATTTCTTTTGCCTTGCTGCCTAATATTTTTTCATATTTCACTGCTAAGTGGGTTGGCACACACTAAAAAATGCTGGGTTGTTTTTACTACCCAAACGCTGGGTTGCCTCTGTTGGGTAATTTTTCTGGGTTATTTACAGTGAGTTGGGTACTTTTTGTTTAACCCAGCTTGCTGGGTTGGAGTTGGGTTAGCAAGTGACAGCTAACATCACAGATAAGACCGCCCCTCCCCCAAACTTCACCGGTGTACTCAGTGGCTGTGTCAGCTTCGTGTCTTTTTTTCTTCCTCCTCACGCATTTAAGAGGAAATGTAAATGTTCAATATAAGGTCTGTATACACACTTTCACTCACCTATGACTGAATTTGTTCACTGTATGTAACATTTATTACTGTTACCGTGTTACACTCAAACTTTCAGCCTGGTCTGTGCTATAGCTTGCTAGTTTATCTGACAATGGCTGCTAACTAGCCAAACCAACGAACCCCACCTGTGTATGAAAGAGACTGCAAAAATGTCTGAGCTTTTTAGCTTTCTTTGTAGAATGCTTGCAGGGTGTATGAAGGTGGTGAAGTGATGAATGAAAGCTAAACTGTTAACTGTAGTGCCAGCATGACGCTAGCATTTAGCTATGTTGTTAGTGTTAGCAAACACATATAAAGTAGCTGAGGTGTTACAAAACACTAATCATCTTACAAATATGCATACTAGCCAACCCTCTCGAATTTTTCCATAAACTTTTACTTTCTTTCTTTCTAAGGTTGGAACCAACACCGTGGAATATCTGTCAGTCAAGGCCGTACACCTACATCCTGATGTTGGGAGATAATGACCAGCACTGCTCTCAGGCATTAGTGCTTCTCAGTAATAGTATCGTAATGATGTCGCTGTTGAACTTGTTTTGTATTATCTGATCTTGTGCTTTTGAAAAATAAATATTTTTTCTATGTTTTGTACAATTAATTGTTTTCTTTTGTAACAGACCAGTATATCAAAGTAATTAAACTGTTTAAACTGTTTTACCCATAGACATGTAAAACATAAAAATAATAATAACCTATTTGTGAGGTAGAATTAACTCAGCATTATAGTTAAATATGACCTAGAATTTGGATTGAATATTTTACCCATCTTGCTGGGTTAAATAAGTAACCCATTTTGCTGGGTTAAATTAACCCAGCATGTAGTTGGTCCAATATTTATCCAGCAGCTGGGTTAAAAACAACCCAGTTTGTTTCAGGGTTTTTAATAACCATGCTATAAATTAATTGACCATCATAAATAAGAAAGGATGTTTGAGTTTAACACCAAATACAGCAGCAATAAATTAATTAATACATTTTTACTTATTTCTTTTTCCTGTAATTTTACTGTAACTGGATTTTTCTTTCAGAATGATTACATAAAATTTAAGCTTTTTCTTTAGATAAAGCCTTTTGTTGTTCTATTGATATACTTTGTACATTAGTTAGTACATTAATTGCAGTATGCTTCCTTTTATGGAGGATGATAAATTAGTGAACTACAGCAACATACATTACATAAATTAGTGAACTAAGACGTTTAAACAAAACAAAAAGAGATAGAAAAGAAATATATAAACTACCATTGTGAGGTCATTACATAATGTTCCTGTGTCAAAGTCTGTCATTTTGTTAGAGCTGTACAAAGATACAGTGTTACAATATTAAAGTGTAAAGTGTTACAATATAAGAAGTTCCACAAAACACAAAGTGTTCTGCATTTACAGGTGCACAGTGACAGAGTTAAATAGATGAAAGTACTCAGGCATATACTCTGGAGATTTAATGTGAAAACGGTGGCAGCTAGGAAAACAAATTAGAATTAGAGCTTGCGAGTCTATTAAAACAAGAGACAAGCATAAGTGCACATTAAGAACTACTCACCGCCTCAGGTTTCTGTGGCTTTTCTGTGGCTCCTTTTCTCTGTGGAACTAAAACAAAAAGATTACAGGAAAACCACACAAAGACCACTACTTGTGGTTTGACTCCTACCACCCACTGCAGCACAAGGTAAGAGTCATCAGGACACTGCACCACAGGGCAGAGAACATCCCCACATCCACTGAAGCTAAACAGAAGGAACACAAGCATCTGAAGGCAGCACTCAAGACCTGCGGATATCCTAAGTGGACCTTCAACAAAATAACTTCCATATCCAAAAGAAGGATGACAAAGAGAGCTGAGACCCAGACGCAATGGGGAAAAAAAAATGTCATCCTGTACTTTTACCGTCGCGCCTCACCGCGACAGCATTTGTGTTTGTGCGTTTGATGGCTTTTACCGCTGAGTGGCGCTATATAACTGTAGACCGACGCCTCAGGTCCTAGATCATTCTCTCAAGGATTAATGAGACCTCCTTTAGAGCTGCACGTAGTAGAGGATAAAATCAAGTGTAACATTGTAGTTCAACAAATTCATAATCACAGTACTAAAATTACAGTACAAATGTATGATACAATTTTATTAGCATCGAATTTAAGCAAAGTAAACGTTAACACAGTGAGCCTTTAGATTTTATCATGTGTAATTAGAAAGGCTAGACATGTACAGTTTTGGGTCATCTTATATTTTGTTTTCTTTAAATTTGTAGGAGATAAAACTGAAATAAATGAAACTAAATCACCATAAAATTAAAACATTGTCAGGACGTGCTACTGCGTCAGCAGATGATGATGTCATCTTTTCTTATAAAAAATAAAGAAAATTGTGTATAGAGTGATTAAAACAATACAATTCATGTTATGATAAGGAAAATCTAAAATTTCTTCCATTCCACGGATTAAAAATGGTAACAATGTCAATCTGGAATCCAGAAGATGAAATTTACACAAATTTAAAAAGAGGTCTGAAGCACTGCAGGTCTTCAGAAGAGCCTCAGATCCAAGAGGGTCTTAAAGTGGGGAGGGGTGCATTTTAGTTTCTCTGAATGTATAGGTGAGAACAGCTGATTCACATGTTTGCATTTGAATGTTGTCTGACATTGTAAAGCATACACAGTAATACTAAAACAACAACAACCCAGGATAAATAGGAACAAGTGGCCCTGATTATACAGCATAAATACTATTTAGTACAACAAAATTCCTCCGCGCTCATCTATTTTTAGGCGTGCCAACTGCCACTTTTTAGTGATACATTTTCAATACAAATCTTATAATGCCCACATGACTATTTATCTTAACTGTTTAAACCGTTAAACTGTTTCATTTTACTACTAATAATATTAAAAACAAGAACAATCATTTTTATTTTATATTATTGATTAAATTTGGGCTGATAAAACTGTTGTCCTCAAAAATTTAACAGATGAGGACTCATGTCCATCAATCTGATATACACTATGCTGGAGAAACTCCCAGGTGGGAAGACACTGCGTTGTGCAGTTCAAAGACAAGAAAACCTTTAATTTGATTTAATTGAATGGAAAACAAATTTTAGATTATGTATTGTATGAAATATGAATTATTGGTGCACCCACTGCTGTGGCGACAACGAGATGACATGATTATCTTCATCATTAACAAATGGGACATAAGGATCATGTCTGGAATCACTTTTAATTCTTGTCTGACAGCTTTGCAATTTACACAACAAATGTTCAAAGTGGATTCAACTAAGTGAGTGGTGGATTCAGCTAAGTAGGTGAGAGATCGATAACCTTAAATGAAAAACCAGAAAAAGGGTACATCACCATTACTGATAAATAACAGTTCAATGACTACTTCTAAAAAATAACAGTTAAATAAAATTTAAACAAATACAACAGAATTATTTAACTAAGCTTAACACATACCTGTTAGGAAACTCCACTAGAGGTCACTGTTCATTTCTGTCTGTTTTGTAGTTTTTGTTGGTCGACTCAGTTTCCCAGAAGGCACCTCGGTCAGGTGATAGGGCTCACCTGAGCCGAGGTGGCTCATTAAACATCTTATAAATAGCAGTTTGTTCTGGGAAACTGGGTCGAGCATTGTTTGTATGTACCGTCATGTGGGCATACCTTTTTGTTTGTTTTTGTTTCTTTGAAGTTTATATTTTAGTAATATTGTTTTACCTTTTTTTTTCTAGAGGGCTCTATTAGTTTTCTTTAGATTACTTGTGTTTGTGGATTCATGGAGCTGTCCTGTTTCATGTTTAGTTAGGCAGTGTCTCCTCTTGTGTAAGTACTATTCTGTGTGTCCCTAGTGTTGGTCTTCTTGTCTAGTTCTTTGTTTTTTGCCTTCCTTATCTGTTTAGATGTTTGTAGCCACATGCGTGGTTAGCCACTAGTAGGCCTTGACTGCTAGTAGGGTTAGTCCCTGTTAGGGTTAGCCTCCAGTAGACTAGCCTTTAGTGGGATTAACTGTTAGTGGTTCAGGTCGATAGTAGGTTAGCCGCTAGTTTGGTATAGCCTCATGTGGGCCTTTCCTTTTGTGTTCAGTTCCCCCCTATTAGTCCTGTCTCTCCAGTCCTGTCTTGTCTCTAGTTCCCCTATGTGTCTTTAGTTAGCTCCAGCTCCTAGTCCCTGTGTCAGCTCCTAGTCCCTGTGTTAGCGCTCAGTTCCCTGTGTCCTGTGTATTTCCTGAGCCCTAGTTTTAGTTTGAGTTTGTTGTTTTGGTTCCTTTGTTTGTTTATGTTCTTTATTATTGGTTGTTTGTAAATAAAGACTCTGTTTCAACAACCCCTCTGCCTGCATGCCTACCCTACATGCCCACGGCAACATCAGCCGGTCTAGCCAGTACCACCACCTAGACCATGACAATACCATTCTATTAACCCTTTAAAAACATGTAATACACATCATATTACATTTTTTGTGAATACATGGAAACACTTAAAAAACAATCATAGCATAACATATGTTACTTTCTGTTGGAATGAGCACTATAATAAATAAATTAAATATCAAGTAACTCAAGATTCAAGTGATCAGTCCTCCCTGAGATGACCAGCAGCCGATGCGCTTCCCTGTCTCACATGTTACTGACTGCGGTCTCTTACACACAGGTTTTTATACACAGACCCTATACTATTACATGATAGTTACATCATAGTATAGACTGTGAGGTGGCGATTCTCTGTCACAGATGGTGCTTGTACGTTGAGTGTGTACCCTCCATTGGTTATTAAAGATTTAGCTATTTAGAAAAAATGCCCCATCGATTTCTGAGATTTGAGCTTCAGGAATTCGACAGGGAACAACAGTCATTAATGGAGGTGATGCATATTGTGATGATATCCTCCGAGTGTGTCACAGTTTTTCCCGAAATACCCGAAATAACCCAGAATTTTGACACAGCATAAACAACCCAAAAATGTGTTTACAGAAACAACACACCATTTTTAGAGTCTTTTTTGAGTTATTTTAATGTTTTATTCTGAAAGTCTAGTTTTCCAGTTATTTTTATATTTAAAGTTTGATGTCTTTGAATGTATTTTTTAATAATAAACAGATACAAAGATAGAATATATAACAGTTAATTCTTTGAAAAAATAAAATTGTCAGCTAGTGAACTTGTTTCAATGTTCAACTTCAATGTTTTTTTTTTACTCATTAATGTACAGTAAATATCAATAGCTCTGGTTCAGATTTTTCATGTTTGTTGTATAAAATACACAGATGTGGAAATTACCATGACTGTAGTATTTCTTTGATACAACATATTGTTATGACATTTTTTATGACTTAATTATATTTTAAAACCGAGACGATGCCACATTTCAGGATGCCGAACATCTAACATCCCTCCATCTAGCTGAAATGACGAAACTTCTGCCCCTTTCGGAGAAACTGGCAGCGTGGAAGCTACTGCCAGACATGCAGCGTGGTTTCCACTTCCGTAAAACCGGAACGAGCACCTCTGTTGTGTCAGGAATTATAGACTTTGCTGGGGAAAGTGGCTCTTGAACATGTTCCCCTCCCATACAGAGAGTGAGGCTATTACAGTCGCTATTTCTTGGTTTCCAAGAAAGATGGGGGATTGCGTTCAATTTTGGATCTTCGCGGGTTAAACCTCAAAATGTTGACCGTCAATATGATTGTTTCTCAAATCCAACCAGAGAATTGGTTGGTGACAATCAACCTGAAGGACGCATATTTTCATAAAGAAATATTGCCATAACACGGGAAGTTCCTGAGGTTTGCTTTTGGGGGCGAAGCTTACCAGCATCAGGTCCTTCCATTTGGCTTAGCCCTGTCACCCCGCACATGTACAAAATGTATGGATGCAGCTCTGGCTCCTTTACGACTCCAAGGCATCCGTATCTTGAATTACATACACAGACCAAAGGTTTGGACACACCTTCTCATTCAAAGAGGTTGAATTTGTATTATGGCAAGAAAAAAGCAGCTAAGTGAAGAAAAAAACGAGTGGCCATCATTACTTTAAGAAATGAAGGTCAGTCAGTCCGGAAAAAGTGGGAAAACTTTGAAAGTGTCCCCAAGGGCAGTCACAAAAAACCATCAAGCACTACAAAGAAACTGGCTCACATGCAGACCGCCCCAGGAAAGGAAGACCAAGAGTCACCTCTGCTGAGGAGGATAAGTTCATCCGAGTCATGAGCCCCCACTTCTGTTACGTCCCAGTCTAGGGTTGGGCCGTACAGCAAATGATTGGTTCGGGGTTCTATATTAAACTGTTTGGTGAGTGTGGAACAAAGTGGTGTAATGGAACAAAGAACAAGACAGATATGGAAATTTACAAACAAGTGACGTTTGTATTGCTTGACCAATAGCACATGCACATAAACACACAAACACAACACCAGACTTAGCTTCAGGGTAACGTGTTGCGGCACACATTAGCGTTAACAAATAGCAATTTCCAGAGCCCGTTTTCGGCAGAGGACCAACACAATCAACGATAACCCTTTCAAAGGGTTCAGTTTCAATTGAAATAGGTTTCAAGGGTGCAGGAGGAATGGTTTGATTTGGCTTACCCACGATTTGACATGTGTGACAAGACCTGCAGTATTGAGCGACATCTCTTTTCATACCAGGCCATATGAAATACTTCAAAGCCCGCGAGTAGGTTTTGCGTATGCCTACATGACCAGAACAGGGATGGTCATGAGCCAACATGAGAACTTGGCCACGGAATTCTTGAGGGACTACAACCTGAAATACATCACGCCACCCATCAGAAGAATGAGGGGGTGACCACTTTCGCATTAAAACTCCATTTTCAATAAAATAAGCAATTGGGTGCTTCTCCAGCTCCCCTTTCTCCACTGCAGTCTCCAAACAATGAGTTAGCGAAGGATCTGCCTTCTGAGCCATTGCCAGCTGCACACGAGTTATGTGGAGTTCATCATCTAGTTTGGAAGTAGCCTTGGAAATGTCACTAGATTTCACACAGGGGTTAAGTTGAGGCATGTTTTCCTCAATTGTTTCCTCCTGACATAGGAAAGAGTCAGACAAATCTACCACATCACCCAGTTTCTTTTGCTGAGCACGTGTTAACACACAAGCAGGAAACACAGAAGACATCTGAGCCTCTAACTCTGGACAATCACTTGGTTCAGCTACAACCTCGGGAAGTGACATAATTTGGTTTCCTGCAATATCATTCCCTAGAATGAATGAAATGCCACTGACTGGCAATGCTGAACGGACCGCAACCTTAACAAAACCCGAAAAACCTTTGGTTTCTAAATATACCTTGTGTAAAGGCGCACGAATTACAGTCATGCCAATACCTTGAATTAACACATCACTCCCTAAATAAGAAGATTCTGAACAGGGCAATGCATTCTCCAAAATGAACGATTGAGCAGAACCAGTATCCCTCAAAATTTTAATGGGGTTTCTTGTCTGACCAGCCCCTAATGATACATATCCCGAGGATATGAAAGACTCAAACACAGACTCACCAACAGACTGTGAAACTGACTTATCTAGCAGCTCTGCAGCATTTACCTTTTTGCTAGCAGTTTGCTGACGAGCAACCTTACGCTTTAACATTGGACAGGCGGCAATTAAATGACCCTGTTCGTGACAATAATAACATTCACGGGTTTCAGGCGAAGACCTAACCGGAGAGCGAACCTGAGCAGTTGTGTTATGTGACTTTAATTTGCGTAAGGAAGAGTTAGTATGAGATGCAGGCATATTAAACACAGTCTTATGAGTCAACACAAATTCATCAGCTAAGACAGCAGCTCTAGACAACACATCAATCTTCTGTTCATTTAAATACACCACGAGCTGTTCTGGAAGACAAGACTTGAACTCTTCTAGTAACATCAGTTCTTTAAGCTGCTCAAAACTTCTCACGTTACTAGCCGAACACCACTTTTCAAAGAGCAAGCACTTCTCACGAGCAAATTCCACAAACGTTTGGCTATTTGGTTTGACCAGATTCCTGAAACTTTGCCTGTATGCTTCAGGCACACGCTCATAAGCACGCAGAACTGCAGCTTTAACCACGTCATAATCAAGACTCTGTTCCAAAGAAAGAGCAGAGCATGCTTCTTGTGCTTTCCCTGTTAATTTACACTGCAGTAACAGTGTCCACAAACTTCTTGGCCAATTCAATGTGGTCGCAATTCTTTCAAACACAGCAAAATACGAATCAACCTCCTCTTCTCTAAACAAAGGCACTAGACCCACATGTCGGCTGACATCGAAAACAGGCTGGCTTACCGATGAGGACTGGAGTGGAGCAAGTGGTGACGTCAGGGCACTAGAGACATCAGCCCCAACAGGACTAGGGGAGACTGCTGCGGGAGAACCAAACTTTCGTGGCAGCGGCACAGGCTTCCGACTCTGAGCAGCCAGCTCAAGCTTCTTCTCCTCAGCGGCCAACTCCCTTTCCCGAATGCGCAGCAACTGCGTCTCGTACTCCTGCCGTTTAATTTTCAATTCCAGCTCCTTCAGTGCCAGTTGCAAAACAGGGTCCACTGAATCGGTCGGGTGTTCAGGTCGAACAGCCCCCAATTCCTCCCCATGTCCTGCTACTGTTCTAGTGGGATAGGCCCTTGGGAGAGGTTGAGTAGCAACTCCCTCAGATACATCCCGCTCAGGTAAGACCTGTTCAGCCACAAGTGCCTCATAGACTGTGGCCTTAACCACCTTTTTACTAGCTGATTTGGAAACCGAAATATTAAAGAAATCAGCTATCAGGAGAAGATCATCCTTCCTACATTTATCAAATTCCTCTAAAGTAGGACAAAGAGTGAACATGGTCAAATCAAAGGCAGCCATCTTGAAATGGGAAATTACTCACAACAGCTGAAACTCTCAATATAATGCTATAATTGATAGTCTTTTGTGATAATCCCGGATGAGCCCCCACTTCTGTTACGTCCCAGTCTAGGGTTGGGCCGTACAGCAAATGATTGGTTCGGGGTTCTATTTTAAACTGTTTGGTGAGTGTGGAACAAAGTGGTGTAATGGAACAAAGAACAAGACAGATATGGTAATTTATAAACAAGTGAGGTTTGTATTGCTTGACCAATAGCACATGCAAATAAACACACAAACACAACACCAGACTTAGCTTCAGGGTGGACCCAGGCCAAAATAATAAACAAAAAGGTATCTGTATTTTAGCAGCTTGCTTACCTAGCAAACAAAACACAAACAAAAATACAGATGCCTTCCCTATCTTCCTAAACCAAAAACAGTGAACAAAAAACCCTTTCCCCAAAATAATGGGCAGCCACACCCCTACTACCGGTGAGTGCACAAACATACAGTGAATTCAAACAAACAAACAAAACAAAGACAGTATCTACAAAGAGCTAGCAAACAAACCAAAAGGACAAAGCAAGAATCAAAGTCAAAATGGAAGCCAAAAGTCAAAAACCAGAATACACAATCCAATCTCAAAATTTCACTATCACCACAAAACTCTCCAACACAACCAACACTTCGCCTACACGCCTCCCCGTTCCCGCGTCTCTCTCCGGTTTATAATTGGTTGATGACGTCACTCAGGGCGGAAGCGCACGTGTGGAGGTCAGGCAGTTGCCGGTGTAGTGGCAGTTGGAAAATCTGGAGTGGATCCGGATCGGCGCGCGACCTGGATACAAAATACACACACGCTACGAAGCGCAGCAACACAGACACATAAATTACACACACTGCGCCCCACATGTTGCAGGTTGTAACACCAGCCTCAGAAATCGCAGGTTAACAGCAGCTCAGATCAGAGAGCAGGTCAATGCCACACAGAGTTCTAGCAGCAGACACAACTCTAGAACAACTGTTAAGAGGAGACTGTGTGAATCAGGCCTTCATGGTAGAATATCTGCTAGGAAACCATTGCTAAGGACAGGCAACAAGCAGAAGAGACTGGTTTGGGCTAAAGAACACAATAAAGAACACAAAAACTCTTTGTATGAGAATGTTTGTCCAAACTTTTGGTCTGATTCTGGCTCAGTCTCAGGAGCTACGCGCTTCGTCCTGGCTCATCTCGACTTTTTAGGATTGAGACTCAACGTCACGAAAAGCATTCTCTTTCCTGCTTAAAGTACAACATATTTGGGTGTCACATGGGATTCTCAATACCCTAAAGGAGATCAAGCTAGGCCAGAAAGTAACTGTTCACTACTTTCAAAGAGTGCTAGATCTCATGGCAACTGCATCCACGGTGATACCATTGGACCGTCTGCAAATGAGATCGTTTCAGGTGTGGCTAAAAGCCAGGGGATTTCATCCAAGGGCTAATCCCCAGAGGCAAATAAGGATTACGCGCCGAGGGCTTCGTACCCTTTCTATGTGGTCTTTGACTTTGGGTCCCACTCTAGGTACGTGTTGTCTTTGCAAGTCTAATGACAGACGCTTGCGTTACAGGCTGGGGTGCGGTCTTTTCTACTTTCTGAGTCTCGATAGCTCTACTCACAGGATTCCTGGCGAAGGTCTGTCAACAGGGCTTGCGCCTCTTATTGATACCGCCCCTCCGGCGGACCAGAGTGTGGTTCTCAGATCTAATATCTCTCCTCGACGGCTCACCATGGGTGATTCCAGTCAGGAGGGATTTTCTGTCTCAGACGCGAAATTTTGAAAATTGGTGCATAGTAAAACATGTAGACCCATTCCACTGCCAAATTGTTTCAGTGCTGGAGTTTCTACAAGAAAAATTGACCTCGGGTGTATGCCCCAGTGCTCTCAGAACATACGTTGGGTGAGAGATGCTATTGCCCTAACCTACAAGACGCATGGTCAGACTTCACCTCTAGGAATTAGGGCCCATTCGACCAGGGGGCTTGCCTCATCAATCACTCTGGCAAGCAATGTCCCCTTGCAGCAAGTGTGTGATGCGGTAGGTTGGTCCTCTCCGCACTCATTTGTCAGATTTTATAGTTTGGATGTCCATGCTACTCCAGGCTTTTGGGTCCTCAAGTCAGCATCCCAGAAGACCTCTTTGGTGACTGTGCGCACATTACACAACCCTGGGGATCCAGACACTTGCAGTGCGGCAGCGTTGGTATTCTCGTTCCCATAGCGTTTTCACGCAGCATCTAGTGTAGCTTTTGGAAGTTAATGTCTCGGGTTACTTTGCTGTAACCCTGTTCCCTGAAAAATCCTGCTGGAGCCAGAAGAACTTTGAGCAAAGTCAAAATGAAACACAAAAACATTCTGCAAAAAGGTAATATTTGATTACATGATCACTGAACTATTTATTAAACACGATTTAGCCCAACACCTTCCCTCACAGCATCTGAGGAGCTGGCTCTGTCCCTTAATAAAGGGCGGCCAGTGGTTGCTAGCATTCCAGGGGGCACTTCATCACACACACCATGCACCACAAGTAACATGATGAAATGTAAGTTTACCATAGGATTTATTTTCATTATATGACTTAATAAATTATTATCTCTGTCACTTAATGGCTTTTTGAACATGATTAACGTTTTTATGCAGGTTTACTTTATTTAACTGCATATGATGTATAGCCTGCTGTGATCTTAGCTGTATTACTTTGTCATGTTTTTTTTCCCTGCATTATTGGTTTTTCATTAATAATATGCAGACTTTAATGGGTTGTATTTTCTTATAGATACTAATAGAGGGATTGTATTATTGGACCCTACAGAAAGAACACAGTCTGTCACAGTTGTAAGTGTTTTGTTGTCAGGTACCTGTAGTTGCTTTTAGATCTTTTGTTTTTTTTCTTTTTGCCAGATAATGTATACTTGAATATTTCCACTGAAGGATGAAGATGACGATGAAGAGACCACATCTGCTGTGACAGAAGACAATGGACAATGCTAGTAGATCCACTGAGGTATGATGTATAGCATTATAATGCATGCCCCCTTTTTACATTAGAGTAACAAATTGTCATTGTTCTTTCACATTACATACCTGGGGATTTGCCCACAAATGAAGGTCCTTCAACCTCAATGCACAATCTAAGCAGTGAAAGAGCTTGTGTGCAGTTGTCCATATTTTAATTTTATTGTCTAACAGAATCTCATTTTTTAAAATTATTTTTGCCTTCCTAGTTGCCAGCAAAGGAGCTGTATAAGGTCCATCTTCTAAAACAAATAAGAAAAAGTGTCATGGAGATGGACCTTATACTGTCAGGGATAACCACTAGAGGGCACCAAAGCGCACAGAGACTCTTTTGGTTTTCTGTGTTTTTTCTGTGTTAAACTCCATTTCCCAGAATGCACCTCGGTCAGGTGATGGAAGCGCTCACCTGAACCGAGGATGCTCATTAGTTGTGTTATAAAAGTCCCTTAGTTCAGTTAGTCTTTGTCTTGCATCTGTTCTATTTTGTTTGCTGTTCAGTCAAGTGGTTTGTTGTTTGTTTCCTTGTGTTCATCAGCTCCATGTGTTTCCTATCTCCATGTATCTCCTAGCTCCAAGGGGCTATGACTGTGACGCCGGGGCAAGCGAGATTCGTGGGGAGTCGGCTTGCCATCCAGCAGAAAAACGTGGGGCACGACGGAGCGAGTAGAGCGACTGCCGGCAGAGTGCCTCGGAAGGATACTGGAGAGGGTGAGCGAACGATGCAGCCGAGCTGGAAAGTGTCTGTGTGTCCACAGAAGGAGGAGAGCGAGGAGCATCAACGGCGGAGGCTAGTGCTCCAACAGCTGGCAGGTGAGCTCATTCAGCAGATCACTATGTGCAGGTCCACGAATGATCCAGACCGGATGCAAACCCTGCTGGAGATGGGTGCTCATCCAACAGTGTCAAGCTCAACACCCTATCTCCAGTCAGGTTCCAGAGGGGGTGCAGAATCTCCAGTCGGCCTCAGAGGAGGCCCTGAAACTCCAGTCGGCCTCAGAGAGCCCTGTCCTGCCAGAGAGCCCCGAAAGGCATGAGCCAGCCACTCCGCCACCTGGCCTCAATGACGCCCTGCTGCCACCTCTGCCCGGCCTCGAGGAAGACGTGCTCGCTCCGCCGCCCGGCCTCGAGGACAACCGGCTATCTCCGCCGCTCGGTTTCGGCGGCAATCCAGTGCTTGCTCTGCCACCCGACCTCGGGGACAATCCAGCCTTACTCATCTTTCCGTTGGGAGGGGGTAATGTCAGGCATAACTCCTTGAGGCGCCAAACTGCCCAGAGACTCTTTTGGTTTTCTCTGTTTTTTCAGTGTTAAACTCCATTTCCCAGAATGCACCTTGCTCAGGTGATGGAAGCCCTCAACTGAACCGAGGTTGCTCATTAGTTGTGTTATAAAAGTTCCTGAGTTCAGTTAGTTTTTGTCTTGCATCTGTTCTATTTTGTTTGCTGTTCAGTCATGTGGTTTGTTTCCTTGTGTTCATTGGCTCCATGTATCTCTTAGCTCCATGTATCTCCTAGCTCTATGTATCTATGTATTCAAGCTTTGAAACCAGACAATTTAAGTAATACAGATAGACTAACCACATCACATCAGAACTTAGAATACTTTACTCCCCTTGAAGCGAGGAATCTAATTTCACTCATCTCTTCTTCAAAATCATCAACCTGTATATTAGATCCTATACCGACACATTTTCTCAAACAGAGAAAATACCAGCAATAATAGAACCCCTGTTGAAAGTAATTAAGTGTTCACTCAGCAGTGGGTATGTTCCCAGATCCTTTAAAGAAGCAGTTATTAAACCATTAATCAAGAAACCTGACCTTGACCCCCGTAAGCTTTCTAATTACAGGCCGATATCAAACCTTCCCTTTATCTCCAAGATTCTGGAAAAGGTAGTATCACAGCAGCTACACACGTGGACAAAATTGTTGGTACCCTTCAGTCAATGAAAGAAAAACTCACAATGGTCACATAAATAACTTTAATCTGACAAAAGTAATAATTTTTAAAAAATTCTATGAATGTTATCCAATGAAAGTCAGACATTGCTTTTCAACCATGCTTCAACAGAAATATAAAAAATAAAAAATAAACTCATGGAACAGGCCTGGACAAAAATGATGGTACCCCTAGAAAATACTGAAAATAATGTGACCAAAGGGACATGTTAATTCAAGGTGTGTCCACTAATTAGCATCACAGGTGTCTACAATCTTGTAATCAGTCAGTGGGCTTATATATAGGGGTCCAGGTAGTCACTGTGTTGTTTGGTGACATGTTATGTACTACACTCAACATGGACCAGAGGAAGTGAAGGAAAGAGTTGTCTCAGGAGATTCTAAAGAAAATTATAGACAAGCATGTTAAAGGTAAAGGCTATAAGACCATCTCCAAGCAGCTAGATGTTCCTGTGTCCATGTGTATATGTTCACATCTACATAGAAATAGCATAAATGAACTGTATCAGTCAGGATTTAGGCCTCATCACAGCACAGAGACAGCACTTGTTAAAGTAGTAAATGACCTCCTATTCGGCACTGATCAGGGTTGCGTCACTATACTTGTGTTACTGGACCTCAGTGCAGCTTTTAACACCAATGATCATAGTATTCTCCTTCACAGATTAGAAAAGGTAGTAGGAATTAAGGGAACTGCCCTCTTGTGGCTCAGATCCTATTTGACTGATCGTTATCAGTTTGTAGATTTAGATGGTGACCAGTCCTCATGTTCTCAAGTGGAGTTTGGTGTTCCACAGGGTTCAGTTTTAGGCCCACTGCTTTTTTCCCTTTACATGCTTCCTCTGGACAACATAATTTGTAAACATGGTATTAGTTTTCATTGTTATGCTAATGACACACAATTATACGTCTCAGCAAAACCAGATGAGAAAAACCAAATTGAGCAGTGTGTGCAGGACATAAGAGATTGGATGTTAATTAATTTTCTTCTGCTTAATCCTGATAAGACAGACGTTCTAGTCATAGGACCACAAGTAGCTAGAAATAACCTTTCTGATCACATTGTAACTTTAGATGGCCTTTCTGTTCCATCAAGTACAACAGTAAAAGACCTTGCTGTGATCATAGATTCTAGCCTTTCATTTGAAGCACATGTGAATAATATTACCAGAATAGCTTTCTTTCACCTTAGAAATATTGCCAAGATAAGAAACATATTGTCACTAAATGATGCAGAAAAACTAGTTCATGCTTTTATCACGTCTAGCTTGGACTATTGTAACGCCTTACTGTCTGGTTGTTCAACTAGGTGTATAAACAAGCTTCAGTTAGTACAGAATGCAGCAGCGAGAGTCCTCACTAAAACCAGAAGATACGAGCACATCACCCCTATCTTATCTACACTGCATTGGCTCTTAATTGGATTTTAAGATACTACTTTTGACATTTAAAGCACTAAATGGTCTCGCGCCTCAGTATCTGAGTGAACTGCCAGTGTCTTACGATCCGCCACGCCTACTTCGATCAAAGAATGCAGGCTGCCTGTCAGTACCACATATTATTAAAACTACAGCAGGGGGCAGAGCTTTTTCTTACAAAGCCCCAAAGTTATGGAATAGTCTTTCTCACAGTCTCAGTGTTTAAGTCTAGGCTAAAAACCTATTTATTTATCCAAGCATTTTTGTAGATAGATTAGCCTTAGGTAAAGGAGCAGATCTGGGGGACTCATGGACGTAGAGTATTCTGGTGAATTGGTATGTTTAGATGCTGTCTTCCCCACTCTCATTGATCACTCAGGTTTGTTGACGGTGAGGTGATTGGTTGCTTTACATCTCAGGGAGCCCTCATGTCTGTGTTTCCTTCTGGCTCTCCCTTTTAGTTATGATGTTATAATTAGTCCTGCTGGAGTCCCTGCTTGCACTTTGCACTAAATATACTGTACATTCACCTTATACATGTTGACTGTGACCATACCTAACTGACATCTCTCCTTATTTTCTGCTTTCTCTTCTTCTGCTCTCCTCTCTCTCTCTCTCCTTTTCCCTCTCCCTGTCTCTCTGTCGAGCTATACATGTTGCACCTGAGTTGCCAGTGATCCAGACCCCTCTTCCCTCTGGACCTGTCTAACCCATCCTGGAGTCCTGCTTCTGGTTGGAGATCTCGTCGCATGGATGCGCGTGGTGGCTGGGGATGGTTTCCACGAAGACTGTCCTGTCCTCGACTGATGCAGATAGCTGTTCTCTGAGGACCTGGGACTTCAATTGTTTGATAGCTCAGGACTGGAATTTCCTACAGTCTACCTGAGCCTCCAGGAACAAACTGGTGCTTTACAGCTCATTTGCAGTTTTAACTAATGCAGTTTCTGTACTATGATGGGGCCAGAAACCTGACTGAAATTCTTCGAGGATATTGTTTTCCTGCAAGAATGTGCATATTTGAGCTGATAATACCTTTTCTAATATCATAGAAGGTTTGAAATTGGTCTGTAATTTGTTATATCATTTGGGTATAAATTTGATTTTTTAATAAGAGGCTTAGTAACTGCCAACTTGAAAAGTTTAGGGATGTGACCTAGATATAATGAAGAGTTGATAATGTTTAGAAGCGGCCCTCCAGCTATATGTATCACTTCTTTTAAAAGTCCGGTTGCGATTGGATCCAGCAAGCATGTTGTTGATTTAGATGTTTTTTAATCTGATGGGAGCAATATGTGTCTAATGTACTGGCAAAAATAGTGCCCATGCTGTTAGTCACTTCATCTAGATCGTCTGCACTTAGGGGTCTGATAAGAATTTGGGACAGATCCAGCAGATTACTTATGAATCTGTCTTTAGTAGTCGGATTGATATTTCTACCGAATTGATAACGTGGGGAGGCACAGCTAAGCTGTTTTACAGGTAGAGTATATACTAAGAGATGATGATCTGTGATGTCATCACTTTGAGGTAGAATGTCTATATTAGAGACATCTATACCATGGGATATAATTAAATCTAGTGTATGATTAAATCTGTAAATCAACAGAATTAATCTGTTGCATGTTAAAATTGTGTATAGTTGTTTATATAAAGTGATGTAAACACACACACACATTTTTTCATTTTACTTTCATTGTTTTTCAGGAAATAAAGAAATTAATTGCAGAGCAGACCAGTGCAAACTATTTAATAAAAGTAATTTTGACAAATTCTGTCTCTCAAAAGTCTTCCATTTCTGGGGTAAAGTAGGGGTTCCTCTGGGCCATCTTCCTCAATACAAGGGTGGCTCTCTCCTTTTATAATGGCAATGTTGTGAAGCACAACACAAGCTACTATGATGTCGCATGCCCTCTCTGGACTGATGAACAAAGGATTTTAACAAGGCAAAAAATTAAGAACACAAAATCAAGTTGTTACCTGTACATTGATGCTATGAATAGAGTTCCTATTAACATAGTCTCCCTCATTTATTGAAGGAGCTTTAATAGGAATGTGGGTGCCATCGATGCACCCAATTACATTTGGAAACCCTGAAATAGAAAGTCATATATGGAAATATCAAGTGTTCAGGATGAATACATGTATAGATATAAATAGTATGACTACATATTAAATATGCGTCATAGATTTTACTACAAAGGACAAACCTGCCACTCTGTGGAATTCCTCTTTAATAACACGCAGAGGTTTATGGCCAGGGAACTGTACAAACTTGTATAAGAAGCTGTTAAGTACCAGACATACTGTGTGAACTGCTCTACACGGCTCTTTCCCACCGATCAGGTTATCTTCAGAGAGTAAGTTGCTATGATTACATACATACCCAGAAAGTTACCTCCGTTTTTGGAACCGAAAGTTGAGGTTATCCACTAACTTACTCTTAAACTTACCCAGGTTTGTCACATAACCTACTTTCTGGAATACCCCCCTGCTCCTAAGGAAGTTGAGGTCACAGCAGATGATCAGACAATCGCAATGCTCTTAGAGCAAAAAGGGCATAGCTCATGGGACCAACAGTGGCTGCTTGAACCGAACCTTCTAATCCGTGACCTAAAGCCTTAACAGTTGAGCAACTACTGCCCCAACCCCATTATAATGTCCAAAATTGACAATTGTACAACATTATACTGTCCACATTAAGGTGTGTGATGATGAGACCACTAACACGTTCTTTTATGTAATGTTTTCTTTGACTCTTATACTGATTCTGGCTAGTTCCAGGTGGTTTGATTGTTTGTTGTTTTTTTTTGTTTGGGTATTTAAATGAAATTATAAAATTTGCAAATTACTTTATGATTAATGATGATGTGAATTAATTAATTATCTTTTATCTTTTAATTATTTAAGCATGATGCTGTTATCATATCCAGGAACATAAAGACGTAATCATTTTTATCCATTTAAAATATTTTCATTTTGTAAATTACTATTTCTAAGTAGTTTTAGAAATCTTTGGAGGAGAGAGATTGTGACTTCAGCAATTTTTGTCATTATTTTAATGCATTTTTTACAATTATTTTACCAAACAACTCCATTAAAAGAGAGACAAAGCTGCATCTTGAGAGTGATTTGAAAAATGTTGCAGAAATGAAGAAATGCATTTTTCTGGTAAAGCATTTTCCAAGCAATTCCATTTCTGAGAATCCTGTCTCTGGGCATTTTTATTTCACCGCTGAGTTCAGTGTAGCTCACAAGCTCAAATTGACAATAATGGGAGCTTATGAACAGCTGCATCAACTTCCAATTTGTAAAGATAAAAAAGGGCCCATTGGCATTCATGTTGCACTAAGCATCACAGAAATATAAATCACACATTTGGAGAAAATAATCTGGTAAAATAGATGTTTTGAATCAGATTTATTAGCTGCATAGAAAGTTAGAGCCATGTTTATGCAAAAAAAAAGGACTAAGAAAGGTTTAATGCTTCTTCTCTCTCTCTCTCTCTGTATATCTGGCATTCTGGGTTCTCGGGGCATGGCACCACGTCTGTGTCTTTGGCCTGTTTGTCCAGCACATCCCATGGCTGTTTGATTGGATTGGGATCTGGGGAATATGGAGGCCAGTTCATCAGCCTTGATCTGTGTTGTAGGCTGTGGTTCTGATATTTTTTTTTCTATCATTGTCAGCATTGAGCGGCACGGTGGTGTAGTGGTTAGCACTGTCGCCTTGCACCGTCAGGGTTCCGGTTCGATCCCCGGTCAGGCTCGATTCCCGTCTCTGTGTGCATGGAGTTTGCATGTTCTCCCCGTGTTCGGTGGGTTTCCTCCGGGTATTCCGGTTTCCTCCCACAGTCCAAAGACATGTAGGTTAGGCTAATTGGCATTCCCAAATTGCCCCTAGTGTGTGAATGAGTGAGTGTATGTATGTGTGTGTGTCTGTGCCCTGCGATGGATTGGCACCCTGTCCAGGGTGTACCCTGCCATGTGCCCTAAGTCTCCTGGGATAGGCTCCAGGCACCCCGTGACCTTGAATACAGGATTAAGCAGTATAGATGATGAGTGAGTGAGTGTCAGCATTGACTTTTTGAGCGGTTTTTGCTGCATTGGCGCTTTTCTATGGGATTGGGTGAGCTGGGCTGGCATTTGGTCCCTGTGTAGATTAACCTTGGCCACTCGTGCTCCTGTCACTAGTTAACTAGTTTATGCAAAATGTTTCAATTAAAAATGTTACTCATGAATAATCTTATTAATAATATTAGGTAGTATGGGAAAATTAATAAAAATGTCATTTTTACTTTTTTGCTTGCACAGAACAGTGGAAATGATAAAGACACTGAGCTGAGTTTTGAATGATGTCTTTTACACACACAGAAAAAGCCTGCAGGAAGCCCAGAATGCCAGAATGTGAACAAATGTGCTGAATAATAATTTCTAAAGAATAGATATTCATTGTAAACACTCTTGACATTTTGTCACAGTGCAAATTCATGATCTGACAAATTCAATTTCTATTTTGCTACAACAGGTTTGTGAAGAGGACTAACATGATAAAGTGTGGACTAAGTATTCAGCACCAAACACATATTTTTCTATATCTTTTCTATTTTTTTTATCACTTTTTTCTCATTTAATATAACTTGTCTTGGTGCCTTTTTTATTTTGTCTTCACTATTATGTAATATCCTTCATTTCATTGGCTATTGCTTTTGTCTTTATAAGACAACAAATATTATATTTGTTTCATAATCCTTTCCTTCTATTTTCCTTTATTATTTGTTTCTTTTTCAAATGTATGTTTTTTAAAACCTATTTCAGTTTGAAATGTTAACACTTTCAATTGGGTCTTAAACTTCATTTAGAAGAAAAACGTTTAGAAATCATTAAAAAATTATATTAACTTATCTTAGCCTGCCAATTATATAGTCCTGAGTCATAATTATCTAAACTAAAATTTACATTACTCTTGTAAGCATTTTTCGAATTCTGTGCCTGTCAAGTTAAGTGTTAATTATAAAAGCAACAGTAGTTTAAATGTATTTCTGGCATTAATGAAATAAATAATAAATTTAATCCTAATGGGTATCTTAATTTTTCAGTCTGGATGTTTTAAAAGTGTTTAACTGCACAACTTCATGGGTTTTGCACTAATTTATTCACTAGTATGTACAATGCATTGTACTAAATAAACAGGTAAATTAAGTGAATTAAACTGATATATTATGCACATGAACTACAGAACACAAAAGGGAAAATGTTCCCTTGGGATTGTACACTCTAAATGTGTGATTGATATTGGTACATTACTTAAGCAGTAAAACCACAAAGCCATAGTAAAACCACCACAATGCCATAAAAGCACCACACTACCATAAAAAATATCTTCCACACTGCTGAGTTTCAGGCTCAAGAAATTTAGTCAGGGTAAATGCTATTAAAGTTGCTCAGTCATTTTTATTTAACCTCCCAGCTCAAATCACTGTACTGTAGAAGTGATAGTGTCATTGGTTCATAATATCAATTATGAAATAAATATCAGTCATTGTCATGTCACGGCGTGCACCTGTGATGGGCATGCGCCCAAATCATTATCGCTCCTCACTCACTCCAAAGCTCATTTTGCAGATCTGCGAAGGAGCAAGACCGCAGGATTAGGCACAGCTGGTGAAGCATTGCTGCTAATGGTCCCGGCATCTCTCTGCGCTATAAAACACAGCGGGGAGTGTAGCTCAGGGTCTATTGGGAGACTGGACTTCACAATTCGGTCCGGAAGCAGAACAAAAGCAGCGCACAGTGGATTTTACTAAAGAGAGTGGCACGCAAGCAGGGCGCCCCAGAGACTAAAAGTAGACCGGAAAGGCGAGCAGAGATTCCTGAAGAATCCCCTGACATGAACCCCATTGAGATGGTGGTGCATGCTCTGAAGGACTATATTTGACAAGAATATAGAGAATAAGAGTCTTAAGAATAAGAATCTTCGCGTGAATCAACGCAAAGCTCTTCAGGCTTTTTTTTTATAATAGTAAGCATCATGCTTTGTTGCTGTTTGTGTCCAGAATTGAATAAGTATTTGTGACTATTATGACTGATCCCCCAGAAATGCAACAAAACACAAACATATACTCGCTCAATAAATGCTGCCTTTTGCAAAGTGAAAGTGAATGCCATGTGATCAACTTTATTTCACACAGATCACAAAAAAACAACATAGCACAATGCATGATGTCTGTGAATGGCTGAAATGTGGTTGTGTGCCTTTTAGCGATATGTTCGCATGAACTCGCAGCACTTTCACTTTACAAAGTGTGTTTTTGTGTGAGGGATCAGAGTGTATAGGTGTGAACAGCAACAACATCAATTTGTAACGATCATTTTGTTATAAAGCTAATTACACTTAATCGGGGTCTTGAATCTAACTTTCGGTGTGGTATAGGCCTAGTGGAACTAGTAAAGACAAATAACAACAACTTAACCAAAACCCAAAGTGTATTAAGTGACGAAAAAAAAATGGTGCACCAAAAAGCACAATATATACAAAGTATATACAAATGCACAAAAATGGATGTGTGTATGTGGATGGAATGAATTGTTATGAGTGTGTTTGTGAGTGAGTGCAGCGGGAGAGATGGCTCGATCTCACCGGTATTATTGAATCTGTCCGGGAGCACGAAAATGGAGCAAGAGGGTAATGAATGTGACTGGCGAGGATTAATCCAGCAATGGTATAATCCAACTCGTCTTGGTCTTCACTCTCTCTCTCTCGAATAAACACAGTGGTGTCTCCTCCTCATCTCTCTTCCCTCTCGCTTCTTTGCGGCATCGCTTTAAAGGAGGACCAGGTGACCTCGTGCATCACCTCCAACCTCTTGCGACCAGGAAACGCAGTCTCGCGAGAGTATGATTAGGCACCAAAACCATCTTTCCACCGGGTATTGCAGAACCTGGCTAGTTTGGCGCTCCACATTTCTTCTCTGTGTTTCCCTTCCTCCGCAATGATTTGTATTACAGCTTTATGCAGAGTGGTTGTTTGTTTGATCAGGCTTCCCAGATGTCTTTTAAGTTGACCTTTGACCTCCCTCTTATGCCTCTGACAGACCTCACATGTTTGGATATAATGCCAGACATCCTTGCAAATGGTGGGCCACCAGGTGATGTCTCAATAGGGTATTCAGCGCCCCCAGGTGGAAGCCCATCAGGTGGATATGGGAGTGCCGCACGAAAATCTTGGTTAAGGATTGGGGGTCCACCAGTTTAAATTTTTCTCCTCACTTAACTGAAACTCTGCGGTATAACCCCCCCCCCCCCCCCCCCCCCCCTCCCCTGATCCGAGGGTTATGCACCTCCTTCAGGTGCTTAGCTGGGCTACTTCCCATGTTCATGTTGGTCTTTCACTGTCTCATCTAGATCACTTGGTAGGACAGAAGAAAACTTGAAGGTGAGTTGTGGATGTTCTGAATCTCTGGGGAGATTGAGCTATGTCCACAGGAGCCTGGTCATCTGGATGCTGCCATAGGGTCTGCATGAGAGTGTAAGTGCTCCCTGTATTCAGCACTGATTCACCTCCTACCTTTGCACTAAAACTGGTACCAGGAAAAGCGAAGGGGCTGCGTGGGGTTGAGCGATGGAAAGTCCAGCAAGGCATTTCGGGGGAGTTAGTTCTGTAACCCTTCCGGTTCTTCTCCTTGCTGTGGTGACTCTCCACCCTCTCCCAGTAATCTTTCGCGCCCATGCAGTCTTTTTCCACCATTGAGCCTACCTTTACCAGATGTTCCACGGCGTTGACTGTTCCTCTCAGACAGCCTGTCACTCTGGGGTTAAAATTGTTCAGAATACGACTAACCAGCTCTTCCTCCGAGATGAAAGTCCTTGAGGCGTTGTTTCAGCTGTTGTACCAGCGCCCTTAACTTGTCCTCTACTTCAGTCAGGTAGTCATCTGGTAGGAATGCCATCATGAATGCCTCTTTAAAAGACTCCCAATCCTTTACCTTGGCCTTTTCCGCCTTCCACCAGCTCAGAGCAGGTCCTCGTTGTACTGTGCTGAGGGTTCCTACCAGCTCCACGCTGGAAAGTGGCCTGATTTCTAGATAATTTTCACACTGCTTGATGAAGTTGTGCATGTCTGCTGTCTAAGGAGGAATATCATGGGTTACATGGCTTACTTAATGTTGTACATTTTCCCTCGGTGCAGTGACTGGAGTCCTGTGTGAACACAGTGCAGAGTAGTGTGATGACAGAGATTTTCTACAAATTGATGGAGATTTTCCTTTTCATAACATGCATTGTATTGTTTTTTAATCACTCTAAACAAAAAAAAGATTTTTTTATGTGATTTAAATGAATAAATAAATAAATAAATAAATAAAACTAGTTATTGCATTATGTTTCAAGACATCCTTAATTTACCATTAGTACATTTTTTTTTTCTAGTTAAATGTCCACAAATACTTTGACAACATACACTTATCTGCCATAACATTAACACCTCAAAATATTAGCAGTGATTATTGACTATGTGATTATTGACTAATTATTATTAGTGATATTACACTGGAATGTAACTAAAAACTGCAATCATGACCCACACTGTGGAAATATTTTAATAATTTTAGCACTGTGAAATAGCTAAACACTACAGTCTAATGCCACAAAAGAAAAAAAAATCATATGATCAATCGATTTTAGGCAGAGACGTCAGCTCGTTATTATTAGTTTGTCTTAAAATCTTCAGTTCACCACCATGAAACCGGTTTGATAACTTCACACCTATCATGAATAAAATGCGAGAAAAGCATAAAAACCCATGAAAAATGGCCCTTGCAATCCACCGAACAAAAGCAGTATTTGTTATATGTAAAAATACTATTAAAAATCAGGTCTTTGAACAGCTTCTGGAAATGGAAAACTGGAAATGGAACAAACGGAAAAAAAGAATAAACGTCAGGGTTTCTTCTGGGTTCTTCAGTTTCCTCCCACAGTCCAAAGATATGCAGATTAGGCTAATTGGCGTAATTGGAATAAGCCTGTGCATGTGAATGTTGACCAGAGGTCCACCCATTGTCATCCAAAAAGTGGGAATAAATACAATGGTCACCATTGGCCTCCAGGGTCCCTGGTTGGATTACAGAAGTTCCTGGATGGATGGGTGGGTGGTATATTGTTAGGAACCTCCACTAGAGGTCACTGTTCATGTCTGTCTGTCTTGTGTAGTTCTTGTTGGTTGACTCAGTTTCCCAGAAGGCACCTCAGTCAGGTGATGAGTGCTCACCTGGACTGAGGTGCCTCATTAAAGCTTCTATAAATAGCAGTCTGTTCTAGGGAAACTGGGTCGAGCATTGTTTGTATGCATGTTTGTTTGTTTTTGTAACTACCGTCATGTGGGCATTCCTTTTTGTTTGTTTAAGTTTAGATTTTAGTTATATTGTTTTACCTTTGTTTGTCTAGGGCTCTACTGTTTGTTCTCTTTATGTTCCTTGTGTTGCTGGATTCATGGAGCTATCCTGTTTCATGTTTAGCTAGGCTGTGTCTCCTCCTGTGTAAGTACTGTTCTGTCTTCTGGTCTAGTTCTTTGTCGGTTTAGTTTTGTGTAGCCACATGCAGGCCTAGCCGCTAGCAGGGTTAGCCGCTACTAGGCCTTGATTGCTAGTAGGGTTAGCCCCTAGTTTGGAATAACCTCATGTGTGCGTAGCCTTTTGTGTTCCATTCCCCAACATTAGGTCAGTACTAACCCGGTTAGCCACTAACTCCTTTAGATACTAACCTGGTTAGGTCAGCATCCAGTGTCCCCAGCATTCCATGTAGCTACTAACCCAACTAACCACTAACCCAGCCAGTCTAGTCCCCTGTCTCTAGTCCCCTGTCTCTAGTCCCCTGTCTCTAGTCCCCTGTCTCTAGTCTGTGTTCCATCTCATGTCTTGTCGCTAGTCTCCAGCCCTGTCTCCTGTCTAGCCCTGTCTCGCCAGCCCTGTCTCTTGTCCAGTCCAGTCCTGTCTCGTCTCTCCAGTCCTGTCTCGTCTCTCCAGTCTCTAGTTCCCCCATGTGTCTTAGTTAGCTTCAGCTCCATGTTTCCTCAGTCCCCAGTTCTCTGTCGGTTCCTTGTGTCAGCTCCTAGTTCCCATGTCAGCTCCTGGTTCCCTGTGTCCAGTTAATGTCCCTGTGTTAGCGCGCCGTCCCCTGTGTTTTTCCTGAGCCCTAGTTTTAGTTTGAGTTTGTTTCTTTGTTCGTTTGTCTCTTTATTAGTTTGTTAATAAAAGGACTATTTGTTTGCACACCCCTCTGCCTTCATGCCTACCCATATGCCCACGGCAACCACACCATCAGCCGGGTCTAGCCAGCACCACCAGCTAGACCCATGACAGAATGCTCGACCAAACCAAGGCATAGCAGAGGGGGCCCCCCGGGAGAAATTTTTTTTGGGGGGGCTGGGACCGTAACGCTGGGGCAAGCAGGCTGAGGGTTGTCGGCTTGCCCTACAGCAGAACTATGAAAGGTCCCACTACCTTCGTCCAGGGCCTCACGTGGAGGCCCCAGAGCACCGCTTCCAGGGCCTCACGTGGAGGCCCCAGAGCACCGCTTCCAGAGCCTCAGGTGGAGGCCCCAGAGCACCGCTTCCAGAGCCTCAGGTGGAGGCCCCAGAGCACCGCTTCCAGAGCCTCAGGTGGAGGCCCCAGAGCACCGCTTCCAGAGCCTCAGGTGGAGGCCCCAGAGCACCGCTTCCAGAGCCTCAGGTGGAGGCCCCAGAGCACCGCTTCCAGAGCCTCAGGTGGAGGCCCCAGAGCACCGCTTCCAGAGCCTCAGGTGGAGGCCCCAGAGCACCGCTTCCAGAGCCTCAGGTGGAGGCCCCAGAGCACCGCTTCCAGAGCCTCAGGTGGAGGCCCCAGAGCACCGCTTCCAGAGCCTCAGGTGGAGGCCCCAGAGCACCGCTTCCAGAGCCTCAGGTGGAGGCCCCAGAGCACCGCTTCCAGAGCCTCAGGTGGAGGCCCCAGAGCACCGCTTCCAGAGCCTCAGGTGGAGGCCCCAGAGCACCGCTTCCAGAGCCTCAGGTGGAGGCCCCAGAGCACCGCTTCCAGAGCCTCAGGTGGAGGCCCCAGAGCACCGCTTCCAGAGCCTCAGGTGGAGGCCCCAGAGCACCGCTTCCAGGGCCTCACGGGGAGGCTCCGCCCTTCGTCTCCGGGCCTCACGGGGAGGCTCCGCCCTTCGTCTCCGGGCCTCACGGGGAGGCTCCGCCCTTCGTCTCCGAGCCTCACGGGGAGGCTCCGCCCTTCGTCTCCGAGCCTCACGGGGAGGCTCCGCCCTTCGTCTCCGAGCCTCACGGGGAGGCTCCAACCACCTTCCAGTGCCTCAGTGGGGGATCCCCCCCCTTCCCGTCCCAGAGCATCAATGGAGGTCTCACATCCACCACCCGGCTTCGGCGTCGAGAGTCTACCACCCCGAGAACGGGCCATTGCCGCCTATGTTGCCAGGCATCTAGGACAGACCCGAGACTGCCTCCAGCGCCTGGCTCGGGGAACCAGCTCGTCGGCGCCGTAAGTCGGGTGAAATGACTCAAGACAATGGGGACCTCTGGTAACGCTCCGGAGGAGCGTTTTTAAGGGGGGGGGGTACTGTTAGGAACCTCCACTAGAGGTCACTGTTCATGTCTGTCTGTCTTGTGTAGTTCTTGTTGGTTGACTCAGTTTCCCAGAAGGCACCTCAGTCAGGTGATGAGTGCTCACCTGGACTGAGGTGCCTCATTAAAGCTTCTATAAATAGCAGTCTGTTCTGGGAAACTGGGTCGAGCATTGTTTGTATGCGTGTTTGTTTGTTTTTGTAACTACCGTCATGTGGGCATTCCTTTTTGTTTGTTTAAGTTTAGATTTTAGTTATATTGTTTTACCTTTGTTTGTCTAGGGCTCTACTGTTTGTTCTCTTTATGTTCCTTGTGTTGCTGGATTCATGGAGCTATCCTGTTTCATGTTTAGCTAGGCTGTGTCTCCTCCTGTGCAAGTACTGTTCTGTCTTCTGGTCTAGTTCTTTGTCGGTTTAGTTTTGTGTAGCCACATGCAGGCCTAGCCGCTAGCAGGGTTAGCCGCTACTAGTCCTTGATTGCTAGTAGGGTTAGCCCCTAGTTTGGAATAGCCTCATGTGTGCGTAGCCTTTTGTGTTCCATTCCCCAACATTAGGTCAGTACTAACCCGGTTAGCCACTAACTCCTTTAGATACTAACCTGGTTAGGTCAGCATCCAGTGTCCCCAGCATTCCATGTAGCTACTAACCACTAACCCAGCCAGTCTAGTCCCCTGTCTCTAGTCCCCTGTCTCTAGTCCCCTGTCTCTAGTCCCCTGTCTCTAGTCCCCTGTCTCGTCTCTCCAGTCCTGTCTTGTCTCTCCAGTCTCTAGTTCCCCCATGTGTCTTAGTTAGCTTCAGCTCCATGTTTCCTCATCCCCAGTTCTCTGTCGGTTCCTTGTGTCAGCTCCTAGTTCCCATGTCAGCTCCTGGTTCCCTGTGTCCAGTTAATGTCCCTGTGTTAGCGCGCCGTCCCCTGTGTTAGCGCGCCGTCCCCTGTGTTTTTCCTGAGCCCTAGTTTTAGTTTGAGTTTGTTGTTTCTTTGTTCGTTTGTCTGTTTATTAGTTTGTTAATAAAAGGACTATTTGTTTGCACACCCCTCTGCCTTCATGCCTACCCATATGCCCACGGCAACCACACCATCAGCCGGGTCTAGCCAGCACCACCAGCTAGACCCATGACATATATAGTATGAGTTTTGTGTCACTTATTTTTTATAAAAATAAAAAATAAAATATGCTGACTGGAAAAGTATTGAAATATTCTATTGCTGTCTATTGTTGTGTATAAATAATCATGGAGCAGAATGATCAATCATAGATTTCAATATCAAACAATAATTTTAGTGCTGAGACTTGGGAAATGCAATCTAAGTGAAGTGCATGCAATTTGATATTAAACTGGCTTGCCAATGTGCATATAATTACAGTAATACACAGACTTAAAAGTTGTTCAGCTCTGTTCCATTTTACACATGTTTTTCTCATATACCAACTATTCAGTTATGTGAAAAGAAATACAGCAACAAATTGGATAAAAATTATAGTAATAAAAAAACCCTACTTCAATATTGATCCACAAAATCATCACATAGTTTACAAAGGAATATAGGATTAGGCCATACAAGTAAAAATAACTAAATAATAATAATAATAATAAACAGAATCATAAAAACAGAATAATGTATAGACAAATAAGTTAACAATAAACAAAGATTGTTTCAATATTGCCTTAAATCTCCAGTTCTTTCACCCTTCTCTCCTGTTTTGACTTGAATCATCTCTGCAAATGTTTAATTTCCTTTTTGTTTTGGAAGAAATAAAATATGTTGCCTCACCATAACAGTAGGAAATGTATCATCTATCATCAATCGATCACTTTTTTGGTAGTCCACTGTATCAAGTGCCTCCTTCTCAAATGAGATGACAGCCAGGTGCTAGAGTCTGTTTTGCTTCATGGTCCTTCTAAGCCATTTGTGGAATCAATACTTGCAGAATTTGGTAACGTTAATTAAATATTAACTTTAAGATTGGCTCATATGAGAAGATGTAACTATGTTAGACATACTACTGCTACTTTATTTTTCTCCCTAATTTAGTCATATCAAATTCCACCCGTCGACAGGGGGCTCTCACACCAAGGCCACCGCTGCCAGCCAAGAAGTGTCAAAGTCTATTACGTGTTTCCTCCAAACTATGTGATGCCAGCTGACCGCATCTTTTTGAAATATCCGCTCACGCACCGTTGGGGGTGGCATAACACACTCGAAGGACAATGCTAAACCCATGAGGACCGCTAAGTGCCTCTCATCCCACCCCCGCTGAGAGAGCTTAGCCAATCATCTCTCTATAGGATCCTGGCTGCAAAAAGCTACAAAATCCCCAGGGAGACGAACTAGAGATCTCGGATGAAATGGTGAGCACTTTACCACTGCACCACTTGGGGGCCAGACATGATACCACTACTAACAAAATGACAAAAGCTTGTAATCCAGCCAGCCACCTCCTCTACTATGTAGTCATGACCCAAGTTAATGAATAAAGCACTATCTATCAACTTAAGGTGCAAGCAGATTAACATTAAATTAGAAGCAATATTTAAGAAACTATCCTTACATTTCCCATACCTCAGCCAACTGAACCAGAGCAGTAAAAAAATAAAAAACTATATAAAAAAAGCTCTTACCTGAACCATTCAATAAATATCTTCTCTGTTTTTTCCCATGCAGACTGTTAATGTTACATAACTATGCCACCACCCACTAAATCGAGTGTAAAGTCATGCCATCAAAAATACTGGACATCCACTGCTTATACCTGTAAATCTTTAAGGGTGCAAAGATTACATTTTGACTGCAGATCAATCCCTGTTATCTGTTATCAACCAGATGAGGATGGATCCCCTGTTGAGGCTGGTTCATCTCAAGGTTTAGGGCGAAGCTTCCTTTGAGTTGCAAATTCTAATGAATGTGTCTGCATGAACATATAGATTAAAACTATAATGTAGCTGCAACAAAAAAACAAAAAAAACAAGCTAGTGTGGCATAAAATTTGTGACTTCTTCAATGTGAGTAGCTTTTGTTAAATAAATTGTTCAGGTGAGTCTACATGTTTAAACCAGATGAAAGACAATTAAGTATATTTACTTCATTACTATACTTAAGTGTATATTTCATGTATATGTACTTTATTCGAGTAGTTTTATTAGAGGATTATTTTCTTTTACCCACAAAATCCTACAGCAAATTGTAAGGACCCAGGTCTGACGAGGGGCAGAGTTGTGAGAAAAGACTCTGCGCACTCTTATACCTGCGCACTTCTTGCAATCATTAGGTAGCACCGGAAAGGCCCACTACTCACTATATTGATGTATGGCTCACTACTCACTATATTGATGCATGGCTGTCTTTATAAGCAGCCAATGACAGTGGCATAGCAATGCGCTGCCAGTCCTGGCAAGTTGAGGTCCTGTCCCTTTTAAAAAAGCAATGGAGCTGGCTGTGGTGCTGAAGGGTTTCCTTGGTCTAATATTCCAGATCAAGAAAGGAACGTGAACATGCTTAGCAGTGAGCTCACTGTCACGGCACCCCTCCATGATGAAAATGTGTGCAATCTGAAGAAACCTTCTGCTTTGACATTTTGTGCTTCAGCCCTGTGAAGGATTGAGAATGAATGATCCTGCAGTGAGAGTAAGTAGAGTGATACAAGGTTTAGTGTCTTGAGCCCTTGCCATCCACTGAAGAGGAGCATGGTTGGTTCACCAGGGTGAAGTGCTCCCTCATTGAATTGCCATTGGATGGCATACTTCTTCTCCACTACTGTGAGTTTTCAATTTTCATTGAATTCCTGCAACAGGACCATGCTAAGCCCAGTCGCTTAAGCATTGTTGTGGACTAGGCAGAGGAGCTTAGTCAGGAAACACACCAGGAAACACACCATTTTCTCAGGCTGGCCCTTCCTAAGGTAAACAGTGAAGGGTAGTGCATAGAGGAGAAGTTCTCTAATCAGAATCAGAATTAGAAAGAGCTTTATTGCCAAGTATGTATGAACAAGGAATTTGTTTTGGTGACAGAAGATTCCAGAGATGACAACAGCAACACACACACACACACACACACACACACACACACACACACACACACACACACACACACACACACACACACACACACACAAATTAACAAGAAATGTAATAATATGTGGGGTATTATCAAATAAATATCAGTGGCTTTGCACAGTATTGCACATATTAATATTACACATAATGTTATTGCACGGGGGATTGGACATTAAACAGTTTAGTGTCTGACTGTCCTGTGTCCACTTCTCTATATTGCTGACCAGATGGCAAACATTAAAGGAGAAGACGCCTTGGATGTAAGGTATCCAAAGTGTTCTTGTGAGGCCTTTTCTTAACCCTGAATATATACAGTTCTTGCAGGATGAGTAGGGACCACTTGAATGAATCACTTGAGCAGTGTAATCATCTGATGTCTGATTTTACATCTGAGCCAAGCAGACAATAATGACTCCGCTGCTGCCACAGTGCTGTTGATCATGATGGGTGGTGGTAGTGCAGGGGGCTTCCCCTGAAGTCCACAATCTTCCCCACTATTTTCAGCATGTTCAGCACCAGAAAGCCAGCTGCTCAAACTCACTTCTATATGCAGACTGGATGACGCTGATGATTGTAGTGTTATCTGCATATTTCAGGAGATTGACACAGGTGCATTGGTGTTGAGGGAGAAGAGTAGTCTGGAGAGAACACATCTCTGTGGGGTGCCAGTGTTGAATGTGTGCATGTTGAACATGAATTTCTCCAGTGTCACTAGCTGTTACCTGTCTGTCAGAAAGCTGGTAATCCACAGAGTTAGGAACAGAGAGCTGGGTTAGTTTGGTCTGGTGCTAGTGGACTCCTGCGTGATGTCAGTCTCTGGGACTCAATAGGAGCAGTGGCAGAGAATTACACGTGGTGGGGTCTTGATACATGTCACACCAGATGAATGAGACCTGGTTCAGTGAAATGCATCATATTACCATATAAGCTACTATATTAACCATATTAGTGAATATGAATAAGGCTTCTTAAAATAGAAAGAGTGTTACATTCAAAAGTTCCTTATATAATTATTGGGGTCTAAGGCCTTTCTGAAAACTTGCAAAGTGATTCAGCATTCTTCGTATATATATATATATATATATATATATATATATATATATATATATATATATATATTTTTTTTTTTTTTTTACATTTCAAATCTTTACCAGTATAGTAGCTAATACATTTCCCTTATTTATTATAGAGCACAAACTGGGCTTTTTGTAAAGTGAATTGAATTCTATTCAATTCAATTTTATTTGTATAGCACTTGTGACTGTTATTGTCACAAAGCAGCTTTACACAATCAAAAGAAATTATGGAAGTTTGTATGAAATGTGAATGTGTATGAATCAAAATGGTTGGATTGTCCCTGATGAGCAAACCAAAGGCGACGGCGGCAAAGGAAACACTCCCTGACATGACAATAGTAAAGTCATTCACAACCGCATGTCACCAACCAGACAATGTGCAATGTTCTATGTTGTTGTTTGTGAGCACTCATGAAATACTCAGCTCACTTCAGCACTTTTCATCTTCCCTTTGATCAAAACGCAGCCTTGAGCCAATATGATCAGCTTTACTTCAGTCATAATATACTCAGATCACAAAGAGGGGCAACTTTTGCAAGCAGACAAAATGTAAAATTAGTACCCCCCCAAAAAACATAGCACAAATATATACAAATATACTGTACACACGTTGACAAAATTGTTGGTACCCTTCGGTCAATGAAAGACAAACTCACAGTGGTCACAGAAATAACTTTAATCTGACAAAAGTAATAATAAATAATAATTCTATGAATGTTAATCAATGAAAGTCAGACATTGCTTTTCAACCATGCTTCAACGGAATTATAAAAAACTCATGGAACAGGCCTGGACAAAAATAATGGTACCCCTAACTTAATAGTTTGTTGCACAACCTTTTAAGGCAATCACTGCAATCAAACGATTCCTGTAACTGTCAATGAGACTTCTGCACCTCTCAGCGGGTATTTTGGCCCACTCCTCATGAGCAAGCTGCTCCAGTTGTTTCCAGTTTGAAGGGTGCCTTTTTCAGACAGCATGTTTCAGCTCCTTCCAAAGATGCTCAATAGGATTGAGGTCAGGGCTCATAGAAGGCCACTTTAGACTAGTCCAATGTTTTCCTCTTAGCCATTCTTGGGTGTTTTTAGCTGTGTTTTGGGTCATTGTCCTGTTGCAAGACCCATGACCTGCGACTGAGACCCAGCTTTCTGACCCTGGCCAGCACATTTCTCTCTAGAATCCCTTGATAGTCTTGAGATTTCATTGTACCCTGCACAGATTCAAGACACCCTGTGGCAGATGCAGCAAAGCAGCCCCAGAACATAACAGAGCCTCCTCCATGTTTCACAGTAGGGACAGTGTTCTTTTCTTGATAGGCTTCATTTTTCCATCTGTGAACATAGAGCTGATTTGCCTTGGCAAAAAGTTCCATTTTTGTCTCATCTGTCCATAGGACATTCTCCCAGAAGCTTTGTGGCTTGTCAACATGTAGTTTGGCATATTCCAGTCTGGCTTTTTTATGATTTGTTTTCAACAATGGTGTCCTCCTTGGTCGTCTCCCATGGCTCAAACAACGACGGATGGTGCGATCCGACACTGATGTTCCTTGAGCATGAAGTTCACCTTTGATCTCTTTAGAAGTCTTTCTGGGCTCTTTTGTTACCATTCGGATTATTCGTCTCTTTGATTTGTCATCAATTTTCCTCCTGCGGCCACGTCCAGGGAGGTTGGCTACAGTCCCATGGATCTTAAATTTCTGAATACTATGTGCAACTGTAGTCACAGGAACATCTAGCTGCTTGGAAATGGTCTTATAGCCTTTACCTTTAACATGCTTGTCTATAATTTTCTTTCGAATCTCCTGAGACAACTCTTTCCTTCGCTTTCTCTGGTCCATGTTGAGTGTGATACACACCATGTCACCAAACAACACAGTGACTACCTGGAGCCCTATATATAGGCCCACTGACTGATTACAAGATTGTAGACACCTATGATGCTAATTAGTGGACACACCTTGAATTAACATGTCCCTTTGGTCACATTATTTTCAGTATTTTCTAGGGGTACCATCATTTTTGTCCAGGCCTGTTCCATGAGTTTGTTTTTTAAAATAATTCTGTTGAAGCATGGTTGAAAAGCAATGTCTGACTTTCATTGGTTAACATTCATAGAATTTTTTAAAAATTATTACTTTTGTCAGATTAAAGTTATTTATGTGACCATTGTGAGTTTTTCTTTCATTGACCAAAGGGTACCAACAATTTTGTCCACGTGTGTATATGATTTGCATTTACTTACATCTAAATAGAGTCATTTACATAAATCTTGCATGTCTTGTTAGATCTCCAGCACTTGTGGAGACGGGAATCTGACATATGACTTTTTTTTCACAATAATTTAATAACAAACATTTATTTAGCAATAAACTTTTTGAAAAGAAAACTGTGTACCATGTGTGTACATATATTTTTTCTTTGTTAATACAATATAATTGTATTTACAAAAACACTTGTAATGAAAAAAAAAAGTGATTAGCATAGTTGACAATGATGTCGACCCCTTTAAGACTTGCAATATACTATTTATTGTCACTGAACTAAATAAAATGTGCCCAGTGCAAGTGTTCAACTGAGGAAAGATGAATAACAGATTTACCATTAGGTCAATAAATATTAGGAAATAATCATTATTTTATTTTTATATTGTGTAAATTATCAAGCTTCAATTTTAATGTTAAGGGTGTTTACCTGTAAGATGATTGGTGATAGGAATCCATTGTTGTTCTATTCCAAATGGACAATTATCTGGTCATCAGTTTTAGATCATATTACTTGGTAAACAATTTAAAATGATCAAATTAATCTCTTTTTAACCTATGTTAAAATGTCATTTTAAATTTAACAGTAGTCAAGAGTGCATATATCATAGTACAGTAAGTCCTCTCCATACAAACATTCTGTTTACAAACGTTTTGTCATAAAGCTAGATCATACAGCTAGATCATACAGCATGGATTATTTATTGTTGTTTGCTTCAATTTTCTCGCATTTGTTTTCTCGTTTTCATGTTGCCAAGTCCGTTTCGTTTTCTCGTCTCTCGCCTCACATTTTGCATTGTTGTTTCGCTGCTTAATTTCCCGGTTACCGACCTCACGCTTCCCATTTTGATTACGTCTTTCGTTTTGCATGTTTGGGCTGATTGATCCTCCGGCATTCTACAGTGCTTTCGCTTTCCGTTTGACGTTTAATTTATTGATCTGCACTTGGATCCACCTAGTTCCGTCCCGCCACGTGACAGAATAATCCAGCCACGATATGGATCCAGCAGATGTTGACTGCATGAAATCGGCACTGAAGAGTCAAGGCGCACTTCTCGGAGCTCACCAGCAGGAGCTGCTCAGCACCAAGCAAACCCTTGCTGACATCACGACCCAGCTCCAATGGCTCCAACTCTCTCCGACGACCAGCAGGGACCCCCACATGCGAAGTGAGCCACATCTCACTCTGAGAGGCCCGTGACCCTTGTTGCTCGAACTTTGAGTATTTTTCTAAGGAGATAAAGAGGGTATTTGATCGCTCATGTCACGGCAGAGAAGCAGGACTCAAGCTATTGAATCTCTGTCAAGGTTCCCGCTCAGCGAAGAACTATTGAGTTCCTAACAGTGGCTCTCTCAAGTGGATGGAACGAACAAGCACTGAGCGACATGTATTTTGAGGGTCTGTCAGAAGCACTTAAAAGACCAATTAGTCTCTCAGGAACTCCCTTGCTTGCTGCAGGAGCTCATGGATCTGGAGGGCCGAGTCTTCATCTTCCGAGTCTTCATCTTCCGAGATCAGTCAGGACTCCACACTTAAAGTCAACCCAAGACCACAAGCAGATGAACAGGAGGAGCCCATGCAATTGGGCAGGACCTGCATCTCCCCTGAGGAACGACGACGACACAGAGCGGAGACGGCCTGTTTCTACTGCGGAGGGTCTGATCACCAACTCAAGTTCTGTCCAGGAAAGAGGAGGAACCCTCTAGTTCAACTTGGAGCGTTAGAGGGTGCGACTTCAAGAGGATTTCCTGACCAGCGTTTCCGGTATCACTCAAAGAACACCCATTCTAGGCCAGCGGGTCTCGGGGAATCACTTTGAGCAGATTCCTCTGTTCATCATGGAAGGATCCCATGCCACAGTCGTCCTGGGCCTGTCTTGGTTGATCCTCCATAACCCTCACAACGATTGGGCCAGGAACACCATCACCGCCTGGAGCCGCTCATGCTCCACGACCTGCTTGCAAGCCACCACAACACCACGCCTCAATCCCGTCGCCTCAGAGCAACCACCGGATCTGACACCATGATTGTGCCATATACCTGAAGAGATGCGGAGATGAGGAGATGACATGATTACCTTCGTCACTACAGACGAAACCAAAAAAATCACCAATTTATCAATGAATTATTAAAATGGCCAGAGTCAGTCTCCTTGCTATTTTCCCCCCCCAATGCATTCTTTAACTTTATAAGCTGAGCGCTGATTAGACTATGTAGGAAGTTAAAGAGGAGGATCACGATGCCAAATCAAAATCCACTTAAATGAAATAAAAAAATATCATAAGTAAACAACAATAGCCCACGTTTAGAAAACGTTTAGAAATTCTTTCCGAGATAAGGCTGGGATGGTGTTATGCGCAGATTTCCTGAAGCTCAAATCTCCAAAATCATTGGGGCATTTTTTTCCACATAGACGCTACCTTTAATAACCGATGGAGGTTTTGAGCTGTACACACATGCATTCTCACCTAAACAACTCTTAAAACTACATTTGTGACACAATAACAGTAATATTTCGAACATTTTGCAGGCTGCCATTTGGAGAAACTAGAAAATAAAGAATAAACCAGTTGTTCTATATTTAAACTTCGAATGTATTTTTTAAATAACAATAAACAGACATAAACAGAGATAGGCTATATAACAGTTCATTCTTCGTACAAATTAAATTGTCAGCTAGTGACCTTGATCATCTGTCTAAACATTTAACCGATGTTCTTTTTTTTTTGACTCAATATTGTACAGTAAATCTCAATAGCTCTAGTTCAGATTTATCATGTTTGTTGCATAAAATACACAGATGTGGAAATTACCATCATTGTAATGTTTCTTCGATACAATATATTGTTATGACTTTTTTATGACTTAATTCTATTTTAAAACTGTGGCGAGGGAAAATGTCACTTTGCACCACCTGGCGGTCATTTCACGAATTACTTTGACATGCGACTGATTTATTTTGGCCACTGTCGTTTTGTTGCGGCGGTAAGCACGGCAATAATAAACATTCCCCTTGTCTATGTCATGTCTATCTCTTGCAAATCAGACGCAGATGCAGGTTCCATTCTTTTTAAGATTTATTCTTTTCCTTTGCAGGTGAAAACGCCAAAAAAACAAAAGAGAAAACAAAAAAGATGCACGGTTTTCTCCCCAGCTGGGGTCTGCAGGCGGGAACAAAAGAAAAGACAACAAAACAAAACAGGCTCATAGGCCAACAAACCAGGTCCGGAGTTATGACTCCTCGCTTCATCTAATAATGCCACACCTGCAGACACCGCTCAGTCCTGGGGGAAATCGGGAGACAAAATACTTATTAGTGACATCACTCTCAGACACACAAAACGTAATGTGCACAACAGTGGACAGACAAAGTGCTACGGGTTCGACCGGAATATATAGGTAGACACACGGGGGGTACACAGGTGCTCTTCATTAGTGTTAAAGTGTAGACAGTACACACGTAGACACACTAGGTGGGGACAAAGGGTCAACTCAGTAATCCGGTGAGCTAGATCTTATTTCCCCGTGCTGCGGTGGTACAGATGTTACAGTACCCCCCCCCCCAGGACCGGCTTCCCGAGGGGGGTGCGAGCGCTCTCTCCGCGTCACCGGAGGGCGTCGGGGACCGCCGACCTGATGGGGTTGCCGGCGGTGGGGGCGACCCGGACGTCGCGGTGCTGGGCGATCCGGCCGTGTTTGGTGGAAATCTGAAATGAGTTCCTGGTGTAGAATGTCTCGGGCCCGTACCCTTCCCAATCCACTAGATATTGGAGGGAACCCCCTCTCCTCCGGGAGTCTAGAAGTTGTTTGACTCGGAACGCGGGGGCGCCCTCAATCTCCACAGCCCCGGGGGTTGCTGGTTCCGCTACACCTTCGTCCAGCGGCCCCCGGATCACTGGTCTGAGAAGAGAAACATGGAAAACAGGGTGAATGCGTATATGGGAGGGAAGCTGTAATTTAAAGGAGACTGGATTTACTTGAGATAGAATGGGGAAGGGACCTATATATCTAGGGGTGAGTTTCCGACAGGGAAGATTAAGGTGAAGATCCCTTGTCGAGAGCCATACCCTATCGCCTACCTGGAGCGGAGGACTTTCCCGTCGCCGTCTATCGGCATACCTTTTAAAACGGTGAACTGCTTGTGAAATTTTTGTGTGCGCGTTCTCCCAAACTTTCTCCGCTCTTTTGAACCATTCATCCACCATGGGTACCTCGGTGGGTGTGGTGTCCCAGGGACATAGCGGAGGTTGATGCCCAAGCACACATTGAAACGGCGTTAGGCCGGTTGCGGAGTGACGTAGCGAGTTTTGCGCGTATTCCGCCCAAATTAAGCATTCTGCCCAGTCGTGTTGTCGGCTGCTACAATATGCTCGAAGATATTTCACGAGTTCTTGGACAGTCCGCTCTGCCTGACCATTCGACTCGGGATGATAGCCCGACGTTAGGCTAACAGTGGTCCCCAACTTCTGAAAGAAAGCTTTCCAGACTCGGGCGATAAATTGGGGACCACGATCTGACACAATATCTTCGGGTATGCCGTAGCAACGAAACACTGTGGAAAAAAGGGTTTCTGCCACTTGGAAGGCTGACGGAAGGGAGCTGAATGGGATGAATTTGCATCCCTTAGAGAAGCGATCTACTACAACTAGAATAGTCGTGTACCCCTTTGAAATGGGCAGATCCGTGACAAAATCCACAGAAAGGTGGGACCACGGTCTGTTTGGCGTTGCTAAGGGCATTAATTTCCCAACTGGCAGGTGGCGAGGACTTTTCGTCGCCGCACAGATCGCGCAAGATAAAACAACTGTTCTGACCGTCTTCCGCATTTCCGGCCACCAGAACTTTGGTTCCAGAAGCTGGAATGTCCGGATGACCCCGGGATGTCCGGATGCAACACTAGTGTGTGCTTGTATTGTTACTCGTTCTCGTAACGGTTCCGGCACGAAGGTCCTCCCCGGAGGGCATTGTCGCGGCGCGGGATGTGACCGCGCCGCTTGTGCTATCTCCGAGTCAAGGTCCCACATGATCGGAGCCACCACGAGAGACGAGGGCAGAATGGGTTCCGGTTCTGTAGTGCATTCAGGGATCGAATAATAACGCGACAACGCGTCTGCTTTTTTGTTTTTTGATCCGGGGCGTGGATCAAGCGTGTAAAGAACAGTGCCCAGCGGGCTTGGCGAGGGTTTAATCGTTTTGCGTGTTGGATGTATTCTAGGTTGCGGTGATCGGTGAGCACTACAAATGGATGTTCAGCTCCCTCCAACCAGTGCCGCCACTCCTCTAACGCCGCTTTAACTGCTAGCAGTTCTCGGTTACCGATATCATAGTTGCGCTCGGCAGGTGTTAATTTACGAGAAAAGAAAGCGCAGGGGTGGAGTTTCTCAGGGTCGCCCTGACGTTGTGACAGCACCGCTCCTATTCCCACTTCCGATGCATCCACCTCCACTAAAAAAGGCTTCATCGGATCTGGTAATCTTAAAATGGGGGCGGTGGTGAACGCCCCTTTGAGACGTTGAAACGCCCTGCGCGCTTCCGGGGGAAACTCGCGAAGGCGTTTCGGTTTCCCTTTTAGTAGACTAGTAAGCGGCGCTGCCATTATACTGAAACCTCGAATAAACCGTCTGTAAAAATTTGCGAACCCTAGGAAACTTTGTAGCGCCTTCACGGACTTTGGTTCCAGCCATTGTTGCACCGCCGCGACCTTGGTCGTCTCCATCTCAACCCCCAGTGGCCCTATGCGATAGCCGAGGAATGCCATCTCCTTCTTGTGGAACTCGCATTTCTCTGCCTTCGCATAGAGCCCGTGTTTGCGTAGTCGGTGAAGGATGGCGGTTACATGTTGGACATGTTCAGAATATGACCGGGAGTATACTAAGATATCATCTAAGTAAACTATAACAAACCGGTTTAACATATCCCGAAATACGTCGTTCATGAACCCCTGAAACACCGCAGGTGCGTTTACCAGTCCATAAGCCATCACGTTGTATTGGTAATGACCCGATGTTGTGCTAAACGCAGTCTTCCATTCATCGCTTCTTTGCACACGAACGAGATTATAAGCGCTGCGGAGGTCGAGTTTGGTAAAGATGGAGGCTCCTCGGAGTTGGTCGATAGCGGCCGGCACCAGTGGTAGAGGGTGCTTGTATTTTACTGTCACTGCATTGAGACCACGGTAATCAATACAGGGGCGTAAGCCCCCCCCTTTCTTATCTATAAAGAAAAAACCTGCCGAGGCGGGGGACGTGGACCTGCTGATAAGACCCTGCCGGAGAGCTTCGCTCACGTATTCCTCCATAGCCCGGGTTTCCTCCACGGACAATGGGTAAATGCGCGAGCTCTGCGGTGTTTTCCCCGGCAAAATCTCTATCGCGCAGTCCCACGGTCGGTGAGGGGGAAGTCGTGCTGCTGCCCTAATACTAAACACGTCTTTAAATCGTTCGTACTCTGATGGCACTTTAATAGAGACTAAGGCGTGCGGGCTCTCAATAGAAGTCGTTTGGACCGTCAATGTCGGCGGTGTACATGTTTTCGCGCATCTAGGTGCCCAGGATAATATGCGAGAGTTCGCCCAATCGAAATGGGGATTGTGGCAGCTGAGCCAAGGTAAGCCCAGCACGACGGAATGATCAGACCGAGGGAGCACAAAAAATTTTAGTTCCTCAGTATGACCGGGAAAAGTTAGCCCGAAGTGACGCAGATATTTGTTTAACAGGCGATTGTTTAAGATTTTGACCATCTAGAGCTTTGATTGCCATAGGGCATGGTAGCTTCGACAGTGGAGCATGCAGCGAGGAAAGAAGGGATGAGGAAATAAAGTTTCCAGCCGACCCGGAATCTATAAGGGGAAAAATAAATAAAGAGTGATTATTATAAGACAAATGTGCTTTCAAACAAAAAGTGTGGTGAGTGCGAGGTGGAGTGAGGTGCGTTACTTTGAGTAACGGACAAGTGGGTAGTCTGTGTCCTTCCCCCCCACAGTACAGGCAAAGTCCCGTGGAAATTCTCCTCTGCCTCTCCTGGGCTGTCAGGCGGGAGGTGCCTAGGTCCATGGGTTCACCTAGCGGGGTTTCTCGCTGTTCCGTCGGGGGGATGCTGAGGTTGGGGGGGCGGCGGCCGTAATCCGGCCGCTTTCCAGTGGCTTTCGGGGGGAGATGCTGTTTCCGGCTGCGGAGGTGCTGATCCAGCCTGATCGCCAGTCCGATGCACTCGTCCAGGGACATCCCGGTGTCCCTGCAGGCGAGCTCGAGTTGCACTTCTGGTTGTAATCCGTCTCGAAATCTGGCTAACAGGCTCCGATCACACCAGCCACTCTCCGCCGCCAGTACCCGAAACTTGATGGCATAATCTGCTATGGTCGCATTACCTTGCCGCAACCTCAGCAGCTGTTGCTCCCCTGATTTTCCGTGATCCGGATGGTCAAAGACGGTGCGGAAGTCCGCGAGAAACTGCCGATAGCTGTAAGCCGCCATCCCGCCGGCGCTCCACACGGCTGTCGCCCAATCCATAGCGGAGCCTGTGAGCTGTTGTGTTAAAAAACTGATCTTTTGGAGGTCCGTCATGTCCGGGAACTCCGCCAAACATAGCTCACAGGCTAGGAGGAAACGCTTGCACCCCTCTGGGTTCCCGGCGTACCGTTCCGGAGGGGTGGTGCGTGGTGGTGAGGGTGTGGGGCGCGGCCCAGAGGAGGAGGTTGGAGATCGTGCCTTCATGAGTTGTTCCACGCTGTGCGCTAGGTCGTTGACCGCTCGAGCCAGGCTGTCGATCTCGTGCTGCTGTCCCCTGATGTGATCTAACGTGGGGACTTCGTCCTCGGGCAGGGGGGTTCCTGCTGCGTCCTGGAGGGTCTGTCCATCTGTCATGTCTATCTCTTGCAAATCAGACGCAGATGCAGGTTCCATTCTTTTTAAGATTTATTCTTTTCCTTTGCAGGTGAAAACGCCAAAAAAACAAAAGAGAAAACAAAAAAGATGCACGGTTTTCTCCCCAGCTGGGGTCTGCAGGCGGGAACAAAAGAAAAGACAACAAAACAAAACAGGCTCATAGGCCAACAAACCAGGTCCGGAGTTATGACTCCTCGCTTCATCTAATAATGCCACACCTGCAGACACCGCTCAGTCCTGGGGGAAATCGGGAGACAAAATACTTATTAGTGACATCACTCTCAGACACACAAAACGTAATGTGCACAACAGTGGACAGACAAAGTGCTACGGGTTCGACCGGAATATATAGGTAGACACACGGGGGGTACACAGGTGCTCTTCATTAGTGTTAAAGTGTAGACAGTACACACGTAGACACACTAGGTGGGGACAAAGGGTCAACTCAGTAATCCGGTGAGCTAGATCTTATTTCCCCGTGCTGCGGTGGTACAGATGTTACAGTCTACTTACTGTACATTGGCATGTGCATGCAGTGTGCACCCTCTGCAAGTGCAGTACAAGCCCAGGGTGTTTTGGAAGCAAGCATAAAAACAGCGGCAATGAAGCTGGTACTGCTAAGAATAATGGAGACAAAAATGAAAATAATTAAGAGAATGGAGCAAAATAAAAAGAGGGCAGAACATTGTTTTTTCTTTTAACATGAATCATTCAACCATCAGCATGATTCTAATAACACTGTACTGTACTATACAGTGTACAGTGGATTCTATTTGTATCCTAGTACCTAGAAAATGTTTGTTAAATTTACAAAAAATTTGAATTTAAGAATGAGCTCTTGGAATGGAACTTGTTCCAGTAGATGACCTACTGTTTGCACAAGAACCACCTTTATTACTTACAGTACCTTTTAATGTCTAGGTGCTCATATGAATACTTAGCAAGTGATAAAGTGAGAAAGAGATTAAATCTCTGATCACCCTGTTGCATGAATTTCAAAAGCCAGCCTTGGGCTACTGTTGCTCCTGACAGAATCTTTCCTGCTTACAGCAAGCACACATGATAAGCTAAATTTGAAATGTCTGAGTAGATTACCTCATGTCTGGGGCTAAACTATATCAGCTGACATTACATCATGTCTAGGGCTACTGTCACATCAGGTACTTTTCGATGCTCAGGGTACAAAGATTACATCATCTCATGCTAGGCTACTTCTAGGGTCTGTTTGGTGCACACTGTCCACTAAGCATCTCACATCTAAGATGGCCAGCTATCTAGAGTTCATTTGAGTTCATGCTGCATACTGAACATCACCACATGATATTCTTGCTACTGTGACATCACATTGTCCTTGGTTCACTTCTGTCTCCTCACCTTACCTGTATGGTGGTAATGTTATGATATTATGATATGATATGTTCATATCGTTGCATGCACAAGTACATTTAATTAAAATATGCTTACAAAGGCTTAATTAACCCGGGCATAAAAATACATAAAGAACAAACAAATTTATTTTTAAATGCAAATTAAAAAAATATTAATAATAAGTAAAATATTAATATTTATTGTGAACTTACCAATCCTTTCATATTAAAAAATCTGTGGGAAAGTTCGTGAGAGAAGTCCATAGTTCTCTGTGTGTTGTGCACCTTGGTTACCTACATAACATCTTGGTTATGTTTAAATGTATTTTTCATCTTGCAAAAGACACTTGCTTCATCATTTGCATGAACAAAAATTCTATAACCTTCCTGCAGACACTTCCCTCCAGCTATTTCACTGTAGCAGATGCATGCTTCTTGCATGTTGGTTCTTTTGGGCTTAAGGCTGAGGGTGAAATAACAAGAAGGGCTTACACAAAAGACAACATTTCTACAACAGAGCGCCAGCCAATCAGTAATGCCGTGATTCCCTATCACTGAAGGTGAATCACCGAGAAAGACCGCAACGCAACACAAGTAAACAAACAAAGCTTCATACCTTGCTGAAACTGGTGCTTGCTACATAACTAAACCGTAAGATTAAACCCAAGGCTCTGCTCTTGTGACTTTCTCTGGTCTAGTAGACAATACTAGAAAACTCCAGTTAACTTTCACCCTTGAACTGTATGTGTGTGCGCATATGTATGTGTGTTTTAGTAGCATAGTGTAATGTATCGTAGACTAGTCAAATAAACTCTGTTTCTTTATAAAGAACTGTTGTCTTGGTCGTGTATTTTAAAGTCTAAACATTTGCCCAGATCTTAAGTTACCTTGCTCATAATTGCTAAATACTAGATTTTGTTATCATCGGTGGCCACGTGATAAGCAGAACTGGTAACTGCTGGTAACTGGATACATTGAATTGTACTAAACGATGGATGGGTAGTCAAGAAAGTGTATATTATACATTTTAATTCAGTTTTATAAAACTATCCCGAATCCTTAAAGATTCGGTTCACCTCTGAACCAGAGCTGAAAACCCTGCACCTGTGTATAAAAAGTGTTTGCCCCCTAAACCTATTAACTTGTTGGGCCACCCTTAGCAGCCACAACTGCAATCAAGCATTTTCAATAACTTGCAATGAGTTGGTTACAGCACTTTTGAGGAATTTTGTCCAACTCATCTTTGCAGAATTGTTGTAATTCAGTCACATTGGTGGGTTTTCGAACATGAACCGCTTTTTTAAGGTCATGCCACAGCATCTCAATTGGATTCAGGGCAGGACTTTGACTAGGCCACTCCAAAGTCTTCATTTTGTTTTTCTTAAGTCATTCAGAAGTGGACTTGCTGGTGTGCTTTGGATCATTGTGCTTCTGAAAAATCCAAATTTGCATCAGCTTGAGGTTACAAACAGATGGCCGGACATTCTCCTTGAGGATATTTTGGTACACAGCAGAATTCATGGTTCCATTTATTACAGCAACTCTTTCAGGTCCTGAAGCAGCGAAACAGCCCGAGACCATCACACTACCACCAGCATATTTTACTGTTGGTATGATGTTCTTTTTCTGAAATGCGGTGTTACTTTTATGCACATAATGGGACACACACCTTCGTCAGTCCACAGAGTATTTCCCCAAAAGTCTTGGGGATCATCAGGATGTTTTCTGGCAAAACAGAGACAAGCCTTTATGATTGTTTTGCTCAGCAATGTATTTTCGTCTTGGAACTCATTGGAACCATTTTTTGCCCAGTCTCTTTCTTATGGTGGAGTCATGAACACTGACCTTAACTGAGGCAAGTTAAGGCCTGCAGTTCTTTGGATGTTGTTGTGGGGTCTTTTGTGACCTCTTGGATGAGTTGTCTCTGTGCTCTTGGGGTAATTTTGGTCGGCTGGCCACTCTCCACTTTTCCATGTTTTTGTCATGTGTCACGAGCTCGCCCGGACAGCCCAGTTCATCCAAATCATAACTCCAGCTAAGATTCTCTGAGCCAATTACAGGAACACACCTGTTATCAATTTGCCAATCAGCCAGGGGCTTTAATAGAACGCCAAGAGCTCCTCACCTTGCCAATGTATCTCACTGAGTGCCTCTCATCTCGTTCATCCATAAAATCTCATATTGTCCTGTATCTGTGTTTCGACCTCACCTGTTTCCTGGATTTTGTTTTGGTGTTTCGCCCTCTGGATTTTCTCGCTTCGGATGTGTATGACCTCGCCTGTTTATTTACTCTGAGTTTGGATCGCGTTTTTGGATTTAATCTCTCTCTCGCAGCCGGATTATTGGTTACTGACTTTGCCTTCCTCTCCGATCTCGACTCACATTATTCTCCTCCATCTCTGCGTGTGTGTGTGTGTGTGTGTGTGTGTATACGTGTGCTTGTGCGCACTTCCGCCTTCGCGGAGATCACATGAAAGCGTTTTGCTGAATTCACTTTCTGCCGGATTCAAGCCTCTCAAGACATCAGACGCCGCTATCGCACAAACACATTTTTATCCCTCACTCAACCTGTATTTGAGACTCCCTCTGCTCCCTCCACTTCTGGGATTGTGGAGTTTTCCCCCTAGGTCATTGACCCACCTCCTTTCTCATCACAGGAGATTCCCCATTCATCTCATTCACGCACAAGCACCTTCTCTCCCTTTCAATAAAGCTATCAGAAACACTGTCTGTCTGCTATTGGGTTCACTCTCATTCAGCCTCATCCCTGACTATATGTAGATAATGGCTCTCATTGTGGTTCACTGCAGTCCCAAAGCTTTAGAAATGGATTTATAACCTTTTCCAGACAGATAGATCTCAAGTATCTTCTTTGTCATTTGTTTTTGAATTTCTTTGAATCTCGGCATGATGTCTAGCTTTTGAGGATCTTTTGGTCTACTTCAGTTTGTAAGGCAGGTCCTATTTAAGTGATTTCTTGATTGCAAACAGATGTGGCATAGAGGAATCAGGCTAGAGGAATTAAATGCAGTGAGCCCAGAGAGAGCTGGGAGGGACCGGTCTTGGCTCGTGTCAGCGGGAGGTGTCGTTGTCAAGGGAGCGTGCAGGAATGCCATCTCCGAAAGATCCAGCCTGCCACTCTTCCTGTTGCCACCTTTCGCCAGCCATGTGTCTGCATGCCAGCTGGCCACTGCCACCGCACCTGCACATGTACAGCTCCATTCCTTTTAACCTCTTCTTTCTTTCTTTTCTTCTTTCTTTCTTTTCTTCTTTCTTCCTTTAAACCCTTTTCTTCTCCATTTTCCTTAATAAAATTACCTTTTTTCAGTAAGATCTAGCCTCATGTCTGTGGTGCCACCCGTGCAAAAGTGTTGAACCTGTTACAGTCTTCTTGTGCTATGCTCCATAGAAGAGCTTGTCATGTATTCCTCTAAAATGGCCCTTTTACTTGTGATAAAACAGGTTTTGTTTCAGAATGACCATTAGAACTTAACATGCTAATAAAGTTTTATTAAAGCATTGTAAAAAGAATTCAACGATGAAATCTGTTCATTAGAAGCAAGAATGTATGTATTTCTTAAAATGTCATACTTCACCAACCTGTTTCTATCTGCATGTTATCAAACTTAGAACAGAGAAACTAAGAAGAATAGAAGCTTCTGCATTTAGGTAAATAACTCAACTTTAGCCTTATATACCAGGCCCCGTATTCACAAAGCTTCTTAGAATTCTCTCAGAGAGCTCCTATCTTAGCCTAAAAAGTCCTAATGGGAGTCTTAGACTAAAAGTGATTTAGAAAACTTCTTTGAGCAACTCTGAGGAAGGAAAGTACAAAAACTTTTGTCTTAGTGAGGGGGTGTGGTCAACCTTGTTGCTAGGGATGATGCAGCAGTTCAAGGACTGTGATTGGTTAATAAAAAATAACCTCTGACCTCTGCAAAGGTTTTGAAATGTGCTCTTTGTGAAAACAGAATACATGATAATAGAACAAACAGTGGAATCATAATTTTTTGTATATGACGAAACTGTATAATCATGAGTACAGGCTACTTTATGCAAAGTTTCTAGGCTAAATGTCTTAAAGATAATTTAACAGCTAAATGTTGAATATGTGTCTACTTTTGAAGCAACCAACTTTCACACAGTAGGTACTATATTTAATTTCTGACATTTATTCATCATACTCACTCACTCCACTCACTCATCATCTATACCGCTTAATCCTATATTCAGGGTCACGGGGGGCCTGGAGCCTATCCCAGGAGACTTAGGGCACATGGCAGGGTACACGGCAGGACAATCTATTTAATTTGCACTTTCGGATGATATGTAGCCAACAATTCAAGAGAGATGGAAGGACGTAAAACAACAAGACTGGACAGAAAAGTAGTGTTTACTTTTAGCTTTACATCCAGTGTCCTCCTCTCTACTCTTAACAAATTTTACCTTAGGAGCTGTTTTTAGGGCTAAGATGTTTTGTGAATCATTTTTATCTTTACTAGGATTTAATCCTAAATTTAAGGAGAAATTCTAAGAAAATGTCCTAATTCTAAGATTTATGTTAGGATTTCGTCACTAGGAGCAACATTTAGGCTTAAGAAGCTTTGTGAATATGGGCTCAGGTCTATAGGTTATGAAACAACCTAAAAGCCATAGTCAAAAAGAAGAAGCATGAGATAGAAACTGGAAAATCAAAGAGTGAGGTGACAATCCAAATCGAACAATGAGAAACATCTCATGTCTTAATGGGCATGAGGCAAGATCGCGTAACTGGGACACATGAAATATGGGGTTGATCCGCCGCATAGTTGAGGGGAGCAAATGCTTAACCTCGCAGGGGTTGACAAGCTTAGTGATGGTGAAAAAGCTAAGGTAGCAGGGGGAAAGTTTGCGGGAGGTGGTCTTATCTCTGGGATATCTCTGGCAGCGAGCATGACTCTCTGACCAACCCTGTACTACAGAGCCTAAGAACGCCTACAATCAGCTTGCTTCTTGTAGCTTTTGCTAGCTTGCGTCTTCCTAGCTTGTAACCAGGTCTTCCTACAATGACGGATGAAGGATTGGGTAGATGGGATGTTGACCTCCTCTTCCTGGGAGGTGAACAAGGGTGGTTGATAAACTGAGGGTGGAACCCCAAAAATGGACTCGAAGTGGCTCCAATGAGCTTACAAATTACGGACCACAGTCTGAGACTATATCCTTGGGGAGACCATGGAGATTGAAGAAATAGAGAATCATGACTTCCACAGGATCTTTGGTGGAGTTTTGGCAGATGAATGAAGTAGGCTGCCTTGGAGAATCGATCTACCACGGTCAAGATGCAGGTGGATGGTCGGACCATGGGTGGTGTCAGATTAGTAAGGGTCTGAGAAGGCCTGCTGTGGCTGTATTGATGTGCTTATACCAGGAGCAGAACCAAGGTGTCAGGAAAGCTTGGGGCTGTGCCCTCATTGTAGGACCTAGTGAGGGGAATGAAGAGGTGATTAGGGGGTACATTACTGGGCCCTGGTTCGTGAGAGAGGGCCTGCTTGACCTTGGTTTCTATGTCTAGCTCGGCTGCTGTGAGCAAGCAGGGATAAGGAAGGATAGTGTCACAGGAGGTGGGCGTGAACTGTCTGGAGAGGGCATCTGGCTTGGAGTTCTTAGACTCTGGACGATAGGAGGAGGTGAAGTTGAAACCTGCGAAGAACAGCAACCACTGGGCCTGGTGGGAGTTGAGTCTCTTGGCACTTTGTAGGTACTCAGGGTTCCTGTGGTCAGTCCAGGCCAGGAATGGGACTGCCGACCCCTCTAATCAATGTCTCCATTCGTCCAGGGCTAGGTTGATGGCCCTAGCTTGATTCCATAGTTTGCTTCAGCAGGGGATAAGCATTGTAAAAAGAATGCAGCTTGTTGCCGTCCGCAGACCACTGGGAAAGTACACCTCCTACCCCCGTGCTGGAGGCATCAATTCCACGACAAACTGACGTGACGTCTCCAGAGTGGTGAGAATAGGGGTGGATGTGAACTGATTCTGGAGTTCCAAAAAAGCTTCCTCATTTTCCTGGTTCCAACAGAATCAGGTCTTGGTAGAGGTCCAGGATGAAGCAGGCAGTAGAAGTACGCAAATCCCAGGAATCTCTGAAGTCCCGTGATTTGCTTAATCTAATGCCTGCTTCATGTCAGGTGGGCATGGGCCAGTTTGTGACTGCTTGGAGTTTGGTGGGCTTCATCTCGATGCCTGAAGGACCAATGACGGACCTAAGAAACGTGGTCTGAAACTCACATTTCTCCACTTTGATGATCAAATTGATCAAGAGTCTTTGCAGCACGTGCCAAACATGATGTCGATGCTCCTTCAGGTTTCTAAAAAAAGTTTAAAATATCGTCCAGATAGATGAACACAAACGAGTTTAAAAAATCCCTAAGGATGTCATTGGTGAGATCTAATTTGAGACTAATTAGTCTTTTTTCTGGCAGACCCTCAAAGAACACGTCACTCAGTGCTAGATCATTCCACCCACTTGGAGCCAGAGTCTGGAACTCTATTGTGTAGTTGTACAATGAGCAAAAACCTTGGCATAGTTTCAATAGCTTGTGTCCCGCCTCACTGTCGTGACGTGAATGGTCATAAACACCGTCCTTTTAGAAAAGTACTCAAAGTTTGAGCAGCAAGGAGTGTGGGTATCCCAGAGTGCAGCTCAAAAATCAATGAGCACTGAGATAGTAAGGAGCGACATGTGGCTGGATCCCCTTCATTTTGGCATGGTTCCACCTTGAACAAGAGGGGGTTGGAGCTGATGAAATCAGGTGACGTCAGTGAATGCTTGTTTGGTAATAAGCAGCTCCTATTGGTGTGCTCCAAGAAAAGCTCTCCAGCACCGATCTCATGCGGTCTCTACTGGATAAATTTTGATGGCTGGATTATTCTATCACAAGGCAACGATGATCAAGAGGAATCCAAGAGCAGAAGAATAATAGCAGCGGTAGATGAGGACGTGGTCAGAAAACGGAAATCGGGAAGTTAGTCAGCAAGGTGAGCCAAATCGCAAAATGTAACAAATGACATTTTTACATCCCAGTAGCACCCATGTTGCGCTGTACCTTACAAAACCTTATAAAATACAAGTGAAACATTAAATGAATTCACAATCACCTTACTAAAATTATGTTATGGAAAACTTTAAGGAAATTAAAGAATAGGATCACGATGTAGCCTCAACATACTGTGGCCAAACTTAATTTTAATTAAATTAACAAATAGTGTAAGTAAACAATAGCCCACGTTTAGAAAAGCATTTTTATTTTTGATTATAAATAATAGTCCTGCATCTATTTTTAGGTATGTCAGATGCCACTGTTCTTATATGGCTTTTAGTCAGGTTAAATCATTCAGTGACAAGCTGTCATGATCTCAGATAGTTAACTGGCAGATCTGGTGGATGTAGTCCCAGTGGGCACAGAGGGCAGTCATAGGTGCAGAGGGGTTGTCTTTTAAACAAAGCATACACTGGCGCTCTCAGCATACACAGGCGCTCTCTTAGCATACACAGGCGCTCTCTTAGCATACACAGACTCTTTTAGCTGACACAAAGGCTGGGGAGACACTAGAGACAGGGACGGAGCTAGAGACAGAGTGAACCTTAGAGACTAGAGGCTAGGGGGGGGAGACACTAGAAGCTAGGGGGGGGCACTAGAGGCTAGGACGAGGGGACACTAGAGGCTGGGGGGGACACTAGAGGCTGGCGGGGCACTAGAGGCTGCAGGGGGACACTAGAGGTTGTGGGGGGACACTAGAGGTTGTGGGGGGAGACACTAGAGGCTGTGGGGGGAGACACTAGAGGCTTGGGAGGGGGAGACACTAGAGGCTGGGGAGGGGGAGACACTAGAGGCTGGGGAGGGGGAGACACTAAAGGCTGGGGGGGAGACACTAGAGGCTGGGGGGGGGACACTAGAGGCTGGGGGGGAGACACTAGAGGCTGGGGGGAGGGAGACACTAGAGTCTAGAGGAAAACCGAGACACGGGAGAACCGAGACACAGGGGAGAACCTAAAGACTAGAGGAGAAACCTAGAAACAGGGGAGAACCTAGACACAGAGGAAAACCTAAGGAATAGGGGAAGACCTAGAAACAGGGGAGAACCTAAACACAGGGGGGAACCTAAGGACTAGGGTAGAAACACTAGAGGCAAGAAACTAGGGACACGCTAGAGACAGGGGAAAAACACAAAAGACAAAGGGAGACACTAGAAACACATGGCACAGTATTTACTTAAACCAAAGAATAAACTAAAAGGTACACTTAAATAGACCTCATCACACAGATAACATAACTATTCAGAGCCCATATTAACTAAAAACAAACTAAAGTAAAGCAAAACCAAACCAAACCAAAAACAAATGCCCACTTGACAATATTAATGCTCGACCCAGTTTCTCAAAACAACCACAAATTTATAACAATTCTAATGAGCTACCTCGGTTCAGGTGAGCTCCATCATCACCTGACCGAGGTGCCTTCTGGGACACTGAGTCGACTAACAAAACTACACAAACATGCACACAGTGCCCTCTAGGGATGGTCCCTTACAGTACCTCCCATTCGTGGACAAATAATAATTCAATGCTGGACATAAACAACAAAAAATCATGATAATTATTATTATTCTGATTATTATCATGCTTTTTTGCTGTTTGTGTTCAGCGTTGAATTATTATTTGAAATTGAAGTGCTTCGTGTGGATTCATGCCACGAGTCATTTTATCAGACAGAGATCATTATGTTGTGCGCGGTCCACTGAGCTTCTGCAGATTCCAAAATTTACATTGTTACCGTTTTTTAATCACTGGAATGGAAGAGATGGAAAGTTTCCTTATCATAAAATGCCTTGTATTGTTTTTAATCGCTCTATACACAACCCATGATTTTTTTAAATGCTATTTTACAAATGGAAAATACAAATATTACAAAGAAAATTATTGTCTGTAGAGTGAAAAAAAAAAACACATATTACGATGAGGAAAATCTCAATTTCTTCCATTCCACGGATTAAAAATGGTAACAATGTCAATTTTAGAATCTAGAATCCAGAAGATTTTAAATTTACACAAATTTAAGAAGAGACCTGAAGTACTGCAGGTAAAAGCCTCAGAGCCAAGAGGGTCTTAAAAGGTGGAGGGTTGCATTTTAGTTTCTCTAAATGTATAGGTGAGAGCAACTGATTCACACCTGGGGAGGGGTGAATTATTTGCATTTGAATGTTGTCTGACATTGTAAACCACACAAGTGACACTAAAACAACTAAAGAACCTAGGATAAATAGGAATAAGAGGCCCTGATTATACTGCATAAATATTATTTAGTACAACAAAATTCCTCCGCCCTCTCGAAAACTTTGTGTGCGGTTGAGCGCTGATTAGACAACGTAGGAAATTAAAGAGGAGTATTATGATGTTGGCTCAACACCCAGAGCCCAAACCTCATTAAAATTAATTTAACAAAAATTGTAAGTAAACAACAATAGCCCACAATTACTAAAGGTTTTTTATTTAGATTAATTTATTTATATCTATTTTTAGGCATGCCAGCTGCCACGTTTTATTTAGAAGTTTTCAATACAAATTTTATAATGCCCACATGACATCACACATTTCCCATCTTAATATTTTAACTGTTTATTTTACCTGTTTAAACCATTAAAGTATTTCTTTTACTATTTTAACTATTATTATTCTGCGATAGATTAGTACCCTGTCCAGGGTGTCCCCTGTCTTGAGCCCTAAGTCTCCTAGGATAGGCTCCAGGCCCCCAGTGACCCTGAATACAGGATTAAGCGGTATAAATGATGAGTGAGTGAGTGAGTGAGTGAACTATTATTATTTAATGTGCTTCAAAATAAATTTAAGAACAAGAACAATTAAAAAAATGTAAATATTATTGATTAAATGTGAACTGAAAAAACTGTTGTCCTTAAAAATTTAACAGATGAGGACTCATGTGCATCAATCTGATATACAGTACACTGGAGAAACACCCAGGTGGGAAGACACTGCTTTGTTTAGTTAACATTAAGACAAAAAAAACATCATAATAAATAACATCAACAATGTTATCAAAATTAAATGATCAAAAATAAACATCAACAGCCTCCACCAAAGAGTCTAGAACACAAGAGTACAGGATGCATCACACAGTCGCGATATATTATATTATAACCATATTATACCAAAGAATACCAGTTACACAGTAAATTCTGGTCTTTGGAATAAACTCTCTGAGAGTTTATTTCAACTACATTTGAGTGTACATGTGTGACCATCGAATAAACTCTAGCGCAGAGTTAAATTAACTCTTTTCTGGGAGTTGATTTTCAAATCTTTTCAACTATTTTCAACTCTTTTAAAATTTTACGACCATATAGAGTAAAATGTAACTCCTAACTTGAGTTAATTTAAATAATAACTTTTTAATAGTGTTAAAAAATCCAAAATAATTACACACAAAAACCACCATACTGGTTACTATGAATGTCTTACTTTTATTTAACAAAATGCAATGTATTGAAAAAATGCACACTGTATGGATGCTTCATAACTGTCTTCACTTACAGAGTAACAGCAAACATTTACCCGTAAAACAGCTGCTATAATAGCAGCTAAACGTTTGGGAAAATGTGTAATCAAAACACAATGAAATTGACAGATTAATTTTAATTAAAGGAAATTAAATATTTTAACAAACTTAAAGCACAGTGTCAATACCACTTCTCTGAGAAAAATTATCACACACACAAAAAAAAAAAAAAAAATAATAATAATAAAAATAAAATTTCTAATGCAGGATTGTTAACATGAGGCAGACTGTTGACTTCAAAATCTGTAAAGTGCATAAACATGTACAGTTGTGGCCAAAGGTTTTGAGAATTACATAAATATTGGAAATTGGAAATGTTGCTGCTTAGGTTTTTATAATAGCAATTTGCATATACTCCAGAATGTTATGAAGAGTGATCAGATGAATTGCATAGTCTTTCTTTGCCATGAAAATTAACTTAAAAAAAACTTTCCACTGCATTTCATTGCTGTCATTAAAGGACCAGCTGAGATCATTTCAGTAATCGTCTTGTTAACTCAGGTGAGAATGCTGATGAGCACAAGGCTGGAGATCATTATGTCAGGCTGATTGGGTTAGAATGGCAGACTTGACATGTTAAAAGGAGGGTGATGCTTGAAATCATTGTTCTTTCATTGCTAACATTTAACTCTCAACCATGTGACCTGCAAAGAAACACGTGCAGTCATCATTGCATTGCATAAAAATGGCTTCACAGGCAAGGATATTGTGGCTACTAAGATTGCACCTAAATAAAAAATTTATAGAATCATCAAGAACTTCAAGGAAATAGGTTAATTTGTTGTTAAGAAGGCTTCAGGGCGTTCAAGAAAGTCCAGCAAGCGCCAGGATCGTCTCCTAAAGAGGATTCAGCTGCGGGATCGGAGGGCCACCAGTGCAGAGCTTGCTCAGGAATGGCAGCAGGCAGGTGTGAGCACATCTGCACGCACAGTGAGGCCAAGACTTTTGGAAGATGGCCTGGTGTCAAGAAGGGCAGCAAAGAAGCCACTTCTCTCCAAAAAAACATCAGGGACAGATTAATCTTCTGAGAAAAGTATGGCAAATGGACTGCTGAGGACTGGGGCAAAGTCATATTCTCGGATGAAGCCTCTTTCCGATTGTTTGGGGCATCTGGAAAAAGGCTTGTCCGGAGAAGAAAAGGTGAGCGCTACCATCAGTCCTGTGTCAACAGTAAAGCATCCTGAGACCATTCATGTGTGGGGTTGCTTTCTCATCCAAGGGAGTGGGCTCACTCACAATTTTGCCCCAAAACACAGCCATGAATAAAGAATGGTACCAAAACACCCTCCAACAGCAACTTCTTCCAGCAATCCAACAACAGTTTGGTGAAGAACAATGCATTTTCCAGCACGATGGAGCACCGTGCCATAAGGCAATGGTGATAACTAAGTGGCTCGGGGACCAAAACATTTAAATTTTGGGTCCATGGCCTGGAAACTCCCCAGATCTTAATCCCATTGAGAACTTGTGGTCAATCCTCAAGAGGCGGGTGGACAAACAAAAACCCACTAATTCTGACAAACTCCAAGAAGTGATTATGAAAGAATGGGTTGCTATCAGTCAGGATTTGGCCCAGAAGTTGATTGAGAGCAGCCCAGTCGAATTGCAGTGGTCCTGAAAAAGAAGGGCCAACATTGCAAATACTGACTTTGCATAAATGTCATGTAATTGTCGATAAAAGCCTTTGAAACGTATGATGTGCTTGTAATTATATTTCAGTACATAACAGAAACAACTGAACCAAAGATCTAAAAGTAGTTTAGCAGCAAACTTTGTGAAAACTAATATTTGTGTCATTCTCAAAACTTTTGGCCACAACTGTACATTAAAGCAGGGATCAATTCCAATTAGACACAGTTAAGCCAACAGTATCTGCAAATTTAAGTATACAACTTTCTGAGACAACATAAAATTGCGAATCACATCCATATGACATCTGGATATCAAAACTTTTGAAATGTTTTAGTCTCTTCCTTTCTAGAACCAGGATCTTCTTAGGGATGTTTTCAGTTACTTGAAAAGCATGAAAATGGTCATGGAAACAAGTTTCATGCTCAACCATGAAATTATGTTTTGGAATTAAGTTGTATGATGGGTACAGTTCTTTAAAGAGTTGATGGCGTTCAATAATAAGGTGCTATAAATACACAGTCATCCCTTCAGTGATCGAGTATGAGAACACAATGTTTATAATGTTCAACAACAAAAGCAACAAGTGCCATTGCAGATCATCCTCTGGTACCAGGTCACCAAATATCAAAGGTATGTTCGTGATCACACACACTGTGATGCATTTAACCCTATTCCATGCCCTCCACAATCAAGGTTAACATTTGTTGGCTTGTTTCGCTTCTCCAAATAACCATAATTAAAAGCATATATTCTATTTAACAACCTTCTTTAGAGATGAAATGTTCAATTAAATATTCAAATAGCAATTTCACCTCATACTGACCAACTCCTTCCAAAATATCATGCATGATGTCAACAACATAATTTTCTGCAATATTGAAATATTGCAATGTATTAAGTACACTCTTTCTTTTCATGTCAAATGAAGAGGCTAAGGTTGGATCATCTACTAAATTGAGATAGTGTTGGTCATTCAGAAATGCGGATCTTAAAGTCAAACATGGGTCATCCTCTGAAAAAACTGACTGAGCTGAAGATTTATCAGCTATGCAAAATCTACAGAAATAATTTGCTCTAAAAGATTCCACAAAATCCAAGAATACCATGCATACCCAGGTTATCACCAGTAATTTGTGCAAGAGTGCCATATACAGAAACTTCAGCAAATGGCACAGTAACTCCAGTAGTCTCTAACAATTTCAGGTCCTTGACTAAGGGTTTCAGTATTTCATCAATTCCATATTTCTTAGCATCTTGTGCATAAAACAATGATACCAGGTGAATGTTCATTAAAACAAAATTCACACTGGGTGGAAGATTTCGAAGAATGAAGTAAAGGCAGCCAACTTTATGTATGCCGTTTTTTGAGCCTAAAGGATTTGCACACTCAAATTCATCATAGTATAATTGGATTTGAAAGGCAAACTTACTACTTGAAAACAAAGGATGAGTTTTGAAGTAGCTTCCATCAAAGAAGTCCTCATATTTGTCAGACTGAGTACATATTTGCACCATCTCACAAATACTTTCATTCTTGAAAATGAATTGAAGTGTTTTCAATATGGGAATATATACGAATTTGTCACTGATTGGAACTACATACATTATTACTACAATATCTGGTGTCATACCTTACTCCTAGGTGCAGTTCAACTGGTTGTACTATTTCCCATTTTTCCCTAAAATATTTCTTCCATTTGCTATTAGAATTTAGCTGGCTAAAAAGATTGTCCAACCTTTTAAATACCTCTCTATGGCTGATCTGGAGGGATTGTGGGTTGGTAGTAGGTTCAGTACTTGTTCCTGAATGTTAGACTGCAATCTTCCACTAATTCCTGTAAATTCTCAATTGTAGAAAGAACTACAGTATTTGTTACACCACTCCCCAGAAGTCTGGCTATAACGGAAGCACACATATCCTTGCTGTGAGTTGCCCATTAAGGGCCATCTTCAACATGTTGGCACTGAGATGAAGTCGAGGGTGTTTCATCATTTAAGATCTGAGAATTACTGTGCTGTTGGGTGTAATGGTTAGAAGGGGTCTCATGAGGCACACACGCGTTAACAGTAGGAGCATGAATCTTGGTCAAATGTCTTCTAAATCCAGAATAACTTGAGAATTGTAAATAACATCCTGTTTGACCACATTTTAGTCTTAAATCTTTCCCGGGATACATTCCATGAGCTAGTTTTAGGTGCCTGAACAAAAGTAAAGCTGTACCAAAGGATGAAGTGCAGAGAAAACACATCAGCATTTTAGTTGCCTAAGCTAGTTACTGCATGTTCAACAGTCTTGCTCTCACCTCTCTGACTTTTGGTCTTTCTTCTGTTGTACCTACATCAATATCGTAAACAGTAGTCTGCAAAAATGTGTACAAGCTGGACAGGGCATCATCATATTTTACACTGAACACAAAGTGGGAACAGCTCATCAAATGCGCCCAAGGATGTGCATGACTGACATGGAAGAAGCTTTCTATCCAAGACTATGTAGAAGCTGGAAACCTGTGCTTTTGAAGTCCCTCTCGCCAGGAGACATGGCTAGGGGTTTCCTTCAATGTTTACAAGATGATCCTCTAGGCTGAAACACAATGAAAGGAACATTTGTATAAGCCATTAATTCAAACAAATGTTGGATCACAATATTTGGAATGTCTTGACAAACCTTGTGAAATTTCACCAGATGATCTATTGCCTCTCCAACACTGATCTTTTTGGGTCATTTCCTTCCAGTTGGTTGAGGAGTGAGAAGATGCAGCAAAACAAGAAGAGAAGCCATGTCGCTGTTCCACTCTACAAACAGTGTTTTTCGAGTTCAACACTAATATTTGGAACCATATGTTATAAATTAAGTCCTACACTTCCATTAGCCACTCGTTCCATTAACGACTGGTTGAGTGTGTAAATAGACAAGAGGTAATCCATACACACATCATGCAAGTTGCTGATTTGATATCTTTGCAAATGACTACACCAGTAAATTGTTACATTTGTGATACTACCTGGCTCATCAGCAATGTCACACTCTTCATTCAAGGTTGCTTTCAGCTGTTTTTTTCAGAAGATTAATCTCTTTGAGGGCTCTGGCCTCCCTGATGACTTTTTTTTTAAAACTGGTGCTCCATTTTTCCAGAAACCTAGAAGCAGCATCTGCTCCAAACATCATTGTAAAGTCTTGTAATATCTAAAAAATAATAATAAAGGGAAGTACTACCATTACTTTACATTACCTCGATTATTGTAAGTCAGGTGTTACCTACCAGTCCTTTAGTGTCCAAGAAACAAGGAAAAACTTGAAAAATATCTGCTGATTGCTGTGGGTCATGCAGCATCTGTTGACGATAATGGAATGTTTCTCTCATCTTCTGGAAGACTATGTTAGGGTCAGTGGTGTGGTGAAGAAGAGACACAGCCTCCATACATTCATCTCCTGATCACTGGTCATCTGTGAAACCAAATGTTCTTGGTGATGTGGGCCCCCCTTTCAGCTTCAATCTGATATGGGATATAGTGGTGGTTTTGGACTGACGATGCACAGTCTTGACATGCCACTCAAGAAAGCCTTACTTGCTCTGAATGTCATAGAAATGTTCCTAAAAAAAGAAAGAAAGAAAAGAAAAACTATGAGTCCTAATTTGAGACAATATCAAGTTTTTGTCCTATATAGAGTATATATGTTCATACATAAAATATCAAACAACCAAAGTATAACCACTGTCATTATTTCCCACTACAGTTTCAATGCAAACTCACATATCCCTTTTTAGAGTATAGGCCCTTCAAAGATGGGAAGAGTGACAATTCCAAGGGCATGAAACTCCTTTGTTGCTTTACAAACAAACTACTCTACTGCATTATGGGTCTCCTGCTCTGCACATCAGGTTTTGTCTCTTTTTGAAGGTTCTACATAAAATATGATTAAAGAGTAAAGTATCTGTAACTCTAATAGCTACATAAGCACAACACATGAGTTCATCACATTCTGCTCTTCTGCTCTCCTGAATAAGCATGAGTATAGTTAAGATTCCTATTACAGATTCTTATTAAAAATAAGAAAGTCATGGGATTAACATCAGCCCTCTTACCCTTCCTTTTCACACGTGAGCTACAATGATGTTCACCATTAATCGCCTGGTGGACTCTTTCAAACTCCCAGTTTCTTCATACTCTTGGATGACAGAAATCCCTGCTAGTTTGGAAGTCAGAATCTGCTCCACTGTCTAAATACATTTCACATAAATTACAAAACAATAATTAACAACAAAAGTAAGACATCATTTTTAATCAAAACAACTCTTTCAAGTACACTGACTACATGATATCAATTATATACAAAATAAAAATCCTATTTTTAATTCTTTGTTTTGTAAAAAAAAAATCAACCAACACAAAACCACCATTTATGCATGTATACCACAGAAATAGGACTTTTTCATTCCAACAAATAAACTGGACTTGTGATTTCACTAGAAAATTCATCCAAAACTTTCTGAAACAGTCATGCTTAAAATAATCTTGCTTCAGTCTGTGCTTTTGAAGTGTATATTCTATAGAACATTTCGAGTTTTTTTTTAAAATTATATTTAAATTCCACCTAGTGAAGATATGAAAATATTTTTAGAAAGTCACTTGTATGTGGCAAAAGATTTTTTTTTGTGCCAGCAGAATTTTTGTTTTCCAGATCACGATCTGACCCAGGAGACCAGATGGTTATTCCATATTTCATTCTAAACAATAATGAACAGGATTATAATATGACAATCCTGCTTACCACAAGATGTGACTGTCACAAATTCTGTCAGGTCTGAGCAGTCAGATACATTCTTAGATGATTCTGCTGTTAGGAGATCTGAAATCAATATGATAAATCCAACTCAATGTGGAGTTTTAACTAATTTTGTAATTGTTATTTAGCACAGGATATCAGACAATCCTGAAACTTTAACTTTTTTTTCAAGAGTGAATATATAAATCTTGTGTATCAGGACAAACAAAAAACATTGCATTGACTTACCTTCATCAGTATAGATGACAAAACAGACTTCCTTGACTGCTGTAAGTTCTGGAAAGACATCCTCATCCACTTCTATACCTTGCTCATCTGTGATTTTCTGGGATGAAAAACTTCTGCTGGACTGAAACAATCAATACTCCATTAACGCATTATTAACGTTACTTCCCCTGTAATGAACATTAAGGTTATAGACCATGCATACAGTTACTTACCCACACTGACAAAATCAGAGAAACTGCCTTCTTCCAGTTTCACATATTTCTTGGTTTCTCCACGTTTTACTTTTATCAACATCTTGACCACCTAACGTTAAAAAATACTTTTACTACTAATAAAAGCAACTTGTGTACTGTGTAATTGTTATGCAACGTAACTTTATCTATAAACATTTTAATGTATTGTGTTAGCCTGTCCAGACTACTCAACTTTTTTGCTAGTTACCTAGACAAATTTTAGCAACCTACACAGCCATGTGTCCGCCATTTACTTGTAAAAAATATCTTGTCCACACTGGAGACAGGGTTGCATTCTGGTTAGGCTGATATGATGTTGGAGTATCATGCAGGTAAATTTACTAATGCTAAAAATAAACGTTACTTTGTCGTTTATTCAGTGCAGCACACGTATCTCGTTCGTTACCGTCCTTACAGTCTAACACAGCCAAAGGAAAAAAAAAAAGAGAAATGTTTTCAGTAACAACGTTATGTATATATCTTAAGTTATAACCCTGTAAGCGGACGTTAGCTAAAAAAAACTAATGTGGACTTAACAGCGCGCACAAACTCATTAGTAACGTGCAAGCCAAGGACACGTGGAGTTAGCTTACTACCATACTTAAGTGTTTGAAGCTTCCATGTAACCAAAAAACACAAACGTAATCTGAAAATCCTTCACAGCATGAAATGTAGTTAAATAAAAAAATTAATTAAATGTAGTTAAATAATAAATAAAGCTCTTTTACCTTTCTCGCAACGAAGTCCAACAGAATGCATCCAGGTGCAGCAACGACGCAGTCCAAACAACACCAAGGGGAGTTGAATTAGGCTCCTCAACACCCACGGAATGAACAACAAAATATTACACCGCTTCAGAGTAACTCTAAACACCGAAATCTAGACCCAAATCTAACTCTTTCACATTTTTATGTCTAACTCCAGATTATTCAACTCCAGAAATTTGCTGTGTTGAAATGTCCAAAATAAAATACCTCAATAACCAAAATAACCCAACCATTTACAGAAACAACCCAGCATTTTTTAGAGTATATCTTTTGAGTTTCTAATGTTCTATTCCGAAAGTATATATTTTCCATCTATTTCTATATTTAAAGTTTGATGTCTTTAAATGTAAATGTTTTTTAATAATAATAATAAACCGTACAAACAGAGGCTATATAGCAGTTCATTCTTTGTACAAATAAAATTGTTAGCTAGCTGTCTAAACACTTTTTTCCAATTTTTTTTCCATTCATTATTGTACAGTAAATGTCAATAGCTCTGGTTCTGATTTTTCATGTTTGTTGTATAAAGTTCTTGAATGTGGAAATTACCATTACTAGTATTTCTTCTATACAACACAAGACTTTGCTCCAAATGCCAAAGACAAAGCTAGAAATACAACAGCTGGAACGTCAGCTAAAGGTGTCTCTGTGATGCCCATAAGTGATCAAATGAGCTGCTGTTAACCTGCGATTTCTGAGGCTGGTGACTCGGATGAACTTATTCTCCGCAGCAGAGATGACTCTTGGTCTTCCTTTCCTGGGGCGGTCCGCATGTGAGCCAGTTTCTTTGTAGCGCTTGATGGTTTTTGTGACTGCACTTGGGGACACTTTCAAAGTTTTCCCAATTTTTCGGGCTGACTGACCTTAATTTCTTAAAGTAATGATATCCACTTGTTTTTTTCTTCATTTACAGTAGCTGCTTTTTTCTTGCCATAATACAAATTCAACCTCTTTGATCATCTGAAGGTGTGTCCAAACTTTTGGTCTGTAGTGTATATTGGCAGCAGGGGAAGGCAAGATTACGGAGGATGTGCCCACCCAGCGGCGAGCAATCCGCCAGTATACTTCTACTATAAAACAACTATTTACAGTGGAATCTTGGATTGCAAGCATAATTCGTTCCGGAACTGGGCCCGTATATCGAATTTCCCCATAAGAAAGAATGGAAAAAAAAACACGCTGGTGCACTTTACAAAATAGATGGCATCATGAGAAAAGAAAATTATGTGGATATATTGAAGCAACATCTGAAGACATCAGCCAGGAAGTTAAAGTTTGGGCGCAAATGGTTCCAAATGAACAATGACCCCTAACTAATAAAATTCCCTCTCACTCAATTCTGACATATAACAAATGCACAAAAAATGTTGATATTTATTGATTTAAAATAGAGAAAGTTTTTGTATTTCTTTCTGAAGCGTATGTAAATATATGGTTTCAACTATATATATATATATATATATATATATATATATATATATATATATATATATATACACACACACACACTGTGTGAACACTTATAGGTGATGTGAACAAGATTGATCATCAGCTGGTGACTGGATCGTGGGCAACCAAAGGCCTAGCATGTCTGTAGTAACCAAAGGCCAGCCTATCCAGTCAAATCACACAAAAAAACGTCAATATAACACAAATCGCAGGAAATAATTCAATGCTGGCCACAATAGAAAGGTACCAGAACATGCAATGAACCATAGCCCCCATGCAAGGGGCCCAACAGACAAAGAGCCCATGGCCACTGATCTGACAACTCCAGAGTCCAGTGGCAAAAGGGGAACCCACATAATATCAGGCCTAATGTTCTGGGTTTTAATATGATTGCCGAATGTCTATATATAAAATCTCATGAGGCAAGCTGAGGACTCACTGTGCTTTCCCAAATATGCATCATGCTCAGACAGCTACAGAAACTGTATTGTTTCATATTTGTTGTATTTAAAATACTACTACTACTACTAATAATAATATAATGATAATAATAGTTAAATGGCTCTGACCTGAGGGCATGTACATGATGTTTCATATGGGCAATATGAGGGCTGAGAAAGACCAAGCAGGGTCTGATCATCCTCTCCTGACAGATGTTTCTGTGGAGTATTTGTGCTTTGATATCAAAATGAAACTCAGGGTTCATTGAAGTAAACCTGTCTGTGAGCAGGGTAGCTTTACAGTGTTTGTTGCCATAGTAACTGACTCAGAGTTGAGTTGAACTAGCTTTAAGAACCTAAAACCCTGGAGTTTTCTTCAGCTATAATGTAAATAACTTTGGGGTCTCATTAAACACACTTCAAGTTCATTTTCTGATTGACTTATTGAGATCATATTGAATTTTGAGACAGAATATTGAGACAGATTGAAAACATTTCATTAGATTCGTAGATTCGTTATAATGTTTAACTGCAATTGAGTGTTTTTTTTTTTTTTAGATTTTGCTGTAAAGAACATTTTCCAGTGGTTCAAGTTCTTCTGCCCTCATCCTATTCTTTAGCTCACTTAATATTTTCATAAATTTTTTTAAATGAATTTTTGTACATTGATGATAATTAAGCTGTTGAAAGATTAACGCTTTCAATCATTTTTAAACATTATTTGGAATATAAGGAAATATGAGAAAATACTAAATCATATATAATAGTAAAAAGGGGTAATATCATATATCATATCATATCATATCATATCATATCATATCATATCATATCATATCATATATCACAATACAAAGTTTGTTCTGACCAAGTAATATAACTGGCTTTCAACAAGTGGTGATAACAGCACTGACACATTTATCTATATGTCCTAGGTGTTCTACATTCATTAATTAAACTGAATAACTGACAGGCACAGCATGGGTGAAAGTAGATTGGTCGGCAGTACTAAAGAGAGAGCAGCTACATGTGAAATTCCATATTCAAAAATAGTTATGAACCCAGTTCAGATCCCCAAACCAACAACCTAGCGCCTAAGCCAACACACCCCATCTAACTGGCTTCTAACAAAAGGCTGAATCCCAAACTTCTCTGTAACTCCTAAACAGACAAACTACCTGAAGTGTTGAACAAGTGACTGTACACTCCGGAAACCAGTAGTTAAGTTTAGTACATATTCTAAAGGGAAACATGTTGAAAAAGTAGGATGTTATTAAGGGGTCTCAAAGTTTAAGAAACAGCCTTGGTTCTCCCCTTCAGAGTGCATAGAGACCGTCTCGGGTTACTTTGCTGTAATCCTGTTACCTGAAAAAGTGGGAACGAGATGCTGCGTGAAAATGCTATTTGAACATCTCTTTATTCAGCCGGTTGTGTAGCATGTGTGTATCAATCACGCCAAATTTTGGCTTATATAACCTCAGTCAGGTAATGTAATCTGATAAGGTGCACCTGCAGGTTATAAATAGGAGTGAACCGGAAACATCCTCAGGTCATTTTTTGTCTGAAAGGACGTCCAGCCACGCCAGCAGTGTGGCATTGGAGTGCAACATCTCGTTCCCAGCATTTTCAAGGAACAGGGTTGCAGCAAAGTAACCCGAGACATTCCCTTTCAAAAGCAACACTCGATGCTCCATGAAAACGCTATGGGAACGAGAATACCAACACTGCCGCACTGCAAGTGCCTTTACCCCCAGGTTGTGTAGCGTCTGCGCACAATAGCCAAAGAGGTCTTAGACATAACTTTGGGATGCTAACTCGAGGATCCACGAGCCCGAAGTAGCATGGACATCCAAACTATAAAATCTGGCAAATGTGTGCGGAGAGGACCAACATGCCGCATCACAAACTTGCTGCAAGGGGACACCTCTTGCCAGAGCAATTGATGAGGCAATCCCCCTGGTCGAATGAGCCCTGACTCCTAGGGGCAAAGTGTGACCATGCACCTCGTAGGCTAGGGCAATAGCATCTCTCACCCAATGTGACCACGTTTAGCTAGTGGCCACTCCCCGGTTGCGGCCCCCATGGCAAATGAAAAGCTGCTCTGACATACGCCACTGGCTAGTGCGGTGGATGTAAATCTGAAGAGCACGTACTGGACACAGTAAGTGAAGTTGTTCCTGCTCTGAAGCTGTAAAAGGCGGAGGACAGGAGGCTTCAAGAACAACTGGGTGCATGGTCGAGTATGGAACTTTCGGAAGATGGTTCAGGTGAGGATGCAGACTAGCTTTGACTAGCCCAGGTGCAAAGTCTATTCAGGATGGGGAGACTGACAAAGCCTGCAGATTTCCAATTCTCTTCAAAGAAGTAATGGCCATAAGAAATACCATATTAAGAATCAGAAGCCTGACAAGCACTGACTCCAGTGGTTCGAATAGGGTGTCAATCAGACCTTTGAGCACAATAGCTAAGTGGGCGGCCTCAACCGTTTATCTCCACAAACAAAACGGGCAACTAAAGGGTGCTTTCCCACAGAAACCCCATCGGTCAGAACATGACAAGCTTCCTGTTTGGTGACGTAGCTTCCTGTTTTTCGTATTGTTCCCGTGAAAGTTCCTCGTCTGTTTGTAACAGCGTTTTAGATTATATTTTGTTTAGTTTTTTATAATTATATATTTTTCCCGTTTTTACTAAATAACAAACTAGTTTTTACGCTTTAATACTACTGGCCTTTATCCGTTTTTTTGCGCTTTCTGAGGGAACGCGCCTATCATCTGACCAACAACAAGTGAATCCATCAGCAAATAATCACAACTCCGACACAAAGGTACGTTATTATGTCTACCATTCAGCTCGCTCAGTGTGTGGAGTTCAGGATGTTTAGACATTATTCCTCCTTCATTAGTGATAATTTTATTTGTGATAGGTGTGTGTTAGTTAGCACCCTGACAGAGAAGATGCATTAGAGGAGCGCATCCAGACTTTAGAGAGGGTTAGAGAGCGCGAGAGCAGCGTTAATCCTGTAGCGGAAAGTCTGGGTGCCACAGGTGGAGATAATCATCCCCCGACTCCGGCAGTAGAGCCCTCACAGCGGGGCGAGTGGGTGACGACTCTGCGGCATACTCATTCAGCCAAAGCTAACGCTAAGGCTAGCCCACCGGAGCACACCTCTTCTGCGCTTCACGTGTCCAACAGGTTCGCTCTCCTCAGTGATGCCACCCCTGAGAAACCTGAAAGAGCTCTGGTTATAGGAGACTCTATACTGAGACATGTGAAATTAGCTAGGCCTTTAGGGGTGCCAGCGGCAGTGGCCAGGTGTATCCCGGGAGCCAGAGCACCGGACATAGCAGGTAATCTTAGGGCTCTAGGACAGCATAGGTTCTCTAAGATAGTGGTACATGCTGGAGCTAACGATATACGCCTTCATTAGTCAGAGGTTAACAAGCATAACTTTACAGAGGTGTTTAAAATAGCGAAGGCGATGTCCGAAGAAGTAGTTTGCTCTGGTCCCATCCCAATGAGACGTGGTGACATAGCTTACAGCAGGTTATAGTCGCTGAACCGCTGGATGTCCAGGTGGTGCTCCGAAAACAATGTGGGCTACATAGACAATTGGAAGACCTTTGAGGGCAAAATTGGCCTGGTAGGGCGGGACTGTGTCCGTCCCACTCGGGAAGGTGCTGCTCTCATTTCTTGCAGTATAGCACATAGTCTCAGAAGAGGCCTAGTTAATCGGTGACAATCCAGAGCCGAGGCCAGGGAGCAGACAGACAGGCTAAACCAACCGTCTGCTAGCTGCAGAGAGTCGTCACTCAGGGTTCATCATATTGAGACTGTGTCTGTTCCCCGAGCTAAACATAAACATAAATTTAGAAAGACTCAGAAAGTCTGTTTTAGTAATTTAATTAACATAGATGCCACAAACTCAGAGTACACTGAATTCGCAGCCAGCACCTCTGATCTGAAGCTAGGACTGTTAAATATTAGATCTCTCACATCTAAAGGAGTTATTGTTAATGAAATTATCACAGATCAGGAGTTTGATATATTATGTTTAACAGAAACCTGGATTAAGCAGGATGAGTATGTAGCTCTAAATGAAGCTAGTCCTCCTAGATACAGCTACATACACCAGCCTCGGCTAACTGGTAGAGGAGGAGGAGTCGCAGTTATTTATAATGATAATCTGTCTCTCGTACAAAAACACAGTTTTAAATTTAATGCATTTGAAGTTCTCTATAGTAACATAAAGTCAGCTCAGTCGATCCCGCTAATCATCATTTACAGACCCCCAGGGCCGTAATCGGAGTTTCTCTGTGAATTTGCAGATTTCCTCTCAAACCTTGTTGTTTCTGTAGACAAAGCGTTATTTGCTGGAGACTTTAATATTCATTTGGAGAATCCAGAAGACCCTCTGAGAACAGCATTCTTGTCCATACTGGATTCAGTAGGAGTAAATCAGTCTGTAGTAGGACCCATTCATAAAGCAGGTCTTACTTTAGATTTAACATTATCCTTCAGATTAAGTATAGGAAATATAATTACAATTCCACAGTCTGAAGTTATCTCGGATCACTACCTTGTCTCGATTAAAGCGTGTCATAGTAATAATGTATGCACAGCACCGCGCTTCCACCTTAAACGTACATTTACATCAAATACCGCACAGAGCTTTATCAATAATATTCCAGAGTTATCAACTTTGATTGGATGGCCATCTGACTTCACAGAACTCGAACAGGCGAATGAATATCTAGAGTCAGCACTTCGTTATAGCTTAGATAATGTAGCTCCAGTTAAAAGGAAAATTATTAGAGATTGCTAAACTCCTTGGTATAATGACCACACACGTGCTTTAAAACAAACCGCTTGAAAATTTGAATGTAAATGGCGCCAAACTAAATTGTTAGTATTCAAAATAGCTTAGAAGGAGAGCATCCTGAACTATAAAAAAGCTCTCAGTGATGCTAGATCAACGTATCTCTCCACTCTTATAGAAAATAACAAAAACAACCTGAGATTTTTATTTAATACCGTAGCTAAATTAACTAAAAACAAGACCACTGCAGAAATCTCCACAACAACATCATGCAGTAGTGAGGATTTCATGAACTTTTTCAATAACAAAATCATAAATATTAGGCAAAAAAATCAGGCTTTGAAACCAGACAATTTAAATAATTCAGATGAACTAACCACATCACATCAGAACTTAGAATACTTTACTCCCCTTGAAGCGAGGGAACTAATTTCACTCATTTCTTCTTCAAAATCGTCAACCTGTATATTAGATCCTATACCGACACATTTTCTCAAACAGATAGTACCAGCAATAATAGAACCCCTGTTGAAAGTAATTAACTGTTCACTCAGTAGTGGGCATGTCCCCAAATCCTTTAAATTAGCCGTTATTAAACTGCTAATCAAGAAACCTGACCTTGACCCCAGTCAGCTTTCTAATTACAGGCCGATATCAAACCTTCCCTTTATCTCCAAGATTCTGGAAAATGTAGTATCACAGCAGCTATGTTCACATCTACACAGAAATAGTATAAATGAACTGTATCAGTTAGGATTTAGGCCTCATCACTGTATCAGGGTTGCGTCACTATACTTGTGTTACTGGACCTCAGTGCAACTTTTGACACCATTCCTCATGTTCTCAAGTGGAGTTTGGTGTTCCACAGGGTTCAGTTTTAGGCCCACTGCTTTTTTCCCTTTACATGCTTCCTCTGGGCAACATAATTCGTAAACATGGTATTAGTTTTCATTGTATTGCTGATGACACACAATTATATGTCTCACCAAAACCAGATGAGGAAAAACCAGTTTGCTAAAATTGAGCAGTGTGTGCAGGACATAAGCGATTGGATGTTAATTAATTTTCTTCTGCTTAATCCTGATAAGACAGAAGTTCTGGTCATAGGACCACAAGTAGCTAGAAGTAAGCTTTCTGATCACACTGTAACTTTAGATGGCCTTTCTGTTCCATCAAATGCAACAGTAAAAGACCTTGCTGTGATTATAGATTCCAGCCTTTCGTTTGAAGCACATGTAGATAATATCACCAGGATAGCTTTCTTTCACCTTAGAAATATTGCCAAGATTAGAAACATATTGTCACTAAATGATGCAGAAAAACTAGTTAATGCTTTTATCACCTCTAGGTTGGACTATTGTAACGCCTTACTGTCTGGTTGTTCAACTAGGTGTAAGCTTCAGTTAGTACAGAATGCAGCAGCAGGAGTCCTCACTAAAACCAGAAGATACGAGCACATATTCCCTATCTTATCTACACTGCATTGGCTCCTCTGTGAAATTTCGCATCGATTTTAAGATACTACTTTTGACATTTAAAGCACTAAATGGTCTCGCGCCACAGTATTTGAGTTAACTGCTAGTGTCTTACGATCCGTCACGCCTACTTCGATCAAAGAATGCAGGCTGCCTGTCAGTACCACATATTATTAAAACTACAGCAGGGGGCAGATCTTTTTCTTACAAAGCCCCAAAGTTATGGAATAGTCTTCCTATTAATGTTCGGGACTCAGACACAGTCTCAGTGTTTAAGTCTAGGCTAAAAACCTATTTATTTAGCCAAGCATTTTTGTAAATAGATTAACCTTAGGTAAAGGAGCAGATCTGGGGGACTCATGGATGTAGAGTATTCTGGTGAACTGGTATGTTTAGATGCTGTCTTCCCCACTCTCACTGATCTCTCAGGTTTGTTGACGGTGAGGTGATTGGTTGCTTTACATCACAGGGAGCCCTCATGTCTGTGTTTCCTTCTGGCTCTTTTAGTTATGCTGTTATAGTTAGTCCTGCCGGAGTCCCTGCATGCACTTTGCACTAAATACATATTCACCTTATACATGTTGACTGTGACCATACCTAACTGCCATCTCTCCTTATTTTCTGCTCTCTCCTCTTCTACTCTCTACTCTCTCTCTCTCCCTCTCTCCTTTCCCTCTCTCTGTCTCTTTGTCGAGCTATACATGTCACTCCTAAGTTGCCAGTGATCCAGACCCCTCTGCCCTCTGGACCCGTCTAACCCGTCCTGGAGTCCTGCTTCTGGTTGGAGATCTCATCGCATGGATGCCCCGTGTGGTCTGCCTGGATTCGTGTGGTGGCTGGGGATGGTTTCCATGAAGACTGTCCTGTCATCGATTGATGCTCTGGGGACCTGTGACTTTAGTTGTTCGATAGCTCAGGACTGCAATCTCCTACAGTCTACCTGAGCCTCCAGGAACAAACTGGACTCCTTTTAATTTTAACTTTAAACACATCTACTGTTATACTGAACTTCCAGTACACATTATTATGCTGATCAATCCCTGCTATCCATTATCACCCAGATGAGGATGGGTTCCCTGTTGAGTCTTCGTTCCTCTCAAAGGTTTCTTCCTATTACCATCTCAGGGAGTTTTTCCTTGCCACCGTCGCCCTCGGCTTGCTCATCAGGGACAATCATTTTGATTCATACACATTGCATACAAACTTACTTCTTTTATTGTGTAAAGCTGCTTTGCGACAATGTCAATTGTTAAAAGCGCTGTATAAATAAAATTGACTTGACTTGACTGACATTCTGAGAGTAGTAGGGCATAAGCCTGAGGACAACTTTTCTTGCAGAAACTCCAGCACTGTAACAATTTGGCAGTGGACTGGGTCTACATGTTTTTCCATCCACCAACTTTCAAATACACTCCATTTGAGGGCATAAGTTCTTCTAGTGGAGGGAGCCCTAGCACTTAGATAAGTTCAATTACGCTGGTTGGAAGACCAGCATCTGTTAGTTGGTCCCCTTCACCCATGGTGAGCCGTCGAGGAGTGATGTTAGATCTGAAAACCACACTCTCGTCAGCCAATAGGGCGCTATCGATAAGAGGCACAAACCCTGTTGACAGACCCTCGCCAGGGCAATCAGAGGAAATGCATAAAGGCGTAATCCGGGCCACACATGGGCCATCGCGTCCAGACCCTGAGAAGCTGGAGGAGTCAGAGAGTAGTAAAGGGGACATTGTGCTGTTTCTTGCGAGGCAACGAGGTCCACCTGTACTACATAAAATCTTTCACATATTTGACTGAAAACTTTGGGGTGGAGTTTTTATTCCCCTTGTGTCACAGCTTGTCTGGATAGCAAGTCTGCTCCCGCATTCATATGCCCCGGAATGTAAATCGCCCTGAGGGACAGGTGTTTGTTCTGTACCCACAGCAGAACCTGGTGTGCTAGCTTGTTCAAGCGGTGCGAGCATAGTCCGCACCGGTGATTTATGTATGAGACTACCGAAGTGTTGTCCACCCGCACTAGGACATGGTAGCCTTTCAACTTCTGGAGGAAATATTTCAGGGCCAGAAATAGAGCCATCATTTCGAGCCAATTGATGTGCCACGCGAGAAGATGACCTCTCCAGCTCCCTTGGGCTGGATGGCATCTAAGACCGCACCCCAGCCCATGAGGGAAGCGTGTGTCATTAGCATCTTGCGACGCCAAGGCGGATGTAGCGGTGGACTCGGAGCCAAAAACCGGGGTCTGAACCACATAGAAAGGGTACGACGCCCCTGGCGCGTAACCCTTATTTGTCTCTGGGGATTGGCCCTTGGATAAAATCCCCTGACGCTTAGCAACAACTGAAACGATCTCATGTACAGAAGGCCCTAAGGTATCACCGTGGACGTAGCTGCCATAAGAGCTAACACACTCTGAAAGTAATGAACAATCACTTTCTGGACTAGCCTGATTTCCTTTAGGCTATTGAGAATGGATTTGACACGCGCAGGAGACAGCTGTGCCTGCATTGCGATCGAATTCCATATGACACCCACATATGTTGTCCTATGAGCAGGAAAGAGAATGCCTCTCCTGGCATTGAGTCTCAATCCTAAAGAATGAAGGTGAGCTAGGACGACATCTCGATGGCGAAGCGCTAACTGCTAAGACTGAAGCAGGATCAGCCAGTCATCTATATGATTCAGAATACAGATGCCCGGAAATCATAGAGCCAGAGCTGCATCCGTGCATTTTATATATGTGCGGGTTGACAGGGCTAGGCCAATTGGAAGGACCCCCTACTGGTAAGCTCCGCCCCCGAAAACGAACCTCTGGAAGTTCCTGTGTTGTGGCAATATTTCTATATGAAAATATACGTCCTTCAGGTCGATTGTCACAAACCAATCCCCTGGTTGTATTTGAGAAACAATAATTTTGGCTGTCAACATTTTGATGTTCAGCCCACGAAGATGTAAAATTGGACGCAACCTCCCATCTCTCCTGGAAACCAGGAAATACTGACTTTAGTAGCCTGGGTCTCTGTCTGGCAGGGGAACATGTTCTATTGCCCCTTTTTCCAGCAAAGTCTGTAATTGCCAAGTCATCAGATGCACTCGTTCCGGTTTCATGGGAGTGGAGACCACGCCATAGAAACGCAGAGGACGATGTGCAAAATGAATCCTGTAGCCTCTCTCTAAGTGCTTTGTACCTACGGAGACATACCTGGCAGTAGGTTCCTTGCTGCCAGCCTCTCTGAAAGGGGCACAAGTTTTGACACTGAGGCTAGATGGGGGGGTGTTAGGTGTTCGGCATCCTGAAAGATGACAGGAAGGAACCAAGCACCAAACATTACGCTGGAGACCGGTGCTCCCCAAAACACTAGTGGTTAGGGGTTAGGGTTAGGGTTCAAACACAGGGGATGAATTCTTATTCCATGAAAGAGATAACTCGTCATGGAGGTCGCCAAAGAATGAGAGGGACCATCGTTGAGGCCCCTCCCCTGGCCACCCGACAGAAACCTGTCATCTAACATTCATTCAACTTATTTTTGAGCGCTTGGGGGATTTATTTATTTTTTCCTCCTGTGGCAAGAGAGGAAGTCTCTTCTGCCCATTCAAAAGAAGTGCCGGGGTGCGCTTGAGAAATGGATGCTAAAACCTCCTGATCCGGGAAGAGCGCGAGAGAAAGGGGGAATTCTGTGTCATGCGTGTCTGACAGATCGGCACGTGAACCCCATGAATGCGCCACAGCTCGCGGCTTCTCTTTAAAGAAGGTGAGCCGCGCACGCAGCACCTTAATGAGGAGGAGATAACAGTGCTCACACTCTCACTCACAATGCGGTCCTTGAAGACAAAAAGACCTGAGGATGTTTCCGGTTCACTCCTATTTATAACCTGCAGGTGCACCTCATCAGATGACGTCACCTGACTGAGTTTATATAAGCCAAAAATATGGCGAAGAATTAGATTTCCTGTCTTGAAGTTCACTGGCTTTCTGGAAGTATGGCAAGTCTGAGAAAAACCTCCTCATAAATTATTTTTATAATATCAATATATTTTATATCTTTATATCTATATATTTTAATCTATTCAACATATTCATATAAATATTAAAGGATTAACAAAAATGACTTACTTTTGAAAAATTTATTCACAACGCTGGGTTCTCGGGATTATCATTTAATACTGCAGCTATGACCAATGACAGTGTTGATTTTCATGAGCTGCAGCCTGTAATCATTGTAATCATCAATATATGATGTCACATGTGTCATGCGTTTTGTGGCATGTGTTTTTTATTTTATATATAACTCTGTTGGCCACTGCACGTGCTCTCCATCACCCATCCCTTAACCTGTCTACAGTCACTGCCAATCCACGCCACTGCACACCTCAGACAGCACCCCAAGTACTGGTTCTCTGCATAAGCTTCTCCTTCTTACCCTGTCCTTTACATTTTTCATTAAAATCACTAAAATCACATAAGTCCAATCTGTTGTGTCTGCTTTTCAGTCCTCTAAGTCTGTGTTGACCCTTGATAAATAACAGATTTCGGTGATTTTATTATTGAAAAGATGTTAACACAGTCTCTCTTGGAAATGGAAAATATGCACAATATTTTCAGCAAACATTGATGCATAGTTACTTCTTATGCCATAAATTGAACAAAAATAATAAAAAAATATATATTATATCACTGGATTACACGGTGGTGTAGTGGTTAGCACTGTCGTCTTGCACCGCCAGGGTCCGAGTTCAGTCCCCGTCCAGGCTCGATTCCCCTCTCTGTGTGCATGGAGTTTGCATGTTCTCCTCGTGCTTGGTGGGTTTCCTCCGGATACTCTGGTTTCCTCCCACAGTCCAAAGACATGTAGGTAAGGCTAATTGGCGTTCCCAAATTTGCTCGTAGTGTGTGAATGAGTGAGTGTACGTATGTGTGTGTGTGTGTCTGTGCCCTGCGATGGATTGGCACTCTGTCCAGGGTGTACCCTGCCTTGTGCCCTAAGTCTCCTGGGATAGGCTCCAGGCCCCCTGTGACCCTGAATACAGGATTAAGCGGTATAGATTATGAGTGAGTGAGTGATATTATAGCACTGTGCAAAAGTTTGGGCACCCTACCTAATTAGCACTTAGTAACACCTAATCTGACAGAGTTCCACAGTCTCAGATAATGTTTACAAGGTTTCAGACCTTGATCAGGTTGTGAGATCTGATGCATGGCAACAGCTTTAAAACTTTACAAGTACTTTGACTCTTCAAACCTTGTGCACACACTTGCAGACACTCAACAATCATGGGTTCCTCTAAGCAGGTCAAGTCAAGTAGGCTTTTATTGTCATTCCAACCATATACAGTTCAGTACACAGTGAAACGAAACAACATTCCTCCAGGATCAACGTGCTACAAACTTGCGACAACATAAATTAACAACACAAGCAGCTGGTAAGACTCTAAAAATTAAAGTTATTGATGCCCACAATGCAGGAGAAGGTTACCAGAAGATAGCAAAGGCTTGTCAGCTTGCAATTTCCACTGTGAGAATGTGTAATTAAGAGATGGCAGTTCAGGGGAACTGTGGAGGTCAAGATGAGATCTGGAAGATCAAGAAAACTCTTGGAGAGAACTGCTCGTGGGTTGGTCAGAAAGACAAATAAAAACCCCCATTTAACTGCAAAAAACCTGCAGGAGGATGTAGCAGACTCAGGAGTGGTGGTGCATCGTTCCACTGTGCAGCGGTGCTTGCACAGACAAGCTTCATGGAAGAGTCAGCAGAAAAAAAAACCTTACCTCATCCCCATCATAAAATCCAACATCAGAAGTATGCAAGAGAACATCTACAGAAGCCTGGTGCATTTTGGGAACAAGTGCTGTGGAGTGATGAAGTTAAAATAGAACTTTTTGGCAATCAGCAAAGACATGTTTGGAGAAAAAAAGGAGCAGCATTTCATGAAAAGAACACCTAGGAAACTGAGTCTACAAACAAAAACTACAAAACAAACCAACTCAAAACGGTGCCCTCGAGTGGTGAACCCTTATTGGTTATATTATAAAGTTATATTAAATTTGGGGTAATTGTTAGTAAAATTAATACATTTTACATTTATTAAATATGCATCTAGCAGATGAAGGAAAATCAAACTGGTTCCCACGTACATTTCATAAGTTGGGTAGAATAATGTGGAATTTTGTCAACACCATCAGATGTCAACTTCATCAGGAAATTCATCTGATGGTACTGACTTATTGTATACAGTGTTGACAAATGTAACCAAATTGTTCTATTTCACTACTTAAATATTTTGCATTTTCTTAAAAAACATTAGCTTTTGTTTATTTACTATTAATATAATGTTTTTTAAAGCATGATTATTTAAATTATTTTTTCCACACGCTAATGTTTGCTCCTGATGTTTATAGGTAACCTACACACAACTAATTCTAACTGTATTGATCTTATTAAATAACTCCTACTTCGTATTAGTTAAAACTGTTTAGTTATTTATCATGTGTAGGATATGATTTAAAAACAATTACAATACATTTAGGTGATGTTTAATAAAAAGCTTAAGGACATTTGAGACAAAATAGATATATAGGAATAATCTAATTAACTGTAGGCAAGTAAGGCAAGACAGCAGTTGATAGAAGATTGAAACAGAAGTAATAGGAGTACCAAATAAAGAAAAGAAGAAATTTATAGAGACCCTGAAAAAATTCTTGAGAAATGAGCGGGTAAGATGAAATAATAGATTAAAAGAAAGCATTGAACATTAGAACAATTATCAAAGTTCTATTTTGTTAACCTTGTTTAATTTTAAAAATGATTTTAAATTCATTGTGACCTGTTTCACTAGATGCAATTTTTTTTTCATTAATTCTTCTTCAATTTAACAGTTTGAGGAATACATTGAGTTGTAATGTTGAAGGCATACAAAAGGGGAATATGAATATACAAAGGCCACATAAACAATACACCACAGTTAGCCTCATGAAGTCAAAGCACAACACCTTTTGCACATTTGTTTAATTACAGCAAACTAACAACTTTCTCAAACAATGTCATATTTTCAGAATCATGTTGACAGGTATTGACAGGCAGATATTGTTGCAGTGGGCATATAGGGCAGGCAGAGGGGTTTTCAAACAGAAAGTCTTTTTATGCACAAACAAAATACAAACATTGAAAAACCAACAAAGGAACCAAAACAACCAACTAAAACTAGGGCTAAGGTCAAACACAGGAACTAGAACTGAACACAGGGAACTGAGCGCTGACACCGGGAACTAGAGACGAGACAGGATTAGACACAGGACTGGAGACGAGACCGGACTGGAGACGAGACAGGACTAGAGACAGGACTGGTTAGTGGTTAGTTGGATTAGTAGCTACTCTGAATATGGATATAGAGAATGATGACCTAACCAGGTTAGTATCAAAGGGAGTTAGTGACTAACCGGGTTAGTACTGACCTATTAAGGAAACTAGAACACAAGAGACAAGGCACACATGAGGCTATTCCAATCTAGCGGCTAACCTACTAATGACTAGAACCACTAGCAGTCAATCCCACTAGAGACTAGCCTACTGGAGGCTAACCCTACTAGGGGCTAACCCTACTAGCAGCCTAGGCCTACTAGCAGCTAAGCACTCATGTGGCTACACATATCTAAACAGATAAGGGAATCTACACACAAAGAATTAAACCAGAAGACCGACACTAGGGACACACAGAACAGTACTTACACAGGAGGAGACACAGCCTAACTAAACATTGAACAAGACAGCTCCATGAATACATCAGCACAAAGAATATAAAGAAAACTAATAAGAGCCCTCTTAAAAACCACAGGTTAAACCATATAACTAAAATATGAAACTCAAAGAAACAAAACTAAAAGGACTGCCCACTTGACTATGCGGTTTACATATAGACATACAAACATAAACCTACAAACAATGCTCGACCCAGTTTCCCAGAACAAACTGGTATATACATCGTATAAATACAATATTTATACGATGTTTAATGAGCCACCTCGGTTCAGATGAGCACTCATCACCTGATCGAGATGCCTTCTGGGAAACTAAGTCGACCAACAAGAACTACAAAACAGACAAACAAACAGTGCCCTCTAGTGGTGGTTCCTAACAGGTATTTTTAAATGAAGGATTTTGTATTGGTTAAACACTACACCAATAACGTTCTCTCTGTGGATTCTAAATAATAGTTTTCTGTCTTACTTCAGCTAACCAAGCCACTCAGCTTCTTCTCGTCACCTCAGCAATTAACTTTTCTTCATGACTTTTCCACATCAAACATATAAAAAAACTTTATCCTATTGTTTCCTAGATGATCTTGTGACATTATCATGTGATAGTTGCTGATTCAGCAGTTTTGTCCTAATATAGTGATGTCATTTACCTAAATTTAGCTAGTGAACACCTTCCAACACAAGGAAAAGTCGTCATCCACCAAACAATAGTACTAACACACAAATGAAGTGTTATATCACCTACGCAAGCTCTATAGGAATGCTCATACACCTATTTGTGGTCCTAGCTGTTATAGGCCATTCATCTCACAGTTTGAATTGTTGTGCATTTGAGATGCTTTTCTGCTCACCATGATTCTAAAGAGTGTTTTTTTAAGTTACTGTAGACCCACTGTCAGCTTAAACCAGTCTAGTTAGGCCTCACCTCTGATCCCCATCTTTAACCATGGGTTTCAACCTGCAGACACTCCACTTGCAGGACTTTTCTCTGACATTACGTTGTGCAAACAACAAAATATTGTGTATGAAATTCCCATTTTTCCCTATTCTGATGTGAATATTAACTGAAGCTCTTGACCTGTATTCACATAATTTTAGCATTTTGTGTGTATAATTGTCCTTTTATAAGTAACTCTTATATACTGTAAGTCAATAGAAGGGGGAGAAAAATCCAATATATTTTGCGCTTTTATTTGTAACAGGGCCATTGTACCATTGTATTAGTGCTCGTTTGCTAAAACTTTGTTTCACATTCCATATGAGGAATTTTATTCTTAATTTTAACATTCACTTAAGCACTTAAATCTTTTTTTTTCCATAAAGAAAACAGCAGATTGTGCTCTTGTTTCAGCTGTAATGTAATCTGCTTGTGCTTGAGTTAGCAATCTCATGAGGGGACAAGTGAAGAACAGAAGGATGCACAGAGGAACTTGCCATCATGTGTAAACACAGCGGTAATGAGGACACCATGGCATGATTATGTCACTTTAATGCAGAATTAGCCAAAACACATGCTGGAGTTAATTGTTTTTTGCAGTCATAGATGAAAATAATTTCAGGCCTCATTAGAAAAGAATTTACTTTTTAGCTTGTGGAATTGTCATCTAGAGGAAAATTTTCCTCTAGATGAGAGATCAATAGATAGATGTGTACAGGCCTGGCAAGGCTCAACCTGGCTGTTCTTTGCTTCTCATTGATGAAACTGGCTTTTTCAGGCTTTGCATGACTTCAGCCCCACCTCTGGGAGAATGTTTTGAACCAGCCTTGAAATGCACTTCACTCCAGATTTAGTTTGCCACTGTACTTGAAGGTCACTTGATGCCATTCTATGGTTATTGAGTGACACTTGAATGAGTTTGCAGTCATCATTTTCACACTCTGCCAGTCTGTAGCTTTGTTGTCCCCAGTGTCTGCTGTTTGACATTGTACTTGCTGTCTTTGAAATTTTAAGGATAGATGCGACTTGATGCTGTATGCCAGTAAAGCTGAGATAGAACCCTTGTTCTCCTCACTCTAAACTTTTACATTATTTTGGTATGGTGAATGGTTACTTTAAAAGTCCAATTACCTGTAAGATACTACTAGCATTGTTTTTGCCATCCAGTTGGTCACATTGCAAAAGGAGTGTGATGATCACAAAAGTCTTTCCCCTCATTAAATAAGATTTAATTCAGGTGATCAGCAAATCAGTACTTCCAGAAAAGAATAAGAAATGATTGAAATTATAAAATAATTTTTGCTGAATTTCTTTATTGAATTGGTAAAATAATGTCTATACTAAAAAAAAACCTTGTGGGAGGGTAAATATATTTAAAATTAACTTGCATAACTTCTACATTGTAATATTATATTTCAGTGAGAACTAGAATTTCTTCTTTGTATTAGACAATGAGTTGTCAGATGTACATACCTTTCAGCACAGTGAAATTATTAGTGAAAAAGTGTGTGAAAAGTCACACACTCAAAATTTTTGTTGGATTGCCTTTTTCTTTGTTTATGCCATGCATATACCATGAAATCATTTTGGTAAGCTTATGCAATGTCACGGCATTTATTTTAGTCCAGAGTCTCATTAATTTCTCTGCAAGATCTTGCATTGATGATGGGAAGGTTGGACCACTGTGTACACACAATTTCTCAATCGGGTTCAGGTCTCGACTCTGTGGTGGCCGATGTCTCACTCTCTCTGAACCACTCTTTGATAAGTGGTTCAGAGAGCATAATTGAATCTTTCATAATTTGAGCCTGATGAATTCTGACATTGGCATATTGGAAAATGCCTATACCAACAGGAAAGAAACAATCTGTTGAATGGAAAAACATGATCATAATCAGCTTATGTCTTAACCTCTTGGCATTGTGGCATAATAAAAATTCAACATCTTTGAATGAGAAGGTGTGTCCAAACCTTTGGTCTGTACTGTAGGTCTGCACATACATTTTAGTTAAATAAATAATTGCATGATGAAATTTGTCTAATACTAAGACCCTATGCTGTTGTGGTGACAGGCTTACAGTCAGTCTGCCCCATAAAAGGGAATCATGTCACTCGTCCAGAAAAATAGTACACCCGAAGCACTATCAGCACCATGGACAGCTTCACAATATTCCAAAAAGAGGTGGGGCAACGGAATTCACTGGCATCTCCCACAGCAAATCACCTACCATCCACTTTTAAAAGGGCCTTTTTTCGCGCATGCCAATGAGTAGGATGACAAGTATGTATCATTCATACTGCTTTCCTCTCCCCGCAGACTCTGACACGAGCAAGAGCCGCTTTTCTTGCATGCTGCCAAGAATCCAGTGCTCCAGCGCACCTGCCTCCTCAGTCCACATGCCTTCCACTCCGGCCGGCTCTGTCCAGAACAACAACCTGCTTGAGCATACAGTAAATCGCCTACCAGTGGCCGTGTCTTGACCTGAAAGGCTGGCCAAGCAGAGAGTTGGCAAAGATCCTACTTCAGTCTTCCTGTGGACAACGCTGAGGACTACGGACCTAGCCCACGGTGGACTTTCTATCACACAAGCAGCCCTGGAATTTATCCGCAGACCTATTCACATGCGCAGCCTGACCGCTTGTCCGAGATCACCACCAGGTGTCTGCGGCCACCTGTTGGTGAAAGAAGTCACAGAGCAGGTAATAAATTATTTTTTAAAATATTAAGATTTAGAGGTAATGATCTTGAAGCAATACTGCAGACCAGTTGAGAGAGCTTAATCACCAACCCCCTCCCCCCCACTATGTTTTTCTAGTTTAAATTATGCATGCATTACATAACTGCTGACGTCAGCAAGTATGCAGTTAATAGTGTAAAGTCCTCAAACTTTTTTTTTTTTTTTCTGAGTCATGCATATTTTCTTTAAAGCCAGTGTTCCAGCAGGGGATAAGACCAGGCTGACTCAGTGGTGTGGGCGGCATCTTGCTGTGCACTAATGGGCTTTTCTGTCTTAGAATGACACATTCACTCTTCAGTGAAATCTTATTTCTACTCATGTTTTATCCATATTCAAGGACCTGCGATGATCTTTTTTTTTATTTTGTTGCTGTTTGTCTTTTTTATTAGTAGTAGTTGTCAATATTTTGTTATATAAAGCTAAGATTTTAACAAAAATAAAAATCTTTTTTTTTTTTTCCTGATTGCCGCTATTTTTGTCACTACAGGATACTTAACAATCACTTGCTATCAAAGCCTTTAAACAGGGGTGATAAACTAAAAAAATAGCATTCAAGTGTCTGGACTAATTAACATGATGTGTTTTGTTGTTGCAGTAAAATACTAACTAAAAAGTTGGTGTATGAAGTTGCTATTATACCACAAAGTTAATTTAGGTTAATAAGTTAATTAACCTAAAGTTACAGATTTACTTCTGACTGTTACAAAGCATTAATGGTGAAAATTAATTTCATTAATGTTAGATCAGTGTTTTTTTTAACCGAACACTTTACCATATTAACAACTATTTTATATAACATTTTGATTATATGGAGTTTCCACAAGAGTGTTTCAACTGACCTATTGTCAGACGAACTATTATAGAAAATGAATTTGCTTTTGGTGGCCAATAAAAATCAATAAAAGACTTAATAATGACATGCAGCATAGAACATTTTTTTAAGGCTGACCTTCAGTATGAGGAGCTTCTCTCTTGGAAATAATGTGGTGATGGTATGCTGACAAAGACGGAGACTTCAAACCTCAGCCCACAGAAAACATGTTTCACACCTGACATGGATCATGGTGTTCTCCACACACACACACAGACACACAGACACAGACACACACACAGACACACACACACACACACACACACACACACAGACACACACACACACACACACACACACACACACACACACACACACACACACACACCAGCTGACAGCTAATGAAGTCTAGAAAAACACAACAATTCTATCTATCTATCTATCTATCTATCTATCTATCTATCTATCTATCTATCTATCTATCTATTTTCCGTATTTCCGTCTTTATGATGGAACCTTTTAACATTTTAGTGATATTTGTTCTTTTATTTACTTCAAAAATTTTCTTTTTTGGCCAGGCAGTGTATACAAATTTTAAGTGGTTGCATTTCATCAATCAATCCAAATGAAAAGTTTTACACACACACACACACACACACACACACACACACACACACACACACACACACACACACACACACACACACACACACACACACATTAATGATGTAATAGTTTGCTGCTTGTTCCTTATCACACACCACATGGTGCTTATTCACCTCCTTCTGCACAGTTACACAACACACACACACACACACACACACACACACACACACACACACACACACACACACACACACACACACACACACACACACACACACACAAACTACGAGTCAGCTGTGCATTTTTAACTACTATCTTAGATTTAATGTCACATTTTGTGTTGCATAAGAATTCTATTGTTACAGATATTTTTACTTATATTAATTCCATACATTAGTACAGATATTATTATTATTATTAGTAGTAGTAGTAGTAGTAGTAGTTGTAGTAGTGAAGAAGAGGAAGAGTTCTAAGGAGTATTATATTATTATTACATTATTTTTCTCTTATTATAAAGCAAAGTATGGGTTTATAAATGCAGGATATGTGTTTTTTTTTTTGCAGTTTTTCTGAAAATGAGGCATAAAATGTTTATGTTGTTGTTATTGTGTTAATCTGCTTGTTGATGTAATTATTGCTCTTTATCTAGATGGCACTTAAATTCCCCTTTGCTGGATTGCGGTTTGTTTCTGGATTAGACTTTAAATAAAAAGCATAGGTGCAAGGTAGCAGAGGAGAAAATTAGTGAGTAGTAACTGCAACCAACACAATTAAATGAAAACCTGTAAAACAGCTGTAATTTTAACTATGTTGTCTGGGCGTGCAGTTTCTAAACATGCTGTTAAACATGACCAATTATAAGGCATCTAATTTTAAATTCTACCCAAAACAATTATGACCTTACTCTCTTGACTGCAGTATACGTCTTATAATAATATGGCTGATCAGGACTAAACTTTAAATCCTGAGAGATAACTGATGTAAAACACAGCAAAATCCCCAGTACTGAAACAAAATATTTTTAGTAGTGATATCTTAACCAGGCTTAGTCTGTAATCTGGTAGAAACAGTAAAATGAGAATGTCATGTCTATCAGTTATGCTTGTACACTCCTGTTATTTGCGATCATTTTGTTTTTGTTTAGTGATTTAATTTCTACATCCTACAACAATACTAGGGATTTCAAAACTATTAAATATCACAGATGTAACAACAACAGTCAGTTGTTATTTTAAGTCATGGGATATCATGTATCCACATATACATACAAAATAAAATGATCAACCTACCAGAGCATCACAAACTACTAATAAGAGCAAATCATTTAAACTTATTAGATGTAGCAAAACACTGGGTACCTCAACATTTAAAATTATGACATTCAAATTTTAAACCTTGTCCATATAATCTTTCTGACTGGCAGGACCCAGTCTGTCAGGATTGGAAATCAGACCTCAGCCAGAATCATCACAAACACAGGCACCCCACAGGAATGTATCCTTTACACCCTGTTCACCCACAACTGTGTTGCCTCTCACAAGGACAACATCATCCTAAAATTTGCAGACAACACCGCAGTGATAGGATGCATCACTGGAGGGGACGAAGCAGCCTATAAGATCGAGGTGGCCAGTCTGATAACATGGTGTGAGGTTAACAACCTCTCCCTTACGGACAAGACTAAGGAGATGATAGTGGACATGAGCTCGACCTCACTTGGACCCTTAACACCACAAAGCTGGTTAAGAGAAAACAGCAGCGGCTGTAGTTTTTTAGGAGGCTGAGGAAGTTTGGCCATGTCTACTAAGGTCCTCACAAACTTCTACAGGTGCACAATAGAGCATCCTGACCAACTGCATCACCATGTGGTACGGCAGTACTACTGTTATAGACCACAAACACCTGCAGAGAGTGACCACTTACACAGATCTTGGGACATTCATTGTGGACTTTGCACAATCATCTGCACAATAATAATCACGAACAATAATTTTCACAATTTGCACAAGCCACTGCAGACTTTATTTTTCCCCATACATACTTCAGACCTTACCTTACACTTGCATAATTTGCACACTATGTACTGTTTACAGTGTGTATATAATTTATGTAATATATTTTGATACTCATTTCATACTTTTCATATTTTCATATTCTGCTTTTAATTCTATGTTTGTATATATCCTTTGTTATACATATTCTTTATACCTATATTTATTTTTATTGTATTCAATTTTATGCTTGTTTTTTGCTTTTTTTAGTGCCATTCAATAGGGGACAGCAAATGAAGAATTTCATTGTACGAGGGGGACCTGACTGTTTACAAGCAGGGGAAAAAATATTTTTTTATTTAACAATAGTTAGTTAGTTAGTAGTTTAACCAAATAGACTAACCAAACAAATATAAAATATATTCAACATTTTTTATATTTATTGAAACCAAAAAAACTTTTCTTTATTTCTTTATTTCATGGAACTCAGTATGTCATAAGAATATTTATAACAGTAGGTTTCTGCAACTTTAGCAAGATTAGAAATTACAAATCCTCTGTCTCTGCTATACACACTTTACTTTGACAACCATTAACCAAAATACGCAAATTAATTGTGGTCCAACCAAAAGCAGTGAAAATTTTTATTTAGTGTAATCAAATCATGCTTCATCGCTTCCCCTTCACAGTCGTCTCACAAGGTCATGCCACTGTGTTTGTCATCATTTCTCATAAACAAAACAGCTTCATGTCTGCCAAGTCCTGTTGCATATTGTTGGGATGATTATAGGCGGCATGTGCCAAAGGGAGTGCTGATGAAGCACACTTACTCACTGCCAGACACTAGCTTGTGTTTCTCTCCTGCCTAGGTTTCATTCATGGAATAAAAAAATTAAAAAAACATAAATAAATAAATAAAAATAATAATAATATTTTTTTCTTGTTTTGACTTTAGATGCTGTGGGTTCAATTTAATTGTGAAACCAGAAAAACTCAGACCCTACGACCCTTAAACAGGAAAGATAATGCCACAGGAGGCAGTCAAACATGTGGTAAAAATGCAGCAAACAGAAAAAAAAACACAACACATAGCAAACAAACATCTTTCTACATGACTACTACTTACCATTACCATTTAAATTATCTGGGCTAATAAATTAGGGCTAATTTATTTTACACATTTATAAAATGAGTTGAGATAGGGGTTGTGTCCTATTAGAGAGTTCAAAACACTCTCACAAATGTCACTTCTTCCTTAATTATTCAGTACAGTGCAAAAGTCTTGAGCCACCACTTATTTCTTCCTATTTTGCAGTTCCTAGTATGCATAATGTAAGTGTTTCGAAGTGTCTGTGTTTACTGTAGACAGTGTCCATACCGTTCATGCAAATTCTCTAACATATCCTGGAACCAAGTTTGCTGCAAAAAAAGATGCTCACGTAATGCAGACACAGCTTTTGGCGGATCTTCACAGCTGAACACACTGTCCTTAACATAACACATAACATTCCGCACAAGTAGGCATCAGGTGTTGTAAGATCGGGGAAATGGGACAGGTATGAAAAAAATGGGAAGGAAAAGGAGGTATGTGCATGTGCAGGAGTGGCAGTGCCCAGCTTCTGTGCAGGAGTGCGAGTGCCGCGGGAGCTGGTTCAGCGGTTCTTGTGGCTGAACTGCATTCTGTTTTGCTTTCTCTAAAGTCTCTGGGCCGCCAAACCTAGACCACACCAGACCGTGAGCTAAACTCCGCAATGTCGCAGCCATGCCCTTTTCCAGCTGACCTAGCCTAGTGAGCCTACAGAGTGAGCGAGAAGCGACAACAGATTGAGGTGCATGCCCATCACAGGCGCATATATATATATATATATATATATATATATATATATATATATATATATATATATATATACACGTGAACAAAATTGTTGGTACCCTTCGGTCAATGAAGAAAAAAACTCACAATGGTCACATAAATAACTTTAATCTGACAAAAGTAATAATTTAAAAAATTCTATGAATGTTAACCAATGAAAGTCAGACATTGCTTTTCAACCATGCTTCAACAGAATTATTTTAAAAAATAAACTCATGGAACAGGCCTGAACAAAAATGATGGTACCCCTAGAAAATACTGAAAATAATGTGACCACAAAGGCATGTTAATTCAAGGTGTGTCCACTAATTAGCATCATAGGTGTCTACAATCTTGTAATCAGTCAGTGGGCCTATATATAGGGCTCCAGGTTGGTGTTTGGTGACATGGTATGTACCACACTCAACATGGACCAGAGGAAGCGAAGGAAAGAGTTGTCTCAGGAGATTCGAAAGAAAATTATAGACAAGCATGTTAAAGGTAAAGGCTATAAGACCATTTCCAAGCAGCTAGATGTTCCTGTGACTACAGTTGCACATATTATTCAGAAATGTAAGATCCATGGGACTGTAGCCAACCTCCCTGGACGTGGCCACAGGAGGAAAATTGATGACAAATCAAAGCGACGGATAATCCGAATGGTAACAAAAGAGCCCAGAAAGACTTCTAAAGAGATCGTCTCGGGTTACTTGGCTGTAACCCTGTTCCCTGATAAAGCGGAAACGAGATGCTGCGTGAAAACGCTATGGGAACATCCCGGTTGTGAAGCCTGTGCATGCCAAAACCGCCGAATACCTTCGGCTTATAACCTCTGCCAGGCATGACGTCACCGAATAAGGTGCACCTGCAGGTTATAAATAGGAGTGAACCGGAAACATCCTCAGGTCAATTTTGTCTGAAGGACGTCCAGGCATGCCAGCAGTGCGGCATCGGAACGCAGCATCTCGTTCCCGCTTTATCAGGGAACAGGGTTACAGCCAAGTAACCCAAGACGTTCCCTTTCAAAAGCTACACTCGATGCTGCGTGAAAACGCTATGGGAACGAGAATACCAACATCGCCGCACTGCAAGTGTCTGGAACCCCCAGGTTGTGTAGCATGTGCTCACAAGCCGAGGAGGTCTCAGACCTAGCTCTGGGATGCTGACTCAAGGATCCACGAACCCGGAGTAGCATTGACATCCAGACTATAAAATCTAACAAACGTGTGTGGAGAGGACCAGCCCGCCGCATCACACACCTGCTGCAGGGGAACGCCTCTTGCCAAGGCAATCGATGAGGCAATCCCCCTGGTTGAGTGAGCCCTGATTCCCAGAGGCGAAGTGTGACCACGCGCCTCATAGGCTAGGGCAATGGCATCTCTCACCCATGGCAAATAAAAAACTGCTCTGACTTACGCCACTGGCTAGTGCGGTGGACGTAGATCCGAAGAGCACGTACTGGACACAGTAAGTGAAGTCCTTCCTGCTCCGGAGCAATGAAGGCGGAGGACAGAAGGCCTTGAGAACAACTGGGTGCATGGTCGAGAATGGAACCTTGGGAAGATAGTTCGGGTGAGGATGCCGAATAGCTTTAGAAGTAATAGCCGTTAGAAAAACCATCTTAAGAGACGGAAGCCTGACAGGCGCTGACTCTAGTGGTTCGAAAGGGGTGCCGGCCAGGCCTTCGAGTACGATAGTTAAGTCCCATTAAGGGACCGTCGCTCTAGTGGGCGGCTTCAACTAAATGGTGCTTGCCCACAGAAACCCCATCATTCAGAGCGTGACAAGCCGAAATAGCGGCTACGTACGTTCTGAGCGTACTAGGGCATAAGCCCGAGGACAACTTTTCTTGCAGAAGCTCCGGCACTGAAACAATCTGGCAGTGAACTGGGTCTACATGTCTTGCCATGCACCAATTTTCAAATACACTCCATTTGAGGGCATAAGCTCTTCTAGTGGAGGGAGACCTGGCACTTAAAATGGTTTCAATTACGCTGGCTGAAAGCCAAGCATGTCTTAGTTGGTCCCGTTCAGGGGCCAAACGTGAAGGTTCTAGAGCTCGGGCTGGGGATGAAGTATTGTCCCCTGCGCCTGAGACTATCGATCCCTCCTCACTAGAATCACCCAGGGTGAGCCGTCGAGGAGAGATATTAGATCCGAGAACCACACTCTGGTCGGCCAATGGGGCGATATCAATAAGAGGCGCAAGCCCTGTTGACGGACCCTCGCCAGGACTCCTGGGAGCAGAACTGTAGGTGGAAACGCATAAAGGCATAATCTGGGCCACATGTGGGCCATTGCGTCCAGACCCAGGGGAGCTGGATTTGACTTCCTACTTCGGGGTGGAGTTTCCATTCCCCATGTTTTACAGCTTGTCTGGATAGCAAGTCTGCTCCTACATTCATATGCCCTGGAATGTAAATCGCCCTGAGGGACAGGAACTTGTCCTGTGCCCAAAGCAGAACCTGGTGAGCTAGCTTGTTCAAGCGGCGCGAGCACAGTCCACCCTGGCGATTTATGTACGAGACTACCGCAGTGCTGTCCACCCGCACTAGCACATGGTAGCCTCTCAACTGCTGGAGGAAGTGTTTCAGGGCCAGAAACAGAGCCATCATTTCGAGGCAATTGATGTGCCACTCGTGAAGATGACCTCTCCAGCTCCCTTGTGCTGGACGGCCATCCAAGACCGCACCCCAGCCCGTGAGGGAAGCGTGTGTCGTTAGCATCTTGCGACGACAAGACGGACCTAGAGTGGGACCCAAAGTCAGAAACCGGAGTCTGAACCACATAGAAAGGGTACGAAGCCCCCAGCGCGTAACCCTTATTAGCCTCTGGGGGTTGGCCCTTGAATGAAACACCCTGGCTCTTAGCCACAGCTGAAACACTCTCATGTGCAGAAGGCCCAAAGGTACCACCGTGGACGCAGCCGCCATGAGGCCTAAAGATTTCTGAAAGTGATGAACAGTGACCTTCTGGTCTAGCTTGATTTCCTTCAGGGTGTTGAGAATGGATTCGACACGAACAGGAGACAACTGTGCCCGCATTGTGACCGAATCCCATGTGACACCCAATATGTTGTCCTCTGAACAGGAAGCAGAACGCTTTTTCTGGCGTTGAGTCTCAAACCTAAAGAATGAAGATGGGCTAGGACGACATCCCGATGTCGAAGCGCTAGCTCCTGAGACTGGGCCAGAATCAGCCAGTCGTTTATGTAATTCAAAATACGGATGCCCTGGAGTCATAAAGGAGCCAGAGCTGCATCCATGCATTTTGTATATGTGCGGGGTGACAGAGCTAGGCCAAATGGAAGGACCCAATACTGGTAAGCTTCGCCCCCAAAAGCGAACCTCAGGAACTTCCTGTGCTGTGGCAATATTTCTATATGGAAATATGCATCCTTGAGATCGATTGTCACAAACCAATCCTCTAGTTGGATTTGAAAAACAATCATTTTGACAGTCAACATTTTGAATCTGGATTCCTGAGATAGCGGTTCAAGCCGCGAAGATCCAAGATCGGACTCAACCCTCCCCCTCTCTTGGGCACCAAAACGTACCGACTGTAGTAGCCCGATCCTCTGTCTGGGAGGGGAACATGTTCTATGGCCCCTTTGCCCAGCAGAGTCTGTAACTGCTGGGCCAGCAGATGTGCTCGATCCGGTTTCACGGAAGGACGATGTCCAAACTGAATCCTGTAGCCTGTGCCTACAGTCCTTTGTACCCAAGGAGATACACCTGGCAGTAGTTTCCACGCTGCCAGCTTCTCCGAAAGGGGCACAAGCTTTGACACTTCGGCAGGATGGGGGGCGGGGGGGGTGGGGGTGGGGGGAGGGGTGTTAGGTGTTGGAAGATGAAGTGTGGCAGGAGATGCCTGAACACCCAACTTTTCATTGGAGACCGGCGCGCCCCGAAACACCAGTGGTGGCGGGGATTGAACACCGGCCTCCCGGGAGTGCCAGGGAGGAGGCCCTGTTTTGTGATGAAAATCCAGGCGCCCCTCAGGTACGAACCTCAGGGCTTCTTCTTTGAAGAGAGGCAGCTCCTCAGATCCGGGCTTTTCGAAGCAGATTTTTGAGAAGAGCGGCGAGCCCCACCCCAGTCTTTATGGGGGGTTGTGTGGCTGGTCACGCTCTCCTTCTGCCCCTCATGCCTGATAGGGGCCAGACCTGGCCGAGGCCGGGTGGGCGACAGTTCCGGTTCTTTAGCACGGCGGGGAAGGAACCTCCCAAAGGCCAGTTCATATAGCTTCGCCTCCCGAAACCTAGTGGCGATGGAATTAACAGCGTCGCCAAAAAGGCCGGAAGGCGAGACGGGGGCATCGAGGAGGACAGCACGATCCTTATCCTTGATGCCCGTGAGGTTCAGCCACAGATGCCTCTCCGTGGATACCATGGCAGCCATAGGACGGCCCACAGCACGGGCCGTCTGCTTGGTTGCACGGAGAGACAGCTCTGTGGCTCGGCGCAGCTCTGCAAACACCCTGTCATCAATAACCCCGCCGCTGCTCAGGTCCTTCAGCAGGTCAGCCTGGTAAGCCTGCAAAACCGCCATGGTGTGCAGTGAAGCACCAGCCTGTCCTGCTGCCTGAAAAGCTTTACCCACCAAAGCAGATGTCAATCTGCACGGCTTGGAGGGGAGAGAAGGCTTTTTAAGGGAGGATGATGTCCCAGGAGAGAGAGAGCCCGCAAGCGTCTCTTCTATCTGGGGCATCATCATATAACCTCGTGCTTTCGCATCAATGATATCCGAATAAGTCGAAAACACAAAAACACGCAATGAATACGGCTTGCTCCATGAAAGAGTTAATTCATCATGGAGGTCACCAAAGAAGGGGAGAGAGAGACGTTGAGGCTCCTCCCCCCGGCCACCCGACAGAAACCTGTCATTCAATCTCGAACGCTTGGGGGAATCTCGCTTCTGCGGCCAGTCGATATGCAATCGCTCAATCGCACGCGTTATAACCTCTAATAATTCCTCATAAGCTCTGTCAGCACTGGAGGAGCGTTGTGAGGAGGCTACTTCCATGGAAGCGGGAGAGGAGGATTCCTCTGCTCCTTCACAAGAGGCGCCGGAGCGCGCTAAAACTTCCTGATCCGGAGAGAGCGCGAGAGAAAAGAGGGAATTCCGTCTCGTGCGCGTCTGCCAGATCAGCACGCGAGCCCCAGGAATGCGCCGCGGCTCGCGGTTTCTCTTTAAAGAAAGTGAGCCGCGCGCGAAGCACCTTAATAGGGAGAAGATCACAGTACTCACAGTCTCCCTGAAGCCTGAGGCGAGCGTGTTCTTCCCCCAAGCACTCGAGACAAAACTCGTGAAGATCGCCCTCTGAAAGAGATCTATCACACGGAGGCACGCATCTCTTAAGCAACTCCGCCATATCGGTGAGTTAATGCTGTTATTTTCCTTTTATTTTCGCTTTCGTTACGGCTTCCACATGCACACGCAAACACAAAGCGGTCCTGAAGACAAAAAGATCTGAGGATGTTTCCGGTTCACTCCTATTTATAACCTGCAGGTGCACCTTATTCGGTGACGTCATGCCTGGCAGAGGTTATAAGCCGAAGGTATTCGGCGGTTTTGGCATGCACAGGCTTCACAACTGGGCAACAAAGAGATGTTCCCATAGCGTTTTGAAAGGGAACCAAGGTGAACTTCATGCTCAAGGAACATCAGTGTCGGATCGCACCATCCATCGTTGTTTGAGCCAAAGTGGACTACATGGGAGACGACCAAGGAGGACACCATTGTTGAAAACAAATCATAAAAAAGCCAGACTGGAATATGCCATACTACACGTTGACAAGCCACAAAGCTTCTGGGAGAATGTTATCTTATTTTCATTGTTTGATATGTTTTTGAGGTTGCTTATTGTGGCTATAAAGCTCACCCTATACATATCATATGCATGAACTATTTAGTTCTTAGTTATGTCAAAAGATACATTAGCAAGAAATGCCTGAAGTCGTGACTTCCCCTAAATAAAACTGCTAAAGTGTTTCATCTCATTTAGAAATGTGAGTACATTATAGGCAGAATGTATTTAATGGAAATGTTCAGTTCATCTTAAATTAAATTATAATAAGCTTGTCCTGTATGGGCAACCGATAATTGACTAATGAACTATTTCTTAATTTTAATGAAAACTTTTAAGGAATAAATAAAATAAATAAATAAATAAAATAAAATAAAAATCTCATTTGTAGATGGCTAACATTAAAAAAAAAAAAAAAAGGTAAAGAAGGTTCATAATTAAAGACCTGCTGACCTTTGCGATACAGAGCTCACAATATCCAAGCCTATGGCATGGTGGAGTCTAGTATTTATTTGTGCTTTACTGAAAGTGTAAGTGGTGTGTGACATTCAGACGATGGGATGACAGACACACACAGACACACACTGCTGGGAGTGACCTTTCTTTGACTCTTGGGAGCTGCCAGATTGTCTAGATCGACCCGATTTCCTCCACAGACTCTGGCTTTCCAACTTTTCTCACTGCTTGTTATTTAGAAATGTCTAGAGCTTTGTCTCACAACCTGACCTGCAACCTTTTTAAGGTCCATAAAGGAAAGTGTGTGTGTGTGTGTGTGTGTGTGTGTGTGAGTGATTTGGGTGTGTGTTTTGTGTTTTTGAATACAAAGAACAAAAGAGCCTTAAGGACATGATTTAAATGTATTCCAATAAATGCAAAACGTACTAACAAATTATTTGTTGGCATGCAAATTGTTATTTGATCATCATTGGTTTTAAAATGTTAAGTAGAGCTTCATAGTTCATTTTTATAGTGAAGGGGAGTTGCAGGATAAGCTGCAGTGATATCCTAACATGAAAAAGTTTTCACTTCCTTTTCCTGTTAGAAGCATAATTTTTATTATTGTTCTTTTTCTGATTAATTAGCCACAGATGCGGGAGCAGGGGAAAAAAAAAAAAACTTTATACTACAATGCTATTTATAAAATTACTCACCCTACGAAATGTCACAGAATAAACCACAGATCATAACACTGTAGATATATACCAGGGGTGGCGAACCCGCGGCTCGCGAGGCACTTGCGGCTCTTTTACTGCTCTTCTGCAGCTCTTCAATCTATCCTCATGTTCTGTGTTTACAATCGCAATTTAATTTTAAAATATCAAAACATAATCTTTCAATAAAGGGGTATGTATCTAAATGCAATTGCCGAATCTAATTAGAATTTTTAATAATTTTTATTTATTTATTTATTCGCACCTCTCGTGCGATTGACTTTAGCCAGCTGACTAACATGATTGACGTGAAATTCGTTCGTAGCCTGTCAATCATCATGGCAGAGTCAGAGAAGCGTAAAGCTAAGCATTTTAAGGCTTCAAATCTTGAGCGCAATTTCTACCATAGCCCGGGAATTACCCAAAGCCAGTGAACTTTGTAAACACAAGGTAAAGACACTGAAATGTTAGTCACAAAAGCAAACTTAGCTTTTCCGAAAATTTACCAAACATTCAGAGACGGTCACATTAGCATCATATCAACTAGCATGGAACATTGCTCATCCAAAAAGCTATACCTTAAAGGGGAATTTGTTAAAAAGTGCCTCAGTGATGCTGTTGCTATTCTTTGTCCAAAAAATGAAAATTTGAAATGTTCAGTAAAGGACCTTCAGCTGTCACGGCACACTGTTGAACAGAGAATAACAGACACTGACAATTCAGCAGAAACACATTTATCATCAGATCTTCAGAAGTGGCAGTATTTCAGCATTGTGTTGGATGAGTCGTGCGATGTTCAAGACAAGCCACAATTGGCAATGTTTGTACGGTTTGTGTCAGAAGACTGCGCAATTAAGGAAGAGCTGCTTGACATTGTGCCGCTGAAAGACAGAACGCTTGGCATTTGATCTGAAAGAGACACTGATGACTGTTGTTGAGAAAGCAAATCTACAGTTATCAAAAATAACAGCAATAACCACTGATGGAGCTGCAGCCATGTTGGGATCTGAGAAAGGTCTTGTAGGGCTGTTTAAAACTGATGATCGTTTTCCAGAAATTTGGACGTTTCACTGTATTATTCATCAAGAGCACTTGGTGTCTAAAAAGCTGAACTTAGACCACATCATGAAATCTGTGCTGGAAATTGTCAATTTTATACGCACACATGCTCTCAATCACAGACAGTTCAAACATCTTGTTGATGAACTTCTTCCATGAACATCTGATGACGAACATCTTCCATCTGATCTGCTTCTGCACTGCGGTGTGAGATGGCTTTCAAGAGGTAATGTGGTTCTTTGAGCTTTTGAATCTGGTGAAGCTGTTCCTTGCAGAGAAACACGAGGACAATCCTGAGCTACATGACACCCAGTGGATTTCAGATTTGGCTTTTTTGGTTGACTTTCTGCATTATCTGAATAGACTGAATGTGGATCTGCAAGGGAAGTTAAAGATGCTACCTGCCCTGGTGCAGAGTGTTTTCACATGTCAACAAACTCAAGCTGTTCAGGACACATCTCCAAAAGAGAGACTTCACACATTTTCCAACCTTGTTGAAGGCAAGCGGACAAGCGGCAGAGGTTGTAAAAGGGAGTACTGCATGATATGCAACACTGCTTGAAAATCATGAGAAAAGTTTTGAGCAGAGATTCTTCAACCTACGGCAAAAAAGACCACAGTGTACATTTCTGATCACCCATTCACTGATGAATCTGACTGTTTAAAAGCACCTTTAGTAGAAGATGAAGCAGCATCTCAGCTTGAAATGATCAAACTTTCTGAGGATGACAGACTGAAAAACGCTCTGAAGAAAGGAACCGTGGAGTTTTGGAAGATTGCCGGTTGAGAGATATCCCAATGTCAAACGTGCTGCACTCAAACTACTGTCAATGTTTGGGTCAACTTACATCTGTGAATCACTTTTTTCGACACTGAAACAAATGAAATCAAAGCATCGCTCTGTTCTTACTGACACACATGTGAAAGAGATACTACGAGTAGCCACAACTGACTACAAGCCAGACCTAAAAAAGATTGTGGAAACAAAGGACTGCCAGGTGTCCTACTGAGTCAAATAAAAGGAGACAGGCTGATTTAAATCTATGAAAACGATTGTGTTATTTAATTAGGTGTATACTTGTGATAGATGTAAGTTGTGATACTGTTGTTTGCATATATGTTGTGTGACTCTTTGCAGTGATAATGCAGAGCTTTGTGGGCTCATTATGGCAAACAGGTTCTCCATCCCTGACAGTGGCGGCCGGTCAATAAAGGGCGCAGGGGTGCCACCCCCCCTTAAAGTTACGCACAGAAGAATGCTACTTTAACATGTAATTATTTAACATAATAATTACTAATTTTAATAATGAAATAAAGTCATTTAGTCACAATATTCCGCTGTATTTCTTAATATAATTTATTTGCAATAAAAAAAATCTAAACTGTATTACGTGGAGGGGCGTGATTGGGAGGAACGGCCTCCCTGGTCTAAACCCGAGCGGTGTTTTGTTATTGGATTTCTGTGCTAGTCATGGATTGTCAATAACAAATACCATGTTCGAGCATAGGGATGTTCATAAGGGTACTTGGTACCAGAGCACCTTAGGCCGAAGGTCATTGATCGATTTTGTGATCGTATCATCTGACCTGAGGCCATATATCTTGGACACTCGGGTAAAGAGAGGGGCAGAGCTGTCAACTGATCACCATCTTGTGGTGAGTTGGGTCAGGTGGCAGGGGAGGCCACTGGACAGACCTGGTAAGCCCAAACGTGTAGTGCGGGTGAATTGGGAACGTCTAGGGGAGGCCCCTGTCCAAGAGGCCTTCAACTCCCACCTCCAGCAGAGCTTTTCCAGCATCCCTGTAGGAGCTGGGGATATTGAATCGGAGTGGTCAATGTTCAAAGCTTCTATTGCTGAAGCTGCAGCTGTAAGTTGTGGTCTTAAGGTTCTGGGTGCCTCAAGGGGCGGTAACCCTCGAACAGCGTGGTGGACACCTGGGGTTAGGGAAGCTGTCCGACTGAAAAAGGAGTCCTTCAGGGATATGTTATCCCAGGGGACTCTAGAGACAGTTGCAAGGTACCGGCAGGCTCGAAGGACAGCAGCTGCAGTGGTAGCAGAGGCAAAGCAGCGGGTGTGGGAAGAGCTCGGAGAATCCATGGAGAAGGACTTTTGGGCGGCACCAAGGTGCTTCTGGAAGACCATCCGGCACCTCAGGAGGGGGAAACGGGGAACCACCCAAGCTGTGTACAGCAAGGATGGGACGCTGCTGACCTCGACTGAGGAGGTAATTGGGCGGTGGAAAGAGCACTTTGAGGAACTCCTGAATCTGACTAAGCCACCCGCTGTTGCAGAGACAGAGCTGGAGGATGACGGGGGGACGACGTTGATTTCCCTGGGTGAGGCCAATGAGGTAGTCAAACAACTCCACGGTGGCAAAGCCCCGGGAATTGACGAGATCCGTCCGGAAATGCTGAAGGCTCTGGGTGTTGAGGGGCTGTCTTGGTTGACACGCCTCTTCAACATTGCGTGGAAGTTGGGGACAGTGCCTAAGGACTGGCAGACGGGGGTGGTGGCTCCCCTTTTTAAAAAGGGAGACCAGAGGGTGTGTGCCAACTACAGGGGCATTACACTACTCAGCCTCCCTGGGAAAGTCTACTCAAAGGTGCTGGAAAGGAGGGTTCGGCCACAGATTGAAGAGGAACAATGTGGTTTTCATCCTGGTCGTGGAACAGTGGACCAGCTTTTTACTATTGCAGGAATCCTGGAGGGGACATGGGAATATGCCCATCCAGTCTACATGTGTTTTGTGGATTTGGAGAAGGCATATGATCGCGTCCCTCGGAATTTCCTGTGGGAGGTACTGCGGGAGTATGGGGTGAGGGGGTCACTTCTCAGGGCCATCCAATCCCTTTACACCCAAAGTGAAAGCTGTGTTCGGATTCTCGGCAGTAAGTCAGACTTGTTTCCAGTGGGTGTTGGCCTCCGCCAGGGCTGTGCTCTGTCACCAATCCTGTTTGTGATTTTCATGGACAGGATATCAAGGCGCAGCCGTGGAGGAGAGGGTATTCAGTTTGGTGAGCTAAGGATTGCATCGCTGCTTTTTGCAGATGATGTGGTCCTGATGTCATCATCAGTCTGTGACCTGCAGCGCTTGCTGGATCAGTTTGCAGCTGAGTGTGAAACGGTGGGGATGAGGATCAGTACCTCGAAATCTGTAGCCATGGTTCTCAGCAGGAAACCGGTGTATGGTCTACTCCAGGTAGGGAGCGAGTCATTACCCCAAGTGAAGGAGTATCTCGGGGTCTTGTTTACGAGTGATGGCATATTGGAACGTGAGATTGGCCGGAGAATCGGAGCAGCGGGGGCGGTATTGCAATTGTTTTACCGCACCGTTGTGACGAAAAGAGAGTTGAGCCAAAAGGCAAAGCTCTCAATTTACCGGTCGATCTTTGTTCCAACCCTCACCTATGGTCATGAGCGTTGGATCATGACCGAAAGGACAAGATCGCGAATACAAGCGGCCGAAATGCGGTTTCTCAGAAGGGTAGCTGGCTTTTCTCTTAGAGATAGGATGAGAAGCTCAGTTATCCGTGAGAAGCTCGGAGTAGAGCCGCTACTCCTTTGCATGGAAAGGAGTCAGTTGAGGTGGTTCGGGCATCTAGTATGGATGTCACCAGGACGCCTTCCTAGGGAGGTGTTCTTGGCACGTCCAACTGGGAGGAGACCACGGGGCAGACCCAGGACTAGATGGAGAGATTATATCTCCACACTGGCCTGGGAATGCCTCGGGATTCCCCAGTCAGAGTTAGCAGATGTGGCTGGGGAAAGGGAAGTTTGGGGTTCCCTGCTGGAACTACTACCCCCGCGACCCGATTTTGGATAAGCGGTTGAAGATGGATAGATGGATGGATGTATTACGTTCATTTGTGTTCGTGTACGCGGGGCGCCGGACAAACGAGTGTCTATGCAGGCACGTAAATCTTTGAAAAGCATGTGACCTGAGGCTGAGCTCTGATTGGATCTTTTCAAATCATCCTTCAGGTGCAGCACTGTGCGCCCCGAACCCTCCCACTTTTGTCCTTAGCGAATCATATTGTTTTTAAATATTTAGGCTCATGTGATTGGACCATTCTCAACAAGTCTTTTCCAGCACTTCTTACGGCAAGCGGAGCTACTGATTGGACGTGATGTGAGTCAGGACTTTATTTTATACTAGTAGTAATGATGCACAATCACCTGATAAATGCCTATTTACAGGCGAGTATTAAAAGTTTCATTTTAATTTTGTTTGCGCCCCCCCCCACAAATTTTTTTGCACCAGCCGCCACTGATCCCTGATATATACTGTACTGGAAAGGTATATTTTATTCTTCTGCTCTGTGTGAAATCAGTAAGAATAATAAATAAAAACAAGATTAGGGAGCTTAACTCAAGGTCTGAAGTTCGGGAGAAAGGAGAATGTGCGGCAGACACTAACTGCAAGAACGGAGTGCTATAATGCCATGCACCCCATGGACTTCAAAGGTGAGCGGATTGAACCCAGCCATTTGATCAACACACAGAAGACAGCAGCTAAAAGACTGCATTAGCTGAGGCACTTTAATTTTCGCTGAGAGCTAGCATTCGTGATCCAGCGTCCAAAGAGGGAAAGGCAACTGCATTTGAAATTAAGGCTCCTCTTTCCCAGACCGGTTTGAGGGTGCGAGGGGACAGTTGGCTGTGACAGTGAGAGCCAGCCAGTATATTATGAAAATAAAATTTACTTCATAAAAAATAACCTAGAGAAACCAATACTTTGATGCACTAAAATTTCATGAATTATTTGTTTCATTTCAACTAATTTCAGTGATTTTATGGTTGTTTAAATAACTTATATTGGTTGTTTAAATAACTTATATGCAGTGTATGTGTGTGCATTTTTCCTGCACACACATACACTGTACCAGATTTTAGACATTTTATACATTCACTTACACACTGAAAATATTTAATATAATTGTAAATATTGGTATCTGGTGGACTGCAGTGTCTAGAAGAAGTAGAACCACGGTCCATTTGTATCTGTGAAAATTTTAAGCTTTATCAGTAAAAAGTTTCCTATTCTTACTTTTGGCGAGGAGTAGGACTGTGACCAAGGAAAGCATATGACATCACTTTTTTACAACATTGAGAGCTACAAAGTAGGATGCACATTATAGTGGGTGTTGTAGTTTTAATGGTGGAAAAGTGAAATGGTGAAATCAGTGCAGTTGTGTGAAGTTTTATGTCCAAGGACAAAGCTTATAGATGTGTGACTGTGTTGCAATGCATCATCCTAATCAGACTCCAATCAGAACTGTTTCAAGCCCCTATAATAGAGCTGTGTAAGAGTGTCATAATCTGATCAAATGACTTTGTAAAGAAAAAGATACTCGTGAGAACATCAGAGCGTTTAGCTTGCAAAGGAGGTAGTAAAATGTAAATAAATAATTAAAGCAAAATTCTGCCCTACTTTTACCTTTAAAGGTAATAAGTCAATAGAGGTAATTTGTGAAAGTATTAGTTCGTCCTGCGTCAGTTTGGTGCATGTACCCAAGGACTGTGAAAAACAGGGATGCCATGTTAATTAAGTGATGAAGTGCTGCTTATAACACAGAACCTAAAATAAACTGTTGTATACACTCAAATAATTTAATATAAGCATATTATTAGTATATATATATATATATATATATATATATATATATATATATATATATATATATATATATATATATATATTACTGTATATACATCCATGTCACACACATTAAAATCATTTTATATACATAATTATTGTGTGGATGATGCCCACAACATGAATGCAGTTTGTTTTTCATTGATTTCATGCTGTGTGATTGGAAATGTATGAATCTGTGCATGATCTGCGGTGCTATAAGAGCAGAGTTTTATTTATTATTCCCGCCATATTGGCTCGTGCATTCATCTGCCTTTTGATCAAAACTCTGCAAAGTGAAGCTACAGGTTCAATCAAACATTTTAGATTCACTAAAAAGCATATTCACAACAATTTCAGCCATTTACAGACTGTGTGCATTGTGCTATGTTGTGCTTGTTTGTGATCCGAGTATTTTATGAGAGAAATAAAGCTTTCACTTTCAGTTTGCACTTTTGATCTCCACTTTGATCAAAATGCTGCCAATATGAGCAGATTTGTTTCAGTCAAATATACTCAGATCACAAAGTTGGGCGATTTTTGCAAAGCAGACAAAATGTAAAATCAATATCCCAGAAAAACAACATAGCCTAACTATATATTCGTATAATTCTCTAGGAAATTATAAAACTCTTGCTTGAGCGGGCCGCCAGGCCAAAGTGAGCGATCGGGCGAGAAGGGCCTTAGTCAGGTTCTGGCCTGTATGGTAGAGTGGTCAGATGGAAGCCACTCCTCAGTAAAAGGCAGATGACAGCCGGCCTGGAGAATACTCAGATTAGATGCAACACAAAGGCACAACACGAATCATGCAGCGATGTGAGATGCTTTATTTCTGTCATAATATACTATACTATACTAGATTTTTGTGCATAAGAATTGAATTATAATTAATGTTTTAGAAAGCATGCTTTATTTTTTTCTGAACATAAGAAGCCCTGTTTTTGTGTGAGGAATCTGATTGTATAAGTGTGAACAGCTGACACAAAATTAGGAGCTGTAATTGGTGTCAAAGACAATTCTCATGGTCTTAGAGTCCTTCAGGTGCCTTTTGGCAAACTCCAGACAGGCTGTCATGTGCCTTTTAATGAGGAGTGGCTTCCATCTGGCCACTCTACAAATACAGACCAGATTGGTGGAGTGCTGCAGAGATGGCTGTTCCTCTGGAAGGTTCTCCTCTCTCCACAGAGAAATACTGAAGCTCTTTCAGAGTGACAACTGGGCTCTTGGTCACTAAGTGTTCTTATGGTGAGGTGCCACATTGCTAACCTCTACACCACCAAGTCATCCCTGATACAAGCAGTTGGTAATGAAAATGTTTTTTTCATCTTTTTCCAACTAAAATTTAATATCTTTGTGTCCTTAGATTTTTCCAGCAACTTCTAATTACATTGAAGACTAAAAACAAACCTAATCTTTAAGTGCTAAATGATAAAGCAAGTTTTTTTTCCCTCCTAGTATTCCCATGAATGTGTAAATCGAATGACAGTGGGGGCTCACTTTCACAAATATTCATTCCCATGTTGTTTTCCGGACCTGTGAAGCACAGTAAATGAGAATTCCTGTATGAAAAGATACCATCTTGTTAATCCAGGACAAGTGTCCAACCATTGTAGAGGAGACCATGGTCTGTTACTAGAGCGAAGTGCTTCCCTTATGGATAATAATGCAGCTCCTTTACTGCCCACTTAATGACAAGGGCCTCCTATTCAATGGTCGCATAGTTTTTTTCTGCATTTGTAAGTTTTCTACTTACAGTACATACAGGACTGGGTGTTATTTGCCCTCAAACTCTTAAGAAAGGACTGCCCCAAGGCCAGTGTCCAATGCATCAGTCTGTATGATGAAGTACAGACTGTGCCCAGTTGATTAAATCTGGCAAGGAAACCTCTGCCTGGCAGTCTTTCCGCCTCTGATGGCATCGCCTCATCACATGGGGATTCCGGTCGTGGAGGTAGCATGGGAGCCTGTTCTTTGCGTAGTGGGGAGTATATTCTTGATGCAAACTGAACTCATTTATTTTCTTATCCCAGGTAAAGAGTGTTTAGTATGCATTCCAGTGCGCCACCATCTCTCGCATGTTCATTGACTTTCCACTCTACTGGTGAGAGGACTTTAAGCGTGCAGTCCATTGAGTTGGTTGGAGCCACCTCATTGCGATTTGTCGATCGAGCTACATGCTAGGTGTGATTTAAGCATCATAAGTCCACTTGTGAATCTCCATAGCGGTTTGTGCACTCAAAATTCCATAGTGGGCCAGGATCTAAAGTTATAACAACTCATAATTTTCTGCATCCTCCTCAAAAAGAGAAAAATAAGCAAGTGCATCATCTGATGGTAGTGGGATAAGAATGCCACTCAATTCATTTGGGGAGACAGCCTTCCTGCTCAGCGATGCGCAAGTATGTTTAAGTCGCGGTTCAGGAGGATCATTAGCCTTCAGTTTCAGCAAAACTGCTGTCAGTAGGCAGCTTCACCAACCATGCCGGGGGTCTGATAGTTCCTCACCTGCTTAGTACTAAAGACCACTATCAGCTCCTTTGTCTTGCTGACGTTCAAGAGGAGGTTGTTCCTCTGGCACCAGTTCTCCAGATTTCTGATCTCCTAATAGGAGATCTTAATGAAACTTAATGATGGTGGTGGAGTTGGTAGTAGCTTCACAGTCGTAGGTGTACAATGAGTACAGCAGGGGGCTCAGAACACAAACCTGGGGGGCTCCAGTGCTGAGGGTGAGGGAGGCTGAGACATGTCTGCCCATCCTTACTGCCTGTGGTCTGGCAATTAAGAAGTTGGAGATCCACTGACATATAGATTGGCTGCATTGTTAGCATAGTTAGCTTTGCTAGCGCTATTTGCATTTCTGGCTGCAGCCTTGAAGCAAGCTTAGAAGGTGTTCAGCTCGTCTGCCAGAAACACATCCCCGTTCATCATAATGGATGCCGGACCTTAGTCCCAGCTACAGGCTCCTAGAGTCACTCTGTTGGAGCCGTGACTCTAGTATCCTCCTCTAGCACTGCTTCGCCTCCTTTACCGCCTTCCGATTGTTGCATGATGCAGCCTTGTACGAGTTAATGTCGTTACGAGTCCTGCGTTATAGGCAGCGCTGCAATAATCTTATCCATGCACAGCTTCTGACTGGAAAACATTCTGATGGTCGTTTTTTGTGCCGTATCATCCGTTAGTTTGCTGATGAATCCCACAACCGCTTTGGTAAACACGTTGATGTCATCAGAGCTGTGCCGGAACATGTCCCAGTCTGCGTCATCGAGTGCGTCCTGTAGGGTGGCCACTGATTGGTCCGTCCAATGCTTGACCTCCCTCTGAACCGGAACTTTCTGCTCGAGCCTTTGTTTATATTTTGGTATGAGGAAGATGGGGCATGGTCGGATTTCTCAAACGGTGTGCGAGATTGTGCCCTGTAGACGTCTTTGCTTGTAGTGTACCAGTGGTCCATTGTCTGTTCACCCCTCGTCGGGCAGATGATATGTGTTGATATGTGAGAACCTCATGCAGCTCGCATAAGACAGTGTTACGTCCCCTCCAGTGTTGAGCAGTGTGTGAAGCAGTGCCCAGTTGATTAAATCTGGCAAGGAAACCTCTGCCTGGCAGTCTTTCCGCCTCTGATGGCATCGCCTCATCACATGGGGATTCCGGTCGTGGAGGTAGCATGGGAGCCAGTTCTTTGTGTAGTGGGGAGTATATTCTTGATGCAAACTTAACTAATTTATTTTCTTATCCCAGGTAAAGAGTGTTTAGTATGCATTCCAGTGCGCCACCATCTCTCGCATGTTCATTGACTTTCCACTCTACTGGTGAGAGGACTTTAAGCGTGCAGTCCATTGAGTTGGTTGGAGCCACCTCATTGCGATTTGTCGATTGAGCTACATGCTAGGTGTGATTTAAGCATCATAAGTCTTGTGAAACTCCATAGCGGCTGGTGCACTCAAAATTCCATAGTGGGCCAGGATCTAAAGTTATAACAACTCATAATTTTCTGCATCCTTCTCAAAAAGAGAAAAATAAGCAAGTGCATCACCTGATGGTAGTGGGATAAGAATGCCACTCAATTCATTTGGGCAGACAGCCTTCCTGCTCAGCGATGCGCAAGTATGCTTCGATGTCATCATGAGGTGTCATCACAAGACTTGTTCGTTTTTCAAGTCAAAATGTATTAAAAATCTTTGCTCGTCTTGTGGAACACTTGCAAACCGTGTTACTTGCAATCTGAGGTTCCACTGTACAGGCCTCTAATTATACTTGAAAGCTAATTCCGCCACATGTAATTCAGAGCATGTGGCTTTGTTTTTGCAAAAAAAAGTTTTGTGTAACTGGTAATTAACTTTAGCTAAATAATTAGCTTGTCTCTTACATCACAAAATTAATTTTCCCCCTATCTCTTTCAAACCATGAGCACAAATCTGTTACAAAATCTGTTCAGAAAGAAGACTTATTTTCCTTATTTATTCCTTACTTATAAAAAGTGCGGTCCATCCACTGGTGGATGGCATCATGTTTAACATGTTATCCTTGTGTATTCGCACAAGCACAATACACAAGATAAGATAATAAAACAAATTTAGCCTGTTTGATATTCAAAATGCAAAATCTGTCCTCAATCATGCGGATTACCCCCCGTTTTGCAACATGTAAAATACCATGAAAATGACGCACTAATAACAGGAGGCCAGATGCTGGAAGAGCTATGCAGCCTGCCTCATCACGAATTAGCATATTGGTGCCGGGCGAACACTTATGGGAAGACCAAAAATGTAGAATGGGTTTGCAAGAAGGATATGTCAATATCAAATGGCAAACTTGGGACAGAAACATGGGACATCAAAGAGAATACTGTATCCCTGCAAACCTGTGGGTACAAAACCTCTTCAGAGTCACCAGATGCATGACCTTTGATCTTCACTATAGCCAATTGTGAGGGAAGCAAACTAGCCTGTAAAAGATGAGATACAAGAATAGCATGTGATTATGTCAGCGTTGTTAAATGAACCTTCTCTAGGATAAGGTCTCCACTGTGAAGATTTCAGAAATATGATTTTGATTTTAAAATCACGTGCCTTTACACCTTTGGAGATTATTCACACATGTATCAATACAAATATAGTAAATTAATAAGGCTTTCGGCAAAACAATACACTTAATACCTTATTTCTGAGAACACTCTCAGAAAAACCTCGGGAACCTTGAGTGCGCCGGGCCGAGTTCGTGCATCTCTATGCCAAGGAAAGAATCAACACAAAATCATGCTCATCCGCTCGACTGCAAACCACTCCCTGTTCCAAAGGACACTCTAAGGAATATGGATATTATAATCAATTAATTTATTTATTTGTTAACCACACACCTCTATCCCAGGGCCAGCTTATACGCAAATTTCACACTACAAATGCTTCACTAAATTACAAATATTGTAATACATAAATTATGTAAACAACAGAAGTTGAAACATATTAAGAACATTAAGAACATATTAACTTTTAAAACACCCCCAGAGAAGTGCGTCTCCTCTAATGGGACACGGTTTTGATGACGTAGTTACTCTATGATGACAGCATTGTGTTTTCAGCTTGATGCTAACATCGGTTCACTTTCAGTTAACAACCTAGTTTTACCTACATTTTTCAATGAGCCAAATCATTATAGTCGCTGTAATTTTAATCAATAAATCATCATGAGTAATGTCAAACTAATTAACACGAATAAAGTTTTTTTTTTCCAAAATATACCCCAAATATACGCCAATTTACTACACAACTAAACTTTGTTCAGAGTCTGACCAAGGAAGGAAGTACAAATAGCAAAAATAATGCTTAACTTACTTTCCTGGAGAGAAAAGATTGGACGAGCCCTCAGATTGTAAAGTTTTGTAATCGAAGAATCGAGTTGCTCAATCTGCCCGCTGTGCTTTGGTAAGCTTTGTGTGCGCCAGAAGAGACTCAGTCAAACACACACCTTGTCTGTCAGAAAGGTCTCTGTTTATTAACGGCAAAAGATGGGGTTTTTATATGTTTGACCAAACGCCTGTGCCATCGACATATGTTACTACAAAGATCATAAACCACTGTAAAAGTCCTGGTGAGATCCTGAAGAATCAAAGGTGAGGAAGACAGAGAGGTGTCCGTCCAGAAAGGAATAACAAGATGTTGACTCAAATTAGGAAAAGAGGGGGAAGGAGACAGAGAGAGATAGAGAGAGAGACATAAAGAGAGAATGAGAAGGTCAGCATTCGCACCTTCAAGAACAGATGCAAGAGGAGACAGGAAGATAGCATCAGGGAAGATTTAACACGTTAATATCAGATCTATGACAAAGAGATTATTATTTGGATGTGTTCATTCTTTTATATGATGTTACAATGTAATACTTCAGCAAATTACAGCTGTAATGTGTTGTATTACACATTGATTATGTGTAATACAACATAGAATACATATAAATTTTAGCCAAGAATGTGGCACTAAAACAAAGCTAGTACCTGCCTATTAAAAAAAAATGCCACAATTTGTATACCAGACTAACACTGAGTTTTTACCCTTTCCAGTGTGAACTTAAATTAAATTATGATCCTGAATTAAGATTTCTATATGAATGTGCATAATCTTAGTACATAATTTTAGTGTGTCGTTAAAATGTATTTAATACGTGTATGGTTCTACACTGAAAAAAAGGACTTGTAAGATTTACTTGATAAAATCCTCGTAACAATTTGCACACGTAGATTTTAAGTAAATTTTATTGCTCCAATATTAAGTACAACTTACCCATCATGGTCAAGTAAAATCTACTTAATAATTAAAGTAACGTTCATGAAGAAATCAGGTAAAAGTTACATAATTATATTTAATTCACAAGTTGGTTTTATGTAAAATAATTAAGTAAAGTTAATTTATTGTTATATTAGCAGGGACCTTGTTTTTATGAATTATTAAGTAAATTTTACTATAAATTTGTTTTGTGAGATTTTCCCTTACTTGGTTTTTATCTATTTATATTACTCCCTATAATAATGTAAACATTGCTAATTTATGTTTTGTAAAGAAACTGTAATTATTTCATCAATATCTTTCACAAATCACACAACAAAAATATTATTAAACAGTTTATTCACCAACATTACAGAATGTTTTTGACATTAACAGTCTCGATACAGATTGTCTTTTTAATAAAAGTGCATTCAGTTAAATTTTGCATCCATAGGAACAGTAAGCAGTGCACATGACTTTGCAGTATTGCCACATTCTTGCGAAATTTCCTTTCCTTCAAGTATAATGGATACATCATCCGGTTCTTCCCCTTCAACAGTACGGACTACGAGGATTTTAAGATGGTGCAAACAGGCATCACTTCATCTGTCCTCCTGTATAACATTTACAAGAAAAATATAAAGATAATTATTTTGATAAACAAAAATGTAATTGCTTCAATCACCTGTGCAGACTTACACAAACTTACACTTACTCACACAGAAAAGAACATAATAAAAAATTACCATCATTTCATACACTTCAGATTGTTAAACTTGAGTTAAATTGCTTTAGCAATAATCTTGCATCAGTAAAACATTTGTAGAACATTGCATGAGATGGCTACTCATAGTCTGATTACTTTGCACATTTACAGTGTCAGGAAATCGTATGATGAGTGCTGAGCTTGTATTTAGTTCACCCAAACATGAATTCTTTCAATAATTACTCAGTTTTATGATGCTACAAACCTTTATGTTCATATGTATTCATTTGCATTTGGTATATGCTTGTGTCCAATGCAGAGTGAGATCTACCTGTAAATGAACATGCACAATTTGTTATACTACAACAATGGTATAAAACACCTATATTTTGCAATGAAGGCCAAATAGAAATAACAGCAACATTATAGCAAGCAAATATGTATATAGATTTATACTTGCCTCAATGTGATAAGTAGGACAGTATCTTCTACAGAGTCCTAAATCAACTTTCTGCACTGTATCCAAATTTTGAAATATACAGTACAGTAGTCCTGTTGATAGAAACATCTGTTAACAAGATTTTACATTTAATAAACAAATTACAGATTACACATTTAAATGCTGCATAATAAATCATGGGTTGTGTATTGATTGAAAACAGTGCAATGCATATTATGATACGGAAAATTTATTCCATTCCAGTGATTAAGAAACGGTAACAATGCCAATTTTAGAATCTGTAGAAGCTCAGTGGTCCACGCACAACCTCTCACCTTTCTCTGAACACGCCGTTTTCACGAGGGTGGGGGTAAGAAACACACATCTCAGTTTATTAATCCGCGCGCTCGGTTGGTTATTATTTTACCACATGACCCCTGGGGCGTTCCGTAGGTTCAGGTTTTTATATCACGTGAATCTCTACATTATTAAAAACTGAAATATTGCTAATTGTAAGTCCTGAGATTAAGATGAATTAGATCTCAGCAATTAATTTTAAGTCAGGAAAACGAGAATCACATCCAAAACAGAAAGGTAAACTTACCTCGAACACAACAAACTCCAGCTCCAGCCACACCGCGCAGCACCTCTGACTGATCCACAGCGCGGGTGCAGCGTCTCCAAACACGCATGCGCGGTTTAATTTGAAATTTAAACTAAACTTTCTAAGTAAAACTTACTTAATATTACTAGGTTTATGTGCAGTGACTATAAAACATTTAAATATTACAAGTAAATACATAATAATATTTAACTCTTTGCCTCAGTTAATTTATTACATAAATTAAATGTGTAGGTATGTTAACTTTTATTTAGGAAATTCTAGTTCTCCTTGAAATTTATTTTTACCATGTAAAAATTATGATGGTTAATTTAATATATTGTACCGCACCAAAAAGTCATTTTTTTTCAGGGTAGTTGTATTTGGGTGTATGTTCTCTCCCCTATCAATTACATTAATGTCACGTTGTGGTTTGCGAGGCATAAGTGCAGAGGATCCAGGTGGTAAAGGAAACGATTTTTTATTTAAATAAAAAACAAGGAAAATCAAACATACACTTAACTATATAATAAACCAAACCAAAACACGAATAAAGACAGCGGTAAACATGAACAAAACTCACAGACATTAATCACGATACTTTAACAGACGCAAGACAAGAAACTAACTGAAACTAACCTATTTATAATAAAACTAATAACCAACTCGGTTCAGGTGAGCGCCCCCTGGTCACCTGACCGAGTTGCCACATGGGAACTGAAGTCTAAACAAAGGAACTACAAACAAAATCACAGGGCGCTTTGGCGCCCTCTAGGGGTTATCCCTGACATAACCCCCCCTCAAAGGGCGCAACTCCGGGGCGCCACAGGAGGTCCAGGGCACCCCCCCCAGGGTCCAATGTCCGCCCCTCTCACCCAGAGGCTGGCACCTATGTCCTGTGGGCCAGGTGGCTTCATGCCCCCGTTGAAGCAGGGCGGCGGAGACGGAGGAGGCTCGCTGTCCTCGGCGGCGTATGACGGCGGCGGCGGAGGAAGAGGAAGCTCGCTGTCCTCAGCGGCGCATGAAGGCAGCGGCGGAGGAAGAGGAAGCTCGCTGTCCTCAGCGGCGCATGAAGGCGGCGGCGGAGGAAGAGGAAGCTCGCTGTCCTCGGCGGCGCATGAAGGCGGCGGCGGAGGAAGAGGAAGCTCGCTGTCCTCGGCGGCGCATGAAGGCGGCGGCGGAGGAAGAGGAAGCTCGCTGTCCTCAGCGGCGCATGAAGGCGGCGGCGGAGGAAGAGGAAGCTCGAAGTCCTCGACGGCGCATGACGGCGGCGGCGGAGGAAGAGGAAGCTCGCTGACCTCGGTGGCACTGTGCTGTGGCGGCAGCTCGCTGTGCACAACGAAGGCGCGGTGCAGCGGCGGCTGCTCGCTGTCCACAATGAAGGCGTGGTGCAGTGGCGGCTGCTCGCTGTCCACCATGAAGGCGCGGTGCGGCGGCGGCAGCTCGTTGCGCTCGGCGGCACTGTGCAGTGGCGGCAGCTCGCTGTGCACAACGAAGGCGCGGTGCAGCGGCGGCAGCTCGCTGTCCACAATGAAGGCGTGGTGCGGCGGCGGCAGCTCGTTGCGCTCGGCGGCGCGGGGCAGCGGCGGCGGCTCGCCATCGATGAAGCAGCTGCGCGGCAGAATATAGAGCTCGCTGTCGTCGCCGCGGCGACGGAAAGATGAGCTCGTCGTCTTCGTCGTCGCTGCCGCACTCGCTTTCATCGTCGAGAGTATACAGCATATAGTAGTGCTCACCGCTGTCATCGTAGACCGCCATGCAGTTGAGCTCACCGTCTTCGTCACTGCTGAAACCCGGGAAAGGAGCTGGCAGGTCTGGACCTTCCTCGAGGCGTATCTGCATCAGCATTCCCTGGAGTTCAGCTACCTGCTCCTGCAGGTTACGGATGCGCCATTCATTCCCTTCGGCGCTCCGCCCGACGCTGCTCCAGTTTAGCTGGGAGGCTGCTCCCGGCTGTGCATACCTCCCGCACTCCGTTCCTTGTAGCCGCACGCTGTGGGGTGCCCCTTCCCCCCGCTCACCTCCGAAACTAGACCTCCTGGTCTCTGCCTTCCGGCCGGTGCAGGGACTCATGTCACCCCGAGGTGCGCCACCTCTGAACGGCGTGCGCCGTATCGCCAGCCGGCAGCCGTCCCAGTCACGCTGCCGTCTTAGCTCCTCTTGCTCCTTCCTTTCCGGTTTCCCTCTCCGCCTTCCACTACGCCGTTTGGTTCCCCTCCTGCTCTCCGCGTCGGTTTCCCAAACTCCAAGCATCGTTGCCCCCCCCAAAAGAATCTGCCCGGGGTAGGGCTCCTCTGCTATGCCTCTTTGGAGGTCTTGCGTTCTGTCACGTTGTGGTTTGCGAGGCATAAGTGCAGAGGATCCAGGTGGTAAAGGAAACGATTTTTTATTTAAATAAAAAACAAGGAAAATCAAACATACACTTAACTATATAATAAACCAAACCAAAACACGAATAAAGACAGCGGTAAACATGAACAAAACTCACAGACATTAATCACGATACTTTAACAGACGCAAGACAAGAAACTAACTGAAACTAACCTATTTATAATAAAACTAATAACCAACTCGGTTCAGGTGAGCGCCCCCTGGTCACCTGACCGAGTTGCCACATGGGAACTGAAGTCTAAACAAAGGAACTACAAACAAAATCACAGGGCGCTTTGGCGCCCTCTAGGGGTTATCCCTGACAATTAACGCCAACTGTGACTCATGTTTCATTGTGTTTGCTTTCACTCTAATTGTATTTTATGTTAGGTATGGCTGGTGGATGGGAATTGGCAAACCATATTGGGGCAAAATCTAGTAAAATCCAAACAAACAGACAAACAAACAAAACATAGTGTGCTCTAAATGTATCTTAAGGTTTTAGCATTTCTAGGCTTAACACTTCTTCTAAATCTGCCAATGAACTGATCACTTGAATCAGACAAAATTACCAAACTGTGGTACTCTCATTCTTTAAGACTGAAATATTCCATTCTGGATATTGATAACATACAAAGAGTCAAAATGTGAATTTTATTTATTTGTTTTCTGTCACAGGATCAACCAGCTTCAATAACCAGCATGCAAAACCTCATCTGTCACCCATCCAGATATTTGCATCATCTACAGGCTCATCAGACCACTGATATTGTGAGAATTCAATACCCAAAAAGAAAAGAAAAAAAATCTTTGTTAACAACCAAGCTACAACAAGTCTAGGTTTAAGCCAAAAACCTGCACCCAAATCTATTATCACCCCTCGTTCACTTTGTAGGATCCCTAAGTAGGCGGCACCTGTTCTGCAGGTGTGCGAAGGGACGGGGCCGCCTATGCAGGCCGGCTGGCATTGATTAACATTAATAGGATCTCGGGCTTGCTCCGCATTATAAAAGCAAGGCGTGGAGTTTAGTCTGGGGTCCAAGAAGAGCGTAACGCGGTGGAGCTCGAGAGTGGCATGCGAGTGGGGAAATGGAACGTGCCCCAGAGACTGAAAAAGGACATTTGGATTTCCGCCCTTTGATCTCCGCGCTGAGGAGCTCCCGTGGCATCCTTCACTCCCGCGCCGAGCCCGCCTTCACGTCCTCGCCGCCGAATAGGAAAAGGCCGCGAGGAGGACAGCGTTAAGGCCACCGATCCCAGCCGGGAAAGCCGCCCAGCCAAAGGACGTCCGAGCGAGACTCCCGCCTGAGGCCGGCCCAAAGAGAGCTGGGAGGGACCAGGCCGGTCATCGACAGCGGGGAGGAACCGTCCAGGGAGCGTGAAGGAACTGCCTCGCGTGCTCCGTTCGGCCACTCCGCCCACCGCCGCCAGCCGCGTGCCCGCATGCCAGCTGGGCACTGCCTCGGACCACTGCACGTGCACACATCATACCTTCCCTTTCTTTCCGTCCTCCCTCCTTTTACCCTTTCCTTCCCCTATTTATCATAAATAAATTACCCTTTTCCTCTAAGATCTCGCCTCGTGTCTGTGTTTCATGGTGCCGCCCGTGCAACTTTGGGTCGAACCCGTTACAACATTTTTACCACAATATAATTACTATACAAATGTTATTTTATCCCCTAACATCTTATAAGTAGGGTCTTTTGAAATTCTGCTGCAAATTTGCCATTACCCATAAGCAAACATGCATACTTGGTTTTGACTATAACATAGTCAGTATTAAATCCTTGTTTTACATTAAAATATACATATCTGTCTGTGTGCGTGTGTGCATGTGTGGATATTTGAATATAAGGCTGATGTAATGAAACACAGCTGTGGCTTTATAAAAAGGACCCGGTCGGTTATGTGTCCCAAGGACTGGGTTTTAGTGCCTGCTTCCCCACTCACAAGACTACACTTCCCAGGCGCAAGAGGTCAGAGGTAAAGCAAGAGGTCACCTGGCTTAAAAGGGCAGCCAGGAGAAAGCAAGGGGGAGGAGTTGCACTGTTGGACCAGCACTGGTGTTGTTTATTGTTGACGAGAGTTAGGAGAGACTGCCATGAAAACCGTTCTTTCGAAGATTTTTCAGTTATACGGAAGATTTTTCAGTTATACGGATTGTCCGCAATTGGACTATTTCACAGGACTTCTCACCCTCTGTCAGTCATCGGCCTCCCGGACTCCATTAAACCCGGTGAGACCAAACCATACAAAAATACACACAACACCGATATCCCAGACTCTGGAAATTTTTCCACTCACTCATGCTCACACACACACACACACACACACACACACACACACACACACACACACACACACACACTTATTATTGTATATATTTTACGATTTACGATTTTACGGATACGATCATATGCCTTCTCCAAATCCACAAGACACATTGAGACTGGATGGGCATATTCCCAAACCCCGTCCAGGATTCCTGCAAGAGTAAAAAGCTTGTCCACTGTTCCACAACCAGGAGAGAATCCACATTGTTACTTTTCAATCTGTGATTTGACAAACTGAACCCTCCTTTCCTGCACCATAGAGTACACTTTCCCAGGGAGGCGTAGTGTGATGTCCCTGTAGTTGGCACACACCAACTGGTCCCCCTTTTTAAAGAAGGGCACCGTCCTGCACTTCCATGCAATGTTCTCCAGCTCTGTCTCTGCAATAGAGTGTGGATTAGTTGTTCAGGTTCAGGAGATCCTTAAAGTGCTCTTTCCACCGCCCGATTACCTCCTCAGGTGAGGTTAGCAGTGTCCCATTATAAGCGTTTTTTAGTAAATTATACTTGTGTATGCACCTATATAACAATATTAATCAATATAACAAAAATAATCCTAATGTAAATATAGAAGTAAGCAGAGAGAGGATCCTATGTAGATCGTAAAAAAGTAGAAGCAGTCCATGCTATTCAAACTGTCCAGAGGGATGCAGTGGGCACTCGGGCAAGTATAATCAAGTAAAAGGTTAAAATAAAATTGTCACGGGGCGAGCGATAAAGAGGCGAAGAGATGGATCCAAAAGCAGAGAAGCAGAGATGATTTAGAGATGCTTGGGCTGGGTAGTCTGAAGATGTGTACTGTGGAGAGACGACTAAGTAAGCAAGGCAACTAATCCAAAATGAGAGACGAGAATCGGGAAAACGAGAAAGCAAGAGGGCACTTTATGATGCGTTGAAGCTGAGACACGTGGAAGGTGGGATGAATGCGTCGCATAGAAGAGGGGAGTAGGAGTGGGATAGCGCACGGGTTTACTATTCTGGTTATAGTGAAGCGGCCAATGAAGCGAGGTGAGAGTTTACGTGAGAGTGTTCTTAATGGGATGTCCTTAGTAGCGAGCATGACCCTCTTCCCCACGCGGTACCTGGGCGCCTTGGTATGGTGGCAGTCTGTCTGTCGTTTGTACAACCTGGATGCTTGCAGCAGGCTTCGTCTAGCTCATAGCCATGTCCGTTTGCACCGGCGGACGAAATGTTGGACCTAGGGGACCTCTATCTCCTCCTCTTGAGTTGGAAATAGTGGTGGCTGGTAGCCTAGACAGCACTGGAATGGGGAGAGCCCCGTGGAGGCAGACGGCAGGGAGTTGTGCGCATATTCGACCCACGGGAGGAACTTACTCCAGGTGGTAGCATCATGCGTGGTCATGCACCGGAGAGCGACATCCATTGCTTGATTCTTTCGCTCCGTTTGGCCATTGGATTGGGGGTGAAAGCCGTAAGACAGGCTAGGAGTGGCTCCGATGAGTTTGCAAAAAGCCTTCCAGAAGCGTGATGTGAATTGAGGGCCTCGATCTGAGACTATGTCCGTAGGAAGACCATGAAGACGAAAAACGTGGAGGATCAGTTGCTCCGCTGTCTCCTTGGCAGAGGGGAGTCTGGGAAGCGGAACCAGGTGGATGGACTTGGAAAAACGGTCAACAATGGTCATAATACATGTGTTCCCATCTGACGAAGGTAGACCAGTTATGAAGTCCAGTGAAATGTGAGACCAGGGGTGGTGCGGTATGGGTAAGGGTCTGAGGAGACCGGCCGGGGGACGGTTGTCATGTTTACAGTGAGTCCAGACGTCGCAGGCTGCCACGAAGGTGGAAACATCCCTCCCCAACTTGGGCCACCAAAAGCGCTGCTGAATGATAAAGCGCGTTCAGGCTGAGCCTGGGTGGCAGGCCAATCTGTATCCATGGCCCCACTCAAGGACCTGTGAGCGTAGACAAAGGGGAACAAAAAGACGATCGGGGGGAACTTTGCTGGGTGCGGGCTCCTGGGTCGATGCCTGCTTAACTTTAGCTTCAATGTCCAATTCCACCGCTGCTACTAGACAACGAGAGGGCAGGATCGTGTTGCATGGCATGGAGTCGTGGGGAAGAATAAACTGACGTGAGAGAGCGTCCGGCTTGGTGTTCTTGGAGCCTGGCCGGTAGGACAGCACAAAGTTGAACCTAGAAAAGAACAGGGACCAGCGGGCCTGTCAGGCATTACGTCTTTTGGCACTGTGTAAGTATTCAAGGTTCCTGTGATCGGTCCATACTAGAAACGGGAGCTCAGTCCCCTCCAGCCAGTGTCTCCATTCTTCTAGCGCTAACTTGATGGCTAGTAGTTCCCGATCGCCCACATCGTAGTTCCTTTCGGCCGGGGACAGGCGACGGGAGGAAAATGAGCAAGGGTGCAGTTTGTTATCCCGTGACGACCTCTGGGACAAGACCCCTCCAATGCCGGAGTTGGACGCATCTACCTCAACCACGAACTGCCGGGATGGGTCGGGGATAATCAATATTGGGGCTGAGGTGAACCTTCTCTTGAGGTTGGAGAAGGCTTTCTCTGCCTCTGCGTTCCAATGGAAACACGTCTTGGAGGAAGTCAGAGAGGTTAGAGGAGCGGTGACGGAGCTGTACCCTCGAATGAACCTGCGGTAGAAATTGGCGAAGACCAGAAATCGTTGGAGGTCTCTTCGCGAGGCTGGGGTTGGCCAGTTGAAAACCGCCTGAACTTTGGCCGGTTCCATCTCTAGCCGCTAGGGAGAGATGACGAAGCCTAGAAAGGTGGTCGCTGTTGTATGAAATTCACATTTCTCTGCCTTGACATATAAGTTGTTCTCTAACAGTCTCTGTAACACCTGACGAACGTGACGTCGATGCTCCTCCAGGTTGTGGGAAAAAATCAAAATGTCATCCAGATAGACGAATACTTAAAGGTTCAAGAAGTCACGGAGTACATCATTTATCAGGCTCTGGAAGACGGCAGGAGCGTTGGTGAGTCCAAACGGCACTACCAAGTATTCATAATGCCCGGTCGGAGTGTTGAAGGCGGTCTTCCACTCGTCGCCCTCCCTTATACGGACGAGATGATTGGCATTGTGTAAATCTAACTTCATGAAGATGGTGGCTCCTTGGAGAAGTGCGAAGGGTGTAGACATGAGCGGTAAGGGATAGCAGTTCCTGACTGTTATTGCGTTGAACTATGCATGGATGAAGGGATGAATCTTTCTTTTTGACAAAGAAAAAACCCGCTCCAGTGGGTGAGGAGGAGGGACGGATGATACCAGCAGCGAGAGCCCCCGTGATGTACTCATTCATGGCTTCTTGCTCTTGGCGAGTCAGAGAGTAGAAACGACCCTTTGGAGGAGCGGTACCAGGAAGAAGGTCAATGGGACAATCATAAGGCCGATGAGGGGGGAGCGACGTGGCTCGAGTCTTGTTGAAGACCAGCTTGAGATCATGGTACTCGGCGAGGACATTGGAGATGTTAGGGAGATCGTCAGGCTTGGCTGGAGTGGAAGGTGGAGGGAGCGCCGAGAGAAGACAAGACCCGGAACACGATGGGCTCCAGCCCGTGATAGTGTGCTTAGTCCAGTCAATGTGTGGGCCACGAAGCGCTAACCAGGGGTGACCGAGAACTACAGCAGCATGGGATCTCTCAATAACCAACAGGCAGATCTCCTCAGAGTGGTTTCCAGAAATTCGTAGGGTGAGAGGGCAGGTTCGCCGTGTGATGGCTGGCAGAGGGCTTCCGTCTAGAGCCTGAACTGCGAGTGGAGGTTCTACTGGAACACATGGGACCTCCAACGCTCTAGCTGTAGCGGTGCTGATCAGGTTACGATCAGAACCGGAGTCGATGAGTGCCTGGACCTGGTGAGCTTGGCCACCGATGATTAACGTAGCAGGGAGTAGGGGGCGTGGTCCTGGGAGTCTGCCTGAAGGAGCGCCCTCTGACTAGAGGGTGCCTCCTTTTAACGGAGCAGTTCTTAAGAAAATGTCCAGAGTCTCCGCAGTAGAAGTTCCTTCCTGGCGATGCCGATGGACTTGGATGGAACCTGGACTTGGCAAAGTCTTAACAACCTGGTTTCGGCCTCCCTGCCGACAGGAGAGCGATCAAAAACCCTCCTCATCTCCCTGGAGAATGTCTCAAAGTTGTTACAACATGGATCGCGGGCATCCCAGAGAGCCGTGCTCCACTCCCGGGCTCTGCCGGTAAGAAGGGTGATGACGTAGGCCACTCGCAACTGCTCCGAGGAGAAGGTGGAGGCTTGTAGCTCAAAAATCAGCGAACACTGTGAGAGGAACGATCTACATGTACCTGGCTCTCCTCCATAGGTGGGCGAGGCTGGTAAGCGTGGCTCGCATGGAGTCTCTGGGCTTGTGGCGCGCTTTGAGGATAACCGGAGCTGTGGCATCTGAGTGGTGATATCAGCGAGGGTCTGCCTAGTGGTGAGGAGTTCTTGCTGTTGCTTCCCGAGGAGGGCGCCCTGGCTCACCAGGGCCAGCCTCATCCTGTCGTACTCTGCTGGATCCATCACGTGTGGTCGGATTATTCTGTCACGGGGCGGGCGATAAAGAGGCGAAGAGATGGATCCAAAAGCAGAGAAGCAGAGATGATTGGGCTGGGTAGTCTGAAAATGTGTACTGTGGAGAGACGAGAAACGGAGCCGTAGTCGAGGAACGAAATTGAAAGTTCGAAGCCGTTTGATCTGTCCGTGAGAGCGTTGCGCCGAAACGTGAAGCGAAGTCGTAGTTGAGGGACAAAAGTGAGAGTCCAAAGCCGTTAAATCCGTCAGTGAGAGCATCGAGCCAAAACGTGAAACAGAGCCGAAGTCAAGGAGCGAAAGCGAATCCAAAACGAGAGACGAGAATCGGGAAAACGAGAAAGTAAAGCGGAGTCGGTAATGTGAAAAAAACATGAAACAAAACGTGAGAATATTGGAACAAAGAACACACAATAATCCGGCAGTGAGATAACGTGCCGCGCTTCCTTATATCCCGGAAGAAATCAGATTAGAAACCGGTGTGTCGGCGAGGGGGGCGTGTGACGAGAGATGACAGCATGGGAAAAAACATGTTGGGAGGCAGAGTCGGTCTTTGATCAGCGCGGAAGTGCTGAGAGCGTGACAAAAATACATACACTGCATGAAAAGAGCTGTATCCAGACAAATATGGGTATGGGAAATTCCACTAAACTTTACGTTTGCCAGATGTATGAGGCAGGCTGCTTGGAAAGGTGGCATGCAAAAGGAAATTTTGTGAAACAACCAGCTTGGTTTGAAGGATCAGAAAGCAGCACAAACTGCTCTTCTTCAAAGAGGCTATCCAGTGGCTTGATGCGCAAGTTCGATGAGCGAAGACCGCAGGAAGAGTCAAGCCATGTGCATAAAAGAGTTAAGAGGGCGCATAACGTCAGCTTTGCAGTAAGTTGACCTTTATGTTAGCTGACAAAATAGTAGTAAATTATACCTAAGTTAGTACTTGGCTACACAACTAATTGGCAAGAAAAATTATCACATGGTACAGGACGTAGGGAGTCAGATGACAAGGAAAACAATATGACATAGAATAATATGGTGAAAAACTTAAACATAATAGGAGAATTTCTTGGAAGAGCTTAGACTATAATGGCTTCCAAATTTGGTAAGGAATGGAAAAAAAGAAGAACTGAAGGAGGAGATAAGGTGTGCATCCCTCCCCTTGTAAACTGTATATAATAAGTGTGCATGTTACTGTCTGACAAACTGCTCTTGATCATGCTTGGGTTTATGACCTAAACATTCTAGTGCAGCTCACTTGGGTTTTATTGCTGCAATAAATCCTACTTACTTACTTACTTAATCCAGATCTTCACAGAGTCCTGGGTCGTTCTTTGGTTCTTTTAAATAGAGATACAGAGATGGTGCTGCCGAAAAGTCCTTCTCCATGGATTCTCCATGCTCCTCCCACACCCGCTGCTTTGCTTCTGCTACAGATAATATAATGTGTTTTTACATCCATACCTTAGAGACTGTTTTTTTTTATATAGAATAAGTTAACTAATACATTTCTTATATTTAAAAAAATAATAAATAAAATAAATAAAATTAGTTTGTTGTTGACATGAATCTGAACTTGAACGTGCTTGTCCTCAGGCCTCTCCAGCCATTACAAAAAATTGGGCTGGTGTTTGAAAGCGTGAAAGTCCTTAATGAGTTGCAGCAATACTAAAACCCCTTTTTTAAAATATTTTTATATTTTCTGAAAGTATACATCATACACTTGTTTAAAGTTAGTATACTGTAATTTGTGTTAAATTTTTACATTTTTTAAAATTGTACTAAATATACCAAAGTTGCACTTACATTTTAATATATTTAATATATATTTTTGTATATTTTAATATATATTATTGTCAATATGGATAATATATATCAACAACAACCTTAGCGTTTATTTAAAAAAATGTTCTGAATATAAATAAATAACTATATTCTCAGAATAGTTGTACTGTAATCAAAACATAATTTAAATGGGCTAAAATATCAAGCAAAATAGGTTTGTATTGTTATTTTAACCATATACAGTTCGGTACACAGTGAACAGAAGCAAGATGGCTCCGGTGAGGTCGGCTGCCGTCGCGACTGCTCCGACCTACTTTAACTTATTTTTGCTTTTTAAGTTAATTTTTCAATAACATTAAACCGGGTAATTCATCACAATTGAGTGCATTAGGTACGATAGAGATACTCTTATTTCAATTGGTTTACAATGTACTCACAATTCGACGTTTTTAACTCCGGATCCGAGCTGGCCGAGTGAGATCCTGAGGGAGAACAAAGGACGCGACGTGAAGCGGCGGCCCCGAGGGAAACGAGTCGGCGTCAGGAGCAGGCTGAGAGCCCGTGCACACCGCACACCTCTGCCTAGCATCCTGCTCGCCAATGTCCAGTCCCTGGAAAACAAGCTCGATGACCTCAGGGCCAGGATAAAGTTCCAGAGAGACATTCGGGACAGCAATCTTCTCTGCTTCACCGAGACATGGCTGAACCCAGCGGTACCGGACCACGCCATTCAGCCGGCCGAGTTCTTCTCGGTTCACCGCATGGACAGGACACGGGACTTGGGGAAGACAAGGGGAGGCGGCGTGTGTTTAATGGTGAACAGCAGCTGGTGCAACAGCGCGAGCATTGTTCCTCTCGCACGCTCCTGCACACCCAACCTGGAACTATTGACTATCAAGTGTCGTCCTTTTTATCTTCCTCGGGAGTTTACATTGGTCATAATCAGCGCCGTTTATATTCCACCACAAGCGGACACGGACACTGCCTTATGCGAGCTGCATGAGGCACTCACACAGCACCAGACACAACACCGGGACGCTGTGCTTATTGTGGCCGGGGACTTTAACAGTGCCAACCTCAAACGCGCAGCGCCGAACTTCTATCAGCACATCATCTGCCCGACCAGGGGCGAAAGGACACTAGACCACTGTTATACATCAGTTAAGGACGGGTACAGGGCACAATCTCGTCCACCGTTTGGTAAATCTGACCACGCCGCCATCTTCCTCATGCCAAAATACAAACAAAGGCTCAAACAGGAAGTTCCGGTCCAGAGGGAGGTGGACGGACCAATCGGTGGCCGCGCTACAGGACGCACTCGATGACGCAGACTGGGACATGTTCCGGAACAGCTCCGATGACGTCAGCATGTTTATGGAAGCGGTTGTGGGATTCGTCTGGAAACGGATGAAACGGATGATACCGTACAGAAAATGACCATTAGAACGTTTCCCAATCAGAAGCCGTGGGTGGATAAAACAATCCGCGACGCTCTGAGATCTCGCACCACTGCCTACAACGCGGGACTTGCGTCGGGGGACATGGACATATACAAGACTGCGGCATATAACGTCCGGAAAGCGGTGAAAGAGGCGAAGCAGCGCTACGGGAGGAAACTAGAGTCACAACTCCAACAGAGTGACTCTAGGAGCCTGTGGCAGGGACTAAGGACAATAACGGACTATAAAGCTCCAACATCCGGTATGTATAACGCGGACATGACTCTGGCAGACGAGCTGAACACCTTTTATGCTTGCTTCGAGGCTGCAGCTAAAGATGCTAGCGTTGCTAATGCTAGCGGTCCTAACGGCTGCAGACAGGAAGTCATTGGCAGCACCGGAAACGCGTTCATCATCTCTGAGCATGACGTGAGGAGAGCCTTCAGGAGAGTGAACACCAGGAAAGCAGCTGGACCAGACGGCATCTCAGGTAGAGCCCTCAGAGCCTGCGCAGACCAGCTAGCACCTGTATTCACAGAGATATTCAACCTCTCCTTGTCTCAGTCGGTGATCCCCACATGCTTCAAAGAAACCACATCCTGCTTCCCTCAATGATTATCGACCGGTGGCCCTCACATCAGTGGTGATGAAGTGCTTTGAATGGCTTGTCAGAGACTTCATCATCTCTTCACTACCAGACACACTGGATCCACTACAGTTCGCGTACCGTTCAAACCGCTCCACAGATGATGCTATCGCTCATCTTCTTCATACATCTCTCACACACCTGGACAATAGAAGGAGGAATTATGTTAAAATGCTCTTCATCGACTACAGCTCAGCATTTAATACCATAATTCCCTCCACACTCACCACCAAGCTGGAGCACCTGGGACTCAGCTCATCTTTGTGTCAGTGGATCTCCAACTTCCTAACTGACAGACCACAGGCTGTAAGGATGGGCGGCCATGTCTCAGCCTCCATCACTCTCAGCACTGGAGCACCACAGGGTTGTGTTGTGAGCCCTCTACTGTACTCTCTGTACACACACGACTGCGTAGCCTCTACTAACTCCACCACCATCATCAAGTTTGCTGATGACACCGTCGTGGTGGGCCTGATCACTGACAATGATGAGACGGCCTACCTGGAGGAGATTGGGAATCTGGAGCACTGGTGCCAGAGGAACAATCTCCTTCTAAACGTCAGCAAGACGAAGGAGTTGGTAGTAGACTTTAGCACAAAGCAGGAGAGGAACTACCAGACCCCTGTCATCAACAACAGCCCAGTGGAGAGAGTAGACAGTTTCAGATACCTCGGTGTCCACATCAAGCAGGACCTGTCATGGTCCTGTCACATCAACACCGTGGTGAAGAAGGCCCGACAGCGTCTCTACCACCTCAGGCGCTTGAGAGACTTTAGACTGACCTCCAAGGTGCTCAGGAACTTTTACTCCTGCACCATAGAGAGCATCTTGACGGGAAACATCTCGACCTGGTTCGGGAACAGCATGTTGCAGGACAGACGAGCTCTACAGAGGGTTGTGCGATCAGCTGAGCGCATCATCCACACCGAGCTCCCTGACCTGCACTCAATCTACAACAAGCGGTGCTGGACCAAGGCCAGGAAGATCGTGAAGGACCTCAGCCACCCCAGTAATGGACTGTTCTCTCTGTTGAGGTCAGGAAAGCGATTCCGCTCCCTGAAGACCAATACAGAGAGACTGAAGAGGAGCTTCTACCCGCAGGCGATATGGTCTCTCAACCAGCACACCAAACAGTACTGACTGACCCACTGTACACACCCACACTCATGCTTCTTGCACTCTCTCTGGACTCTTGGGACAATAATTGCACACCCTTCAAACTACACTACATTACACTACTCTCTGGACTCTTGGGACAATAATTGCACACCCTTCACACTACATTACTATTTATTCTATAGCCCAAGTCACTTTAAGTACAAAACACTTTATAGCATACTTGCACACCCCCTGGACATCTCTATTTATATTCCATATTTTTCCATACTGTACACCTACAGTAGGTACACCTAGGCTTTCTTATATTTCTTATATCAGATATATATTTTTCTACATTTGCACCCAGGTTTTTCTTATTCTCTTATATTTTTCTTATATTTTTATTTTCTTATATTTTTCTTATTGTATATTTTTACTGTACATATATTTTATTATTTTATTCTTAGTTAAATCTATTTCTATGTTCTTTGTTATATTCTTTTCGTGTAAATAGTCTTAAATAGTCTTTTATTCTAAGGTCACGGGCAGTCGCCTAAGCATTTCACTGCATATCGTACTGTGTATGACTGTGTATGTGACAAATAAAATTTGAATTTGATTTGAATTTGAAATGAAACGGCAGTCTTCCAGGACCAAATTGCTACATACATGCAACATAAATTAACAGAAACTAAACTAGCTAGCTAGGACACCTAATTAGCTAACTATCTACAGTAAGACAAAGCAAATTTAAACCATAAATTATATTTTAAAAAACTATTTTAAAGCTATAGAAAAGACATTACTATACAAAAGATAACAGAAGACAACATAAAGTACATGTGCAAATGTGCAAACAGGAGCATCAACACAACAAAAAGACACAATGCAATAAACTGTGATATATTGAGATAATGGGTTGAGATAGTGCAAGTTAATGGTAGAAAAAAACAGTAAACATTTCTTGTGAGTAGCAGCATAGAAGAGAAAGAGTCCTTTTGCAAATAGCAGCAGATAATATACATATTTATGCAAAAAAAAAATTCAAGTTTGGTTTTGAAAATATGCTGGATGGTTGTAGATCAGTGTGTATGCGTGTGTGTGTATCAGTCCAGTCTCATTTTATAGAGGTGAATCTGAGTGACTGTGAGTGTATGTATGTCTCTGTAGCAGTCCAGTTCTTTCTTGTTGAGTAGACAGATGGCATGTGAGTAAAAGCTATTGCACATGTGGAAATATTTCCTTTTTTCATGACAATTTGGTGTCGGAGAGTGCATTGTGCATTTTTCATTTGCTTATAACATAGAAATGGCTAAAGTATGATCATGATATATTCAACACAAACTGAGCTACAATAAAATGTGAGCAGTATGTAAGCTTGTATGTTGGTGAAAATAAAAGCTGTTTGCTTATTGAAAAAAAAAAAAAAAAAAGTCACTGAAATAAGGCCACAAACCACATTTCAAATTTTGTCTACAAGACTTTTGTGAAGTCGATCTCGTAGGCTAGCAGTTTCGCTTTAAAATTATTTGAAAATCATCCTGCTCACTCATTCACAGGAAATCTTTTGATCTTTTGGCCATATGCGGGGAGGTGTGAATGTTCATGCATAATCGTAATCACACCACAGAAAACAAAGACCTGCATAATTAGCTCCATAATGAGCCTGCATAATATATGCACTATATTTGTTGATGGGCAATAGGCCGGACATTATGCAAGATATTAGCAAATGCCATCAACCGGACATATTTTGTACAGTGGAACCTTGGATTGCAAGCATAATTCATTCTGGAAGTGGGCTTGTATATCAAATCACTCATAAATCGAATTTCCCCATAAGAATCAATGGAAATTTAAATAATTCGTTAATCCCAAAAAAATAATACATAAAATAATTAATAAAAAAAAAATTGCTTGCATTTTACCTTAAAAATAAATCCTAACAGATAAGTGTTTCCTTCTATGCGTATGTCTTTGTGAAGCAAAAGTAAGAGGAGAGGAGAAATGAGACCCTCCCCTCTCCCTCTTCTCGTTTTACACAGTAACAGTAACCTTTCCTCCTCTCTTATTTGAGTTTCACACACGCACACACACTAAAGTAAACACTTTTTTATCAGGAAAATAAACAAGAAATCTCTGTAATGACACTTGAGTGAAGGCACACTCACTGCTGTAAAGTAAAAATAAAACAACTTAACCTGTACTTTACCTTTGAAATGAATCGCGACAGAGCAGTGCCTCTGTTAGAGAGAGAGAGAGAGAGAGAGAGAGAGTGTGTGTGTGTGTTTGTGTGAAGGCAAGAGAAGGAGGGGTGTGTGTGAAGGAGCACAGTGTCCAATGACGGGCATGCACACAAAGTGCAGGCTGTCACAGAGAAAGAGAGAAAATGGATTTTTAATCTCTCTAATGACACTTGCTTTTGCTTTACACACACGCACACATGTGTTATAATAAACAGTACATGCACGCTGTACACACATGCATACAAACACAAAATAAAACGCACATGGTCACAGTGTTATAGTAAACAAGTCACGCGTGCATGGATGTTGATTATACCATTGACACGCACTAAGACTGAGCAGGAGAGATGATTACCCACAATTCTGCAGCACAAGAGAGAGAAAAACCATTGGCTCAGTTGTGATCACATGACGCTCTGCGAAGAAGCTCATGGGTGCTACATGATACTCGGTATTTGTAAACCAAGACTTGCTCAAAATTTATTACAAATCTTTGCTCGTCTTGTGGAACACTCGCAAACCGGGTTGCTCGCAATCCGAGGTTCAACTATATATATATATTTTTAACACATTCCAAACATTTACACCTGAGCAGATATTTGTATACAAAAGCTACATTAATAAGGCAGTAGCTTAACTACACATGAGATTATAGATAAGCAGTGTCACAAGCCAACCAAATCTAAGCGAAATATGCTAACATGTTTGCACTTATTCACATTATAGATAAGCAGTATCATAAGCTTACTAAAACAGAGTGAATTTCAAGTTATAGGACAATATGTTACAAGTCCCTTTAAGATTCCTTCTTACAAGAATGATGATGGTATTATGGCAGGCCATCAGAGACTACCAACATTTGTCATTTTGATGAAGTTGCCTTTTTCCATTGGGGTCTGTCCTGAGAAAGGCCCAGCCCTCCTCTTCCTTGCTGTACCTGGCCCATGATCTTTGGGTGTCCATCTATGACCTGTTGTTAATGCTGGTGCAACACCTCTTATTGTTGTGTCGTGAGACTTTGAGAGGGTCAACTCCAGTCTTGCCTTGGAGCATTACATTTTTTCCACAAGGCTTAAGAGTGGCAGATCGAGAATGCATTTTGGGACTCCTAATCATTTCCTTCCAAAGAAGCTGACCATTTTTCCAGATTTTCAACTGCTGTGATTGGACAGTCAGACAGGGCGTTGATCATGGCCAAAATAGATTTTATGTCAAGGATACAAGGATATAATATATAATAAGAATATAATACCCCCCCCCCACACCCCCACCCTAATGAGCCACATTTGAGCCACATTTGGGTTCTCAGGTTTTTCCAAACAGGAGATACATTTGAGAAGATGGAGAAACGCCTAAAATCTCATTCAAGTCTTAAGAAGGCACATTTATTTCTAGGAGCAAAACAAGTGATTAACATGAGGTCTCATCTTAAATTTTCCTTTGCTATGATGACCTGAACTATGTAATTGACATTGAAAGGCTATATTACATGTAAGCTTTCAAAAGCTAGTCAAAATGAAGTTCAAATGAGGTTATTTGTTTTATATTATCAGAATAAGAATTATATAAGACTTCATAACTTACCCATGGTAACAAGTTGATAAATATCCTCAGTTGGATCAATTTACTCTTCAATATATATATATATATATATATATATATATATATATATATATATATTTTTTTTTTTTTTTTTTTTTTAACTGTCTAATACCATTTGAAGAACTTCCTCCACTGTATAGCCGGCCATCTTACAAACACGTAGGAAAGTCAAACGTACTATTCGCACGGGATAAGTATTATCTACGGACCTCGTGTGAGTTAGAAATTACCCCCTCACATGTGAGGTTTTTTTTTTGTGTGTGTGGCGCATTCGCACGGGATAAGCGAAGTCTGCAATTTTACTGTTAATTTTATTTACTGACTTATCTCCTGGATATACAGTATATATTCCGGAGTGTGTCTCCTAAGAGTGTTGCGATGAAAAGAGCAAAGGGGAGTGTGTGTGTGTCTGTGTGCGCGCGTGCACAAGCAGACTGTGTGTGAGGCAGAGAGAGAATTTATGGGTGTCTGGTTAAATGAAAAAAAAAAAAAAATAAATAAATAAACAAACAAAGTTAAAATATAGGCACAATCCTAGCTTCAGATCAGAGCTTTGTATTCAGTGTGGTTTGAATTTTATTATATATTAATTAAATTACTAAAACAGACTTTTTAAGTCTAAATTTTTGTATAGCTTGAAGAACAGACACAGTCTCAATATAGTAACACCTCTTATCTGAAGCTAGGATTGTTAAACATTAGATCTCTCACGTCTAAAGCAGTTATTGTTAATGAAACTATAACAGATTAGGAGCTTGATATACTGTGTTTAACAGAAATCTGGATTAAAGAGAATGAGTATGTAGCTCTAAATGAAGCTAGTCCTCCTGGAGCTACATATTTGTCACTACAAATAGGAAGTCTGCTCAGTCGATCCCGCTAATTATCATTTACAGACACCCAGGGCTGTACTCTGAATTTCTCTGTGAATTTGAAGATTTCTTCTCAAACCTTTTTTTTTTTCTGTAGAAAATCTGTTAATTGCTGGAGACTTTAATATTCATTTTCAGAATCCAGAAGACTCTCTGTCCTTACTGGACTCAGTAGGAGTAAATCAGTGTTTAGTAGGACACACTTTAGATTTAATATTATCAAAGTTAAAAAGTCAAAGTCAACTTTATTGTCGATTCTGCTGCGTGTGCAGTACATACATATAGATAATTGAAATTACGTTACTCTCAGTATCCTTACAAACAACACGAAGTACAAATTTTTTTAAATAATAATAAAAAAAAACTTAAATATCACAAACTAAGGCTAACACAGTGGTAAGACAAAAGACTAACTGTCCTGCAAAAAGAGACAGATAACATGACAGAAGGCAGAAAAAAACGTTATTAAACAAACGCATACTAAAGTACTAAAATTACAGTACAAATTTAGAATTATATTAAATATAGTCATTTCTTATTTACATTGAATTTAACAAAAGTAAACTTTAACACAGTGAGGCTTTAGATTTTATCATGTGTAATTAGAAAATCCACAAAGGGTTTTGTGTCATCTTATACTTTGTGATTTTTATTATTGATAGTAGATTTATTAACTGAAATAAATTAAACTAAATGACCATAAATTTCAAATATAAACCGATGTCAGTCAGCAGTGTTGGTTTTTTTGTATCCTTATGCTAAGAATGAAATGCAGTATGCTATTATGATCATCATAATTTTCTTTAATAAATAATGAAAAAAAATGTAAATGTACATTTCTACATTCATGGTGCATTGCACGCAGTTTTAGTCAAAGTGCACGCGCGCTGATTTAAAATTGAATCAATAAACAGACAGGATCAGTCATTAATTTCCATCAACTTGTTTGTGGTGAAATTAATAATTTTTCCAAAAATGTTTATTGGCAAATATATGTTTGTTATTAAATTCATTTTTTTTTTAAAATGACGTATGTCAGATTCTTCTCCTCACGCGCATGGTGACATGGAAAGTGAGAATGGGTTGTGGATAATCTAGATTCTTGCGAATCAGGCAGCTGCATTTGATCAGGTATGTCTCCCCTGCGCGCTCAACAGCTCGGTTCTGCATGTGCAGTGTCTCCCCTGCGTACTCAACGTGTCTTCCGCGCGTGCACACAACATCTCTTTTCTCTGCACGCTTGAATCGTGCCTGTATGCGCACTCATCTTTGTCCAGTGACAGTTTTGTAGCACCGGACAAAGGTGAGTGCGGAAAACACGCTGAGAGGACTGGGGAGACCAAAAGGTCTAGGAAGGAAATGACAGTATCATTCAGGATTTAGACCTCATCACAGCACAGAGACAGCACTTCCCTGACTAACAAATAATTATTTTTCATAAAATAACCTTTTCCACAATTATTGGCACCCCTAACAATTCCTAGAAAATAAATGTAATAAATGTATAAATAAATGTAATTGAAGTATTTCTGTCATTTCTACAGTAGTTTACAAAGTTGATCAGAGTATCTAGGAACATTTAAAAACAAGTATCTGAGTGAACTGCTAATATCTTACGATCTGCCATGCCTACTTCGATCAAAAGATGCAGGCTGCTTGTCAGTACCACATATGAAAAATACAGCAAGGGGCAGAGCTTGTGGAATAGTCTTCCAATTAATGTTCGGGACTCAGTCACAGTCTCAGCGTCTTGGCTAATAACCTATTTATTTAGCCAATAATTTTTGTAAATAGATTTGCCTTAAGTAAAGGAGACTCAAGGACATAGAGTGAACTGGTATGTTTAGATGCTGTCTTCCCCACTCTCATTGATTACTCAGGTTTGTTGACGGTGAGGTGATTGGTCGCTTACATCTCAGGGAGCCCTCATGTCTGTGTTTCCTTTTGGCTCTCCCTTTTAGTTATACTGTCATAGTTAGTCCAGCTGGAGTCCCTGCTTGCACTCTGCACTAAATATACATTCACCTCATTGTGTGACTGTGACCATACCTAACTGTTGTCTCTCCTTCTCTTCTGCTCTCTCCTATGCTCTCTTTCTCTTTAACTCCCCCTGTCTCTCTAAGTTATGCATGTCGCTCCTGCCCCTAGTGGTCTGCCTGGCATGCGTGTGGTGACTGGGGATGGTTAAACTTTTCCACGAAGACGGTCCTGGCCCTGACCCTGATCCTCCAATAATGAACTGGACTCCATATCAACTTGAACACATCTCCTGTTATATACAACTTCTAGCCTCCTAACACACAGTATGACTGCAGATCAATCCCTGCTATCCGTTATCACCCAAATGATGATGGGTTCCCTGTCGAGTCTGGTTTCTCTCAAGGTTTCTTCCTATTGCCATCTCAGGGAGTTTTTCCTTGCCACTGTCGTCATTGCCCTTGGCTTGCTCATCAGGGACAATCCTATCATTTTGATTCATTCACATTCTATATAAACTACTAAGTGTGGAAAGCTGCTTTGCAACAATGACAATTGTTAAAAGAGCTACTGTATACAAATAAAATTTAATTAACTTGAATTGAATTGATTGACATGTATCAGTCTGGAAAGGGTTACAAAGTAATTTCTAAGGTTTTGAGACACTAGTAACCGACAGAGAGCCATTATCCACAAACTGAGAAAACTTGTACTTGTACTTTCCAAGATGTGACCACGTGACCAAAATTACTCCAAGAGTACTCATCCAGAAGCTAATAAAATAACTCAGAACAACATCTACACAACTGCAGGCCTCACTTACCTCAGTTAAGGTCAGTGTTCATAATTCTACAACACGAAAAAGTAGAAGTTGAGCTTTTAGAAGGTATGCGACAAAATTCTGAAGGAGAATGTCTGGCCATTAGTATGTGACCTTACAAACGCACTTGGGTTATGCAGCAGGACAATGTTCTGAAACATACCTGCACGTCCACGTTTGAATGGGTAAAAAAAAAAAAAAAAACAATCCTTAAACAGGAAGTTCATCCTTGTGTCCAAGTGTAGTGACCTGTTCTTTATTAACTGTACTGCAACAATGGCCCCCATGGAGAAAAAGATTTAAAAGGCTGTAGCAGTGCAGGAGATGAATCTATTTGTTTAATGATGATGCAATGTCACATTCCTGCAAAATCCTTAAAGCAGGGCAAAAGCAAGTGAAATTAAACAGGTTCCTTGTTAAAGGCACACACAAAAAAAGATTCCAGAGAACCAACAGAGAGCAGTGTTTCTATTTGTGTGTGTGTGTGTGTGTGTGTGTGTGTGTGTGTGTGTGTGTGTGTGTGTGTGTGAGAGAGAGAGAGAAAGTCATCCTACATAATAACCCCCTCTTTCCTCCTCCTCTCTTCTCGTCTCCCTCAAACCAGCCAGAATTCTTTTCAAAGGTAAAGTGCTGATTAATTCATATTCAATATTCAATATTTTTATATTAATATTTTTGGGTTGTGGATAAAATCATCTGAGTTTCGATTATTTCTTATGGGGAAATTTGTTTTGATATACGAGTGCTTTAGATCAGTGTTTTTCAACCTTTTTTGAGCCAAGGTACATTTTTATTTGAAAAAAAAATCACAAGGCACACCAACAATTGAAACTGTAAAAAATGAAACTCTGTAGCCTATATTAACCATATACAGCCTTACGTATCGAAGTGTCTTGAACAGGAATCAAATAAACTCAGTGAAAACAGTCTTTTTGATCTTTCATATTTCTACCTACTCAGTGTGAAACTTGGGCCTGTTTGGATGAACACAGAGCTGATATCCTGGCAGGAATTGAAGAAAGACACACACAAAACTCTTCCTCAACACCTCTTAGTCTCTCTCTGTTTTTAGTTTTTATAGCAGTTAGGGTTGAGAAGCTCAGCTTACACAGGTATGTCGAGGAAAATGGGAGCAATGTCAAAATAGCTTTGTTTGCAAGTCGCAAAGCAAATTTCTTATTGATATGGATCTTTTCCAAAACCACACATTCAATGTCTGCAGACATGTCATCAATACGTCTGGAAATTGTGTTATCTGAGAGAGGGACTTCGGCTATTTCTTTAACCGCTTCAGGTCCGAGCATCTCATTTACAATGGCTTTGCAGGTGGAAGGTATTAATGACTCTGCCACAGTATGGGACTTCTTTGATTTAGCTACAAGTTCAGCAACATGGTAGCTAGCTTTAAGGGCTCTCTCATTTACCTTTGCGGTTCTTCTCATAAAAGTTGACTGTTTCTCTGTGTTTTCACGGAGGTGAACAAAATAGTCCGCATTCTTGTTTTGCAGCGAAGGGTGTTTCGTTTGGAAATGGCGTTTAAGCTTACTTGGGACCATTGCACTATTGGCTAGCTTTTCATCACACACCAAGCACAATGGAATCGGTGACGTTGCATCCCCGGTGAAAGTAAATCCAAATGAAATATAGCTTTCACTGTATTGCCTCGAGATTTTGCTCGAGGTCACAGTCTTTGCTTTCTTTTGACCTCCATTCCTACTACTGCCTTCATCTCGGTCCGAATTTTGTCCAGGGCCCAGTTCGGAGTTTACATTTTTCCTTTTGTAAAACTTCTCCATCACTGTCACCGTATTCTGACTAGCCACAATGCCACTGTCATTGCTACCTGTCACATCCAGGCATCATTAATTCTCGTCTCGAAATACAAGGCAATTAGCTATCTGCTGCCACCTACTGATATGGAAGAGTATAACATGAGTATTCTGCCGGTGTCACTTGACAGCGGAGACACTCGACAATCACATATTATTCGCAGACAATAACTTACTAGTTTTCAAAAAATGTTTTAGACCAATTAGGTGAAATTGAATAATTTCCCACGGCACACCTGACGATCTCTCACGGCACACTAGTGTACCGCGGCACAGTGGTTGAAAAACACTGCTTTAGATTACAACCACATTTTCTTAAATTATGTTCACAATCCAAGGTGTATATAATCTGAGCTCCAGCCTTTTTCTGATAAGTCACATATTGTATAACAGTAGACCAAAACAGTATTAGCTAAGAGAGAGGCTATCAGGTTCATAGGAAAATCATCAAGAGATGATGTTAACAGAGCACAGAGTGCTTAGGTTTAAGCTTGCTTGACTTCCAATCACTTTAATATCACTTTCAATTAGCAAACATCTGTGAGCTCCAGCATTGTCCTCCATGACGCTTCACCCGTCTCGCTGTTTAGAGATCAATTAGAGCTAGCATTAGTCCACCGAATTAAATATTCTTCAAAGTTCAAATGTTTATGTCCAACAGCAAGGTCAGCGAAAGAGATAAATAGCAGAACTGATCATTAATTTAGCCGACTAGTAACACTATATCCTCTATTTTAGTTTCCCATGATCAACATTTACTGAAACATGCATAAATGCTCAGTTTGTATAATAAAGTTGGTTGTAAACTACAATAAAGACACACGCTGTTCAAATGCATTTACAGACTGCAGCTAAGATGCATACAAGTATGAAGCAGTAGAAGATTGAGTGAGGGCAGTGAAATATAGTATTATTATGTAAAGAGGGAAATACATTTGAATATTTACAGTGACAATAAATATTTGCATCAAGTTTAACTATATACAAAACAATGTAAAAAAAAATGTAGCTCTTTTTTTTTTTTTTTTTTTGCTAAAAAACTGCAAAATTAGAACTGCAATTGCCCCACTTGGGGCATGCCATTTCAGCATTTGGGCCAGGAGCACATTTTCCCATTTACAGGCATAGAAAGTTGAAAATCATACAAAAGCAGAAGAACAATGGAGTGGCAGGGGTGTTCATTCTCAAGACATCAGGACAATGAATTCTGCTGAAAGTTGCAGTCGCAAAATACACCGCCATCTGAAATCTGTTGGTGTAGACGTAACACTGAGCACCATCAGAAGACATTATAAAGAACGAATATCACGCAAACGCAATCCTCGCAAAATTAATCGGTAAGTAGCTCTCCCTTATACCACTATCACAATTTATACACTGTCATGTGTTTGTTAGGCTTTAAATGTCAAATATTTAAATTAATGTTATTCCCTTATTTTACAGAGCAGTTGTCGCAGCCATAGAAACCATCACTAGGCAAAACGACAACATGGTTTCAAGCTCAGTGAAAAAACAACTGTGGCGTGACAGTGGAGTGGACATCAGTGAGAGATCAATTCAGAGAATAAGGCAAAGACTTGGTTGGAGATATAGGAAAACTTCACACTGTCCCATGAAATAATAGATGGAATGTGACTGTTAATTTATGACTGAAATAAAGCTGTTCATCGCCGTGCGTTAACCCCAGTTTGTGAATAAACTTTCACTTTACAAAAAGGCAGCGTTTTGATCAAAAGGCTGATAAACGAGTGCGATTTATCGATAAAAGTCCCAGAAAGTCAACGTTATTCTTTTTAAACCCCTCAATTCTGCCAATTCGCCCATCAGTGAAACCGGTCTGATACTTTCACACCTATCATGAATGAAAGGTGAGAAGAGGGATTACAGTAACTAGGAGTTCTGTGGGTGTTCACCTCGGAGCGCAATGTCACGTTCTATTCAGTGAATAGACTAAAACTAAAACAAAATCATGTTGGCTTCAGCATTGGAAACAAAATTGTTTTAGGCTAACTTTATTAAACGTTATACACTTTCGTATTCTTTGTTGTACTTCGTCTTTTTGCACCCATGCACCGATCACAAACCATTAAAATGTTGGATTTGAATTAAAATGCCACACACATATTCGTGTTTAATTAAATTCTTAAATCCTCGTGTTCCAGTGTTTATGCAGTAATTTGGTCATGTTCACCCATGGGCTGACACTGTGATGATTCATTATTTATTATTATGCTTACTTATTCGGAGAGATTCTATTTGATGCAGATTGACCTGTATATCAACTTGATAACTAGCGAATGCTATTAAATGCTGCATATGTTTAACCCATGGGTGAACATGACCAAATTACACCATACAGTATATATATACCCCCCCCCCCCCCCCTCTTGCTACTGTATGGTACCTTTACTAACATTTAAAACTATTTATTATAATAAGTGGTGCAGAGGTGTATAATAAACCGAAAAGATAAACACAAAAATGATGGACAGCTATTTATTTAATTATCATTTTAAATATTTATCAACAACATCCATCCATCAATGCAGTATTGTTATTGATAAATCGCATGCGTTTATCACCTTTTGATCAAAACGCTGCCTTTTGTAAAGTGAAAGTGCGAGCCGCGGGTTTGAAATGAATTGTAGATTAATTTTAAAGCACGATCTCATTTCATTATTATAAACATAATTTATGAATTACATTCGAACGAGCGATAGAGCTCTGATTAGACTACGTATACTAGTAAATAGGCTCAACATCCCGGAGCCCAAGCCTCATTTAAAGAAAAAAAAATTAACAAATATTGTAAGTAAACAACAGTAGCACACGTTTAAAAAAATATTTAGACTCTAAATAGATGCCGAATTATTTTCTATTTTCTTATATTGCTCTTTGTCAGGGTACTGTAAATCGGTCAGTGACAACCCCGTAAAATTCCATGTACTGTAAATAGGTACAGTACAGTACTGTCCATCTGTATGAATTAACCGAGATACCCACCCCCGTGAAAATGGCGAATTCAGGGAAAGGCTCCTCCGTGAGAGGTTTTGTCCGGACCACTGAGCTTCTACGGATTCTAAAATTGACATTGTTACTGTTTTTTAATACCTGCAGTGGAAGAGTCTGAGAATTTATTTACCATAAGCTTTGTTGTATTGTTTTTAATCACCATACACAATCTATGATTTCACCTATGCTATTTTACAAATGGAATATTTTTATGTTACACTCTAAAACTGCTGGGTTAAATGTTAAAGTGCTGGGTAATTTTATCTATTTATTATTATTTAGTAGATTGCCTGTTAGAAATACCCCAAATGAACGGGGACTTCCTCTCTTACACACACACACACACACACACACACACACACACACACACACACACACACACACACACACAAATAGATTTGGAATGACTGCTGTCTGGCTCACGGATTACATAAATTGTCTGAATAACGGATTACATTTTTGAAAAAGTAACTACATAACTGATTACTTGAATGGCGGACCTAACGCGTTAGATTACTTGTTACATCAAAAAAGTAATCCGCGTACTCCAACACATTACTTTGTAACACGTTACACCCAACACTGATTACTAGACACTAATAAAGAGACCCACGCACTTCTGGCCTTTGCGAAGTATATTCTCTCTGTGTCTAGTGTCACGGCGTGCGCCAGTGAAGGGCATGGGCCTCAATTCGCTCCACGCTCACTCCCTAGGCTTCCTACGTAGGCATCCACCCCTTCTGCAGGTGTGTGAAACAAAGCAAAGCGTTGCATGGTGGATTTTATTAAAGAGCGGGATGATGTTACGCACCCCAGACTATAAAGAGGACACTCCCTTTGATCTCCACAAGAGAACAGCATGGGAAAGAGCTGCTCGAGCTCCCGTGGCACCTTCCCTCCCAAGTAAAGCCCACCTTCGCATCCCCACTCCTGAAGAGGAAAAGGCCGCAATGAGGACTGTGTTAGGGCCCCTGATCACAGCAGGAAAAGCCACCCATCCGATTGACGTCCAGAAGAGACCCCCGTCTGTAGCTACGCCAAGAGAGAGCTGGGAGGGGCCGTTCTTGGCTCATGTGAGCGGGAGAAGTTGTCGTCATGGTGTTCGGGGATACCACTACAGGGCACCAAAGCGCCCACAGACTCCATTTTGTTTTCTTTTGTTTTCATTTGTAGTTTATGTTGGACTCAATTCCCCAGAATGCACCTCGGTCAGGTGATGTGGCGCTCACCTGAACCGAGGTTGCTCATTAGTTTGGTTATAAATGTTCTTGTGTTCAGTTTGTCCTTGTCTTGCATCTGTTCGTTTTTGGTTACTGTTTGGTTTGGTTTGCTGTCAATTTCTGTGTTCTCCTAGTTCTGTGTTTCCTCCAAGCCCTGTGTTCTTTTAGTTCTGTGTTCTCCTAGTTCTGTGTTCTCCCAGCTCTGTGTTCTTCTAGTTCTGTGTGTTCTCCTGGTTCCGTGTTCTCCTGGGTCCGTGTTCTCCTAGCCTTTGTCTGTCTCCTGGCCTTTGTCTGTCTCCTAGCCTGTCTGTCGCTCAGTCTGTTTGTAACCCCTAGTCTGTGTAGCTCCATGTTTAGTTTATCCCTGGTTTAAGTTCATGTTCTGTTCCGTTTGTTCCCTGTTTTGTGTTCATTAAAAGACTTTTGTTCACATCACCTCCGCCATTATGCCTTTCCTTCGTCCCTCAAGCAGTACCCGTGACAGAATGCAAGACCCACAAAATGGCATAGCAGAGGAGCCTCCCCGGGAAATTTTTTTGGGGAGGGCTGTGACTGTGACGCCGGGGCAAGCGACCTTCTTGGGGAGTCGGTTTGCCATCCGGCTGAACAACTTTGGGCACGCCAGAGCGACTGCCGGTGGAGCGCCTCAGAGAGAAGCTGGAGAGGGCGAACATGTGCCTGCTGGTGTTCAGAGGGTGGATCACGTGGAGCTTCAACGGCGGAGGCTGGAGCTCCACCAACTAGCCGGGGTGCTGATCCAGCAGATAAACATTTGTCGCTTGACGGGAGATCGGGGTCAAATGCAAACCCTGCTGGAGCTGGGGGCATTGGTGCAGGAACAGCTGGCCAAGGTCAACAAAGAGGCAGCTGACGTCAAGGCCAGCATCCAGTCTCCATCCAGCCTCATTGGAGGCCCAGACCCTTCAGCCAGCATCAGTGGAGGCCCAGACCCTCCAGCCAGCCTCAGTGGCCAGACCCTCCAGCCAGCCAGGAGGCCCAGACCCTCCAGCCAGCCGCAGTGGAGGCCCAGACCCTCCAGCCAGCCTCAGTGGAGGCCCAGACCCTCCAGCCTGCCTCAGTGGAGGCCCAGACCCTCTAGCCAGCCTCAGTGGAGGCCCAGACCCTCCAAAGTTCCCGAAAGGCATGAGCCAGCTCCTCCGCCGTCCTGCAGCGAGGAGGACAGCGAGCTGTCTCCGCCTCCGCACGGGCTCATGGACGCCGTGCTCCTGCCGCCTCCGCACGGGCTCAGTGGCAACCCACCCTCACCCACCCTTCCACCTCGCACAAGCGATGGGTGTTGCAGCCTCACGTTCGGCAGAGCCGACATAGGACCTTGGGGGGGCTGTCCTGGACCTCCGTTGGGCACTCCGTTGTCGCGCCGTGGGGAGGGGGTTAATGTCTGGGGATACCAATAGAGGGCGCCAAAGTGCCCACAGACTCCATTTTGTTTTCTTTTGTTTTTCATTGTAGTTTATGTTGGACTCAATTCCCCAGAATGCACCTCGGTCAGGTGATGTGGCGCTCACCTGAACCGAGGTTGCTCATTAGTTTGGTTATAAATGTTCTTGTGTTCAGTTTATCCTTGTCTTGCTTCTGTTCGTTTTGGGTTACTGTTTGGTTTGGTTTGCTGTCAAGCTCTGTTCTCTCCAAGCTCCTTGTATTCTCTCCAAGCTCCGTGTGTTCTCTCCAAGCTCCGTGTGTTCTCCCCAAGCTCCGTGTGTTCTCCCCAATCTCCGTGTGTTCTCCCCATGTCCTTGTGTCTGTGGTGCCACCCGTGCACAAGGGTCGAACCCGTTACACTAGTTCCAGTGTCGTTACCAAGACTTTTGATACTTGCATGACCACTTCACATTTTGACCCTGTTTGTTTTCTTTTTTTCTGAGTTGGGATGGCCTGATCTCATTTATGTCCATTGCACATCGCCTGACACTTGCCTGTACTTGGCTTTCGATTTGGATTATCCATGCCAGTTTTGTTTGACAAATATGTTATGTTAATAAATATCTTAACTACACTTGCGTTCTCCGAGTCTGGTTACTAACGGAATACTTTGCTGACTATGGATGCAGCAGGAGTTATAAACATTTGGGAAGCCCGAGTTCTAAATGAGCTCCTACAGGACTCCATTGGAATGGAGATGGTACAGAACTCAAAAGGATGCAAAAAGTGGTGAATCAACTCACCAACAAAATGTCTGCGAGTGCTGCTCTTCCTACCCCTGGAACTCCAATCATCGCTGCACCTAATCTTGTCCTGGTGGCTCGCCCTGAAAAATATGCTGGTGAGCCGAGTGAGTGTCGCGGTTTAATTTTGCTACTTTCCTGGACAAGAGAATGTCAACGAAAAAGGAAAAATTGCACAATTCATCAACATGCTCACCAAAAAAAGCCTTAAGATGGGCAACCGCAATGTGGTATAAGGGTGACAAAAGCACAAATTCATTTGAACGCTTCCTCGAAATGTTTAAGAGTGTTTGATTATTCGCTGGAAGGAAAGAAAGTGAGTGAGCACCTACTCAACATGCAGCAAGAAAAGCAGAACGTGACTGAATATACGCACAACTTCCACAGTCTTGCCGCAGGTAGCAAGCATGGATGGCACTGTTTCCATTTGTTTTATTAAAAGACTTTCAAGCACCTCACCTCTGCAAAAATGCCTCTCAATAAGCCCATGAACAGCAACCGTGACAGAATGCAAGACCAAAACAATGGCATAGGAGAGGGGCCTCCCTTGAAAATTTTTTTTGGAGGGGTGGCTATGACCGTAATGCCAGGGCAAGCAACATTCGTGGGGAGTCGGCTTGCCATCCGGTTGAACAACTTGGGGCATGCCGGAGCGAGTGGAGCGACTGCCGGCGGAGCGCCTTGGAAGGATACTGGGGAGGGTGAGCGAACGTTCCAGCTGAGCTGGAAAGGGTCTGCGTGTCCTCAGAAGGAGGAGAGCGAGGAGCATCAACGGCAGAGGCTAGTGCTCCAACAGCTGGCAGGTGAGCTCATTCAGCAGATCAATGTGTGCAGGTCCATGAATGATCAAGATCGGATGCAAACCCTGCTGGAGATGGGTGCACTGCTCCAGGACCAGCTCGCCCAACTCAACAGAGGCAGGCGCAACATCGTCAAGCTCAACACCCAATCTCCAGTCAGCCTCAGAGGGGGTCCAGAATCACAGGTCAGCCCAGAGGGGGTCCCGAATATCTAGTCCGCCTCAGTGGAGGCCTAGTCCTGCCAGAGTGCACTGAAAGGCATGAGCCAGCGCCTCCGACTGGGTTCGAGGACCCTGTTCCGCCGCCTCCGTCCAGCTTCGTGGACGCCGTGCTCCCTCCGCTGTCCGGCTTCGTGGATGCCGTGCTCCCTCCGCCGCCTGGCTTCGTGGACGCCGTGCTCGCTCCGCCGCCCGACCTCAACTGCTATTCAGTGCCCGCTCTGCCGCCCGACCTCGACGGCAATCCAGTGCTTGCTCCGCCGCCTGACCTTGGCTCCAGCCTCGGATTACTCTCTCCCTTCTACCCTGCCAAGGGAAAATACCTTGCAGCCTCGCTGTGGGGAGGACAGTTCTAGGACCTTGGGGAGGGTGTCCGGGACCACCATTGGCGCCCCGGTGTTGTGCCTTTGGGGGGGAGGGGTAATGTCAGAGATAACCCCTAGAGGGCGCCAAGTACCCAGAGACTCCTTTTGTTTTCTTTTGTATTTTTTTGTATCCATGTCCCAGAATGCACCTCGGTCAGATGATGGGAGAGCTCATCTGAACCGAGGTTGCTCATTAGATTTGTTATAAAGGTTCCTGAGTTCAGTTAGTCTTTGTCTTGGATCTGTTCAGTTAAGTGGTTTGTTGTTTGTTTCCTTGTGTTCATTAGCTCTGTGTATCTCCTAGCTCTGTGTTTATCGCCTAGCTTTGCGTGTATATCACCTAGCCTGTCATGTTTGGTTTATCTCCTGGTTAAGTTCCTGTTCTGTTTCCATTTGTTTTATTAAAAGTCAAGTCAAGTCAAGTCAATTTTATTTATATAGTGCTTTTAACAATTGACATTGTCGCAAAGCAGCTTTACACAATAAAAAAAAGTAAGTTTTTATGCAATGTATATGAATCAAAATGATAAGATTGTCCCTGATGAGCAAGCCGAGGGCGACGGTGGCAAGGAAAAACTCCCTGAGATGGTAATAGGAAGAAACCTTGAGAGGAACCAGACTCAACAGGGAACCCATCCTCATCTGGGTGATAACGGATAGCAGGGATTGCTCAGCATAATAATGTGTAAGACTGGAAGTTCAGTATAACAGGAGATGTGTTAAAATTAAAATTAAAAGGAGTCCAGTTTGTTCCCGGAGGCTCAGGTAGACTATAGGGGATTCCGGTCCTGAGTTATCGAACAACTGAAGTCACAGGTCCCCAGAGCATCAATCGATGACAGGACAGTCTTCATGGAAACCATCCCCAGCCACCATACGAATCCAGGCAGACCACACGGGGCATCCATGCGACGAGATCTCCAACCAGAAGCAGGACTCCAGGACGGGTTAGACGGCTCCAGAAAGCAGAGGGGTCTGAATCACTGGCAACTCAGGAGCGAAACATGTATAGCTCGACAGAGAGACAGAGAGAGGGAAAGAAGAGAGGGAGAGAGAGAGAGAGAGATCAGAAAGGAGAGAACAGAAAATAATGAGATGTAAAGCAACCAATCACCTCACCGTCAACAAACCTGAGTGAACAATGAGAGTGGGAAGGACAGCATCTAAACATACCAGTTCACCAGAATACTCTACGTCCATGAGTCCCCCAGATCTGCTCCTTTACCTAAGGTTAATCTATTTACAAAAATGCTTGGCTAAATAAATAGGTTTTTAGCCTAGACTTAAACACTGAGACTGTGTCCCGAACATTAATAGGAAGACTATTCCATAACTTTGGGGCTTTTTAAGAAAAAGATCTGCCCCCTGCTGTAGTTTTAATAATACGTGGTACTGACAGGCAGGCCTGCATTCTTTGATCGAAGTAGGCGTGGCGGATCGTAAGACACTAGCAGTTCACTCAAATACTGTGGCGCGAGACCATTTAGTGCTTTAAATGTCAAAAGTAGTATCTTAAAATCGATGCGAAATTTCACAGGGAGCCAATGCAGTGTAGATAAGATAGGGGTGATGTGCTCGTATCTTCTGGTTTTAGTGAGGACTCTCGCTGCTGCATTCTGTACTAACTGAAGCTTGTTTATACACCTAGTTGAACAACCAGACAGTAAGGCGTTACAATAGTCCAACCTAGAGGTGATAAAGGCATGAAATAGTTTTTCTGCATCATTTAGTGACAATATGTTTCTAATCTCGGCAATATTTCTAAGGTGAAAGAAAGCTATCCTGGTGATATTATCTACATGAGCTTCAAACAAAAGGCTGGAATCGTCTCGGGTTACTTGACTGTAACCCTGTTCCCTGATAAAGCGGGAACGAGATGCTGCGTGAAAACGCTATGGGAACATCTCTTTGTTGCCCGGTTGTGAAGCCTGTGCATGTCCAACCCGCCGAATACCTTCGGCTTATAACCTGTGCCAGGCATGACGTCACCGAATAAGGTGCACCTGCAGGTTATAAATAGGAGTGAACCGGAAACATCCTCAGGTCAATTTTGTCTGAAGGACGTCCAGGCACGCCAGCAGTGCGGCATCGGAACGCAGCATCTCGTTCCCGCTTTATCAGGGAACAGGGTTACAGTCAAGTAACCCGAGACGTTCCCTTTCAAAAGCTACACTCAATGCTGCGTGAAAACGCTATGGGAACGAGAATACCAACGCCGCCGCCCTGCAAGTGTCTGGACCCCCAGGTTGTGTACCGTGTGCGCACAAGCCGAGGAGGTCTCAGACCTAGCTCTGGGATGCTGACTGAAGGATCCGTGAACCCGCAGTAGCATTGACATCCAGACAAAATCTAACAAACGTGTGTGGAGAGGACCAGCCCGCCGCATCACACACCTGCTGCAGGGGGACGCCTTTTGCCAAGGCAATCGATGAGGCAATCCCCCTGGTTTAGTGAGCCCTGATTCCCAGAGGCAAAGTGTGACCTTGCGCCTCATAGGCTAGGGCAATGGCATCTCTCACCCAGTGTGACAGAGTCTGTCTAGTGGCAGCCGCCCCCCGGTTGCGACCCCCATGGCAAATAAAGAGCTGCTCTGACTTACGCCACTGGCTAGTGCGGTGGACGTAGATCCGAAGAGCACGTACTGGACAAAGTGAAGTCTTTCCTGCTCCAGAGCTGTGAAAGGCGGAGGACAGAAGGCTTCGAGAACAACTGGGTGCATGGTCGAGAATGGAACCTTGGGAAGATAGTTCGGGTGAGGATGCAGAATAGCTTTGACTAGCCCAGGGGCAAAGTCTAGGCAGGATGGGGAGACTGACAGAGCCTGCAGATCCCCAATCCTCTTCAAAGAAGTAATAGCCATCAGAAAAACCATCTTAGAGACAGAAGCTTGACAGGCGCTGACTCTAGTGGTTCGAACGGGGTGTCGGCCAGGCCTTTGAGTACGATAGTTAAGTCCCATGAAGGGACCGTAGCTCTAGTGGGCAGCTTCAACCGTTTAGCTCCACGAATAAAACGGGCAACTAAATGGTGCTTGCCCACAGAAACCCCGTCGTTCAGAGCGTGACAGCCCGAAATAGCGGCTACGTACGTTCTGAGCGTACTAGGGCATAAGCCCGAGGACAACTTTTCTTGCAGAAACTCCAGCACTGAAACAATCTGGCAGTGAACTGGGTCTATGTGTCTTGCCATGCACCAATTTACAAACACACTCCATTTGAGGGCATAAGTTCTTCTAGTGGAGGGAGCTCTGGCACTTAAAATGGTTTCAATTGAGCCCAGTCTGTCTCAGTTGGTCCCGTTCAGGGGCCAAACGTGAAGGTTCCAGAGCTCGGGCCGGAGATGAAGTATTGTCCCCTGCGCCTGAGATAGAAGATCCCTCCTCACTGGAATCACCCAGGGTGAGCCGTCGAGGAGAGATATTAGATCCGAGAACCACACTCTGGTCGGCCAATGGGGCGCTATCAATAAGAGGCGCAACCCTTGTTGACGGACCCTCGCCAGGACTCCCGGGAGCAGAACTATAGGTGGAAACGCATAAAGGCGTAACCTGGGCCACGTGTGGGCCATTGCGTCCAGACCCAGGGGAGCTGGAGGAGTCAGAGAGTAGTAAAGGGGGCATTGTGCTGCCTCTTGTGAGGCAAAGAGGTCCATCTCTGCTACGTAAAATCTTTCCCAGATTTGACTGACTACTTCGGGGTGGTTTCCATTCCCCATGTTTTACAGCTTGTCTGGATAGCAAGTCTGCTCCTACATTCATATGCCCTGGAATGTAAATCGCCCTGAGGGACAGGAACTTGTCCTGTGCCCAAAGCAGAACCTGGTGCGCTAGCTTGTTCAAGCGGCACGAGCGGAGTCCACCCTGGCGATTTATGTACGAGACTACCGCAGTGCTGTCCACCCGCACTAGGACATGGTAGCCTCTCAACTGCTGGAGGAAGTGTTTCAGGGCCAGAAACAGAGGCATAATTTCGAGGCAATTGATGTGCCATGCGAGAAGATGACCTCTCCAGCTCCCTTGTGCTGGACGGCCATCCAAGACCGCATCCCAGCCCGTGAGGGAAGCGTCTGTCGTTAGCATCTTGCGACGACAAGACGAACCTAGAGTGGGACCCAAAGTCAGAAACCGGGTATCTGAACCACATAGAAAGGGTACAAAGTCCCCGGCGCGTAACCCTTATAAGCCTCTGGGGATTGGACCTTCAATGAAACCCCCTGGCTCTTAGCCACAGCTGAAACGCTCTCATGTGCAGAAGGCCCAAAGGTATCACCGTGGACGCAGCTGCCATGAGACCTAAAGATTTCTGAAAGTGATGAACGGTGACCTTCTGGCCTAGCTTGATTTTCCTTCAGGGTGTTGAGAATGGATTCGACACGAGCAGGAGACAGCTGTGCCCGCATTGTGACCGAATCCCAAAATGCTGCATCCATGCATTTTGTATATGTGCGGTGTGACAGAGCTAGGCCAAATGGAAGGACCCGATACTGGTAAGCTTCGCCCTCAAAAGCGAACCGCAGGAACTTCTTGTGCTGTGGCAATATTTCTATATGGAAATATGCATTCTTGAGATCGATTATCACAAACCAATCCTCTAGTTGGATTTGAGAAACAATCATTTTGACAGTCAACATTTTGAATCTGGATTTCCTGAGATAGTGGTTCAAGCCGCAAAGATCCAGGATCGGACGCAACCCCCCCCCCCTCTCATGGGCACCAAAAAGTATCGACTGTAGTAGCCCGACTCTCTGTCTGGGTGGGGAACATGTTCTATGGCCCCTTTGCCCAGCAGAGTCTGTAACTCCTGGGCCAGCAGATGTGCTCGGTCCGGTTTCACGGAAGAGGAGACCACGCCGTTGAAACGCGGAGGACGATGTGCAAACTGAATCCTGTAGCCTGTGCCTACAGTCCTTTGTACCCAAGGAGATACGCCCTGCCGTAGTTTCCATGCTGCCAGCTTCTCCGAAAGGGGCACGAGCTTTGACACTTTGGCTGGATGGGGGGGTGTTAGGTGTTGGGTATCCTGAAGTATGGCAGGAGGTGCCCGAACACCCAACTTTTCTTTGGAGACCGGCGCTCCCTGAAACACGAGTGGTGGCGGGGATTGAACACCGGCCTCCCGGGAGTGCCAGGGAGGAGGCCCTGTTTTGTGATGAAAATCCAGGCGCCCCTCCCTGGGGGGAGACACCCCCACAACCCCAGGCGCACAAACCTCAGGGCTTCTTCTTTGAAGAGAGGAAGCTCCTCAGATCCGGTCTTTTCGAAGCAGATTTCTGAGAAGAGCAGCGAGCCCCACCCCAGTCTTTACGAGGGGGTGCGCGGCTGGTCACGCTCTCCTTCTGCACCTCACGCCTGATAGGGGCCAGACCCGGCCGGGGCCGGGTGGCCGACGGTCCCAGTTCTTGAGCACGGCGGGGAAGGAACCTGCCAAAGCTATAGGTTTCATACAGCTTCGCCTCCCGAAACCTAGTGGCGACGGAATTAACAGCGTCGCCAAAGAGGCCGGAAGGCGAGACGGGGGCATCAAAGAGGACAGCACGATCCTTATCCTTGATGCCCGTGAGGTTCAGCCACAGATGCCTCTCCGTGGATACCATGGCAGCCATAGAATGGCCCACAGCACGGGCCGTCTGCTTGGTTGCACGGAGAGACAGATCTGTGGCTCGGCGCAGCTCTGCAAACACCCTGTCATCAATAACCCCGCCGGTGCTCAGGTCCTTCAGCAGGTCAGCCTGGTAAGCCTGCAAAACCGCCATGGTGTGCAGTGAAGCGCCAGCCTGACCTGCTGCCTGAAAAGCTTTCCCCACCAAAGCAGATGTCAATCTACACGGCTTGGAGGGGAGCGTAGGTTTTTTCAGGGAGGATGATGTCCCAGGAGAGAGATAGCCCGCAAGCGTCTCTTCTATCTGGGGCATCATCATATAACCTCGTGCTTTCGCATCAACGATATTCGAATAAGTCGAAGTCGATGGCACAAAAACACGCGATGAATACGGCTTGCTCCATGAAAGAGTTAATTCATCATGGAGGTCACCAAAGAAGGGGAGAGAGAGACATTGAGGCTCCTCCCCCCGGCCACCTGACAGAAACCTGTCGTCCAATCTCGAACGCTTGGGGGAATCTCGCTTCTGCGGCCAGTCGATATGCAATCGCTTGACCACACGCGTTATAACCTCTAATAATTCCTCATAAGCTCTGTCAGAACTGGAGGACCGTTGTGAGGAGGCTACTTCCATGGAAGCGAGAGAGGAGTATTCTTCCGCTCCTTCACAAGAAGCGCCGGAGCGCGCTTGCGAAGCGGAAGCTAAAAATTCCTGATCCGGAGAGAGCGCGAGAGAAAGGGGAAATTCCATCTCATGCGCTTCTACCAGATCAGCACGCGAGCCCCAGGAAAGCGCCGTGGCTCGCGGTTTCTCTTTAAAGGAAGCGAGCCGCGCGCGAATCACCTTAATAGGGAGAAGATCACAGTACTCACAGTCTCCCTGAAGCCCGAGGCGAGTGTGTTTTTTCTTCGAGACAAAATTCATGAAGATCGCCCTCCGAAAGAGATCTATCGCACGGAGGCACGCATCTCTTAAGCAACTCCGCCATATCGGTGAGTTAATGCTGTTATTTCATTTTTGCTTTCGTTATGGCTTGCACATGCACACGCAAACACAAAGCGGTCCTGAAGACAAAAAGATCTGAGTATGTTTCCGGTTCACTCCTATTTATAACCTGCAGGTGCACCTTATTCCGTGACGTCATGCCTGGCAGAGGTTATAAGCTGAAGGTATTCGGCGGTTTTGGCATGCACTGGCTTCACAACCGGGCAACAAAGAGATGTTCCCATAGCATTTTCACGCAGCATCGAGTGTAGCTGTTGAAAGGGAACATATGTAGATTATATGTAGACCATAAAAAGTAGAAGCTAGTTGCGTGAGAAGGCATGGGCTCAGAGGTGAGACAATACATATAAGGTGTGAAGAAAAGCAGAAAGGAATATACCATAACTTAGGCCATAAAATATTACCAGTTCGAGGGGGTGGGTAGTGCTACTCAGTTTAAAGTATATGTGCAACATGAGAAAGTTTAAAAAGGCTGAGTTTAATGAGAGTAGGCAAAACACAAAATACTATGTGTGTCTATATAATGGATAACTAAGAGAGATACTTGAAAATTCAATATAAAGAATACAGAGAATAAGGCCCAACATTACAGTACAAAAAACATTGGCCTCTATGGAGTGTGTGCGTGCAGTCTCCTGGAATAGGCTCCAGGCTTCCCATGACCCTGTACAGGATAATTGGTATAGAAAATGAAACAACCTTACAGCACAAATAAATATTTTTTTTCTCCTCATCCCAATTAGGAAGCTGGGGTCCCTGGAGAAGATGGGGTTAAGAAGCTTGAGCAAGGACTCAACAGTAGCAGTTTGGCAGTGCTGGTGCAGGACCCCTGAACTTCCAATAAGGATCCTTAAGCATTTGATCCACCACTGCCCCTCATATAAATATATACTTTGTCACACTTTCTCCTTTCTATTTTCATAAAGAAACAACCCAGTCATAAAACCAAAACCATTTGGAACAATTTGGAGGTCAACATTTTACAGTGGAAAGCGTTCAAGGCATATGCCAGTCTTTCCAGAAGTGGACATCCTAGCACATTCACCCCAAGGTCAGACTGGGTAATGCTCAGATAAATATATATGTATATAAAAAGATCTACATCTAAGACCCCACAGGGCTCAAAGCCACGACAGCATAATTAGAAGAAAACTGAACAAGTATGGGTTATTTGAAAGGGTAGCAAGGAGAAAGCCTCTTTTGCCTAAAAAGAACAGGGAAGCTAATATTTGACTAATATTCGACCAATTGTAAGATCATATGTCTAACAGCTAAAGCTTGTTCAAAATTGGGTCATGCAACAGGACAATAGTCTGAAGTACACTAGTAAATCCACATCAGAATTACTTTTAAAAAAAGAATCAAGGTTTTGTAATCGCCTAGTCAAAAGTCTAGACCTCATCAAAACTAAAATGCTGCGGTGCAACCTTACGAGAGCTGTGCATAAAGAAAATACCCCAAACCCTCAATGAACTGAAGCAATGTTGTAAAAAGATATAAATTTCTGATATATATATATATATATATCTATATCACCTGTGAGATAGAATTTTTTATTCTTACTAAAAGTTGGTTTATTGATAATTGATTTGTAATGTGCTACAAGGGACAATGTTCCCTACCTTGCCAAGTGCACACACGTTATACAGTACATACAGTGACATATTGTTCCCTTTCAAAAGCTACACTCGATGCTGCGTGAAAATGCTATGGGAACATGTCTTTGTTCAGCCGGTTGTGTGTAATAAACACGCCAAAGTTTTGGCTTATATAACCTCGGTCAGGTTACGTCATCTGATGAGGTGCACCTGCAGCAAATAGGAGTGAACTGGAAACATCTTTCCTGCCACGTTTCAGGATACCGAACATCTAACACTCCCCCATCCAGCCGAAGTGTCAAAACGTATGTGGAAATTACTGCCAGGCGTGTCTCCTTGGGTACGAAGGACTGTAGAGAGAGGCTACAGGATTCAGTTTGCACATCGTCCTCCGCATTTCAACGGCGTGGTCTCCATTTCTGTGAAACGAGAACGAGCACATCTTTTGGTTCAGGAATTACAGACTATGCTGCGCAAAGGGGCCATATAACATGTTCCCCTCCCAGACAGAGAATCAGGCTACTACAGTCGGTATTTCTTGGTTCCCAAAAAAAAGGCGGGGCTGCGTCCAATTTTAGATCTTCGCGGCTTGAACCGATATCTCAGGAAATTCAGATAAAAAATGTTGACTGTCAAAATGAATGTTTGTCACATCCAACCAGAAGATTTGTTTGTCACAATCAACCTGAAGGAAGCATATTTTCATATAGAAATATTGCCACAACACAGAGTCCTGGTTCGCTTTCGAGAGCAAAGTTTACCAGTATTGAGTGGTTCCATTTGGCCTAGCTCTGTCATCCCGCACATATGCAAAAAACAGTTGGATGCAGTTCTGGCTCCTTTACGCCTCCAGGGCATTTTGAATTATATAGATGACTTGCTGATTCTGGCTTAGTCTCAGGAGCTAGCGCATCGACATCGGGATGTCGTCCTCGCTCATCTCCATTCTTTAGTGTTCTCTTTCCTGTTCAGAGGACAACATATTTGGGTGTCACATGGGATTCGATCACAATGTGGGCACAGCTGTCTCGCGTTGGTGTCGAATCCATCCTCAACACCATGAAAGGCATCAAGCTAGGCCAGAAAGTGACTGTTCATCACTTTCAGAGATCTTTAGGTCTCATGGCAGCTGCGTCCACGTTGATACCTTTGGGCCTTCTGCACATGAGAGCGTTTCAGTTGTGGCTAAGAGCAAGGGGATTTCACTCAAGGGCCAATCCCCAGAGGCAAATAAGGGTTACGCGCCGAGGGCTTCGTACCCTTTCTATGTTGTTCAGACCCCAGTTTTTTACTTTGGATCCCACTCTAGGTCCATTTTGTCGTTGCAAGATGCAAATGACAGACATTTCCTCATGGGCTGGGGTGCAGTCTTAGATGACCGTCCAGCCCAAGGGAGCTGAAGAGGTCATCTTCTCACGTGGCACATCAATTGCCTCAAACTGATGGCTCTGTTTTTGGCCCTGAAACACTTCCTCCAGCAGTTGAGAGGCTACCATGTCCTAGTGCGGGTGGACAACAGTACGGTAGTCTCGTACATAAATTGCCAGGGCGGACTGCTTGAACAAGCTAGCTCACCAGGTTCTGCTTTGGGTACAGGACAAGTTCCTGTCCCTCAGGGAGATTTACATTCCGGGGCATATGAATGTGGGAGCAGACTTGCTATCCAGACAAGATGTGACACATGGGGAATGGAAACTCCATCCCGAAGTGGGTAGTCAAATCTGGGAAAGATTTTATGTAGCAGAGGTGGACCTCTTTGCCTCACAAGAAACAGCACAATGTCCCCTTTACTACTCTCTGACTCCTCAAGCTCCCCTGTGTCTGGACGCGATGGCCCATATGTGGCCCAGATCACGCCTTTATGCATTTCCTCCGGTAACTCTGCTCCCGGGAGTCCTGGCAAGGGTCTGTCAACAGGGTTTGCGCCTCTTATTGATATTGCTCCATTGGCCAACCAGATTGTGGTTCTCGGATCTAATATCACTCCTTGATGGCTCACCGTGGGTGGTTCCAGTGAAAAGGTATCTTCTGTCTCAGGTGCAGGGGACAATATTTCATCCCCGGCCCTGAGCTCTTGAACCTTCACACCTGGCCCCTGAGGGGACCATCTAAGAGATGCTGGTCTTCCAGCCAGCATGATTGAGACTATTCTAAGTGCTAGGGCTCCCTCCACTAGAACATCTTATGCCCTCAAATGGAGTGTATTTGAAAGTTGGTGCATGGCAAAACATGTAGACCCAGTCCATTGCCAAATTGTTACAGTGCTGGAGTTTCTGCAAGAAAAGTTGTCCTCGGGCTTATGCCCTAGTTCTCTCAGAACGTATGTAGCTGCTATTTCGGCTTGTCATGGTCTGACTGATGGGGTTTCTATGGGAAAGCACCCTTTAGTTGCCCATTTTTTTCGAGGAGCTAAACGATTGCGCAGCCCATTAGAACAATGGTCCTTTCGTGGGACTTAGCTAATGTGCTAAGGTCAAAAAAAAGGTCTGATTGACGCACCTTTCGAACCACTAGAGTCAGCGTCTGTCAGGTTTCTGACTCTTAAGATGGTTTTTCTTATGGCCATTATTTCTGTGAAGAAATTTGGAGATCTGCAGGCTTTGTCAGTCTCCCCATCCTGCCTAGACTTTGCCCCTGGGCTAGTCAAAGCTATTTTACATCCTCACCTGAATATCTTCCGAAAGTTCCATTGTCCACCATGCACCCAGATGTTCTCAAAGCCTTCTGTCCTCCACCTTTTACATCTCCGGATCAGGAAAGACTTCACTTACTGTGTCCAGTATGTGCTCTACCGCACTAGCCAGTAGCGTAAGTCAGAGCAGCTTTTCATTTACTATGGGGGCCGCAACCGGGGGGCCTCATCAATTGCTCTGGCAAGAGGTGTCCCCTTGCAGCAAGTGTGTGATGTGGCAGGTTGGTCCTCTCCGCACATATTTGCCAGATTTTATAATTTGCATGTCCATGCTACTCCAGGCACATGGTTCCTCGAGTCGGGATCCCAAAGTTATGTCTGAGACCTCTTTGGCTATTGTGCACACACGCTACACAACCTGACGTGTGGCAGCGTAGCAGTGTCGCAGCGTTGGTATTCTCATTCCCATAGCGTTTTCACGCCGCATCAAGTGTAGCTTTTGAAAGGCAACGTCTCGGGTTACTTTGCTGTAACCCTGTTCCCTGAAAAAGCGGGAACGAGATGCTGCGCTCCAATGCCGCACTGCTGGCATGGCTGGACGTCCTTTCAGACAAAAATTGACCTGAGGATGTTTCAGGTTCACTCCTATTTATAACCTGCAGGCGCACCTCATCAGATGACGTTACCTGACCAAGGTTATATAAGCCAAAAATTTGGCGTGTTTGATACACGCATGGTTCACAACCAGCTGAACAAAGAACACGGAGCATCTTGTTTCCACGTTTTCAGGGAACAGGGTTACAGCAAAGTAACCCGAGACGTTTGTCTGAGTAAAGTTTTTTTTCTTTTCTTTTTTTTTTACCTGTAGAAGCACAATAATAACTTGAATAGCCATTTAAAAAGATGAGTTTAATTCACATAAATTTTACTGAGGGCTGAGGTAATTGTTAACCTTACTATACATGCACCCTGTTATGTTTTAATATAATGGTGTATATATAACCTTACAATACATTTATCTGTATTGTATCCTTACCATTGTACGTATTTCATTTTTCACATTTATTCATTATTATTTACAGGCAGCAAGCTCTTCTGTGAATTAAATCCTGTCAATCAGAGAGTTAATAAAATTTGTTATATTCTGAGCATGTGTTATGGGGAATGTGTTCTCCCATGAAGAACAGAAAATGAGATAGAGTGAAGAATAAAGGAATAAATAATTCTCTGTCCTGTGAACAAACAGTGGTGTTTGTAATTCTGGAAAACATGATAAAACAACCCTGCAGTAAAGCTACCATGAACATTTTTTAGAGAAAATAAAAATACATTAAATATACGATCTTCTGTATCCAGCATTTTTTAGATACAAGTTGTATGAAGAAGATCATTAGATCCATCTGTTCTCATATCATTCAGAAAAATATACTTGGTAGCATTATTGCAGATCTGAACATGACAGCTTGGTCTTTTAATCATGTCTGACTTGGTGGATATGGACTTATTAAATACTCACAGAGTCATTCTTTAGTCATGCTGCACAAAGAAATCTTGACAGACTGTGTTCTAATCTAAGCCTATACTTTACTGAACAACATCACCTCAAACCAAGCAATGTGTTAAGTGGCTTTTGTTTTCATGCTCCAAAAATCCCTAAACTCATTAAAAATATATTTATATGAGGAGGCTGACAATAAGGCAGACTTTTGGTGTGTAGAGTGTATATCCTAATTATACTGTATCATTAATCCCGAACTAGAAAGATAAAATTGTATGAATGAATTTATTTAAATAATTTATATACAGAATAATAAAGATTGCATTAACAATTTTTGTATTAAAATACATTATGATAACCTTTTAACCTTGATACTTGTACATTTCTTACAAAAGTGAAACTTACCAAACTATACCATCTCATAAAAAAAGTCAGTAATTTACATAAATAACCAATACAGAGGGTAACAATACTTTCTAACATAGACTACATTCTTTGTAACTACCTTACATATCTGGGGGAATAAAGTTGATGCTTCTGCACCTGAAGATTTTTGTCACATAATTCACATAACTGTCTTTGGTTATGCTGTCATAGTTAATCCTGTTTCCTGCAGTGTGGATGAGCTGTTGATGGGACCCATAAAGGCTTTTTAGCTAAATCAGATAGCACTGCAGACTATTTCAACCATAAGGGGTTCTACTCTGTAATTCTTCAAGGTGTATTCATGATGCCAGACTGTTTGGAAATTCCAGTGTTTTCCACTGAAGTCAGGGTGGGGCACTGTTACCCACACATACCTCATTCCCACATACCTCAAACCCACTCATTTTAAGGTTAATGAAACCAGACCCTGAAAGCGGTGCAATGCCTGCACAGCAAACCTTCAACATTTGGCTGTCTCAAGGGAAATGGTGGTATTTGATAAAGAAATACCATTAGCACCTGGAGAAAATCCATTCCAATATCACAGCCTGCATATTTTTTTCACAATTACAATAGCACAATGAGACTCAGATGTTGATGGAGACAAAGAAGCAACTGAATGGAATCCCTTCATGCAAACAGCTCTGACAACACCCCAAGAGATTCGTTGTGCTCCTTTTTTCCCGCACCTTCTTAAGTGAGTTTGCAAACTTATGTGAGGTACAGGAACAATGTTTTAAGTTTAACATGTTGTGTGTGTTTTTTTACAATGCATTCATATAACATCCACAATGATTGGTGATTTGAGCTATTTAAAACAGACAAATTACTGGTTAGAGTGTGCAATGTTTTGCCAACATTGTGTAAGTGTTCTAGAAACGTATGTTCAATAGACTACAAGCAGTACAAACGTTTTGTCCAATTCTATGAATGTTAACCAATGAAAGTCAGACACTGCTTTTCAACCATGCTTCAACAGAATTATTTAAAAAAATAAACTCATGGAACAGGCCTGGACAAAAATGATGGTACCCCTAGAAAATACTGAAAATAATGTGACCAAAGGGACATGTTAATTCAAGGTATGTCCACTAATTAGCATCACAGGTGTCTACAATCTTGTAATCAGTCAGTGGGCCTATATATAGGGCTCCAGGTTGTCACTGTGTTGTTTGGTGACATGGTATGTACCACACTCATCATGGACCAGAGGAAGCGAAGGAAAGCGTTGTCTCAGGAGATTCAAAAGAAAATTATAGACAAGCATGTTAAAGGTAAAGGCTATAAGACCATTTCCAAGCAGCTAGATGTTCCTGTGACTACAGTTGCACATATTATTCAGAAATTTAAGATCCATGGGATTGTAGCCAACCTCCCTGGACGTGGCCGCAGGAGGAAAATTGATGACAAATCAAAGAGACGGATAATCCGAATGCTCAAGGAACATCGCACCATCCATCAGATCGCACCATCCATCGTTGTTTGAGCCAAAGTGGACTACATGGGAGACGACCAAGGAAGACACCATTGTTGAAAACAAATCATAAAAAAGCCAGACTGGAATATGCCAAACTACATGTTGACAAGCCACAAAGCTTCTGGGAGAATGTCCTATGTACAGATGAGACAAAAATGGAACTTTTTGCCAAGGCAAATCAGCTCTATGTTCACAGATGGAAAAATGAAGCATATCAAGAAAAGAACACTGTCCCTACTGTGAAACATGGAGGAGGCTCTGTTATGTTCTGGGGCTGCCATGCTACATCTCCCACAGGGTGTTTTGAATCTGTGCAGGGTACAATGAAATCTCAAGACTATCAAGGGATTCTAGAGAGAAATGTGCTGGCCAGTGTCAGAAAGCTGGGTCTCAGTCGCAGGTCATGGGTCTTGCAACAGGACAATGACCCAAAACACAGCTAAAAACACCCAAGAATGGCTAAAAGGAAAACATTGGACTAGTCTAAAGTGGCCTTTTATGAGCCCTGACCTCAATCCTATTGAGCATCTTTGGAAGGAGCTGAAACATGCTGTCTGGAAAAGGCACCCTTCAAACCGGAAACAACTGTGGCAGATGTAGCAAAGCAGCCCCAGAACATAACAGAGCCTCCTCCATGTTTCACAGTAGGGACAGTGTTCTTTTCTTCATATGCTTCATTTTTCCATTTGTGAACATAGAGCTGATTTGCCTTGGCAAAAAGTTCCATTTTTGTCTCATCTGTCCATAGGACATTCCCCCTTAAGCTTTGTGGCTTGTCAACATGTAGTTTTGCATATTCCAGTCTGGCTTTTTTATGATTTGTTTTCAACAATGGTGTCCTCCTTGGTCGTCTCCCATGTAGTCCACTTTGGCTCAAACAACGACAGATGGTGCGATCCGACACTAATGTTCCTTGAGCATGAAGTTCACCTCAGATCTCTTTATAAGTCTTTCTGGGCTCTTTTGTTACCATTCGGATTATCCGTCTCTTTGATTTGTCATCAATTTTCCTCCTGCGGCCACGTCCAGGGAGGTTGGCTACAGTCCCATGGATCTTAAATTTCTGAATAATATGTGCAACTGTAGTCACAGGAACATCTAGCTGCTTGGAGATGGTCTTATAGCCTTTACCTTTAACATGCTTGTCTATAATTTTCTTTCGAATGTCCTGAGACAACTCTTTCCTTCGCTTTCTCTGGTCCATGTTGAGTGTGATACACACCATGTCACCAAACAACACAGTGACTACCTGGAGCCCTATATATAGGCCCACTGACTGATTACAAGATTGTAGACACCTATGATGCTAATTAGTGGACACACCTTGAATTAACATGTCCCTTTGGTCACATTATTTTCAGTATTTTCTAGGGGTACCATCATTTTTATCCAGGCCTTTTTTAAATAATTCTGTTGAAGCATGGTTGAAAAGCAATGTCTGACTTTCATTGGTTAACATTCATAGAATTTTTTAAAATTATTACTTTTGTCAGATTAAAGTTATTTATGTGACCATTGTGAGTTTTTCTTTCATTGACCGAAGAGTACCAACAATTTTGTCCACGTGTGTATCTCTTGGTCATTGTTCTGTGCTGCCACAAATTGAAATGTAAGGCCTTGAAATATATTTATATTGAGCTGTGTGAAAGTTGTCTGATGCAACAATGTTGCAGTTTGCTTTTCAACAGGTGTGGTTCCTGTGGGGTAAACATTATATTGTCGATAGGCTCCTGTGCGGGTTGACATGGAAGGAAAAAGGGACATAATGTGGTGGGGGTCCGTGTGTGTGTGTATGTGTGCGCGTGCATGTTTGTGTGTCTGCTCAAAGACAGCTGCATGTAGAGGTTTGAGTAAGGAATGTAGAAATATACAAAAACATTTTACATTTATTTTATGTGTTCAAATCCCATATGTAAACAAATTCATGGAGCCTCATTCATGGAAACAGATGCAATTACCTACACTTTCTTAGAGAGGAAACTTGTAAATTTGTCAGGGACATGAGGGTTAGATCAAGAGTCTGGCAAGCTTTATGAGTGTGTCCTGCAATGGACTGATATATAAGCCCTACTGAGCCTAAATTGGACATATCCTCTGTTTTCATAGAGGTTTCTTAGTTCTTATAATAAATGTTAAAGTCTCCAACAATGCATGCTTTGTCTACAGAATTTGCCAGATGTGACAGAAAATCCACAAATTTGCAAATAAATTCTGCCTAGGCCTCTTCACCTTTTAAATATAAGGAAGGACAGTATCATTATTATTTCTCTGTAGATAATTCTCTTTATCTTTTTGAATAATAACGTTGTAACGTTAAAAAAAAAAATTACACTCCACTCTCAGCAAGTGTTTAATGTGCTAATTAACATTGCACCAAGATGCAAAAGCACAAAGCGGGCATTAAGACTCATAATCATCACCAATTTCCTTGCGTTGCTATGCAACATGAATTTTCTGTATTCCCCATTTCTCTCTCTCTCTCTCTCTCTCTCTCTCTCTCACACACACACTCACACACACATGCATACACACAAATACAGTGGTGACTTCGGTAGGGGGTATAAATACACATAATTATGGCCTCATGACCAGGCCAGTCCAGCTTAGTGATTCACTAATCAGTAGAGCTCATCCGTGTGAAGTCAGACCTGATGTAAAACCAAACCAGCCTCCATTCTGTCAGGCCATCTGTCTGTGGTTTCACAATGCTGGATAGCTGTTGTGTATGGTGATGCCAACATGTGGTAAAAAATCTGGAAGCCACTTTTACCAGGCTCCCACTGACAAAGAGAAACGAGATATGTGGTTAGCAGACAGCTAAAAGACAAGGGTAATTCTGGTCAAATATGGAATCCTATCTCAGGCATCATCATCATGGAATAAATGTGTAATAAATTTCACACAGTAAATATATAATAATTACATTTGGCAGTACATGCAGGGGCTAAATTGGGCTTATCATGGAGGTCAGTTAGCATTTGCGATATTTTTAAATTTTAAATCCATGCTTTCACAAAGCTTAAAGCAGCACAGATAGCAAAGTGCCTGGTGTATGGCAAGGTAAGAAATAGTGGTCTAACAGTACATATATGATTTGGTATGAGCCTCACTTTTTAAGTTACCATTCATTATGTTTTCAGTCTATGAAACTTCCTTTTATTTATTGTTAATTTAAATTGTAAACACAAATTATTGTGTTTGTACAAATTATTAAATAATTATTGTAAATAGTAAATAGTCTGAAACCTGGAGGAAGCCTATGAAGCATGGAGCCTGTAAGGTTTTATAATATTGTAAGACATTTTAATTCCATTTAATAAGAAGATTCCTTTGCCCTGAACAGCCCCCTCACTGTGCTTCCTTATGCCTTATGTGGTAACAGCTTCTATATCCTGTATCCAGGCGAATATACAGGGTGGGCCATTTATATGGATACACCTTAATAAAATAGGAATGGTTGGTGATATTAACGTCCTGTTTGTGGCACATTAGTATATGTGAAGGGGGAAACTTTTCAAGATGGGTGGTGACCATGGTGGCCATTTGGAAGTCGGCCATCATGGATCCAACTTTTGTTTTTTTCATAGGAAGAGGGTCATGTGACACATCAAACTTATTGGGAATTTCACAAGAAAAACAATGGTCTGCTTGGTTTTAACGTAACTTTATTCTTTCATTAGTTATTTACAAGTTTCTCTTTGTTCACAGCCATTGACATGTCGAAGAGGTTAACACGTGATGATCGGATCGAAATTGTGTTGATATCTGGTGAACGCAGTAACCGGGTCATTGCAGCAGATTTCAATGCAAGACACCCTACGAGACAACCCATCTCCCATGCTACAGTTAGCAAACTGCTTGCTAAGTTTCGTGAAACTGGTTCAGTGTTGGATTTGCCAAAATGTGGACGCATGAAAACTGTCACTAATGAACAAACATCAGTGGCTGTCCTAGCTTCATTCAGCAAGAGCCCACAGCGTAGCACTCGCCGCATGTCACTGGAGAGTGGCATTAGTCAAACTTCCCTTCGGCGGATATTAGCTACTCACAAATGGCACCCTTACAAACTCCAGCTACTGCAGCTTCTCAACGAGGATGACCCAGATCGGCGCACACAATTTGCAGAATGGGCAAAACAAAAATTGGAACAGGACCCTCAGTTCACGCAGAAGATTTTGTTCAGTGATGAGCCAAACTTTTATGTGAATGGTGAAGTTAACAAACAAAACCACCGCTATTGGTCTGACAATAACCCACATTGGATAGATCCCTCCAAGACTGTTGGAACAAAAAAAGTGATGGTATGGTGTGGTATATGGGGTACAAAGATAGTGGGGTCATTCTTCATCAATGGAAACCTCGAGGCCACTGGATATTTGAAATTGCTACATGATGATGTGTTTCCCTCTTTATGCACTGAAGCTGAGAGTTTTTCCAGCAAGATGGTGCATCACCACATTATGGGTGTCAGGTCCGAGCATTCCTAGATGAACAGTTTCCTGAAAAGTGGATTGGTCGTCGTGGGCCAGTTAAATGGCCCCCAAGGTCTCCCGATCTGACCCCCTTAGACTTTTATCTTTGGGGTCATCTGAAGGCAATTGTCTATGGTGTGAAGATATGAGATGTGCAGCAACTGAAACTACGGATACTGGAAGCCTGTGCTGGCATTTCTCCTGCGGTGTTGCTATCAGTGTGTGAAGAGTGGGAGAAGAGGGTTGCATTGACAATCCATCACAATGGGCAGCACATTGAACACATTTTATAAGTGGTCAGAAACTTGTAAATAACTCATGAAAAAATAAAGTTACGTTAAAACCAAGCACACCATTGTTTTTCTTGTGAAATTCCCAATAAGTTTGATGTGTCACATGACCCTCTTCCTATTGAAAAAACAAAAGTTGGATCCAAGATGGCCGACTTCCAAATGGCCACCATGGTCACCACCCATCTTGAAAAGTTTGCCCCCTTACATATACTAATGTGCCACAAACAGGACGTTAATATCACCAACCATTCCCATTTTATTAAGGTGTATACATATAAATGGCCCACCCTGTATATCCAAATGGTTCTTGTCTGCTAGAACCCCTTTGTTTAATCAGGAGAATGTAAATGTATTTCCTCTCTCCTGTCCATCTCCGGGTACCTCTATGACTAACATGTTAATCACTGGTTCTTTTGACGTTCGGGACGTAGCACCATTTAAATGTGCTGTCTTTGCTGAGAATAAACAGAGATCTTCAGACATCATGCCTGTGTTTGTGTGTGTGTGTTTGTTTCTCTCAGTCAATTGGGCCTGGACCGGTAAGTGTATCAGGGTGCAGCGGACACAACAAGCTAAAACTCTTCTTCTCTTAGCTTAAAACTTAGCTTGGACACTCTTCTTGTTCTTCATTTAAACCTAACAGAGCCTATCCTAGGAGACTTGTGGCACGAGGTGGAATACATTGCAGGGCATTCTCAAGCACACATTTACACACTCACAAACTCATTCACACACTATGGGCAACTTGGGACCGCCAGTTAGCCTACTTTGCATGTCGTTAGACTGTATGAGGAAACCACAATACTTAAAGGAAACTCACCAAGCACAAGGAGAACATCCAAACCCCACACTGCATCAACCCTAGAGGTGCAAGGCCACAGTACTATTACTATTATTATAAGTATTATTATTATTAGTTTTTCTATTGTAGTTCATAGGAAAATCACTATGTTCCCAAAAAGAAGACATGCAAAAAAAGTTACTCACTCATCAACTTTACTGCATCTATATACAGGGTCAAGGGGAGCCTGGAGTCTATCCCTGAAGACTTAACGCACGGTACGGTACACAGGGTACACCCTGGATCGGTTGCCAGTCCATCTCAGGGCATTCACTCAAATTCTCACACACTATTGCCGATTTGTCTTTGAAATGTCGGAAGAAATCGGAGCACCCAGAGGAAACCCACCAAACACGGGAGACCATGCAAAATCCATGCACACAGACCTTGAGGCGGGAATTAAACCCCGACTCTGGAAGTGCAAGGTGACAGTGCGAACCACTAAGCCATTACGCCACCAAAGGTAGTTAGTATTTTAAATTACATACGTAATTACTGAGTAAATGAAGCCTCATATGAAACTTCCATTCTGAGGAAAAGTGGACCATAGGGAGGTGGCAAGTAATTAAGTACAAATGTATATATATATATATTTGTGTGTTTTCTGTATGATACTTTTTACTACTACTCAATTTTTTTTATATGAAAACCCTTTACTTTAACTTCATCAGTCTTTCTCACCCATTCTCCATATTACTTATCTTGTACAGTGTCACAGTACGCATGGAACATTTTATTTTTAAGGGTAACAGGAGGCTTGAAGCCTATTCCAGGGCACTTGACGGTGTACAGCCTGGACAGGGTACCAATGCATTGTAGGACACAGGCACAGGCACACACTCACACACTGCAGACAGTTTGGAAAATACAATTTACCTAATCTGCATGTCTTTTGAATGTGGGAGAAAACCATAGTTGTCTTCTTCTTTTAGCTGCTCCCTTTAGGGGTCGCTACAGTGCCCATTTGTCTCCATCTAATGTCTCCATCTAATAGATGTGGGGACTAGCTGTCTACCACATCTTACCTTGTCACTCCTGCAAGTCCTCCCTCCTGTTCTAACAGCCTGGCAGCTTCATCTCTAACATTCTCCTTTCGATAAATCCCTCATCCATTCTCTACCCATTTCCAAACCATTTTAATCTGGCTTCTCTGACTTTGTCCCCAAACCATCCTACGTGCAGTGTCCCTCTAAGATACTCATTTCTAATCATATCCATTCTCGTCAGCAAATCACAGCATCAACTTCCTGTCTTTTTGTCAATGACAACACGTCCAAACCATACAACATTGCTGGTCTTTCCTTTTCATTCTTACTGATATCTTTCTGTCATAAATCACTCCTGCTACTCTTCTCCACCCATTCCACCCTGCCTGGACTCTCTTCTACACTTCTCTACCACACTCCCTATTGCTTTAACCCTTGCAACACACATGTACTCCATATTCCTTCAAATGATCCTCTTGCCTCTTTTCTCCAGTGCATCTCTTCACCACTCTAGACTCCTACTAATCACAATATCATTCACAAACATCATAGTCCATGGGGATTCTTGTCTAACTTCATCTGTCAACCTGCTAATCACTACTGCAAACAAGAAAAGACTAAGAGCAGGTTGCTGGTGCAGTTTTATGTTTCACCTTAAACCAGTTGGTCGTACCTATGGCACACCTCATCGCTTTAATGCTGTCTTTGTACATATCTTGCACCTCCTTCACATACTTTTTAGCCACTCCTGACGTCCTCATGCAATACACACAGTTAATCTCTGGACACCTTGTCATATGCTTTCTCTAGATCAAACGCAATGCAACTCTTTCTGACCTTTTCTATACTTCTCAATCAGCATTCTCAAAGTAAGCATCGCATCTGTGGCACTTTTTCTTGGCATGAATCCATATTGCTTCTTACAGATTGCTCAACTTTCTTCTCAACCTAGCTTCCACCACTCTTTCCCATAACTTCATTGTGTGGCTCATAAGTTTTACGCCTTTGTTGCAACTGTGGGTATCTCCCTTTTTCTTAAAAATTGGAACTAGAACACTCCTTCACACATCAAGCATCCTCTCACTTTCTAAGATCTTGTTAAATAATCTAGTAAATCTAAACACTTCAATGCCTACATTGGGATGTCATCCAGACCAACTGCCTTTTCACTATTCATCCCCTTCATAGCTGTCCTCACTTTAACCTTACTAATTCTATGTACTACCTGATTCACTACCTCCACCACACCCAAGCTTCTGTCTCTCATTCCACCTTCTCAAAACACTCTCTTTACTTACTTACTTAAGTACATTTAAATGTGAAACTTATATTACCCTAGCCTGTAGTACATTCTTACCTACTCTCTCTGTCTGGCGATTGATATCAATTCTTTTCTCCTACCTTTGAGTGTACCTTCTCATACAACTAACTACACATCTGTTCCTTGGTCTTTGCCACTTCCCTCTTTTCTTTGCATCTCTTTATACTCCTATCTACTCTCCTCATCTCTCTTATTTTCTTATTTGGAAGCCTCTTTCTCTCAAATACCTCCACCATATAATCATGGGTTCCGTTCTCACTCTCAATTTCTTCTTCTGTACCTAAAAGTTCATTCTGAAAACCACAACCTGATGTTGTCTAGTTACACAATCCCCTAGCCACTACACAACCAACTTACAGTGGCTAATCTCCCTCAGATTGCATCTCCTACACAGCAGATAGTCCAACTGAGTACACCTTCCAACCTTTGTCACCTCAACCTTTGTTCTTATTAAAATATTTATTCACCACTGCCATTTCCCTCCTTTCTGCAAAATCTACAATATTCTGCCCTTGTACAGCACATTCCTCTCCTGAACCCCATACCTACCAATCACCTCCTCATCACCCCTGTTTCCTTCATGCCTATCAGCTCCAATCACCAATCTTTATTCTTTGGGGACACTCACTATCACTTTGTCTAGCTCACTCCACTCCTTCCACTGCCAGTTTTACACGCATCACTTTGTCACACTGTCCACAACACTCTTGGCATTCACTTCCCTCAGTATTTGGCCTACACCATTTCTCTTATTATCCACTCCATAGTAAAGCAGTTTAAAACCACCTCTAATGTTCTTAGCCTTGCTTATTTTCCACTTGGTCTCTTGTACACACAGTATATCTACCTTGCTTTGCTTCATCATGTCAGCTAGTCAGCTTTACTAGTTATAGTGCCAACATTCAAAATTATTTTTTTAACCTCTACACTTCTACCCATTCATATTTCTCTCTCTCTCTCTCTGGACATGTCTATTTCCTTTCTAACCATCAAGCCACCATACTGCTCTTTGAAATATTGTTCAGTAGCTGATAGTTTATCAGTCAAACAGCTAGCCAGAAAAATCTTACTTTGAGGAGTGCTTGTCTTTTTGTACTTAAAGTACATTTTAGAACATGCACCTTGTTATACTTGAATATATAGGAGGTAGTCAACCAGAATGCCTATTACCGGCATGCTTACCGCCACAGCAAAATGACAGCAGCCAAAATAAATCAGTTGCATTTCAAAGTCATTTGTGAAATGACTGCGAGGTACCACAAAGTGACATTTTCACTCGCCGCAGTTTTAAAATATAATTGAAAAAGTCATGACAATATGTTGTATCAAAGAAATACACAGTCATGTTAACATCCATATCTGAGTACTTTATACAACAAACATGAAAAATCTGAACCAGAGCTATTGACATTTACTGTACAATCATGAGTAAAACAAAAAAACATTGGTTTAATGTTGCTTAGACAGGTCAAGTTGACTAGCTGACAATTTTATTTCTACAAAGAATTAATTGTTATATAGCCTATCTGTGTTTGTATCTGTTTATTGTTATAAAAAAAATACATTCAAAGACATAAAATTTTAAATGTAGAAATGACTGAAAAAATAGACTTTCAGAATAAAACATTACAATAACGCAAAAGACTCTCTAAAAATGCTATGGTTGTTTCTGTAAACACATTGTTGGGTTGTTTATGCCGAGTAAAAATTCTGGGTTATTTTGCCCCAACCACTAGTTTATTCTTTATTCTCTTTATTTCTCCAAACGACAAGCAGGAAAATGTTTGAATTATTATTGTTATTGTGTCACAAGTGTAGTTTTACGGATGAGTTGTTTGAGCGAGAATGCATGTGTGTACAGCTCAAAACCTCCAACATTTATTAAAGATAGCGTCTATTAAGAAAAAAAATGCGATTTCGGAGATTTGAGCTTCCGGAAATCTCCCAGCGCTCTGCGCATAACACCGTTCCAGCCTCATCTCAGAAAGAATTTATAAACGTCTTCTAAACATGGGCTATTGTTGTTTACTTATAATATTTTTCATTTAATTTAAATGAGGTTTGGGCTCGGTATTTTGATTGGGCATGTGATCCTCCTCTTTAACTTCCTACGTAGTCTAGTCAGCGTTCAGCCGCACGCATAAAGTTAAAGAATGCATTGAGGAGAAAACCGCAAGGAGACTGACTCTGGCCATTTTATTAATTCATTAATAAATTAGTGTTCCCTTTCAAAAGCTACACTCGATGCTGCGCTTGAAAGCGCTATGGGAAAACACGCCAAAAACTTGGCCCATACAATCTCAGTCAGGTAACGTTATTTGAGGAGGTTATAAATAGGTCTGAACCGGAAACATCCTCAGGTCTTTTGTCTTCAAGGCTGTATTGTGGTTGCGTGTGTGTCTATATATATATATATATCAAATTCAAATTCAAATTCAAATTTTATTTGTCACATACACAATCCTACACAGTACGATATGCAGTGAAATGCTTAGGCAACTGCCCTGACCTAAGAGAATAAAATAAAATTAAATAAAATATAAAATATAGAATATAAAATGTAAAATGTAAGAATATGAATATGAAAATATAAAATGTAAGTAAGTAAAAAAATTGAAATTGCACAAGTGGAAAAAAAAATATTGAATATGCAGATATACAGTAAAGTGACATTTTAAATGATAAAGTGGCTTGTGTGCATATTTAAGTGACGTGTGCATACTACCCATGAGTGAGCAGGTGTGCAGTGATATATATATAGGTTTAGGAAGAGATGCTTACCTCTGTGCAGGAGGCTTCTCTCCGATGACGATTGTCATGCTCTTTGATTTGAGTGTTTAGGTGAAGATTATACTTTCGGCGGACTTGAGGGACAATGCGAGCACTGTGATCTGCTTCCGATCAAAGCGATTCACGTCCGACTCGCATTCTTTAAAGAGAAATCGCGAGCCGCGCTTCACTCTTGGGGTTCACGCGTTGATCTGGCGGAAGCACGTGAGACGGATTTGCCCTTTTCTCTCGCACTCTCGCCGGATCAGGAAATCCCCACGTCCACTTCTGAAGCGCATCTCATTGCTTCTTCTGATCGGGCGCCGGAGACCTCCTCCCTTCTCTCCAGTGAGTTTACCACCCTGGGATGCTCCTCTCGTGGCGAGCGAGAGTATGAGGAATTACTGGAAGTGGTAACCAGGGCAGACGAACACCTACATCTCGACTGGCCTCAGGAACAGGTGAGTCCCAAACACTCAAAGTTAGACGACAGGTTTCTGTCAGGTGGCCGAGGTGAGAGACCTCAACGAAGGTCCCTCCCCTTTTTTGGTGATCTCCATGACGAGGTAACTTGTTCATGGAGCAAACCTTATTTATCCCGCATATTTGTGCCAATGACATCGATTTATTCGATGATCGTTGATGCAAGTATGAGAGGCTACATGATGATGCCCTAGGTTGAGGAGACGCTTGCGAGCTATCTCTCTCCTGGATGCTCATCTTCGCTGAAGAAGCCTAAACTCCCCACTAAGCCGTGTAGACTAACATCTTCGCTAATGGGGAAGGCTTTTCAGTCAGCGGGTCAGGCGGGTGCAGCGCTGCATACCATGACGGTGTTGCAGGCATACCAGCCTGATCTGCTGAAGGACCTGAGCACTGGCGGGTCCATCGACCGGCAAGCTTTTTGTGAGGCGTGAGGCGCAGAAGGAGAGTGTGGCGAGCCGAGCACCCCCTTGTAAAGACTGGGGTACGACTTGCAGCCCTTCTCAGCCTGCCTTTAAGAGACCGGACCTGAGGAGCATGATCTCCTCAAAGAAGAGGTCCTGAGGCTGGTGAAATGCCAGGACCATGAGGGTGTCTCAGAAGGCTGCCCAAACTCCGCCACCATTGGTGCTCGGAAGAATGGTCACCAACGTAGTGTTAAATCCCCCTCAAACTGATGTTGTGCCCCTTTCAGAGAAATTGGCAGCGTGGAAGTTACTGCCAAATATATCTCCTTGGGCTCAGAGGATCCAACCTGCGCATCGCCTTTCGTGTTTCAACGGCGTGGTCTTCACTTCCGTGAAACCGGAACAAGCGCATTTTGCTTATTATAGACTTTGCTGGGTATAGGGGCCATAGTGTCATGCACACTCGTAACAAGACCGGCACTAGGACCCGGAAGTAGGACGGTCGTGAACCAGGAAGCATAAAAGGAGACAAAATGGCGCTTCACATTGCTCAGTCATTGAGTTCGCCCATGCCTTTGCCGACGCTTCGCCAACTATTCTGCGAGTACTCACCGATTCGGGTTGCTTCTTTGATTGAGTGTGTGTTGCTAGAATGCGGGTTTATTTGTGTAGATCCTTGCTCTTTGCGTAAGAGAGTTCTTAGGCTAAACGCGTGGTTATCCTGCCTACTCGCGCTACTTCCGCGTTTGGGTTTACCATCCACGCTACACGGGCTAACTGCTAAGGCTGTTGTGTCTATCCTCCGGTTGCTCGTGACACATAGAACATGTTCCCCTACCAGACACACAGTCAGGCTGCTACTGCTGGTTTTTCCTGGTCCAAAAAAAAAACAAAACAACAAAAAATTATAATAAAAATAGTTGGTGGTGCATCCAATTCTACATCCAACGCGGAAGCAACTCAAGTACGCAGGATAACCACGCAATTTATCTAAGAACTCTCTTACACGAAGAGCTAGGATCTACACAAATAAATCCGCGTTCTAGCAACACACACTCAATCAAAGAAGCAACCCAAATCGGTGAGTACTCACAGAATAGTCGGCGAAGCGTCAGACAAGGCATGGGCGAACTCAATGACTGAGCAATGTGAAGCGCCATCTTGTTTCCTTTTATGCTTCCTGAAATTCGACCGTATTACTTCCAGGTCCTAGTGCCGGTCATGTTACGAGTGTGCATGACAGTACCCCCCTGTCCAGGACCGACTCTCGACGGTCCTGGGGTGGAGGATACCTGACGACGGTATTCCCGGATGAGTTCGGGGTCTAGGACGAACCGAGCTGGAATCCAAGATTGCTCCTCGGGACTGTAACCTTCCCAATCGACCAGGTACTGGAGCCCTCTGCCCCGAGGACGTGAGTCAAGGATCCGGCGAACGGTGTAGGCGGGACCACCCTCAATGATACGGGGAGGAGGAGCAGGGTGGGTGGGGGAAACCATTGGTGAAGTGATGAAGGGTTTGAGCTGGGAGGTGTGAAATACTGGATGGATCCGGAGCGCCGCAGGCAGCTGGAGCCGGTAGGTGACAGGATTGATACGGAGGGTGATGCGGTATGGACCGATGAACCTGGGTGATAGCTTTTTGGATTGAATTGTTGCTAGAATGCGGGTTTATTTGTGTAGATCCTTGCTCTTTGCGTAAGAGAGTTCTTAGGCTAAACGCGTGGTTATCCTGCCTACTCGCGCTACTTCCGCGTTTGGGTTTACCATCCACGCTACACGGGCTAACTGCTAAGGCTGTTGTGTCTATCCTCCGGTTGCTCGTGACACATAGAACATGTTCCCCTACCAGACACACAGTCAGGCTGCTACTGCTGGTTTTTCCTGGTCCAAAAAAAAAAACAAAACAACAAAAAATTATAATAAAAATAGTTGGTGGTGCGTCCAATTCTACATCCTTGCGGTGGTACCGCTATCTCAGAATATTAAAATAAAAAAATTTTGATGGTCAAGATGATAGTTTCTCAAATCCAATCACAAGATTGGTTTGTGACAATTGACCTGAAGGACGCATCTTTTATATAGAAACATTGCACCTGCATATATATAAGAGGCTGGATGCAGCACTGTTTCCTATGTGGTTCCAGGACATTCATAATTCAAATTTTATTCACGACTAGCGCTTCAACATCAACATGTCGTTCATCTTGAATCTTTAGGGTTGTGACTCAACGCCAAGAAAAACGTTGTCTCTCCCGCTCACAGGACAACGTATTTGGGGGCCGTAGGAGGTTTCAGTCTGAATACAGGCACATTGTCTCCTGTATGTACCGAATCTATCTTTAGCATCCTAAGGAGCATCAAAATAGGCCAGAAGGTGAACCTTCGTTGCTTTCAGAGAATCTAGGTCTCATGACAGGTTTATCCATGGTGTTATCCTGGGCCCCCTGCATATGAGACCCTTCTGTTGTGGCTGAGAGCCAGGGGATTCAAGGGCCAATCCCCTGAGCAAACAGGATACGTGCCAGGGGCTTCGTACTCTTTCTATGTGGTTCAGACCCCGGGTTTTAACTTTGGGTCCCACTCTAGGTCTCTGTCATCACGAGATTCTAATGACAGATGCTTTCCTTTGGGTTGGGGTGCGGTCTTGGATGGCCGTCCAGCTCAAAGGATCTGGAGAGGTCATCTTCTCGCATGGCACACCAGTTGCCTCGAAATGATGGCTTATTTCTGGTCCTGAAATACTTCAGCTAAGAGGCTACCATGTCCTAGTGCGGGCAGCACAATGGAAGTCTCCTATATAAATCGCCATGGCGAATTCCGTCCGCGCCGCTTGAACGAGCTAGCGCAGCAGATTTTGCTTCAGGCTTAGGACAAGTTCTTGTCCCTCAAGGCGATTCACATTCCTAAGAGATCCTGGTAAGGTAATATAAACTATTCCAAGCGCTAGGGCTCTCGAACATGATTTTGGATGTATGGCAATCCATGTAGACCCAGTCCACTGCCAGACTGTCTCAATGCTGGAGTTCCTGTCCTCAGGCCTAGGACAACAGTCCCTTTAAGGGACAAAGTTATTGTCTTCAAAGGTTGGCTGTGGCCCTTTTTGAACCTCTAGAACTTGTGCCTATTATGCATCCTCACCCGAATTATCTTCCGAAAGTTCCATTTTTGATTATACAACCAGTTGGTCTTGAAACCTTCTGTCCTCCGCCGTCTAATGCTCACGAGCAGGAAGGATTTCACTTATTGTGTCCAGTATGTGCTCTACAGATTTACGTCCACTGCACTAGTCAGTGGCGCAAAGAGGAGCAGCTCTTTATATGTTATGCCGCAACCGGGTGTGCGGCTACCACTAGACAATCTGGGTCACATTAAAAGGGTGAGGGATACTATTGCCCTAGCCTATGAGGTGCATGGTCACACTTCACCTCTAGGAGTTAGGGCCCATTCAAATAAGGGGTTTGCAAGGTGTTCCCTTGCAGCAAGTGTGTGATGCGGTAGGCTGGTCCCCTCCGCCCACTTTTCTCAGAGTTTATAGTTCGGATATCCATCCTACTCCATGCTTACGGTCCTAGACTCAGCATCCCACAATCAGGTCTAGACTTCTTTGATGATTGTGCACGCACGCTACACAACTCTGGGGTCCAGACACTTCCAGAGCGGCGGCATTGGTATTCTCATTCCCATATCGCTTTCAAGTGCAGCATTGAGTGTAGCTTTTGAAAGGGAACGTCTCGGGTTACTTTGCTGTAACCCTGTTCCCTGAAAAGTGGGAACGAGATGATACGCTAGAGCGCACTGTAGGCGTGACTGGACGTCCTTTTAGACAAATTGACCTGAGGATGTTTCCGGTTCAGACCTATTTATAACCTCCAGGTGTACCTGGTCAGATGACGTCACCTGACTGAGGTTGTACGGGCCAAGTTTTTGGCGTGTTTGACACATGCTTCAACAACCGGTCAGTGGAGACCTTTCCCATAGCGCTTTCAAGTGCAGCATCTCGTTCCCGCTTTTCAGGGAACAGGGTTACAGCAAAGTAACCCGAGACATTTTGGTTCATTTTCTGACGCACTCAAGTTCACCGAAAACAATACAGAACAGATTGATGGACTTGACTCCTCATCTATTACATTTTTGAGGACAACAGGTTTTTTTAGCCCACATTTAACCAACAATATTTTTAAAAAGTTTTATTGTTCTTGTTTTTAATGTAATAAATATTACTGTAACAGTAATAGCTAAAACAGTAAAATAAATAGTTTCATGGTTTTAAAAAAAGTTCAAATATTAAGAAGGGGAATGTTTGATGTCATGTTGGCATTATAAGATTTGTACTGAAAACTTCTAACTAAAAAGTGGCAGCTGGCACGCCTAAAATAGATGCAGTATTATATTTATAGTCTAAATCTTAGGGCTCTAGGTCAGCATAGGTTCTCTAAGATAGTGGTACATGCTGGAGCTAACGATATACGCCTTCGTCAGTCAGAGGTTAGCAAGAGTAACTTTACAGAGGTGTTTAAAATAGCGAAGGCGATGTCCGATGAAGTAGTTTGCTCTGGTCCCATCCCAATGAGACGTGGCGACATAGCTTACAGCAGGTTATGGTCGCTGAACCGCTGGATGTCCAGGTGGTGCTCCGAGAACAACGTGGGCTTCATAGACAATTGGAGGACCTTTGAGGGCAAAACTGGCCTGTTAGGGCGGGACGGTGTCCATCCCACTCGGGAAGGTGCTGCTCTCATTTCTTGCAGTATAGCACATAGTCTCAGAAGAGGCCTAGTTAATCGGTGACAATCCAGAGCCCAGGCCAGGGAGCAGACAGACAGGCTAAACCAACCGTCTGCTAGCTGCAGAGAGTCGTCACTCAGGGTCCATCATATTGAGACTGTGTCTGTTCCCCGAGCTAAACATAAATTTAGAAAGACTCACAAAGTCTGTTTTAGTAATTTAATTAACATAGGTACCACAAACTCAGATCACACTGAATGCGCAGCCGGCAACTCTGATCTGAAGCTAGGACTGTTAAATATTAGATCTCTCGCATCTAAAGCAGTTATTGTTAATGAAATTATCACAGATCAGGAGTTTGATATCTTATGTTTAACAGAAACCTGGATTAAACAGGACGAGTATGTAGCTCTAAATGCAGCTAGCCCTCCTGGATACAGCTACATACACCAGCCTCGGCTAACTGGTAGAGGAGGAGGAGTCGCAGTTAATTATAACGATAATCTGTCTCTCGTACAAAAACACAGTTTTAAATCTAATGCATTTGAAGTTCTCTATAGTAACATAAAGTCAGCTCAGTCGATCCCGCTAATCATCATTTACAGACCCCCAGGGCCGTACTCGGAGTTTCTCTGCGAATTTGCAGATTTCCTCTCAAACCTTGTTGTTTCTGTAGACAAAGCGTTAATTGCTGTAGACTTTAATATTCATTTTGAGAATCCAGAAGACCCTCTGAGAACAGCATTTATGTCCTTACTGGACTCAGTAGGAGTAAATCAGTGTGTAGTAGGACCCACTCATAAAGCAGGTCACACTTTAGATTTAATATTATCCTTCGGATTAAGTATAGGAAATATAACCACAATTCCACAGTCTGAAGTTATCTCAGATCACTACCTTGTCTCGATTAAAGCGTGTTATAGTAATAATGTATGCAGCACAGCACCGCGCTTCCACCTTAAACGTACATTTACATCAAATACCGCACAGAGCTTTATCAATAATCTTCCAGAATTATCAACTTTGATTGGATCGCCATCTGACTTCACAGAACTCGAACAGGCGAATGAATATCTAGAGTCAGCACTTCGTTATAGCTTAGATAATGTAGCTCCAGTTAAAAGGAAAATGATTAGAGATAAGAAACTCGCTCCATGGTATAATGACCACACACGTGCTTTAAAACAAACCACTCGAAAATTCGAACGTAAATGGCGCCAAACTAAATTGATAGTATTCAAAATAGCTTGGAAGGAGAGCATCCTGAACTATAAAAAAGCTCTCAGTGATGCTAGATCAACGTATCTCTCCACTCTTATAGAAAATAACAAAAACAACCAGAGATTTTTATTTAATACCGTAGCTAACTTAACTAAAAACAAGACCACTGCAGAAATCTCCACAACAACATCATGCAGTAGTGAGGATTTCATGAACTTTTTCAATAATAAAATCATAAATATTAGGCAAAAAATTCAGGCTTTGAAAACAGACAATTTAAATAATTCAGATGATCTAACCACATCACATCAGAACTTAGAACACTTTACTCCCCTTGAAGCGAGGGAACTAATTTCACTCATCTCTTCTTCAAAATCGTCAACCTGTATATTAGATCCTATACCGACACATTTTCTCAAACAGATAGTACCAGCAATAATAGAACCCCTGTTGAAAGTAATTAACTGTTCACTCAGTAGTGGGTATGTCCCCAAATCCTTTAAATTAGCCGTTATTAAACCGCTAATCAAGAAACCTGACCTTGACCCCTGTCTGCTTTCTAATTACAGGCCGATATCAAACCTTCCCTTTATCTCCATTATCTTCCATTTATTTTGGAAAAGGTAGTATCACAGCAGCTATGTTCACATCTACACAGAAATAGCATAAATGAACTGTATCAGTCAGGATTTAGGCCTCATCACAGCACAGAGACAGCACTTGTTAAAGTAGTAAACGACCTCCTATGGGCCTCTGATCAGGGTTGCGTCACTATACTTGTGTTACTGGACCTCAGTGCAGCTTTTGACACCATTGATCATAGTATTCTCCTTCACAGATTAGAAAAGGTAGTAGGAATTAAGGGAACTGCCCTCTTGTGGCTCAGATCCTATTTGACCGATCGTTATCAGTTTGTAGATTTAGATGGTGACCATTCCTCATGTTCTCAAGTGGAGTTTGGTGTTCCACAGGGCTCAGTTTTAGGCCCACTGCTTTTTTCCCTTTACATGCTTCCTCTGGGCAACATAATTCGTAAACATGGTATTAGTTTTCATTGTTATGCTGATGACACACAATTATATGTCTCAGCAAAACCAGATGAGAAAAACCAGTTTGCTAAAATCGAGCAGTGTGTGCAGGATATACGAGATTGGATGTTAATTAATTTTCTTCTGCTTAATCCTGATAAGACAGAAGTTCTGGTCATAGGACCACAAGTAGCTAGAACTAAGCTTTCTGATCACACTGTAACTTTAGATGGCCTTTCTGTTCCATCAAGTGCAACAGTAAAAGACCTCGGTGTGATTATAGATTCCAGCCTTTCGTTTGAAGCTCATGTAGATAATATCACCAGGATAGCTTTCTTTCACCTTAGAAATATTGCCAAGATAAGAAACATATTGTCACTAAATGATGCAGAAAAACTAGTTCATGCTTTTATCACGTCTAGGTTGGACTATTGTAACGCCTTACTGTCTGGTTGTTCAATTAGGTGTATAAACAAGCTTCAGTTAGTACAGAATGCAGCAGCGAGAGTCCTCACTAAAACCAGAAAATACGAGCACATCACCCCTATCTTATCTACACTGCATTGGCTCCCTGTGAAATTTGGCATCGATTTTAAGATACTACTTTTGACATTTAAAGCACTAAATGGTCTCGCGCCACAGTATTTGAGTGAACTGTTAGTGTCTTACGATCCGCCACGCCTACTTCGATCAAAGAATGCAGGCTGCCTGTCAGTACCACGTATTATTAAAACTACAGCAGGGGGCAGAGCTTTTTCTTACAAAGCCCCAAAGTTATGGAATAGTCTTCCTATTAATGTTCGGGACTCAGACACAGTCTCAGTGTTTAAGTCTAGGCTAAAAACCTATTTATTTAGCCAAGCATTTTTCTAAATAGATTAACCTTAGGTAAAGGAGCAGATCTGGGGGACTCATAGACGTAGAGTATTCTGGTGAACTGGTATGTTTAGATGCTGTCCTCCCCACTCTCATTGTTCACTCAGGTTTGTTGACGGTGAGGTGATTGGTTGCTTTACATCTCAGGGAGCCCTCATGTTTGTGTTTCCTTCTGGCTCTCCCTTTTAGTTATGCTGTTATAGTTAGTCCTGCCGGAGTCTCTGCTTGCACTTTGCACTAAATATACATTCACCTATACATGCTGACTGTGACCATACCTAACTGCCATCTCTCCTTATTTTCTGTTCTCTCCTTTTCTGCTCTCTTCTCTCTCTCTCTCCCAGTCTTCTTTCCCTCTCTCTGTCTCTCTGTCGAGCTATACATGTTTCGCTCCTGAGTTGCCAGTGATCCAGACCCCTCTGCCCTCTGGAGCCGTCTAACCCATCCTGGAGTCCTGCTTCTGGTTGGAGATCTCGTCGCATGGATGCCCCGTGTGGTCTGCCTGGATTCGTATGGTGGCTGGGGATGGTTTCCATGAAGACTCTCCTGTCATCGAGTGATGCTCTGGGGACCTGTGACTTCAGTTGTTCGATAACTCAGGACCGAAATCCCCTAAAGTCTACCTGAGCCTCCGGGAACAAACTGGACTCCTTTTAATTTTAAAACATCTCTTGTTACACTGAACTTCCAGTCTTACACATTATTATGCTGAGCAATTCCTGCTATCCATTATCACCCAGATGAGGATGGGTTCCCTGTTGAGTCTGGGTCCTCTCAAGGTTTCTTCCTATTACCATCTCAGGGAGTTTTTCCTTGCCACCGTCGCCCTCGGCTTGCTCATCGGGGACAATCTTGTCATTTTGATTCATATACATTGCATAAAAACTTACTTCTTTTTATTGTGTAAAGCTGCTTTGCGACAATGTCAATTGTTAAAAGCGCTATATAAATAAAATTGACTTGACTTGACTTAAATAAAAAAATATTTTCTAAACATGGGCTATTGTTTATTTCCTCCTCTTTAATTTCCTACATAGCCTAATCAGCGCTCAGCCGCATGCATAAAGTTTTCCAGAGCGCGGGGAAATTTTGTTGAACTAAATATTTAAGCCATATAATCAGAGCCTCTTATTCTTATTTATCCTGGTTTGTTGTTGTTTTAATGTTACTGTATATGCTTCACAATATTTTGACAACATTCAAATAATAATTTGAAAGTATGTGAAGTTTAATAATAAAATAATTTACCCCTCCCCAGGTGTGAATCAGCTGTTCTCACTGTCACGAGCTATCGGAGGGTAAACACAGAAGCCTTAGCAGTTAGCCCGTGTAGCGTGGATGGTAAACCCAAACGCGGAAGCAACTCAAGTACGCAGGATAACCACGCAATTTATCTAAGAACTCTCTTACACGAAGAGCTAGGATCTACACAAATAAATCCGCGTTCTAGCAACACACACTCAATCAAAGAAGCAACCCAAATCGGTGAGTACTCACAGAATTGTCGGCGAAGCGTCAGACAAGGCATGGGCGAACTCAATGACTGAGCAATGTGAAGCGCCATCTTGTTTCCTTTTATGCTTCCTGAAATTCGACCGTATTACTTCCAGGTCCTAGTGCCGGTCATGTTACGAGTGTGCATGACAGTACCCCCCCTGTCCTGGGGTGGAGGATACCTGACGACGGTATTCCCGGATGAGTTCGGGGTCTAGGACGAACTGAGCTGGAATCCAAGATTGCACCTCGGGACTGTAACCTTCCCAATCGACCAGGTACTGGAGCCCTCTGCCCCGAGGACGTGAGTCAAGGATCCGGCGAACGGTGTAGGCGGGACCACCCTCAATGATACGGGGAGGAGGAGCAGGGTGGGTGGGGGAAACCATTGGTGAAGTGATGAAGGGTTTGAGCTGGGAGGTGTGAAATACCGGATGGATCCGGAGCGCCGCAGGCAGCTGGAGCCGGTAGGTGACAGGATTGATACGGAGGGTGATGCGGTATGGACCGATGAACCTGGGTGATAGCTTTTTGGATTCCGTGTGAAGGTGAAGGTTTCTGGTTGAAAGCCATACTTTGTCACCTACATTGTACAATCGTCCCGGCGGGTGTCGACGGCAATGTTGAGTGGCGTAGCGGTTGTTGACCTGTTGGATGGCGGCGTTTGCTTGGTTCCACAGCCGTTGACACCGGCGAACCAACTGTTGGGCTGACGGCACCTCAACCTCCGGTTCTTGATGATCGAACATCGAAGGTAGCGCTTCAGTTGTTGGTTGGTCCGCTCCGTCTGACCGTTAGTCTGGGAATGATAACCAGAGGATAGACTACAGGTGGAATTGATCAGACGGCAGAAGGCCTTCCAGAACCGGGCGGTGAACTGGGGCCCCCTGTCCGAGACGATGTCTTTTGGGAACCCATGCAGTCGGACTATGTGTTCTAAAATCAGCTCTGCTGTTTTTTTGGCTGACGGGAGTCCGGTGAGGGCCACCAGGTGCATGGCTTTGGAGAACCGGTCGACGATGGTTAAGATGGTGTTTTTCTCTTCGGAGGCCGGCAGGCCCATGATGAAGTCGACGGCAATGTGCGTCCAGGGCCGATGGGGAACGGGGAGTGGTTGGAGTTCCCCCAGTGTCAGTTGGTTGATATTCTTGGACCTGGTGCACACTGGGCACGCCTGGACATACTCCTTGACGTCACTCGCCATAGATGGCCACCAGAAGGCACGTCTGATGAATTGGAGGGTGCGGTTGGCGCCGGAGTATCCGGATAATGGCGAGGAATGACCCCATCGCAACACCTTGGCCCTTACGGTGTTCGGCACATAGAGTCACCCAGGCGGCACACCTGCCGGTGCGGTCTCCATCGCCTGTGCTCGGCAAACCCTCGTTTCATTTCCCAGTGAAGTGGTGCAATGATCTTGGTGGGTGTGATGACAGGCGCGGGGTCCGCCCGGGGAACGTCCTCTTCGTGTTGTTGGGAGAGGGCATCAGCTTTGGTGTTCTTGGACCCCGGGCGGTAGAATAGGTGGAAGTTGTAATGTTCGAAAAATAGTGCCCACCGCGCCTGTCTCGGGTTGAGCTGTTTTAAGTTGCGGATGGTGATCAGGTTCTGATGGTCGGTCCAGACGTTGAACGGCTCTCTGGCGCCCTGGAGCCAGTGTCGCCATTCCTCCAAAGCCCAATTTATGGCCAGCAGCTCGCGGTCCCCTACCCCGTATCGCTGCTGAGTGGGGTCAAATTTTTTGGAAAAGAAACTACAGGTTCGATTGTCAGGTCATAGGGGCGATGAGGAGGAAGGTTTGTGGCTCGTCTCTTGCAGAATACTTCAGCCAGGTCTCGGTAGATGACGGGGATGGCGTTGGTGTCGACATCGGGTGCCTCGGACTCCCTAGAACACGTCCCAGCCGGGCCCCGCAGGCAGAGTTCGGTGCAGGTCGGCCCCCACTGCAGGATCCGGTTTTGCGTCCAGGAGATGAGGGGGTCATGTTGGAGCAGCCAGGGGTGTCCGAGGATGATGGGTGGCGATGAAATGGAGGTGAGGTGGAACTGGATCCGTTCGTGATGTTGGCCGTTGACAAGGGTGAGCGGCTGAGTCTGAGTGGTGATGGGGCTGGAGGAAAGGGGCCGACCGTCGACAGATGTGATACGAACGGGCTGGGATAACGCCTCAAGTTTCACTCCCAGTTCTTTGGCAAACGAAGAGTCAATAAAGTTACCTGCGGCACCGGAATCGATGAACGCAGTACTTCTGACCCGTTTGTGGCCAAACCAGAGGTGTACTTAGACCATGAGACGGGAATTATTGGGTGTCGTGACCGAGAGGTGGAGGGGGCCCGGTGAACTGCCCCGTTTGCTCACCGGGCCTGAGCGTTTCCTGGGCGAAGTGGACAGAGGGCCCTGTAGTGCGCCGCTGACCCACAGTAGGCGCAAAGCCCTTCTCTGAAGCGTCATTCCCGTTCTGCAGTGGTCAAGGAGGTGCGTCCTAGTTGCATGGGTTCCCCAGCTCCGGTGTTAACCACGGCGGGAGGTGGAGGTCCGACGGGTGCCATGGCGGTGGTGGTGAAGGAGGGACGAATCTCAGGAACCGGGGCGTGAGGGTATGAAGGTGATGTAGTGGATGGCTGTGTCCGGGGGGCTGGCCTCGGACAAGAGAGCAGGCGCTGGTCAATGCGAAGGGCGAGCTGAATCAGTCCTTCCAGCGTGGCGGGAATCTCTCGCTCGGCGAGTTCATCTTTAATCCGTGAGGCCAGTCCCTCGTAGTAGGCCATCCGGAGGGCGGCGTCTCCCCAGGTGGTCTGCACGGCTAGAGTATGAAAGTCCGCTGTGTAGCGACTCGCGGACGACCCTCCCTGCTGCAGATGATATAATTTGGTGTCGGTCTCCACCTCAGCAGCAGGATGTTCAAATGTAAGTTTCAGTTGATGGGTGAACTCTCCGTATGAGTAGGCCGTGTCTGAATCTGATCTGAGGACCGCCGTGGCCCACTCAGCTGCCTGCCCGGATAGCAACAAAACGAGAAGCGCAACGCGCAGTCGGTCTGTGGAGTATTTGGTGGAATTAAATTTAACACAAGATCCAATGCGGTTAGAAAGACACTGCACCTCCCATCTGTGCCATCCCACTTATCCGGTAGAGCTATGAAAACATCAGAAGGGGGGTGGGGGTGGCGCACTGCAATGGGCGTGGCAACAACCGAGTGAGCAGCCACCCCGCGGAGGGTCGCGTTCTCCTGCCGTAGCTCCGCCACCTTAGAGTGACGTCTTGGAGGTACTTTTGGAGAGACACGACTTCTCCACGGAGCTTATTGATCAGCTCGGCATGCTGGTCAACCAAATCACAGAGGCGAGCAAACTCCGCTGGGTTTACTGCTTTTGGCTCAGTCATTCTGTCACGAGCTATCGGAGGGTAAACACAGAAGCCTTAGCAGTTAGCCCGTGTAGCGTGGATGGTAAACCCAAACGCGGAAGCAACCCGAGTAGGCAGGATAACCACGCAATTTATCTAAGAACTCTTTTACACGAAGAGCTAGGATCTACACAAATAAATCCGCGTTCTAGCAACACACTCAATCAAAGAAGCAACCCAAATCGGTGAGTACTCACAGAATAGTCGGCGAAGCGTAAGACAAGGCATGGGCGAACTCAATGACTGAGCAATGTGAAGCGCCATCTTGTTTCCTTTTATGCTTCCTGAAATACGACCGTATTACTTCCAGGTCCTAGTGCCGGTCGTGTTACGAGTGTGCATGACACTCACCTATACATTAGGAGAAACTGAAATGCACACCTCCCCCCTTTAAGACCCTTTTGGATCTGAGGCTCTTCTGAAGACCTGCAGTGCTTCAGTCCTCTTTTTTAAATTTGTGTAAATTTCAACTTCTGGATTCTAGATTCTAAAATTTACTTTGTTACCGTTTTTAATCCCTGGAATTGGAAGAAACTGATATTTTCCTTATCATAACATGAATTGTATTGTTTTTAATCACTCTATACACAGTAATATACACAATACTTTTCATTGGTATTTTTTTATAAAATATTTAAATGTTATATTTTATAAGATATGACAATAAATATATAGGTACATATTACATTTGTATTTTCCATTTGTAATAGCATTTAAAACGGGTTGTGTATAGAGTGATTAAAAACAATACAAGGCATTTAATGACGAGAATTCTTCCATTCCAGTGTAAACGGTAACAATGACAATTTTAGAATCCGCAGAAGCTCAGTGTAGGTTTAGTAGGTTTAGTATTCAGTTTGTTCAGTTTGTATATCTGTTATGTTACAACTATATTATAACACTCAGAAAGACCTTTTATTTGGGTTAAAGTGACTGATGTGCCTAACTTTTTTCAGCAGAATAATTATTAATTTGTGGATTATTCCGGTTGACTACCTACTGTTAGGTTGAGTTCTTCTGCCACCTCTAGGCATAGGCCACGCTCATTACAGTCTCTGAAAACGTAGCAGAAGTTTTCTGTATGTTTTTAGCTGTGCCAAAATAATATGATGTTTTATATGCTTTTTCTTTTTTACCAAACTTAATTTCTTTCAATGCTAAACCTTTCAAAAAATATCACCTACAGCAGCACTACACATATGCTTATGCAGATTGCATCACTGATCATGCACTAATTGTGTTGATACAGGAAGTTGTTATGTTATGGACACAGGAAAAAAACTTTGGTTTGAATTTTAGTCAGATAGCTGTCAAACAGATTGCACAGTTATTTTGTCACATTAGCAAGATAACAGTTATGCATGTAACATGAATGCCATATTCACTGGGGTCACAACGCAGTCTGAACTGAACATTATGTAAGCTACAGACAAATACACATACTGTTACACTCACTGTAGAAAGAGTAATGACAGGTTTAATAACAAAACTGCACTGATCAATGACGGCCGGTCAATACGGGGCGCAGGGGCGCCACCCCCCTTAAAGTTAGGCAGAGAAGAAGTCAACCCACGTAAAGCTGCTGGACCAGACAACATCACAGGCAGAGTGCTCAGAGAATGCGCAGAACAGCTGGCAGGTGTTCTCACCAACATATTCAACATCTCTCTGAGCAGCGCCGTCGTTCCCACATGCTTTAAATCTACCACCATCGTCCCCGTGCCGAAGAAGTCTTCTGTGTCCTGTCTCAATGACTACCGCCCTGTTGCACTCACACCCATCATCATGAAGTGCTTCGAGCGGCTCGTCATGAGACCCCGTCAAGACCCTGCTGCCCCCCTCACTAGACCCCCTGCAGTTCGCGTATCGTCCAAACCGTTCAACAGACGACGCCATCTCCACCACACTCCACCTGGCACTGTCACATCTTGAAAAGAAAGACACTTACGTACATAGACTTCAGTTCAGCATTAAACACAATCATCCCCCAACACCTGATTGGGAAGCTGAGCTTGTTGGGCCTGAACACCTCCCTCTGTAACTGGATCCTGGACTTTCTGACCAAAAGACCGAAAAGACCGAAAGACCTCAAGCAGTGCGGATCGGGAGCTACACCTCCAGCACCACCACACCCAGGGCTGCGTGCTCAGTCCCTGCTGTTCACACTGCTGACTCATGATTGTGTAGCGACACACAGCTCCAATCATATCAAGTTCGCTGATGACACAACCGTGGTGGGTCTCATCAGCAAGAACGACGAGTCAGTGTACAGAGAGGAAGTGCAGAGGCTAACGGACTGGTGTAAAGACAACAACCTGGCTCTGAACGTCGAAAAGACAAAAGAGATGGTTGTTGACTTCAGGAGGACCATTGTGAGTTTTTCTTTCATTGACCGAAGGGTACTTACAGGCCACTTCTCTACAAAGCTTGGGAAGGGAAAGAGAGAGAATCACCAGTGGAGGAGCAAAAGGATACAAGAAAGAAAGACAGAGATGGGAATCTCTCTCTGCCTGGTGCTATTGATGTCAGGGTTCTAGAGGATGGGGAAACTGGTGAGGTGGAACTTTAGGGTGTTGAAAGCCTGTTCTTCTTTGGCTGTCCAGCAAACCTTCTCCGATAGCCCTTTTTTCAGGATATCAGAAAGTGGGGCTGCCACAGAGGAGAAAGGCACAAAATGATGGTAATAGTTAGCCAGCCCCAAAAAGGCATGTACCTGTTCTTTCTCAAACGGTCCATGAGATCATCTACACATGAGTACATGTCAAAAGGTGGATAAGGCTGTGAACCGTCAGAAATCATTACAAAACCTAATCGAAACATCAGGCTTGGGCATTGTAACAATGGGGCTTGAACAGGGGCTCATTGACTCCTCTATGACGCCATGTATCTGTACGCTGTCCACCTCAGCATTAATGGCATGATGGCATAGGGCTTTTGTGTGTTGGCAAATAACTGTGTCCTGCAGCGTCTCTATAATATTGTGGCGCACAAAGTAAGTGAGCCCCGGTTCAGTGGAGAACATGTTGACGAACTGGTCCATGAGTTCATTTAGCTCTTGGTTCTGCAAGGACAGATTCTCTCCTCGATGAACAGGATGATGACTTAGTTCTGTGGCAGAGAGAAACAAGGGCTGAGGCGTGTGGAATAGGTTCAATCCACCATTTTAACAGGTTGATATGATACATATTAACAGCTCATATTAACAGCTCACAGCAATATGATTGTGTTTACCGGGCTGTTTCAGATGATAGTTCACTGGCCCAGGTTGTTCTACGACTGTGAAGGGTCCTTGCCAAGCCAGCGAGCCAGGAACTTACAAGTAGCACTAGGGAAAAGCAGTAGCACATGTTGCACCAGATGTCCATAGGCATGTTTCTGCTTTCCCTGCACCTCCTGCAGGTGCTGTCGCACTATAGGGAGAACTTTATTAATATTAGTTTGCAATTCTTGCACAAACTCAGTTACGGAATTGGATGGTGAAGGCTGCTTCTCCCAGGCTTCCTCCGCGATGTCAATCAGACCACGCAGGCGGCGGCCGAAGAGCAGCTCGAAGGTCATGAAACCACTGAAAAATCCCTGCAGGTCTTCAGAAAAGCCTCATACCCCTAAAAGGCCTTTTTCAAGGGTTAACCTTAAAAGTATTTCTATATATTTTATTTTATATACAGTATACAGGGGTATATATTGTGACTGGGGGTCGAACACCAGCTCCGCTTACACACTTATTTTGAGCACTGCAAAGTATTCGATCTCTGTGTGAGTGAATTCACATGTTCATTCTCTACTAAGGCCTATACCATTTGGTATTGTCTGGGGTATTAGACAGTAGTGTGTAAGGATCAGGTACTACAGGTATTTCTGCCTCAATAAATGTTATTGAACTAACTTTTTTTTATTAGCAGGCTTACACTGATCTTTCTATGGCAGGTTTGATACCACCTCATCTATGAATATTTGTTATTTTCAAAAACTTAGTAGGCACCCTTTCTTTTTTTCCATTGCCTGTTTATTGGTTCCTCTCAAGATTTCTTCCTACTGCCTACTGAGCAGGGCACCATGGCCTCTGAGGATGGTGTGGAGACTTGTGTCTCTCTGGCATGGCGTCAGATGCGTCCCAGAGGATGCGTCCTGGAGGGTGCGAGAATATCTACTCTGCCTCCCAGATGAATAAAGCTGTGGTGTTGTTTATGAACAGGGTTGACCTCATGAGCGCACTGATGCAGAGCGGACACGTGGACAAAATTGTTGGTACCCTTCGGTCAATGAAAGAAAAACTCACAATGGTCACAGAAATAACTTGAATCTGACAAAAGTAATAATAAATAAGAATTCCATGAATGTTAACCAATGAAAGTCAGACATTGCTTTTCAACCATGCTTGAACGGAATTATAAAAAAAAAAAAAGAACTCATGGAACAGGCCTGGACAAAAATGATGGTACCCCTAACTTAATAGTTTGTTGCACAACCTTCTGAGGCAATCACTGCAATCAAACGATTCCTGTAACTGTCAATGAGACTTCTGCACCTCTCTGCAGATATTTTGGCCCACTCCTCATGAGCAAGCTGCTCCAGTTGTTTCCGGTTTGAAGGGTGCCTTTTCCAGACAGCATGTTTCAGCTCCTTCCAAAGATGCTCAATAGGATTGAGGTCAGGGCTCATAGAAGGCCACTTTAGAATAGTCCAATGTTTTCCTCTTAGCCATTCTTGGGTGTTTTTAGCTGTGTTTTGGGTCATTGTCCTGTTGCAAGACCCATGACCTGCGACTGAGACCCAGCTTTCTGACACTGGCCAGCACATTTCTCTCTAGAATCTGCCAGATGCAGCAAAGCAGCCCCAAAACATAACAGAGCCTCCTCCATGTTTCACAGTAGGGATGGTGTTCTTTTCTTGATATGCTTCATTTTTCCATCTGTGAACATAGAGCTGATGTGCCTTGGCAAAAAGTTCCATTTTTGTCTCATCTGTCCATAGGACATTCTCCCAGAAGCTTTGTGGCTTGTCAACATGTAGTTTGGCATATTCCAGTCTGGCTTTTTTATGATTTGTTTTCAACAATGGTGTCCTCCTTGGTCGTCTCCCATGTAGTCCACTTTGGCTCAAACAACGACGGATGGTGCGATCTGACACTGATGTTCCTTGAGCATGAAGTTCACCTTGGATCTCTTTAGAAGTCTTTCTGGCCTCTTTTGTTACCATTCGGATTATCCGCCTCTTTGATTTGTCATCAATTTTCCTCCTGCGGCCACGTCCAGGGAGGTTGGCTACAGTCCCATGGATCTTAAATTTCTGAATAATATGTGCAACTGTAGTCACAGGAACATCTAGCTGCTTGGAAATGGTCTTATAGCCTTTACCTTTAACATGCTTGTCTATAATTTTCTTTTGAATCTCCTGAGACAACTCTTTCCTTCGCTTCCTCTGGTCCATGTTGAGTGTGGTACATACCATGTCACCAAACAACACAGTGACTACCTGGAGCCCTATATATAGGCCCACTAACTGATTATAGATTGTAGACACCTGTGATACTAATTAGTGGACACACCTTGTCCCTTTGGTCACATTATTTTCAGTATTTTCTAGGGGTACCATCATTTTTGTCCAGGCCTGTTGGCGTGTTGAGTTAATTTTTTTAAATAATTCTGTTGAAGCATGGTTGAAAAGCAATGTCTGATTTTCATTGGTTAACATTCATAGAATTTTTTTTAATTATTACTTTTGTCAGATTAAAGTTATTTATGTGACCATTGTGAGTTTTTCTTTCATTGACGAAGGGTACCAACAATTTTGTCCACGTGTGTATGTTCATATTAACATAATCAGACATGGATTGCAATGTTAAATTACAATACAGCAAATATAGTTGCAAGCAACAATGACGGGCCCAAGCTCCCTGTGCCATCGCCACCCCGGGCGCACCGCACAACCTGCACACATCACACCCTATACAGGGCTAATGTCAGTTTGATAACATTTGTGATGTGTATGTGTGTACAATAGGCCGCAGATGCTGGAAGAAAAGCATCACACTATGATGTTCCTGAATGTGATGTCACTGAAGATGTCACTGAATATAATGGCACTCAATATAATGCCACACAGAAAGTTATTAATAATTTTTCGGTGCAAGTTTAACACATTATCACGGCTGACCCGTTTGAGATATCAAAAATTCCTCCGCAATTTTACATCCGCAATGTCTTTAGATCACACTAGCAACACTTTAACTAAATTTATGCAGCGTAATAGCTCTCTAATATTAGCTCACAATCTCCATTACAATCTCCCGCTGCACTCTTGCACACACAGTGTATTGTGGGCTGGGGGTGGAGCTTGAAATATTTAGCCAATCACAATTATCTACACAGGACTGCTCAACTATTGTTAGGCAACAACAGCTGAAACCAAACCAAAAAACTGTAAATTAATGGACAAAAAAATAAAACTGAAAAAAGCTCTTGTAGGGAAGGGGGGGTGGGGGGCTTAGTGGGTGTTTAAAAAAAAAAAATAAATAAAAATAAATAAATTGTCAATATGTAAATACTACGTGTGCGTTATGTGTGCGCCTGTTTGTGTGTCTATGTAATGTATGTATTTTGATTTCCTCTGTGTATGTGTGTGTGTGCAGTAGATGTGTTTATATGTGAATGTGTGTGCGTATATATAAGAAAAAATGTAAAGTAGGTTTCTCTTTATTGTTTCAAAATAAAGTGTTTTTAAAACCTCTCTCTCTCTCTCTCTCTCTCTCACTTCCTCTCCATAGCACTCTTTTTTTAAAACTCAAACCAGTCCCCCCACCCCACCACACCGCCATTCACCCTAAAGCCCCTGCCCATGCAATCTTTAAACTATCTTCAAAAATAGTCTTCAAGTGTTTGAGGAAAATAATGTCTGGAGGTTTCTTTGTGTTCTGTCTTTCACTATTCTGCTTGCTTTATCATTTCTCTCTATATACTCCTCCTCCTCATGATGAAAGAAAACTATGTCCTTCCTGACTAGGCTCAATGTCCCAAGGCAGAGACTCTCACACAGGGATGATGTGTTTGCAGTGTCTACTTTAATTAGTGTTAACCGCACAAAAAGAAAATGATGCGTGGGTACTGTTATTTTACTAAAAAAATGGACAGACAATGTTTTTTTACCCATACAACGGACAGACAGTATTACCTTAAGACATGTACATTAGGTTTCTAATTAATTTAGTAATGCAGAGATTCCTACATTATTTTAAATGAAATTAATATTGCTGTTGGAATCTGAATCTCGGGTTTAATTAATTTTAATTAATAGCATATTCCTCTTAATGTGCAGGTAATTTAGTGTTTCTATAGTAACACCGGTTTCACAGGAAATTGTATGAAGTGCCTTTGATGTCCTCATAAGAATCACACAGTTATCATAAGCATATTACAAAATATTGACATTCTAAGGTTTTATCATAAATGACCGTTTAGACACATACAGTGGGTATAGAAAAAAAAAATCACCCTCTTTACAATTATCAAATTTTTTTGCTTTGCAGCTGAAAATTAAGACATAGATTTTTTTCTCCAGCTGTATTTACTCCACTAACCATTAACATCCAGGTGAAAGATACAACATTAACATGTCAGAAAAATAAATAAATATAATTATGTGTGACATGGCCAGTTGCTGCAGCCACCCCTCTCCCTGCACAAAATCCACAGACACGGAGAATAGTCATGTTCAAAAGTTAGTACCCCCCTCTTTTATTTCTATGTGCTTCTGTGTAAAAACTCTGAACCAAAAAATACACTATATATCTTGATGTATGTGTAATCATTTGCTTTTCATGCACTGCTGGAAGTGGTGTCCATTTTCTGCCAGACTCATTTCAACATGGAAATCAAGTAACTAAGAAGGAACAACATTAAACAGCGTAATGGCTGTCTTGCGCTCCACGGAGAAAAACTGTGGGCAATATTCAGTCTATTGATTTAGTGGTCATTACCATGTGTGCAGAAATTTGTGAAGTTTGCTGGCCTGGAGCAACTTTTGAACATGACTTTATAATGACTTTTATTTTGACTTTCACAAGCACTTCTGTGATTCCTTTAGTTATAACAAAGGAACTGTAGGTGATTGAGCTTTATAAACTGTCATCCAGATGGCCTCATGTTTATATCTAGAGTACTCTGGTATACAGAGGAGTTAATGGTCAACGTGTTGACTGAAGGGTGCCCCGGTCCTGTGTTTCTAACCATTCTATGGTCACTTTCTCATATTCTCTTTACTGTATGTCTTTCCAACACCTCCTGGTTCATCTCTGGACAAACAACTGTCCAACTTCCATTCTTTTGTTCTCCTGGATTTCACCAGAACATTTTACAATGCATTATGTTCTTTGTAGTAACAGATGTTTATGGCACAAACATTTAGTCAAGCATATAAAAACACTATCTTTTGCTATTAATAAACAGAGACCTTTGACCTTTGTGACAGACAACATGTTTGTTCATTGACTGTGTATATCTATCTATCTATCTATCTATCTATCTATCTATATATATATATATATATATATATATATATATATATATATATATATATATATAAAAATAAAATAAAAAGCTTAAAGTGTCCCATTACCTTCGATATGCTTGGTTTATTTAGTAACTAGAAGTACAGTCAAGGATTTGAAATTTTTGTTTAACCTTTTGTTAACAATTTGGCTCAATGGACGGAGGGTTCTCCCCAGTGAAGACCTTATCGCAGAGAAGGTTTATTTGACAATGCTGACATTATCATTGCTGATCATTTAATTAGTCAAGGTTATGGTGATCCACAGTGGGACAGTCAAAGTTAGCAATCGAGGGAGAAAGGCCTTAGTCAGGGAGGTGACCAAGAATCATTCTGAAAGAGCTCCAGTATTCCTCTGTGGATAGAGGAGAACCCTCCAGAAGAACAGCCATCTCTGCAGCAGTCCACCAATCAGTCCTCTATGGTAGTGTGGCCAAATTGAAGCCACACCTCAGTAAAAAGGCACATGACAGCCTACCTGGAGTTTGTCAAAAGGCACCTGAAAAACTCTCAGACCATGAGATATTTTTTATAGTTGTTGAAACCCCTTTGGCAACAATTACAGTCTCAAGTTTTTTTGAGTATGATGCTACAAGATTGTTGTTCTTCTGGAAGGTTCTCCTCTCTCCACAGAGAAATGCCGGAGTTCTTTCAGACTGACCATTGGGTTCTTGGTTTAACTTTGTTAATAATATGAAGCCTGACTAAAACTCTTAAGCAGGAATGGGACATGAATCTGACAATTCCTGGGACGGATGGTGCGATCTGGATGCTGCAGGCGACTTCATCACGACCCCCAGAGAAAACTCTAATAAATTCTTGTCACTGTTTATGGTAATGTTTTACAACAATCTTCCAAACGTCGACATATTAGGTACAAATGCTGTAATAGACTAGGACACTGGGAATGTCACTTCAAAAAGACAAAATGCAAATATTGTAATACACAAGGTCAATGTGACTGTAGACAAAAATTAAAAGATATAATTAGCCCAGATGATCCAAATTTACATTTCCTTCATCGATTTGTTGTGATACCTTCATCTCCTTTCACTTTATTAGGTCGGGATTTACTTACTCAGAGATTCACTTTACTGGGTTATCCACTATGTTACAACCACTATTACTGGTTGTAACATTCTAATTCTTTCCCGGTCCCTAGAGGAACATAAGCTCCATGTGCGTCAGGTCCTTCAACATCTGCTGGAAAATAAAATCTATGTCAAGCCTGAAAAATGTGAGTTTCATTGTGAGTCCATGTCTTTCCTGGGGTATGCCATCTCACCTTCAGGCATTCAGATGGACCCGGTCAAGGTAAAGGCCATCACAGATTGGCCCACACCATCATCAAGGCGGGAGCTTCAATGCTTTTTGGACTTCGCCAATTTCTATCAGCATTTCATCTGTGGCTACAGCAAGGTGGCAGCCCCACTCACATCTCTCACATCCACCAAGATCCCTTTCCGATGGAACCGGCTAGCAGAGAAGTCATTCAAGGAGCTCAAGCAGCACTTCAAAACAGCACCCATCCTCACCTTCCCTGATCCATCTCTTCAGTTTGTGGTTGAAGTAGATGTATCTGAAACGGGAGCTGGAGCCATACTCTCTCAAAGGACAATCACGGACAACAAACTTCACCCATGCTCCTTCTTTTCCCATCGGCTCATGCCCCCCGAACGCAACTACGAAATTGGGGATCGCAAATTACTAGTGGTTATGCTAGCCCTCGAGGAGTGGAGACACTGGTTGGAAGGGGCTGAACACCCATTTCTAGTCTGGACCGATCATAAGAACTTTGAATATCTCAGGTCAGGAAAAAGACTCAACTCACATCAGGGACTTTTTTTTTCCCGATTCGATTTCACACTGTCATACCATCCAGGACCCAAGAATACCAAGCCTGATGCCCTTTCCCGACAGTTCCCCACATCCCAGGACACATCCACTATGGAGACCATCCTCCCACCCCAGTGCCTCGTAGCTGCAACCTAGTTCTGCAATCTCTTGAACAGGAACCATCCACATCCCAGTAATGTCCCATTCGAGCTACTTTTTGTCCCTGTATCTGTTTGCCCCCAAGTCTTAGAATGGGGCCACAGCTCCAGGTCATCTTGTCACCCAGGGGCAACTCGCCCACTCCATCAAGGTTTCTGGTGGCCAACCATCAAGGAGGACGAAAAGAGCTTTGTGGCATCCTGAGATGTCTGCGCCAGAAATAAGACGACAAATATCATCATCACAAATGTCTATCCCTCATCGCCCCTGGTCTCACATTTCACTTGACTTTGTAACCAGACAATAATACCTGCATTCTAACAGTGGTCGACTGGTTTTCCAAGTACACCCATTTCATCCCTCTACACGAGCTCCCATCCGCCAAGGAAATGGCTGAACTCTTCATCTCCCATGTCTTCCGGCTTCATGGTCTTCCATTGGACATTGTATTGGACAGGGGACCACAATTCTCAGCGCAATTCTGGAAAGCCTTTTGTGGTCTTATTGGCGCCACACCCAGCCTCTCATCAGGGTTCTACCCCCAGAGCAACGGTCTCGCACTCAACTACAATGTTCTGTGATCATCTTTCAGCGAAAACCACTCCAGTTTACCGTTTTGGCCAAAGAGTTATGCTCTCCAAACGTGGTCCACCGCTTAAGACTACATCCAAGAAACTGTAGCCTAAGTTCATCGGCCCATTCACAATCTCTCACATAATTAATCCATGTTCTGTCAGATTGGCTCTGCCATTATCTATGCGTCGAATTTAACCCCACGTTCCATGTCTCCTAGGTCCGTCGACTGGTTCTATGTCCTTTGTCACCCCGCCCCCCCCCCAAACTTGACTTATTGATTGTGGCAAAGCTTTCACAGTCCGCGAACTCCTCAAGTCCCGCCGCCATGGCCTCCAGTATTTGGTTGACTGGGAAGGCTACGGACCTGAGGAAAGAACTTGGGTACCAGCCAGGTTCATCTTGCACCATTCTTTGATTACCGACTTTCACAACTTTCACCCAAAGGCACCCGCAAGAATGCCAGGTGGCGTTCGTAGAGGAGGGGTACTGTCACAGCATGCCAGGTCACGCCCATGTCTCAAGCAAAGCCATGATCACCTGTGCACTCCTACTCCATATCCATCCCGCCTCTTTCTTTTCAATGCCTCATTCACTGCTCCAATCACACCTGTTCTCAATTCCTAATCAACACAACTACCTATTTAAACCACGCTCTAACATCACCACGTTGCCAGATTATTGTGTGCTACTCATGCCCAGTATTCCAGCATTCTTTTCTGTTTTGACTTTCCGGATCACGACCAGGCTCTTTTTCACCGACCTCGCCTTTGTGTCATGTCTTGGAAACATTGCCTTCTCGTGTTTACTGTTGCCGATCTCCGGAATTGTCTCTCGACTACAAACTTGGATTACAGACTCTCTCGACTCACTGGTTTTGACCCTCGTCCATTTCACAGCCACGAGTGATCACCACACTGGTAAACACAGCAGCGCTCGCTCTTCACACACGCCGGTTACCCACTTCCGCATTCTCGCCACGGAGCTCATTCAGAGTCACAGTAGCCACCCGCTCTGCACTTGAGTCCTTCACCCCCACAAACCCACGTGACACAGGCAGGAATTGAAAAAGTAATTTTGTCATTAATACAGCAAGATGTTCTAGTTCCTACCCAATCTCCACACAATACACCTGTTAATCCTGTACAAAAGGCTGGTAGGAAAGTCTGGAAAATTACCAAAGATTTATGCAAAATTAATGATATTGTAATTACTGCCACTCCTATTGTTCCAGATGCTCCATTTATTTTGGTGTCAATACCTCCAAATCATTCATATTTTACTCACTACATTTTACGCAGCCTATACTTGCTTTAACCTTTCATCAGGACTTCATGCTAGAAGTCATGCAGACCCAACCAGACATTGATCGTGACTGTTTGTGTGAGATCACCACTACCAGTGAGTTCTGACCAGTGTTGGGTGTAGAGTAGAGTACTTGGATAACAAGTAATCTAACGCGTTAGGTCTGCCATTCAAGGCCTCGGTTACTTAGTTACTTTTTTCAAAAATGTAATCCATTATTCAGACAATTTATGTAATCCGTGAGCCAGATAGCAGTCATTCCCAATCCATTAGTGTGCATGTGTGTGTGAGAGAGAGGAAGTCTTCCTACAAGCCCCGCCCCCGATAACCCGCTCCCCTCTGTTATTCCTGCTGTTATACCCCTTTCTCACCTATGCGGTTTGACTATGCGAGGACTGACGCGCAAAAAGATGAAAACCTAATCACAGCACAGAAACTCACGGTGAATCATGATGAACCGTACTTACGGCCACTGCGCGAAACCGCGTAGGTGAAACAGGGGTATTAGTAGTTAACAGATTATGGGCCAAACTTCGCTGAGAGATGATGGTTTAAAGTACCTGAAACAACCCAGAATTTTGACCCAGCATAAACAACCCAACAATGTGTTTACAGAAACAACACACCATTTTTAGAGAGTCTTTTTTGAGTTATTTTAATGTTTTATTCTGAAAGTCGTTTTCCAGTTATTTCTATATTTAAAGTTTAATTTCTTTAAATGTATTTTTAAAATAACAATAAACAAATAACAGAGATAGGATATATAACATTCTTTGCATTCTTTGTCATTCTTTCTGTCGTTTTGTCGCGGCGGTGAGCGAGGCGATAATAGATATTCCCCACGTCTACCTGTACATTTTTAACCATTGATTGGAAATGTCACGTCCCATACCATCCCCAAAGTTCTGGTGTGCTAGAAAGGACGAACATGACAATCAAAGATAGATACAGACAAGAACTGGGTTGACTTGTTACGAATATACTTTGTGAAATTAGAATGATACCAATTCCACACCCAAAATCTCACCCTTGAATGTTGTAATGAGACAACCATTACCCATCCCTGGGTAAACTGTAGTAATGTCTCTGCTTCTCTCCCTCTGCGTACAGACAAGCCTACTAATTTTTTCATCCCAGGTGATACAGTATTGGTGAAAAGTTTAAATCCCAGGAAGGTGGGGAATGCTGACTTTAGTACACCCACAACTGTAATTGCAGTGATTTGCACAGCTGTTCTCACAGACTCAGCCATAGGGGATTCATGCCAGTCGTGTGAAGAAGGACACCGGAGACGAATTTTACTGCCTGAAAGAATTAACCCAACCATGCAAAATCTCCTAGCCCATATGAGTAGCTAATGGACCAACACATGTCCCGAAGACAACTCAAAAGGGGGCTTTCTTTGCTTCTCACCTTCTCACATACACATGTAAGCTTAATTTGTTTTATTCATTTGATTTTAATTTGTATACATTATGTCATTATTTTGTTAATTAATTAATTTCTTACCTACATGCTCTTAATTTAATTTTTAACTGTGATATGTGATTTAATCCTGATTATCTTCTCTATAACTTTATCTATTTTCTTTACCATCCTTCTTATCATCATATTTGCTGACTTTACTAATCATGAATCTCTGCTCCTTCACATTAATAGCTCTTGCTATGTTAACTAATTGGCATTCAAAAATCTGTTAGAATTTAAGGCCGCAACTGTGAGAATTTATTATATAAAATAAGTTAATTCTACTATCTTCCTCTCTTCTACATGAATCTGATATTAATGTGGTAAATATTTCATGCTGCTACCTTCCTGTCTCCTCTTCTCCTCTATTCTTAATATGCTAATGCTCCCATGCTCACTGTCTTATTCTCTGTTTATGTCTCTCTCTCTCTCTCTCTCTCTCTATACCTCTCTCTCTCTTTCGCCCCTCTCCCCCTAACTTGGGCCAACACCTCCAGGTTCATTTCTGGGCAAAAATCTGTCCAACTCCCCCCCCCCCCCCCCCCTTTTTTTTTTTTTAGAATATCACTCGGACATTTTACAATGTTTTTTTCATTTAATTTAATTTTATAGTATTATATCACGATGGCACAGGTATTTGGTCAAGCAAAAAATTGGAAATTAAATTATATTGCTTTAGTTTTGTGCAGCAGGCTCTCTCAATGATGCCATCACATCGGGAGCTCATATGAGTGTTGGTTACCAATCTAGTACATGAATAATATTAAAAGAACTATTTATCTAACTCAGTGGATGCTTTCTAAATTATAAATGTTAAATTCATTCTGCTTTGTGCTCAACTGTGAACACAAACAGGTCACTAGATGATGCTCTTTGCTAAGGAGGAACCTAAAACCCCACATAGGCCAGGTGCTGCTAATTAAGTCCTGAAGCCAAGCTAAACACAAGATACAGTTTTGTGCTACAGGGTGGGTTAATATTCCTCCAAATGGGATGTAAATATCATTGAGTAAGATATAAATGTGTTGAGAATCCATGGTGGTAACATGAAAAGCAATATAAAGTAAATATTGTTTTGCTTTAGGGCACTTCATTTTTGTATGTTTATGCGGTTGTCAAATATATGTACTAAGTTAGTTGGCATGTGAAACATACCATTTGACAATTTTGCTACGTTATTTACTTTGAATTGTTGTGTGTCTGGAGAAAAATGTCTGAGCTTTCACACACACACAAAACATTATTTATATACAGTATAACTTAGTACATATGATCATTTTTTATTAAATGAAAGGTTTTCTGATTTAGTTTGTAATGAATGGTTATGTTATTTATTGTTGAATCTTTGCTGTATATTATGCATCTGGTTATGCATTTGGGAGGGGTGTTGAATAAAATAAATGTTGGGAATGTGTGTGTGCGTGTGTGTGTGTGTGTGTGTGTGTGTGAGAAAGTAAAATCATTCCGGGCTCTCTGGCTACCATTGGTAAGAACTGGCATGTAGCACACCAGATACTGACTTTATGCTTGAGTTGTCACTACCATAGTGTACTAGAGCAGTAGTTCCAAACTTTCTGCCTGCAGAATCAAATGTGGTCAAGCAAATGCACATTACAGTTTAATATGTGAAGCCATCCATAGATATACTGGTCTAGATAATGCACACAATGATACACACCCAATTTCCACCAATCCACTTGATTTTTCTCTGATTGTTAGTCAAAGGGTGTGTAAATTATTCTCTGGCCCCATTCCATTGCAGATGTTGCAACAACACACACAAGCTAATCTGACCTGTGAACTTTACTGTCACTCAGGATTCAGAGAACACGAGTGCGCGCACACACACACACACACACACACACACACACACACACACACACACACACACACACATTTTCTTTTCTAATTTTATTTTATTCAACATTTTTTATCTTATTTAACTTTTTTTTTTACTTTTACTACATTCATTATTTTACATGTTCATTTATTTAATCTATTTATTTTACTTATTTAGTATATTACAATAAATTACAAAAAAATATGCTCTTTGCTACAATACCTTGTGGTGTTTTTTTTTTATTTATTAAACATGAATGTTTTTGATGAATGAAGTGAATAGAATATTATTTTGCTGACTGCTGGGCTTATTGGTGTGGAGAAATGGAAAGTGCACAGTGAACAGAATCCAAGCTGCAGAATAAAACTGGCTCATAAACCAGCAGCTGTGCAGTGGTGATGCTGTATCAGGATTAAATCAGAACTGAAGTCATTATTCATCCGGCCTGTGAGCACTTCCTCAACCGGGGTGAAATAAAGTAGGCTGTAAATGACCTGGCCTTGGTGTGGGAAGACAGAGTGCTTTTATAGATCCTAAATGTAGAGAGTAAGTGTGCAAGTTTAACTGGCCTGAATGCGCTTCCTCTTTCCTAAACACATCTGTAAGATCTACAAACAAACACACACTAAGAATGCAACACAGATTTACATGATAAGGAATTAAATAAATTAAAACAACAAGTACTCTTTGAATTTTATGTAAATTTCAGCTTTTTGATATTGACACATTATTATTAAGCTAGCTAATTCATTTTGATCCACTTCTGTAAATCAAGACTCAACATCCAGTAATGTATTCAATGAATATTTAAGTTTGAAGATCATAAAATCCTAAGCCCCTCTTATTTGTAACCTTGAAGTGCTACAAGGAACTTTTTACAAATTATACAGCATATAGTGTGGAGGCGGGCATAAAGCCAGTGCCTCTTACTATCTGACAGCTCCACGCTCGACAGAGAAAAGAGACACAGCGCAGGTTCAGCAACATAAACAGCTCCCCTAAACATGAGAATAGGGCGGGGCACCTTAACTTACCAAGGATGGCAGCTTGTTTCCACCAACCAAGTCTTTGTCATTCGCTGCCTGTAAAAGGGCCAAGTACCCTCTGTCTGGTGAGTAGGATGGTCAGGGCATATAACTCATTTGTGTCTACTGCTCCTGCAGACTCAAGCAAATAAAGATTCTGCATTATTGCACTGCATACATGTATCCTGGCATCCTTGGTCCACCCTTTTGCCCTTTCACCAAAGGAATACATACATGCCTTACATCATAAAACAGACAAGATGAGCTTATGATCCATGGTTACAAATTGCACACTCTAACATCACCTTATGCCTGATAACTTACATACCTATTCAATTTTATTTGTATAGTGCTTTTAATAATTGTATGAATTGTGAAAAATGTGTATGAATCAATGATGGTGGCAAGAAAAAAACTACCTGAGAAGGCAATAGGAAGAAACCTTGAGAGGAACCAGACTCAACAGGGAACACATACTCATTTGGGTGATAACAGATATCAGGAATTAAGCTGCTCTACACTGTGTGTCAGCTGGCTGGAAGTTCAATACAACAGTCGATATAACAGTCTTAAAGTTAATACAGTGGAACCTTGGATTAGGAGCATAATTTGACCCGCAAGTGGGCTCGTATTCCAAAACACTCGTAATCCAAATCGAATTCCCCCATAAGAAATAATGAAAACTCAAATTATTCATTCCACAGCCCAAAAAAATAAATACATAAAAATTATTAATACAATATATAAAGTAAAAATAAAACAAATTAACCTGCACTTTACCTTTAAAAAAAGTAAAAATAAATCCCGACAGATAAACGTTTCTGTTTGTGCATGCAGGCGCTGTGTATTTGTGTGTGTGTGTGTGGAATTAGCCCCTTCCCTCGCCTCGTCTTGCACAGTAAAACTCCTCCTCCCTCCCCCACCTCGCTTTTTAAGTTTCAAAACAAATACACACACAACGGAAACACCGTTTTAATGGGGAAAAAAGAAATCTCTCTAATGACACTTGTGTGAGTGCATATTAATGGAATCACTGCTGTAAAATAAAAAAAATAACAAATGGACCAGTACTTTACCTTTGAAAAGAATCGTGACAGAGCAGAGTTTCTGTGTAGAGCAGAGTGTGTGTGTCTGTATGTGTGTGTGAAGCTGGGGAAGAGGCTGTAAAGGCGAGAGAGTGTATGTGTGTCAATGTGTGTGTGTGTGTGTGTGTGTGTGTGTGTGTGTGTGTGTGTGTGTTGGTGTCAAATTACGCATTCGCACACATACTGTAGATTCTTTTGATTGTGTAAAGCTGCTTTGCGACAATGTCAATTGTTAAAAGCGCTATACAAATAAAATTGAATTGGACATAGGAGACATGCTGAAACAGAGAGGGAGATGTTGATTATACAAGGACAAGCACTAAGACCCAGCAGGGAGGACAAATACCCACAATACTGCAGCGCAAGAATTATAGTGAACTATTAATGAACTACAGTCACAAGTACTCAGAGCACAACTATCTTATCTTGTTCTTGTGTCTATCTACCTTTATATCTTGTATCTTTACCAACCTGCTTTTCTTTAGCTTATACAGTTGGTATTTTAGGCCTACTGTTCCTTACATGTAAGGCAAAAGATAATCAGGGTACAGCTACTGGAAGGAACACCTGTTGATCAAAGTTTATGTTCTATGCACTGATTGACCCCAGTCTTATCTTGAATGTCTGGAAAACATTGTTCCCTTTCAAAAGCTACACTCAATGCTGCGTGAAAACGCTATGGGAACACCTCTTTGTTGCCCGGTTGTGAAGCCTGTGCATGTCAAACCCGCCGAATACCTTCGGCTTATAACCTGTGCAGGCATGACGTCACCCAATAAGGTGCACCTGCAGGTTATAAATAGGAGTGAACCGGAAACATCCTCAGATCTTTTTGTCTTCACGATTGCTTTGTGTTTGCGTGTGCAAGCCGTAACGAAAGCAAAAATAAAAATAACAGGATTAACTCACCGTTATGGTGGAGTTGCCTAAGAGATGCGTGCCTCCGTGCGATAGATCTCTTTCAGAGGGCGATCTTCACGAGTTTTGTCTCGAATGCTTGGGGGAAGAACACGCTCACCTCGGGCTTCAGGGAGACTGTGAGTACTGTGATCTTCTCCCTATTAAGGTGCTTCACGCGCGGCTCGCTTTCTTTAAAGAGAAACCGCGAGCAGCGGCGCATTCCTGGGGCTCGCGTGCTGATCTGGCAGACGCGCACGAGATGGAATTTCCGATTTCTCTCTTGCTCTCCTCCGGATCAGGAAGTTGTAGCTTCAGCTTCGCAAGCGCGCTCCGGCGCTTCTTGTGAAGGAGCGGAAGAATCTTCCTCTCTCGGTTCCATGGAAGTAGCCTCCTCACAACGCTCCTCCAGTGCTGACAGAGCTTATGAGGAATTATTAGAGGTTGTAACGCATGCGGTCGAGCGATTGCATATCGACTGGCCGCAGAAGCGAGATTCCCCTAAGCGTTCGAGATTAGACGACAGGTTTCTGTCGGGTGGCCGGGGGGAGGAGCCTCAACGTCTCTCTCTCCTCTTCTTTGGTGACCTCCATGATGAATTAACTCTTTCATGGAGCAGGCCGTATTCATTGCGTGTTTTTGTACCATCGACTTCGACTTATTCGAATATCGATGATGCGAAAGCACGCGGTTATATGATGATGCCCCAGATAGAAGAGACGCTTGCGGGCTCTCTCTCTCCTGGGACATCATCCTCCCTGAAAAAGCCTTCTCTCCCCTCCAAGCCGTGCAGATTGACATCTGCTTTGGTGGGTAAAGCTTTTCAGGCAGCAGGACAGGCTGGCGCTTCACTGCACACCATGGCAGGTTTTGCAGGCTTACCAGGCTGACCTGCTGAAGGACCTGAGCACCGGCGGGGTTATTGATGAACAAGGCGTTTGCAGAGCTGCGCCGACCCACAGACCGTTTTATGGCTGCCATGGTATCCACGGAGTGGCATCTGTGGCTGAACCTCTTGGGCATCAAGGATAAGGATCATGCTGTCCTCCTTGATGCCCCCGTCTCGCCTTCCGGCCTCTTTGGCGACGCTGTTAATTCTGTTGCCACTAGGTTTCGGGAGACGACGCTATATGAACAGGCCTTTGGGAGGTTCCTTCCCCTGCTGTGCTCAAGAACCGGGACCGTCAGCCACCCGGCCCCGGCCAGGTCTGGCCTCTATCAGGCGTGAGGTCCAGAAGGAGAGCGTGACCAGACTGGGGTGGGGCTCGCCGCCCTTCTCAGAAATCTGCCTCAAAAAGACCAGATCTGACAGGAGTTAAAGACTCTGCTGGGCAAAGGGGCCATAGAACATGTTCCCCTTCCAGACAGAGAGTCGGGCTACTACAGTTAGTACTTTTTGGTGCCCAAGAGAGGGGGGGGGTTGCGTCCGATCTTGGATCTTCGCGGCTTGAACCGCTATCTCAGGAAATCCAGATTCAAAATATTGACTGTCAAAATTATTGTTTCTCAAATTCAACTAGAGGATTGGTTTGTGACAATCGATCTCAAGGACGCATATTTCCATATAGAAATATTGCCACAGCACAGGAAGTTCCTGAGGTTCGCCTTTGGGGGCGAAGCTTACCAGTATCGGGTCCTTTCCATTTGGCCTAGCTCTGTCACCCCGCACATATACAAAATGCATGGATGCAGATCTGGCTCCTTTACGACTCCAGGGCATCCGTATTTTGAATTACATAGACGACTGGCTGATTCTGGCCCAGTCTCAGGAGCTAGCGCTTCGACATCGGGATGTCGTCCTAGCCCATCTTCATTCTTTAGGATTGAGACTCAACGCCAGAAAAAGCGTTCTCCTTCCTGTTCAGAGGACAACATATTTGGGTGTCACATGGGATTCGGTCACGATGGGCACAGTTGTCTCCTGCTCTGTGTCAAATCCATTCTCAACACCCTGAAGGAAATCAAGCTAGGCCAGAAGGTCACTGTTCATCACTTTCAGAAATCTTTAGGCCTCATGGCGGCTGCGTCTACGGTGATACCTTTGGGCCTTCTGCACATGAGAGCGTTTCAGCTGTGGCTAAGAGCCAGGGGGTTTCATTCAAGGGCCAACCCCCAGAGGCTAATAAGGGTTACGCGCCGGGGGCTTCGTACCCTTTCTATGTGGTTCAGACCCCGGTTTCTGACTTTGGGACCCACTCTAGGTCCGTCTTGTCGTCGCAAGATGCTAACGACAGACGCTTCCCTCATGGGCTGAGGTGCGGTCTTGGATGGCCGACCAGCACAAGGGAGCTGGAGAGGTCATCTTCTCGCGTGGCACATCAATTGCCTCAAAATAATGGCTCTGTTTCTGGCCCTGAAACACTTCCTCCAGCAGTTGAGAGGCTACCATGTCCTAGTGCAGGTGGACAGCACTGCGGTAGTCTCGTACATAAATCACCAGGGTGGACTGCGCTCGCGCAGCTTGAACAAGCTAGCACACCAGGTTCTGCTTTGGTCACAGGACAAGTTCCTGTCCCTCAGGGCGATTTACATTCCAGGGCACATGAATGTCGGAGCAGACTTGCTATCCAGACAAGCTGTAGAACAGGGGGAATGGAAGCTCCACCCCGAAATAGTCAGTCAAATCTGGGAAAGATTTTACGTAACAGAGGTGGACCTCTTTGCCTCACAAGAGACAGCACAATGCCCCCTTTACTACTCTCTGACTCCTCCAGCTCCCCTGGGTCTGGACGCAATGGCCCACACGTGGCCCAGGTTACGCCTCTATGCGTTTCCACCTATAGTTCTGCTCCCGGGAGTCCTGGCGAGGGTCCGTCAACAAGGGTTGCGCCTCTTATTGATAGCGCCCCATTGGCCGACCAGAGTGTGGTTCTCGGATCTAATATCTCTCCTCGACGGCTCACCCTGGGTGATTCCAGTGAGGAGGGATCTTCTGTCTCAGGCACAAGGGGACAATACTTCATCCCCGGCCCGAGCTCTGGAACCTTCACGTTTGGCCCCTGAACGGGACCAACTGAGATATGCTGGGCTTTCAGCCAGCGTAATTGAAACCATTTAAGTGCCAGGGCTCCCTTCACTAGAAGAACTTATGCCCTCAAATGGAGTGTATTTGAAAATTGGTGCATGGCAAGACTTGTAGACCCAGTTCACTGCCAGATTGTTTCAGTGCTGGAGTTTCTGCAAGAAAAGTTGTCCTCAGGCTTATGCCCTAGTACGCTCACAACGTACGTAGCCGCTATTTCGGCCTGTCACGCTCTGAATGACGGGGTTTCTGTGGGCAAGCACTATTTAGTTGCCCGTTTTATTCATGGAGCTAAACGGTTGAAGCCGCCCACTAGAGCGACGGTCCCTTCATGGGACTTAACTATCGTACTCGAAGGCCTGGCCGACACCCCTTTCGAACCACTAGAGTCAGCGCCTGTCAAGCTTCTGTCTCTTAAGATGGTTTTTCTTATGGCTATTACTTCTTTGAAGAGGATTGGGGATCTGCAGGCTCTGTCAGTCTCCCCATCCTGCCTAGACTTTGCCCCTGGGCTAGTCAAAGCTATTCTGCATGCTCACTCGAACTATCTTCCCAAAGTTCCATTCTCGACGATGCACCCAGTTGTTCTCGAAGCCTTCTGTCCTCCGCCTTTCACAGCTCCGGAGCAGGAAAGACTTCACTTACTGTGTCCAGTACGTGCTCTTCGGATCTACGCACTAGCCAGTGGCGTAAGTCAGAGCAGCTCTTTATTTGCCATGGGGGTCGCAACCGGGGGGCAGGCTGCCAATAGACAGACTCTGTCACACTGGGTGAGAGATGCCATTGCCCTAGCCTATGAGGCGCGTGGTCACACTTCGCCTCTGAGAATCAGGGCTCACTCAACCAGGGGGATTGCCTCATCGATTGCCTTGGGAAGAGGCGTCCCCCTGCAGCAGGTGCGTGATGCGGCGGGCTGGTCCTCTCCACACACGTTTGTTAGATTTTATAGTCTGGATGTCAATGCTACTCCAGGTTCGCGGATCCTTGAGTCAGCATCCCAGAGCTAGGTCTGAGACCTCCTCGGCTTGTGCGCACACGCTACACAACCTGGGGGTCCAGACACTTGCAGTGCGGCGGCGTTGGTATTCTCGTTTCCATAGAGTTTTCACGCAGTATTGAGTGTAGCTTTTGAAAGGGAACGTCTCGGGCTACTTGGCTGTAACCCTGTTCCCTGATAAAGCGGGAACGAGATGCTGTGTTCTGATGCCGCACTGCTGGCGTGCCTGGACGTCCTTCAGACAAAATTGACCTGAGGATGTTTCCGGTTCACTCCTATTTATAACCTGCAGGTGCACCTTATTGGGTGACGTCATGCCTGCACAGGTTATAAGCCGAAGGTATTCAGCGGGTTTGACATGCACAGGCTTCACAACCGGGCAACAAAGAGATGTTCCCATAGCGTTTTCACGCAGCATCTCGTTCCCGCTTTATCAGGGAACAGGGTTACAGCCAAGTAACCCGAGACGATTTCTTTTTAGCAGCTTTAATGCATCACTGATTTCTTTTTTTAGCAGCTTTAGTCATGCATTAAAGCTGCTAAATAAAAAATTAATAATGCATTTGAAGCAATAAAAAAACATGGCATTCTGTTGTCTACACGCTCTTTTGCAAGTTGCAGCTACATCTGTCTACATATAAATCACATTTCTTTAAAATTTCCTTTTTTTTTTATGATAAGAACGTCATCATCTCCACATGGCCTTGTATGAGACTTCCTTTCTTCTGAGAGCAGATATTCCCCACGGCAGAGAAGAATCACTCTGGGTGGATGTTATAGAAATACCCAGAAGGAGCATTGCAGCCCTTTGACAAGCTGTGGAAGTCATGAAGTTTATACTGATACCATTTTCTTCACATGTATTTACTAGCCTAAAAAGTAAATTCTTATGGACCAGTTGCATTCAGTGCTTTCATTACCAAGACCTGAGAGGACAATGATTTTCCTGAAAGGAAAAAGTGTGATCATTTCAAGGATGTATGTCACAGAGATAATAATAATAATAATAAAATAAAAATCTTTATTATGTCATGAATGTATCTTTGCCCTATTTTTTAACAACCAGACCTGCTAGGGAACTATGTGAAAACTTATGTGAGAAAGTTACTAATTAGATCATCAAAGCAAATCTTATGTGGTCTCTTGTTTCATTAGTTCTCCAGGCATAAACTGCTCTTTTTGCAATTGATTAGTAGGGGTGCACTCTGGTTATTGTCGTTTTAAAAGTGGAAACACTTTGGTGATTAATGTGGGTCATAGAAGGTGCCCGAACCTTCCACCCAGCTGGGAACGGTGTGCTGCTTCTTTTCTAAGGAATCCAACTGATTTTTTTCAAAAAATTTCTGTTTTTCTGATTTTGTATTGAATAGCCATATTGCTTGATTTTACATAGACCCCATATTTCTATCACATTTTACCATAATTTAACTCTAACATATTTATTACTGACAGCCATCTTGCATCAAAACTATAAATATGACCTTCCATAGCTTCTTATATGGAACTTACCTGAACTTTATCCTTGAAAATGAAAAATTAAACAATTACATAACTGTGCAACATTTTTGTGTTCCCAGGGAACTCCCACTATTTTGAACAAGAAATATATATATATATATATATATATATATATATATATATATATAAATTAGATTAGATTTTTGTAAATGTGCTTCAATGTGTGCTTACTTTTTCAAGTCTCCATTGTCCCGCAGTAAGGACTTTAAGCAACTGGAGCATTGAAGCACCCTTTTTTGCTTCAACTCTCATTAGACTGCCAAGAAAGAGGGGAGAACTTTCCATTTTTACAGATTAGAACAATTAGGAGTCTGCCCTGAGTACCACAATCTGAAAGATTTCCAAAGGAGACATCACTGAATACAATAATCATAGGAGTACTGTCTCTCTCCAGGTGTTTACAGGTGAATTACATTTTTAGACTTAATTTTTTAGACCAAACTCTGTTTGGTTCCTGAAACTGTTTTGTTCCAATTTCCTTTACTCTGTTATAGTGTATATAGTTTGAAGCATCAGCTAAACTATATACACATTTCTTGAGCTTCTATAGTATTCTCATACAGTTGGCATAGATGTCACATGACTGTTCCATAGCCTTGAAGAAATTAAGATTTTTTGTCTTTGATAGATCTAAGAGTTCATTGTATTTGATAGAGCTTTTGCAGCACATGTGGGTGAGATCCGACAACTCCAACTCCTCAAAACCTGCTTTTGGTAGGGTTAGGGTTAGGGTTAGCGCCCCCAAGCACTTAAAGATTAGACGACAGGTAAAAAAAAAAAAAAAAGGAAAGGAAAAACCTGTTGGGTGGCCAGGGGCCTCACCGGCATGGTCTCCCCTTCTTTGGTGACCTCCATGACGAGTTAACTCATTCTTGGAATAAGCCAAACTCTCCTATGCCATCGACATTGATTTATTCTAATGTCATTGATGCGAAGCGGCAGGGTTATACGAAGATGGTCCGGATTGAAGAGACGCTTGCAGGCTCTCTCTCTCCTGGGAGCTCATCTTCACTGAAAAAGCCATACTCCCCACCAAGCCGTGTAAATTAACGTCTTCATTGGTGGGGAAAGCTTTTCAGGCAGCGAGTCAGGCTGGTGCTGCTCTGCACACAATGGTGTTTTGCAGGCTGCTGAGAGACCTGAGCACTGGCGGGTCCATCAATGACGCAGCATTTGCGGGGCTACGCTATGGCTGCCATGGTCACCACGGAGAGACATCTATGGCTTAACCTCAGGGGCATCAAGGACAAGGATCGTGCATTCCTCCTTGATGCCCCTATCTTGCCTTCCGGCCTCTTTGGAGACGCCGTAAACACCATCGCCATTAGGTTTCAGGAGGCAAAGCTCTATGAGCAGGCCTTTGTGAGGTTTCTCCCCAGTCATGCTCAGGAGTCGGGACTGTCAGGATACAGTCAGTATTTCTTGGTTCCCAAGGTGAAGGTGTTGAGGTGAAGCCTCATTTAGGTGTCAAGGCTTCCCAGCCAGGAATTTCACCAAAAGGTTTAATTTTATGAAGCTTCTTATAAGGGCTTGTTATACCGACATCTGATGGACACATTTTGTATAGCAGGCAGCACAATTACTATAGAAATGCAGCAGCAAGTAATATCACATTCCTCATTGACAATCGTGTGTCAGTTGGTGTGTTTCTGGTTGAAAATCCACTGTTGAAAGGCAATTGGCAAATGCAAATAATCACCATCTCTGAATCTTTGAAAATTAAGTGAAAAACTAGAACAGAAAAGGAAAGTGAACAAATAGGGGAGTCCCTTTCTTTCTTTCTTTAAAATTATGATCATGACTAACAAGCCACTGTTTGAAATCTTTAAAACAGAAGATAAATTCACCAGTCAGTGTTAGGATTCAATACACAAATCAAGTGATTAAAACACAGTAGACATAATTAATTGAGGAAGGAAATAAAATAAAGAGTTACACACGTGGACAAAATTGTCGGTACCCTTCGGTCAATAAAAGAAAAACTCACAATGGTCACATAAATAACTTTAAACTGACAAAAAGTAATAATTAAAAAAAATTCTATGAATGTTAACCAATGAAAGTCAGACATTGCTTTTCAACCATGCTTCAACAGAATTATTTAAAAAAATAAACTCATGGAACAGCCCTGGACAAAAATAATGGTACCCCTAGAAAATACTGAAAATAATGTGACCAAAGGGACATGTTAATTCAAGGTGTGTCCGCTAATTAGCATCACAGGTGTCTACAATCTTGTAATCAGTCAGTGGGCCTATATATAGGGCTCCAGGTAGTCACTGTGTGGTTTGGTGACATGGTATGTACCACACTCAACATGGACCAGAGGAAACGAAGGAAAGAGTTGTCTCAGGAGATTCGAAAGTAAATTATCGACAAGCATGTTAAAGGTAAAGGCTATAAGACCATTTTCAAGCAGCTAGATGTTCCTGTGACTACAGGAATATTATTCACATATTATTCAGAAATTTAAGATCCATGGGACTGTAGCCAACCTCCCTGGACGTGGCCGCAGGAGGAAAATTGATGACAAATCAAAGAGACGGATTATCCAAATGGTAACAAAAGAGCCCAGAAAGACTTGTAAAGAGATCCAAGGTGAACTTCATGCTCAAGGAACATCAGTGTCAGATCGCACTATCCGTCGACACTGTCCCCACTGTGAAACATGGAGGAGGCTCTGTTATGTTCTGGGGCTGCTTTGCTGCATCTGGCACAGGGCGTCTTGAATCTGTGCAGGGTACAATGAAATCTCAAGACTATCAAGGGATTCTAGAGAGAAATGTGCTGGCCAGTGTCAGAAAGCTGGGTCTCAGTCGCAGGTCATGGGTCTTGCAACAGGACAATGACCCAAAACACACAGCTACAAACACCCAAGAATGGCTAAGAGGAAAACATTGGACTATTCTAAAGTGGCCTTCTATGAGCCCTGACCTCAATCCTATTGAGCATCTTTGGAAGGAGCTGAAACATGCTGTCTGGAAAAGGGACCCTTCAAACCGGAAACAACTGGAGCAGCTTGCTCATGAGAAGTGGGCCAAAACACCTGCAGAGAGGTGCCGAAGTCACATTGACAGTTACAGGAATCGTTTGATTGTGAAACTATTAAGTTAGGGGTACCATCATTTTTGTCCAGACCTTGTCCAGGCCTGTTCCATGAGTTCATTTTTTTTATAATTCCGTTGAAACATGGTTGAAAAGCAATGTCTGACTTTCATTGGTTAACATTCATAGAATTCTTATTTATTATTACTTTTGTCAGATTCAAGTTATTTCTGTGACCATTGTGAGTTTTTCCTTTCATTGACCGAAGGGTACCAACAATTTTACAATTATATTAATAAATAATGACCCCCGTTGCGCTGTACTACTGCTGGCAAAACCTTATGAAATACAAGTTGTAGGGTTTTAATGTGGACAGAACACTCAATGCATTCTCCACCATTGATATGTAGGGTTTCAACTCTGGATTAGAGGTGAATCGAATCTTTAACGATTCAAGTTAATTTGATTAAACTGAATAAAATTAATACAGTTATAAATTCATACACTTAATCATCTATCCCTCCAGCGTTTAGCTTGATTTAGTGTATCTTACCAATTCTATTTATCCCGCGGCCGACGATGATAATACAAAATCAGGTATTTGTCAGTAACCGTGGCTTTTGTTAGCTGCTGAGGTGGATCCAGATGCAGGTGCAGATGCTGAGCAGGCACTGCACTCAGGCTGTAGGACAGGTGTGTGGAGTCGATTCGCTGTCGAGGAGGAGGAGCGTGCGCATTGGGTCGAGAGCAGTTGAATCTGTGAGCGTGATGTCCGTGCCGAGACGTGAAGATAAGCCGTGGTCGAGAAAACGTGAGCATTGGGTCGAGAGCCGTTAAATCTGTGAGCGTGGTGTCCGTGCCGAGACATGAAGATAAGCCGTGGTCGAGAGAGAGCGCGCGTTGGGTCGAGAGCCATTAAATCCGTGAGCGTGGTGTCTTAGCGGACAATTTATGATGTGTTTTATCTGGGACACGTGGAAGGTAGGGTGAATACATCGCATGGAAGAGGGGAGTGAGAGTCGGACAGCAGATGGGTTGATAACCTTGATTATCGTGAAGGGGCAGATGAAACGAGGAGAGAGCTTGCATGACTGTGTCCTACGCGGTATCTTGGAGCTTTGCTGCGGTGGCGGTTCGCCTGTCTCTTCTAAGATGAGATGGTTCGTAGCAGGTTTCGTCTTGCACGTAGCCACGTCTATTTGCAGCGGCGGATGAAGTGTTGTGCTGAGGGAGTCACCACCTTTAATTCTTGGGCAGGGAAGAGCAGAGGTTGGTAGCCTGAGCAACACCGAAACGGGGACAACCCCGTTGAAGCAGAAGGTAAAGTGTTGTGGACATATTTGACCCATGGAAGAAACTTGCTTCAGGTGGTTGAGTCCCGAGTTGTCATGCAATGGAGGAAAAGCTCTAAAGCTTGATTCATCCATTCGGTCTGTCCGTTGGACTGGGGATGGAAACCTGATGATAGGCTGGGAGTGGTGAGTGGCTCCAATGAGCTTACAGAAGGATCCCCAAAACCGAGAGGTGAACTGCAGGCCCCGGTCTGAAACAATGTCTGTGGGAAGGCCATGGAGCGAAACACGTGGAGGATGAGTAGCTCTGCGGTCTCCTTGGAAGATGGCAGCTTGGGAAGTGGAAAGAGATGAACTGACTTGGAGAAGCGGTCAACGATGGTCATAATACAGCTGTTGCCTTCGGACAAAGGTATGCCAGTGACAAAATCTACTGAGATGTGAGACCACGGACATTGAGGAACCGGTAGGGGTCTGAGAAGACCAGCAGCCGGTCGGTTGTCGCTCTTACAGCGGGCGCAGAACTACAAACTGGCTGGACGGCTCAGGAATAGTGAGGATAGGAGCAGAGGTAAATCTTCTTTTAAGATCCGTGAAGGCTTGATATGGCTCCTTATTCCAGCAGAACCGGGTTTTGGAGGAGGTTAGAGAGGTCAGAGGGTTGGCGACAGTGCTGTATCCTCGGATGAAGCGGTGGTAAAATTGGCAAAACCAAGGATCCGTTGAAGGGCCAGTCGGTGACTGCCTGGACCTTGGCTGGTTCCATTTCTAGCTTGGACAGGGAAATGACAAAGCCCAGGAATGTTGTGGAGGACGTGTGGAACTCGCACTTCTCTGCCTTGACGTAGAGGTTATTCTCCAAGAGCCCCTGGAGGACTTGACAAACATGGTGCCGGTGTTCTTCCAGGCCTTGGGAGAAAATTAAAATGTCGTCTAAATAAATGAACACGAAGATGTTAAGTAAGTCGCGGAGGACGTCATTAATGAGGGATTGGAAGACGGCGGGGGCATTGGTCAGACCAAAGGGGACTACCAAATACTCGTAGTGCCCCGTGGGGGTGTTAAAGGCTGTCTTCCACTCGTCACCCTCACAGATACATATGAGGTGGTAAGCATTTTCTTTTAACTTCGTGAAGATATTGGCCCCCTGGAGAAGCTCAAAGGCAGAGACCATGAGTGGAAGTGGGTAGCGGTTCCTGACGGTGATTTTGTTTAGCACCCTGTAATCAATGCATGGACGAAGGGAATTGTCTTTTTTCACAAAGAAAAATCCCTGCCCTCGCAGGGGAGGAGGATGGGTGGGAGATTCCAGGGCTTCTGTGATGTATGTGTTCATTGACCCTTGGGCGGAGAGGTGCCTGGGAGAAGGTCAATGGGGCAAGCGTAGGGTCGATGCGGTGGAAGCGACGTGGCTCTGGTCTTGCTGAAAAGCACAAAAATCAGAGAGCATTGGGATAGAAAAGATCTACAAGTACCTGGTTCTCCACCATAAGTGGGAGGAGCTGGCAGGCGTGGCTCTCGCGGGGAATCCGTGATCGTGGTCCGAACTGTAGAAACTGTAGAAGACGCTGCATTTGGGCTGTGACGTCCGCGAGTGTCTACCTGGTGGTGACAAGCTCCTCCTGATGTTTACCAAGGAGAGTGCCTTGATTCTCCAGTGCTTGTCTCATACTGTCCACTCCTGCTGGATCCATAGAGGCCAGATTATTCTGTCAGTAACCGTGGCTTTCGTTAGCTGCTGAGGTGGATCCAGATGCAGGTGCAGAGGCTGAGCAGGCGCTGCGCTCAGGCTGTAGGACAGGTGTGTGCGCACAGGTCCGTTGGAAGAGCGTGGAGTCGATTCGCTGTCGAGGAGGAGGAGAGTGCGCGTTGGGTCGAGAGCAGTTGAATCTGTGAGCGTGATGTCCGTGCCGAGACGTGAAGATAAGCCGTGGTCAAGAAAATGTGCGCGTTGGGTCGAAAGCCATTAAATCGTGAGCGTGGTGTCCGTGCCGAGACGTGAAGATAAGCCGTGGTCGAGAGAGAGCACGCGTTGGGTCGAGAGCCGTTAAATCCAAATCCGAATCGTGAGACAAAGGGGAAAAACGAGAAACGAAACAAGACTTTGGTAACGTGATCACAATCAAAATAAACACGAGAGAATTGGCTAGAGCACTCAATAATCTGGCGAAGAACTGGTGTGCTGCGCTTCCTTATAACTCAAGGAAATCAGCGCCAGATGAGAAACCGCTGTGCAGGTGGGGCGGTCCGGGGGCATGGGAAATGTCATGACAGCATGGGAAAACAAATCCGCGTGATGAGGAGCTTGACAGCGTGGGAACGGAAATGTCAAATAAAACGCACGAGAGTGCCGAGAGCGTGACAGTATTTACCAATTTATGAGCAAGGTAACGAAAGATCTCGGCAAAGCTTTAAACTTTAAAATACATGACCAAGACAACAGTTCTTCATAAAGAAACAGGAATTTATTGACCTAATCTATGATACCTGAAACTATGCTACTTAAACACACACACATACACATGAACAATTTAGAGGATGAAAGTTAATGGAATTGTTCTAGTAATGTTTACTAGACCTGAGAAAGTCACAGGAGCAGAGCCTTGGGTTTAATCTTATTGTTTAGTTATGACTCGCGCACAACTTTCAGCAAAGTATGAAGTTTTGTTTGTTTTACTTGCGTTACATGACGGTTGTTCTCGTTGGTTCGCCTTCAGCAAAGGAAATTCGATGTTGTTGATGCATTGGTTGAGGTGACATCTTTCGGGTCTTTTGTTGGTTGCCTGGTTACCAATGACGATGCTCTGAGACTTCTTCTGTGGGCCTCTTCGTTGCACGAAGGCGGTGTTGAAACAGGCGTCGGAGTTCAAGCCGAAGTTTTTTTGAGTGTCGAAGAGAGTGAAGTCTTCGATCGCTGGTTGGCGCAAGTCGGAAGTCAAAGTTCAGGCGTTGGTTGAGAGCGGAGCAAGAGAGGTGTCCTCTTGCTTCCTTCAGATGGCGTGACGTTCAAAAACGCTGAGGCTTCTTGGACCATAGGTTTTTAATCCCACGGTGCATGTCTGTCCTACAGCTGTTTATTCCAATCAGAGATGGTTGTGGGCGTAGTCACGCCCCACATGGTTCCTCTTTTTCGTGCATACATTTAACCTGTGGTTTGGTCTATCATGTGGGAGGCCATCTCAGTGAAGTTTTAGTAATTTAGGTAAAGTGTATTAACATGAGACAACACATCATCGTTCATTAAATATACAGAGCTTTCATTTGATACCAAACTTACCATGTCTTGCATACCCATTCATACCTTTATCTATAGCAAGGGCTGTACAGGTTGATTACACTCTAAGTTTATGATAAACGTGTTGAACATAACACAAAAGACATCATACACAAAGACATGCACACACGCAATGATTTTATATTTGCCCTAGTGGCATACTTTAACTGATTAACATAGTACATAGAACGCATTCTGGGGTGTCAGCAACTGCCAAGTTGTGAAACTTCTCTATTCAATGCACTTGTGCTGCTCTACACCATTTTGAGTGAAGATGTGAGATGCTTTTTTCTGGTGCAAGGAAGTTGTTTTTGCAGATCTGCACTATCTGCGTTGGGAAAGAGTAACCGTTTCTTTCCTTATTTGCTTATGTCGTGAACTGTCTCTTCCTCTTCCAGCAGCCCTCTTTGAGGTGGCCTGTAAGTCCCTACAAAGTGAAACATTAAACGAATTTTCAATCACAGTACTAAAATTTCAATACAAATTTAGAATGTAAAAAATAGACGTTTCTTATTTGCATCGAATTTAAGTAAAGTAAATGTATACCTTTTATGTAAGGTTTTATAATATTGTAAGAAATTGTAATCTAATCAGTTCAGATTCCTGTGCCCTGAGAACAGACCCCTCACTGTGCTTCCTTATGCCTTCTGTGGTAACACCTTCTATATCCTGTACCCAGACGAGTATACATCAATGCTCTTGTCTGCTAGAACCCTTTTGTTTAATCAGGAGAATGTAAATGTATTTCCTCTCTCCTGTCTGTCTCCGGCTCTCTCTATCACTGACATGTGAATGACTGGTTATTTTGATGTTCAGGACGTAGCACCGTTTAAATGTGCTCTCCTTGCTAAAAAATAAACTAGAGATCTTCAGACATCATGCCTGCGTGTGTGTGTGTGTGTTTGTCTCTCCCGGTCGATCGGGCCCAGACCGGTAAGTGTATCAAGGTGTAGCGGACACAACAAGTTAAACTCTTCTTCTCTTAGCTTAAAACAGCTCAGGACACACTACTTCTTCATTTAAAACCTAACACTTTATATCTAGCTTTTAGATTATAGTATGTGTAACACTAGCGTATAGCCAGAAAACAGACTCTGGGTATGCATCAGGAAAAGTTTGACAGATTAATGTGCAAAAACGGTATAATAAAACTATATAAGCCTTTATAAGACTCTATTTTTATTTAAGTGCACTCACAATGATGAAAAACCGTTATGATTTTGTAAAATAATGAAAGCGAGCAACAAATTTTAGACAATGTAATTCATATGAAAAGTGAATTATAGGTGCATCCACTGCTTTGGAGATGATGAGATGACTTGATCACACTCATCACTACAGCCCAAATCAAAGAAATCACTAATTTATCAAAGAATTATTAAAATGGTCAGTCTCCTTGCTGTTTTCCCCGATGCATTCATAATCATTAGTCTACTTCTGCCGGTGCGCTCTGGAAAACTTTATGCGTGCGGTTGAGCGCTGATTAGACTATGTAAGAAATTAAGAAGGAGGATCACGATGTTTAACATCCCGGAGCTCAAACCTCATTTAAATTAAATTTACAAATATTGTAGTAAATAACAATAACCTATGTTTAGAAAAGCATTTTTATTTACACTATAAAAAAATAATCCTGCATTTATTTTAGGTGTGCCAACTGCCAATGTTCTTATACGGCTCTTTATCAGAATAAATCATTCAGTAACAAGCCTGTAAATTTCCATGTAAAACAGGTACATCTATATGAATAAATTGATATGATGAGCTATTGATCAGTGATTTATGTAAATGACTCTGTTCAGATGTAAGTAAATGCTCATTGCTGCCCTGCTTGGGGGAGGGATGTGCTGATGTGCTGATGTGTGTGTGTGTGTGTGTGTGTGTGTGTGTGTCACCCGAGAGGTATCAATAGCTCTTACATATTCATGAAAGGTCGTGGATTATTCAGTGAAACAGAGGCTTTGCTGACAAACGTTAGGCACATCAGTCACTTTAGCTCAAAATAAAAGTTCTTTCTGAGTGTTATAATATAGCTGTAACATAACAGATATACAACCCGAACAAACGGTGCGCACTGAATACTAAACCTAAACTGAACACGTGGATTAATAAACCGAGATGCATGTTTCTTAGCCCCACTCCCGTGAACACAGCATATTCAGAGAAGAGAGAGGTTATACAAATCTTATCATTTAAATCATTAAACATTTTACTATTTTAGCTAGTACTGTTTTATTTGCTTCAAAATAATATTAACAACAAGAACAATCAATTTGTTAAAAATATTGATTACATTCGGGCTGATAAAACTGTTGTCCTCAAAAATTAAACAGATGAGGACTCATGTCCATCAATCTGATATAAAGTATGCTGGAGAAGCTCCCAGGTGGGAAGTCACTGTTTTGAGTAGTTACCTTTTGAGTAGAAAACCTTTAATTGGATGGAAAACAAATTTTAGGTTATGTAATTTGTATGAAACGTGAATTATTGCCTCACCCACTGCTGCGGAGACAACGAGATGACATGATTATCTTCATCACTACAGCTGAAACCAAAGAAATCACTAATTTATCAATGAATTATTCAAATGGCCAGAGTCAGTCTCCTTGCTGTTTTTCCTCTGACTCATTCTGTAACTTTATGCGTGCGGCTGAGCGCTGATTAGACTACGTAGAGAAGTCCAGTCTCCCAACAGACCCCGAGCTACACTCCCCGCTGCGATATTGATTTGGCCACACTAGCATGAGAGGCGCATGGTGTGACAACTTGTAACATAACAATACACCAATAATATTTCAAACATTTTGCAGGCTTCCATTTGGAGAAACCAGATAATAAAGAATAAACCAGTTGTTGGTTCAAAATAACCTAATCAGGTGTTCATTTGTAAATGACTCACTACATCTCATTTGACCCAACATGAGCAACCCAACAATGTGTTTAAAGTACCCGAAATAACTCAGAATTATGACCCAGTATAAACAACGCAACAATGTGTTTACAGAAACAACACACCATTTTTAGTCTTTTTTTTTAGTTATTTTATTGTTTTATTCTGAAAGTCTTAGTTTTCCAGTTATTTCTATATTTAAAGTTTGATGTCTTTTAATGTATTTTTTTAAATAACAATAAACAGATAGAGATAGGATATATAATATTTCATTCTTTGTACAATAAAAATTGAACTTCTTTCAATGTTCAACTTCAATGTTTTTTTTTCCTCATTATTGTACAGTAAATATCAATAGCTCTGGTTCAGATTTTTCATGCTTGTTGTACAAAAAAACACAGATGTGAAAATTATCATCACTGTAGTATTTCTTCGATACAACGTACTGTTTTTTATGACTCAATTATATTTTAAAACTGAGACAACGGAAAATGTCACTTTGCGCCACCTGGCGGTCATTTCACAAATTACTTTGAAATGCGAACTGATTTATTTTGACCGCTGTCGTTTTGTTGCGGCGGTGAGCGCAGCGATAATAGACATTCCCCTCATCTACCTACTGTAGGACACTGCAGAACAGCGTCACATGCAAGTTTTTGCACATTTTTAAGTTTATGCAGTTTTTAACCTCTATTTCCCACATTCTAAAGGCTGACCAGTCTCTGGGCTCTTTATTTTTCTGCATTTTGCAGCTTACATTTCAACAAATCTAGCTGTCTTGAACTAAAACTTTCTCAGGAAAGCCACACTGATCCACCCACATCACATACTGGTTTAAAGAGTCTGAACCATAGTTAGTTTGCATAGATTTCACATTTGGGTATGAGAGCAGTTCTGCTAATTTTCTCTGCTCTTCTGGCTTTTTCTGTTGCTCTTATTGTTGCCTAGTTTGTTCATAACGAAACCTCTATAATTCTTCTTGCGCTTCACATCTAATCTTGTGAGTAGCACCTCTTTTTCAAACAACAGCTTCACACAGATTATATTTTACCTGCTTTTCCCTCCAGAGAGGTTTCCGCAGTAGACTTTACAATGAGCTCGTCAGCCCAAGGGCGGATTTCACCAAAACCTTCTTAAAACCGTTAAACAAAAGAGTGGCCGCCTTCTCCTGGTCAGTCCGGATGCATTACTTACCGGTCCCTCACTCGGAATACTTCAGCTTCTTAATCATGGGGTCCCATCTGGGGTGCCAAAGAACTGTGGTGGAAATTAGATTAACAACTCTGGAGACTTCAAATAGAATCACAACAAGAGTAGAGGTTTATTTAAACAGTGCTGGACATCTCTGTTACACACACCACAAAAGCATCTGCAAGAGAGGGGTGACCCCCACTCTCCACATAGTGCCTTATATATTCTAACGGAGCAGGTCATAGTGACATCTCATAAAACATATAATGTTTAAGAAAACAACAGAGCTGTTTCCTTGGGTGTTGATAAGCAGACGAGTGACTCTGTCGGTGCCGAGTCTCTGTCAACGTACATAGGCCTTAACTCCCTGTACATCTTGTTCTTTCTTGCACGTACGCACATTCCAAATCTACAACTCTAAATGACCCATGATTGTGTAGCCTTTTAGTAAAATATTTCATTTAAAGATAAACCCTGTAAGAATGTTACAAAATTACGAACTGCAGTGAAAGAAGTTACCGGATAGGCATGTGAAAACATGGCACCAGTTACTCTAACCACTATACCACAGACTTGATGGCTTTTTTGTTAGCATTGTTAGACACATTAGAGAAATACAGAGATTTGCTTGTGAAACTTGCCTTTATTTTTCATTATTTAAAATGTTATGCGTTTGTCTCTGTAAATTTAAGAGACAAACGAGTCAGTGGTATGAATGCGAGTATATTGTTAATGTGCGTCTCTTCTTTGTTAAACATTGTGCAAAGCAAAGACTTTTTGGTTGCGCGTGTGTATGTGCTTTAGGGTCCTAGAAGTGCATTCTTAAATTCAATTGGTCTGAGTCTAAATAAAGACCAAGTTGGAAAAATCATGCTTGAGAAAATGACACATTCTGTATCTGCAAAGTTAGGAAATTCTCTGGTGTAAACATGTTTGAGCTTGCAAGCAACATCTGGTGCTCTACGGCCTTTATTGATAAATGTCAGAGTGTTTCCGCCCACTTCGCCCTTGGCTTGTTCGTGAGGAAATGATGTACTGTATTTCCTCAGCCATTTCACACTCATTTCCACAATATTATTATTTTTCTGTAAAGCTGCTTAGCGACAGTGACCAATGTTAAAAGCATTATATGAATAAAATTTAATTGAATGCTACAATTAATCCTGACCAAACTGTTACTGAGTTCTGATTAAACAAGAATCAATCCATGGGCAGGGATATCACCAATAAACTTGATAGGCGCTCGCCCACATCCAAATAATATTTAATGTAAACGACCCTAGTAGCCTACAATATAAAGGTGTGTGCGTTATGATATAATAAATAATATAGTTGAGCAGTATCTGTAACGTATTATGTTGTGTAAATTTATTACTACATGACTTAAGTGTGATATATGAATTATAATGTACTTCTATACTCAACCAGTGAACCAGGAATCTTCTGCGCTCAGTGCAGCTGCTTTAATCACTTCGGCATAGGGGAGGTTGTCATATTATGTCATTTAGATCCATAGCGACAGAGTTCCAGACACCGGCATTCAGCTAGACGGACTAGCCACGTTTCGCACCGACAGAAATGCAGCTCTGTGCGGTAAGACTCACGGCGGCGGCTTGTGTGTTTACATCAACACGAAATGGTGTAAGAACTCTGTGCTAGTTTCTAGCTTTTGCTCATCGCTGGTGGAGATTGTGACTGTTAGATCTAGACCGTTTTATTTACCGCGGGAATTCACCACCGTTTTCATTATCGGAGTGTACATTCCACCTAGCGCTAATGCGAAGGAAGCACTCTGTGAACTGTATGCTAAGATCAGTAATCTGCAGAACACACACCTGGATGGACTATTTATTGTTGCTGGAGATTTCAACCATGCAAATCTCAAGTCAGTGCTTCCTAAATTCCATCAGTATGTGGGCTTTGCAAGAGGGGAAAACAGGCTGGAACTTGTTTACACAAACATCCCCAGCGCATATCGGGCAGAGCCCCGCCCCCACCTCGGCTACTCAGACCACATCTCTGTTATGCTAATTCCAGCATACAGACCACTCGTCAGGCGTTCAAAACCGGTTCTGAAGCAGGTGAAAACCTGGCCAGCAGGAGCCATCTCTGCTCTTCAGGACTGTTTCGAGAACACTGACTGGAACATGTTTAGGGAAGCTGCAACTTACGGCGACTACACCGACTTGGAGGAGTACACGTCATCAGCTGACCAGCTACATCAACAAGTGCACCGATGACGTCACTGTCTCCAAGAACATCATCTCACGACCCAACCAGAAACCGTGGATTACTGCGGAGGCGCGTGCACTTCTGAGAACCAGAGACTCTGCCTTCAAAGCGGGGGACAAGGCGGCCCTAAGAACAGCAAGGGCCAAACTGTCCCGGGCCATCAGAGAGGCGAAGCGCGCACACGCCCAGAGAATCCACAATCACTTCAGGGACAGCAGTGACACACGGCGCATGTGGCAGGGTATACAAGCCATCACTAACTACAGGACGATATCACCTACCTGTGACAGTGACGGCTCCCTTCCAGATGCGCTGAACAACTTCTACGCACGGTTCGACATGCAGAACGACGTGACGGCGATGAAGACCAACCCTCCGCCGAACGACCAGGTGCTGTCTCACCACGGCTGATGTGAGGAAAACTCTACGCAGAGTCAACCCATGTAAAGCTGCTGGACCAGACAACATCACAGGCAGAATGCTCAGAGAATGTGCAGAACAGCTGGCAGGTGTTCTCACCGACATATTCAACATCTCTCTGAGCAGCGCCATCGTTCCCACGTGCTTCAAGTCCACCACCATCGTCGTTCCCTGTGCCGAAGAAGTCTTCTGTGTCCTGTCTCAATGACTACCGCCCTGTTGCACTCACACCCATCATCATGAAGTGCTTCGAGCGGCTCGTCATGAGACACATCAAGACCATGCTGCCCCCCTCAGTTGACCCCCTGCAGTTCGCGTATCGTCCAAACCGTTCAACGGACGCCATCTCCACCACACTCCACCTGGCACTGTCACATCTTGACAAGAAAGACACTTACGTCAGAATGCTGTACATAGATTTCAGTTCAGCATTCAACACACTCATCCCCCAACACCTGATCGGGAAGCTGAGCTTGTTGGGCCTGAACACCTCCCTCTGTAACTGGATCCTGGACTTTCTGACCGAAAGACCTCAAGCAGTGCGGATCGGGAGCTACACCTCCAGCACCACCACACTGAGTACTGGGGCCCCCCAGGGCTGCGTGCTCAGTCCCCTGCTGTTCACACTGCTGACTCATGATTGTGTAGCGACACACAGCTCCAATCATATCAAGTTCGCTGATGCCACGACCGTGGTGGGTCTCATCAGCAAGAACGAAGAGTCAACATATAGAGAGGAAGTGCAGAGGCTAACGGACTGGTGTAAAGACAACAACCTGGCTCTGAACGTCGAAAAGACAAAAACAGATGGTTGTTGACTTCAGGAGGACATGGAGCGATCACTCTCCGCTCAGCATCGACAGCTCTTCTGTGGAGATCGTCAAGAGTACAAAATTCCTGGGCGTCCACCTGGAGGAGAACCTCACCTGGTCCCTCAACACCAGCTCTCTGCATAAGAAAGCCCACAACGTCTTTTTTTCCTGAGAAGGCTGAGAAAGACACAGCTTCCACCACCGATCCTCACCACCTTCTATAGAGGAACTATTGAGAGCATCCTGAGCAGCTGCATCACTGTCTCGTTTGGGAATTGTACCATATCAGACCGCAAGAACCTACAGCGGATAATAGGACAGCTGAGAAGATCATCGGCGTCTCTCTCCCTTCTATCGAAGACATTTACATCACACGCTGCATCCGCAAAGCCAACAGCATTGTGGCTGACCGGACACACCCCTCACACTCACTCTTCACCCTCCTGCCATCTGGAAAAAGGTACCGAAGCACTCGAGCACTCACATCCAGACTGAGTAACAGTTTTTACCCGCAAGCCATCCGTCTCCTCAACACAAAGAGACTGGACGGATAAACACACACACACACACACACACACACACACACACACACACACAAATCACTCAGACGAACTAAATAACATCTGGACTGAACTGATAAACACACATGCACAATCACACTGATATACATCCATCTCAAGTCTGCTCATACCTACCTACCTGTGCTGCTCTTCGCAATTTTTTGCACAATATTTATTTGACTGCTATTTGCACACGATACTCTTGTCAAAATGTAAACTGTTTACTGCTGCTTTTCCCACTACCTCAACTCGTACTTCATCAAAAAAAGTACTGTTATGTGTTACATTGTTGTGTCTGTCATGTACCTCTTTGTTTGCACTTTTGCACGTGCACTTTGTCTATTATGTATTTTTGTATAAAATTTGATAGTTCTTTTAGATTAACTTAAAAATGTAAAAATGTGTGTTGTAAATTTGTGTTGTTGCATGTATGTAGCACCTTGGTCCTAGAGGAACGTTGTTTCGTTTCACTGTGTACTAACTGTATATGGTTGGAATGACACTAAAATGACAATGACAATAAAAGGCCTACTTGACTACTTGACTATTAGGTCAACTTATTACTTGAAATCTTATGTTTAGTAAATAATTTAAATTGAATATGTAATTTCAGTTTCAATATCAACATATATATTTGTGACATTTTTTAATATTATTTTGAACAGAGCAAAATAATTTTGACATAGCAAGATGACATGGTAGATGTAATAATCAACGCGTCTGTGTGAAAGGGTTACTACTATATGTGTATACTATAATGAATCTGTTATGAGCAGCACTTTATCAACATGTCATACCCCCTTTTTCGTACTCCCCATGGGTATGTGCAGCAAACTGACATGTGGCGTTGATGGTTTCACAAATTTCCATCCACTGACTCCTTTTATCTTAGCCGACCAGAATTTTCCTTGAATTATTTCGCTACATTTTACTACCTCCTCTGCAAGGAAAATGGTCCCATCTTCTCTCCAGCTTTACTTTATTTTGATCAGATTATGACAGTCCCACACAGTTCTATTATAGACCTTGATACTTTATTTTCTTTTCAAAGTCATTCTGATCAGATTATGACAGTCCTACACAGTTCTATTATAGGGCCTTTATAAACAATTGTGATTAGAGCAGTGCGATTAAGATAACTTTATGCAGCTGAGAAACGCATAAAATTGACATCAACTGTCAAAACTATACACCCACTATAATTTGTAGCCTACTTTCTGGCTCTCAGTGTCTTAAATAGTGATGTCATGTGCTTTTCTCAGTCATAAATACTTTTTATATCTCCTCTGAAGTAGGAAGATTTTTAGTCCTAAATTAAAGGGAAATTCCTAGAAGTGATTCTGAGATGCTTAGTATGTACAGGCCCAACTTACAAACATTCGAGTTACGAATTTCCCCAGGTACAAACAGACCATGGCTACATCTAACATTCGTGGATGCAAGCAAATCATGAATGTAGCTCACGTGTATTGTACAAAAATAGACGCTGCAATATTTATAATTATATACTATATACCTTATATACTATATATAAGGTGTATGGAATAAAATCACTGTAAAAAATAATCGTGCATAAAAAAAAAAGATGTGTAATTCTGTGTTTTGTCTGAGTTGGACTCCAAAATCTACGGCCACGACAGCTTACAGATACGATATTTTGTGTGTTTGATCCAGTACAACTCTGAAATATACGACTGACCATTTACAGACACAAAACTCGTTTTTACAACACCTCTGTTACACGGACGAATTGCAAAATTACGCCCATGTTACACCACTGTCAAAAATACGTCATCAAGGTCACATGCACAGGCATTACTATCCATAGCCTGATTCTTTACAAAGGTAAAGTGCAGATTAATTAGTTTTACTTTTACTTAATATTCTGTTAATCATTTTGGAATTAATCATTGGAGTTTCCTTTATTTCTTATGGGGAAATTTGCTCTGAAAAATGGTTTCCCAGATTCCCCTTGTCAAGATTTAAAGGCACAGAGATAACATTTCACTGTGAGCGGTTATGGTTTGCCAAAGAGGACAGATTTAGTCAAGTGGACTGGTATGCTATATATTGTATATTAGTTTGTCCCCGACTTACGAACAAATTTGCTCCTAGAATGGAACTCGTTCATGAGTAGGGGACAACCTGTATTATGCAAATATAATGCAATTACAACAATAACAGCAAAATAATAATAATTACACTATAATAATAATAATAATAATTATTATTAATACTATAATAAAAACACTATTTGTTACAAAACAATTGTTTAATAACAATTGTGACATGTAGCAAAATAAAAAATAATAAATTTGCAACATGGGGTCAGGATACATAATGAGACATAGCTGCATGTAAGAATGTTTACAATTGTATAATTAATAAAATAATATAATACAAATATAAAAATATATAAAAATTATAAAACAGAATTAATAAATTGGTAAAAAAAAATGTCTGTTGATAAATAATCAAGCACGAATTAAAATCACATGAATCTAAATGCAGCTTATGTTTGCAGGATTCTTAGCTAAAATAGCTAAACATAAGACTAGAAGTATGAATAAGGTAAAATATAAGGTAATACGCTTACACAAAGTGATGAATTTGTTAGTAGAGATGTAACTGATGCTGTGTGCTGTTTACAAATGAGACTAAATCCAGGAAGTCAGAGTGTACAAGCAGTTGCGTCACCCAGGTACTTTTATGAAGTACTGACAGATACAGCCGGTAAAGAACCAACTTTAAAATAATCACAATTTGTTGATTTGCTGCCTGAAATGAAGACAGACACAGTTTGTTTCATCCAGCTGTATTCACTCAGTGCAACTTTTAACATCTAAGTGAAAGATAAAAAAACAAAAAACAGAATTACTGATTTGGAAAAGGATCACCCCCACCTAAAAATGACTCATAAACTCAATCAATTGAAGCTTATCATCTTCTCAATGGAAGACAAAGCCATTTGATGTGGAAACTGTGATCAGCAATGGTTAGCTGATTATTTTTATTTGGTTAGCTCAGCACAAAAAGCTGGAGCATTTCAGGTCACTGGTAATGCAACTTTTGATATCATTTATGAAAGTACACTTTATCAGTTCATACAAAGTTTGTGGCTCTTTGTGTAGACCTTATCAATTCAACATTTTTGGCGGACAACTGGATATTCTTACCCTGCAGTACATTCAGGAAGGTCATCACATTTTGCACTCTTGCCAGATAAGTACTAGACAGGTTCTTTTTAATGTCTTTCCTAGTCAGTGATTGCTACAGAGACTGCAATGTGAATCTCTAAACAAACAGTGAAAGAAGAACGGTGCTATTCAGACAGCTCTAATTCATGATTGGTGGCATGGATTCACAAACATTTTGATTTCAAAGCCATGATTCCGAAGACATGTATTATCCTCTACAGGGGTGAAAAATAAGTTCAAATAATTGAACTTGTGAATATATATACTTGGGTCAGAATAGGGGGGAACGCCCTGTCACAAAGACACACATACACACACTCCATTGGTGACGTGATGAAGGGTTTGAGCTGAGAGGTGTGGAATACTGGGTGAATCCGTAGCGCCGCAGGCAGCTGGAGCCAATAGGTGACAGGGTTGACACGGAGGGTGATGCGATATGGACCAATGAATCTAGGCAAGAGTTTTTTGGACTCTGTATGGAGGTTTAGATTTTTGGTGGAGAGCCATACCTTGTCACCTGTGTGGTACAATCGTCCCGGAGGGTGTCGATGGCGATGTTGTGAGGTGTAGAGAGTATTGGCGTGCTGAATGGCCTCCTTGGCTTGAGTCCAGGACCGCTGACACCTTCGGACCAACTGTTGGGCTGAGGGTACTTCGACCTCCGGTTCTTGATGTTCGAACATCGGAGGTTGGAAACCCTGGCATACCTCAAATGGACTCAGCTTCGTGGCGGAAAAGATGTGGAGGTTGTGGGAGAGCTCCGCCCAAATGAGATAGCAAGCCCAGGAGCGCTGATGGTCGGCAACAAAGCACCTCAGGTAGCGCTCCAGTTGTTGGTTGGCCCGTTCCGTCTGACCATTTGTTTGGGGGTGATAGCCTGAGGTAGAATTGAGCAGACGGCCTTCCAGAACCGTGCAGTGAACTGGGGCCCCCTGTCCGAGACGATGTCCATTGGGAACCCATGCAGACGGACTACGTGCTCTAAAATCAGCTCGGCTGTCCCTTTGGCTGACGGAAGTCCGGGAAGGGCCACCAGGTGCACAGCTTTGGAGAACCGATCTATTATCGTCATGATGACGCTCTTCCCTTCGGATACCGGCAGGCCCGTGATGAAGTCGATGGCAATGTGCATCCAGGGTCGACGGGGAACTGGGAGTGGTTGGAGTTCCCCCAGTGTCGGTTGGTTAGAGGTCTTGGCTCTGGCGCACACTGGGCATGCCCGAACGAACTCCTCGACGTCCTTGGCCGTGGAGGGCCACCAGGAGGTGCGTTGGATATATTGAAGGGTGCGTTGTGTGCCTGGGTGCCCCGACAGCGGTGAAGAATGGCCCCATTTAATGACGTCGGCTTTGGAACGAAAAGTCGTCCAGGTGGCGCACCTGCCGGTTCGGTCTCCGTGGCTTGCGCCTGGCGGACCCTCGTCTCCAGTTCCCAACGGAGTGGCGCAATGATCTTGGAGGGTGACAGGACAGGCGCGGGGTCCGCCCGGGGAACGTCCCCCTCATGTTGTCAGGAGAGGGCGTCGGCTTTGGTGTTTTTTGATCCCGGACGGTAGGATAGATGGAAATTGAAATGCTCGAAAAAGAGAGCCCACCGCGCCTGCCTGGGGTTGAGTTGTTTAAGTGTCTTGATGGATCTGAGGTTTTGGTGGTCGGTCCAGAAGATAAATGGTTCTCTGGCACCCTGGAGCCAGTGTCGCCATTCTTCCAATGCCCACTTTATGGCCAGCAGCTCGCGGTCCCCCACCCCGTATCGCTGCTGAGTGGGTTTAAATTTTTTGGAGAAGAAACTACAAGGGTGTAGTTTCTGGTCTGGACCCCCCTGGGAGAGAACCGCCCCAGCACCCACCTCTGAGGCGTCCACCTCCACAACGAATGGTTGATCGGCATCTGGATGGAGGAGAATCGGAGCGGTGGGGAATCGGTGGCAGAGTTTGGAGAAGGCGTTGATGGCTGTGGAGTCGAGTTGGAAGGGACGAGATGAGGGGCGAGTCAATGCGGTCTGTGCTGTAGCCCCAGATAAAGCGACGATAGAAGTTCGCAAACCCAAGAAACCATTGAAGCTGCCTTAGAGTCTTGGGTAGGGGCCAATGACGTACAGCTTCCAGTTTCTGCGTTTCCATGGCCACACCCTGGGACGAGATGACAAAACCGAAGAACGTGGTGGAGCGCTTGTGAAAAGCGCACTTCTCCAGCTTACAGTACAGTCGGTGGGCGAGCAATCTCTTAAGAACTGCCTTGACATGTCGGATGTGTTCTTCGGTGGTGCGGGAGTAGATGAGTATATCATCTAGGTAGACGAATACCCACTTTCCCAACATGTCCCGGAGAACATCATTGAACTGCTGGAAAGCTGCGGGAGCGTTACAGAGTCCAAATGGGATGACCAAACTCTCAGTGTCCAGTAGGGGTGATGAAGGCCATCTTCCACTCATTGCCCTCTCTGATACGCACCAAGTTGTAGGCGCTCCGGAGGTCCAACTTTGAGAAAATGGTGGCACCAGAGAGGGCATCCAGGGCTGAGTTGGTAAGCGGCAGCGGGTGTCGGTTTTTTAGGGTGATGTTGTTTAACCCCCGGTAGTCGACACATGGACGTAATTCGCCCGAACTCTTCTTTACGAAGAAAAACCCCGCGGCAGCGGGCGAGGAAGATGGTCGGATGGTACCCTGACGGAGAGTGGAGGACACACTCCTCCATCGCCCGCATCTTGGTGGAAGAGAGAGAGTATAGACGGCCACGGGGTGGAATGGAGCCTGGCTGGATCTCAATCGTCAGGTCATGGGGGCGATGCGGAGGAAGGTGGTTAGCACGTCTTTTACAAAAGACCTCAGCCAGGTCACGATATGCTAAAGGGATGGCGTTGGTGTCGACATCGGGGGCCTCGGACTCCCTAGAGCACGTCCCAGTCGGCGCCTGTAGGCAGAGTTCGAGGCAGGTCGGGCCCCATTGTAGGATCCGCTTTTGAGACCAGGAGATGAGAGGGTCATGCTGGAGTAACCAGGGGTATCCTAGGATGATGGGTGACGAGGAAATGGAGGTGAGGTGGAAGCGGATCTCCTTGTGGTGTTGGTCAATGGTGAGGGTGATGGGCCGAGTCTGGGTGGTGATAGGGCTGGAGGAAAGGGGCCATCGACGGACGTCACTCGAACCGGCTGGGATAACGCCTCAGTCTCCACCCCCAATCTCTTGGCATAGGAGGAGTCAATAAAGTTCCCGGCGGCCCCGGAGTCAATGAACGCGGAACTTTTGACTCGTCTGTGGCCAAATTGGAGGTGTAGCGGCTTACGGATGACCCACCCTGCCGCAGATGGTACAGTTTGCTGTCGGTCTCCACCTGGCTCAGTCATTCTGTCATGAGCAACCGAGAGATGAACACAGTAGCCTTACCAGTTAGCCCGTGTTGCGTGGACGGTAAACCCAAACGCGGAAGCAGCGCGAGCAGGCAGGATAACCATGCGTTTACTCTTAGAACTCTCTTACAAAAAGAGCAAGGATCTACACAAATAAACCCGCATTCTAGCAACACACACTCAATTAAGAAAGCAACCTGAATAGGTGAGTACTCACGAAATAGTTGGTGAAGCGTTAGAGAAGGCATGAATGAACTCAATGATTGAGCGATGTGAAGCGCCATCTTGTTTCCTTTTATGCTTTCTGAAAGCGCGACCGTCTTACTTCCGGGTCCTCGTGCCAGTCACGGAGTGAGTGTGCATGACACTGAAGCTACTTAGGGAGAGTAATTACACCAATTACTTTAATTTAATTGGCCTATTGCAGAAAAAGTGTTAATTAGACCCATGACAAGTCTATCATCTAACTGTAGGAAGGTAAACTATCGCGGTATTTTGAGTGTAATGGCATTTAAATATACATGTAAAATATACATGATATACATGTAAAAATGAACATCAAATTAGTATTGCTCTTTATAAGCTTATTTGGAAAACCTTTACACCACTCCTGAAGCAATTAAAACAGCATTGTTTTTAAAAGATGTCTGACAAAGTATTTAACTAACTAACTATCTAAATAACTAACGCACATACAGACACTCCCTCTCTCTTCCACTCCATCTTTTTCACATCAGCAATCTTGTCTCCCCTCTTTATGCTTTTCTTGCTCACTGACAAATGCCAAGGATGCATATATTCCTTGTTGGAGCCATAAAGTACATTTTGGGTGGATGTCTGTGGTATTTGACTTCATTATTACGTAAATGTAAACGTAACCTTTTTTGTGACATATTTGTGACTATTGGCTCACGTAAAGGTCATAGGTCAATTTCGTATGTTTACGGTAGCAACCGTTTAATGTTTAATTTATTAGAAGGAAGGAAGGACTCCGTGTTAGACAGTCTTTTGACCGTTCTTTGAAACCATATTTAATTTGAAGCTTGAAAAGGTGTAAATAGTTCTTAAGTTTAATTTGTTGAGTGTCTTGTATCCAGACAAACGAAGATTAAACTGATACACTACAAGTTTTGTGGTTTTACGCATCAAATCCTTGTGCCGGTCCTTATGGAAATGGCGAAGAACAGGAAAACATAGATCGCCATTACACTTAAGTCAAAAGACTTGACAAGTGTAGAATCAAAATTGGTAATCCAATTTCCACTTCGCGTTGGATCACCAATTTTGATTCTACACTTGTCATCGAACAAGACTTAAGTATTATGGACATGGCAAGATAAGAGAAACTAGAGAGGTGCTCGTGCGGAATTATCGCGACGGACGAAAGTGAAAGTAGGTCAGAACAGCGAACGGACTTCCTGTGATATTCTGGTCATTTAAGGATATTTAAGCTTGTCTCTGCAGTTTAAAATATTGTCTATTAGTGAAAGTAATATTATTGCCAGCGCAGTTCGTAAAGTCATTGTTCCGAAACCATTGTTGAATCATGGATGATGCAACCGCTGACTTGGATAAGAGTGACCAAAAGATGCTAGATGAAGAAAGGGAGGTTGATCAGCAAGTCTGGTTTGAACCCAAGTCATCAAAAATAAGTGACTTCGTTATTGCCACAGAAAAGTGGATTGAAACTGTAAGCGATAATAAAGCAGCAAAGAATGAGGACATTGATCCAGGTGACAGTGTTTCTGAGGTTGCTTCAGCAGCGAGGAAAAAGAGCAGAGCAAGTTCGTCAGCAGGACGTTCTGTAGCATCTTCAGCCAGCACATCAAGTTCAGTTCTACGGATGAGGGAGGAAGCAGAGAAAGCTGCACTGTTGGCCAAAGCTGCTGCCTTAAAAAAAGAAGCAAGCCTTGCAAGTAGAAGAGATGAATGTGAAAACTAAATTGGAGTAATTAGAGCTACAAACAGCAATTGCAATTTCTGATGCAAAGCTCAAAGTTTATGGAGTACATAATTTTGTGGAAACAAAGCATCCAGTAGGTCAAATAAATCTGGGACTAAACGAAAATCCTGATGATGGAGTCTCTGATGTTCAATCTGTAGCCAGACGAAAGCAAGAGCCTACAGCTGTGCATGCCATTCAGAATACTGTTAAATCTGAAGATTCAGACTACAGCTTGTTTCAAATCATGAAAAGGCAGAATGACATCACGGAAATGATGGTGAAGCAACAAAACCTAGCACAGCTCCCTCAAAGAGATGTTCCAGTTTTCAATGGTGATCCTATTAACTTTAAATCGTTCGTACGAGCCTTTGACGCTATTGGTAAGCATCTCTAATTATTTGTCTTTTTTTCCCAATTTCTTGTATTTACTTACTTATTTTAATGTTATAGCTAATCGCAACTGTTCACGTGCTGACTACATCCCTTTGGACGACTCGGACAGCCAGGATAGTCCGGAACATAACATTTAGAGGATTACACCCCTACTGAACCTCTGAGTTTTCGCCAAAATTAGTCTGATGTATCATTGACGCAATTTATACATAAGAGAGGTCTTACTTATGTCAGGAAGGATGACACGTGGCTCGTTCCTTTTAAGAGACCATGTCCGGAGGCAAGTAGCCCTCCTTCTCATGCTTTTAGGCCTGTGCGACCAGAGTCTAGTACTCCAGCCCCGTCCATCTCAAGGGCTGTTTGTCAAAGAAGTGTCGGTACTCAGACCGATTTTAAAGTGTCTGTTGGTACCCAAACGGATTTTTCTTCAGCAACTGTGCAAACTCTAAATCGCGGCGTTTCTGTTTTTGTTCCTCTCACTGATCTTTCCATTGGTGGTCTTCTGCCTCAGAGAAGGTCTGACAACTAATTTTATTTTGTTTTGATGCTTAGCCAGGCCTCCCATTTTACTGTACTTTTTATGTTGGGCCTTTTTATATTTTGTATTCTTATATTATTCACTATGTAGATGCACATACCGTTTTATTTTGTCTACTCTTATTAAACTTTTTTATTCATTAAGCTGAGTGTGTCGTTTGGTTATTTGTCCGTGTTCCTTCAATTCGACACGTTTGATGTCTGAGATTACCTCATGTCTGAGGCTACATCATATCTGCTGTCAGTACATCATGTCTGAGGACACTTTCACATCAGGTGTCATGCGCACTCCTAACACGACCGGCACTAGGACCTGGAAGTAGTATGGTCGTTATTCAGGAAGCATAAAAGGAGACAAGATGGCTCCACACATTGCTCAGTCATTGAGTTGCCCATGCTATCGCCGACGCTCTGTCCGTCTAATCGTGAGTACTCACTTTCTTGGGTTTTGCTTTCGATTGAGTGTGTGTTATTAGAACGCGGGTTTATTTGTGTAAGCTGTTGCTCTCGTTCCGAGAGAGTTCTAAAAATAAACAGCGTGGTTATCCTGCCTACTCGCGCTACTTCCGCGTTTGTGTTTACCATCTACGCTACAGGGCTAACTGCTAGTCTTCTGGTCCGTCTCCGTTTGTTTGTGACAGAATGACTGAGCCAACAGCAGTAAACCCAGCGGATTACGCTCACCTCTGCGATGTGGTTGACCAGCACGCTAAGTTGATCGATCAGCTCAGTAGTGAAGTCGCGGTCCTCCGCCAAGGCCTCCAAGACGTCGCGGCCTTGCGCCGCGAGGTGGCGGAGCTACGGCAGGAGAACTCGACGCTCCGCGGGGCAGTCGCTCAGCCGGCTGCTGCCACGCCCATCGCAGCGGCTGCTGCTCCGCCACCCCCTCCCCCTTCTTCTGATGTCTTCATTGCTTTACCGGACAAATGGGATGGCACAGATGGGAAGTGCAGTGTTTTTTTAACCGCATTGGATCTAGTGTTTGAGTTTAATTCCACCAAATACTCCACAGACCGACTGCGCATTGCTCTTCTCGTTTCGTTGCTATCCGGGCAGGCAGCTGAGTGGGCCACGGCGGTCCTGCGATCTGATTCAGATGTAGCCTACTCTTATACAGAGTTCACCCGCCAGCTAAAACTCACCTTTGAACATCCTGCTGCTGAGGTGGAGACCGACTCAAAATTATATCATCTGCGGCAGGGGGGCTCGTCCGTGAGCAAGGATGAGCTCTCCGGTCGTGAAATTCCAGCCACCTTGGAGGGCCTAATCCAACTCGCCCTCCGGATCGACCAGCGTCTGCTCGCCCGCCCTAAGCCAGCTCCTCGCACCCTGCCGTCCATCATGCCACCACTGCCTCATTTCACGCCCCGAAGCTCCTCCTTCTTCTCTCGCACGCCTGTCCGGAAGCTCGTTCCTCACTCTCCACTGCACCTACCGTATCCGTCGGTTCTCCACCTCCCGCCGTGGTTGACACCGGAGCCGGGGAACCCATGCAATTAGGGCGTGCCTCCTTAACTGCTGCAGAACGGGAACGACGATATAGAGAGGGTCTCTGCGCGTATTGCGGGTCAGCAGCGCATCACCGGGCCATCTGTCCTCTACGCCCGGGAAACGCGCAGACCCGGTGAGAAGTGAGAGTGACTCACCGGGTTCCATCTCCCTCTCCACCACCCTGACCAATGATTCCCGTCTCACGGTAAAAGTACACCTCCAGTTTGGCCACAAACGAGTCGGAAGTACCGCCTTCGTCGACTCCGGTGCTGCTGGTAACTTCATTGACTCTTCTTATGCCAAGAAACTGGGGGTAAAGATCGAGGCGTTATCCCAGCCCGTAAATATTACATCTGTCGATGGTCGGCCCCTCTCCTCCAGCCCCATCACCTTCCAAACTCAACCCATCACAATGAACATCGGCCAACACCAGGAACAGCTTCACTTCTACCTCACCCCCATCTCATCACCTCCCCTCATTCTCGGACATCCCTGGTTACTTCGTCACGACCCGCTCATATCCTGGACACAAAGTCGGATCCTACAATGGGGGCCGACTTGCTCTGAACTCTGCCTACGGGCCCGGGCTGGGACGTGTTCTAGGAAGTCCGAGACCCCCGAGGTCGACACCGACGCCATCCCGAGCGCCTACCGAGACCTGGCTGAGGTGTTTTGTAAACGACGGGCAACCCACCTACCTCCTCATCGCCCCTACGACCTTGCCATCGACCTTCAGCCAGGCTCCATGCCACCCCGCGGCCACCTCTACTCTTTATCTGCCACCGAGACGCAGGCGATGGAGGAATATGTTTCCAGCGGACTGCGCCAAGGTACCATCCGGCCTTCTTCCTCGCCTGCTGCCGCGGGGTTCTTCTTTGTGAAGAAATGTGACGGCAACTTACGCCCATGTGTCGATTATCGGGGGCTCAACAACATCACCATCAAGAACCGACATCCATTGCCTCTAACCAACTCTGCCCTGGACGCCCTCTCTGGTGCTACCATTTTTACTAAGTGGGACCTCCGGAGCGCCTACAACTTGGTGCGCATCAGAGAGGGCGATGAGTGGAAGACGGCCTTCATCACTCCCACCGGTCATTATGAAAGTCTGGTAATACCATTTGGACTCTGCAACGCTCCAGCGGTTTTCCAACAATTCATCAATGACGTTCTAAGAGACATGTTAGGTCGATGGGTGTTTGTCTACCTAGACGACGACATCCTCATATACTCCCGGACTTTCAGTGAACATGTACAACACGTCAGAGTGGTTCTGAAGAGATTGCTTGCCAACCAGCTGTACTGTAAGTTGGAGAAGTGCGCTTTTCACGAGCGCTCCACCACGTTCCTGGGTTTTGTCATCTCGCCCCAGGGTGTGGCCATGGACCCGCAGAAGCTGGAGGTTGTGAGTCACTGGCCCCTACCCAGGACTCTTAAACAACTCCACGTTTCCTCGGGTTTGCGAACTTCTATCGTCGCTTTATCCGGGGCTACAGTACGGTTGCAGCTCCACTAACTGCTCTGACATGTCCATCATCTCACCCCTTTCACCTCACCTTGCATGGGTTCCCAAGGGATATCGTCTCGGACAGGGGGCCCCAGTTCGCCTCCCGGTTCTGGAAGGCCTTCTGCCATCAATTCCACCTGTAGTCTGTCTTCTGGATACCACCCACAGACTACGGTCAGACGGAACGGACCAACCAACAACTGGAGCACTACTTGAGATGCTTTGTCGCTGATCGCCAGTGCTCCTGGGCCCGCTACCTCATTTGGGCAGAATTATTGCATAACCTCCACGTCTCCTCCGCCACCAATCTAAGCCCATTTGAGGCATGCTACGGCTTCCAACCTCCGATGTTCGACCACCAAGAACCGGAGGTTGAAGTACCGTCGGCCCAAAAGTTGGTTAGTTCTGGAACCGAGCAAACAACGCCATCCGACGCTCCAACACCCGTTACATCCTCCAACATCGCCGTCGACACCCTCCGGGACGACAATTCCAGATAGGTGACAAGGTATGGCTATCTACCAAGAACCTTCACCTACGAACAGAATCACGGAAGCTCTCCCCCAGATTCATCGGTCCATACCGCATTCACCACTTCCCCTATGGTATCCGTCGGGTGCCGGTCCTGGACAGGGGGGTACTGTCATGCGCACTCCTAACACGACCGGCACTAGGACCTGGAAGTAGTATGGTCGTTATTCAGGAAGCATAAAAGGAGACAAGATGGCTCCACACATTGCTCAGTCATTGAGTTGCCCATGCTATCGCCGACGCTCTGTCCGTCTAATCGTGAGTACTCACTTTCTTGGGTTTTGCTTTCGATTGAGTGTGTGTTATTAGAACGCGGGCTTATTTGTGTAAGCTCTTGCTCTCGCTCCGGGAGAGTTCTAAAAATAAACAGCGTGGTTATCCTGCCTACTCGCGCTACTTCCGCGTTTGGGTTTACCATCTACGCTACAGGGCTAACTGCTAGTCTTCTGGTCCGTCTCCGTTTGTTTGTGACATCAGGTACTTTTGGATATTCACCGTACACACCGTACACTGATCATTTCATGCCTAGTTACTGTACTTTATGTCTAGGGTTCGTTGGGTACCTACTGTACACTAAGCATCTCATATCCAAGATGGCAACCTATCTAGAGTTCATTTGATACATACAGCATACTGAACACAAACACATTATGTCTTTGCTACTGTGACATCATATTGTCCTTAGCTCAGCTCTGTTTCCTCACCTTACCTCTATGTTGTTTTACTAAGATGAATAGTTTCTGTCATATTGCTACATGCACAAGTACATTTAATTAAAATATGCTTACATTACCTAAAAGATTAACATTCTGTTTTGTTGTTCATTAGTCTCTTATATGATTTGAGACATTTAACAAAATCCACACGGTCCTGAACATGCTCAGATTTGTAAATTTGAGCATGACCCTCATCTCTTAACACTAAAGACATTTATAAGACTCATACACAACTATTACCCAAGTCTCTCAAATGTCCAGATTATTTAAAGATAAATCTCAAAATTGTAGTCAGTGTTATAAAGGGGCCAAATATGCAGAACATGTCAAAAAGCAAATAATCTCCAACACCTGGAATTTTCAGAAGATTTGTCTCAGATTAAATAAGACACTTGTGAACAATAATCACAAAACACAGACATGCTCGTGATTTAGGTAACATCATACAGCATTAAGCATCTGGGATATCTACACTTTTGAATTGACTATTTTTGTAAACCAAGTGTTGTGGAATATATGTAAAAACGTCTATTAAGTGATATAGTTTCTTCTGGGTAGTATTCATAAAAAAAAATACAATTTGTACGATTGGTCAAAACTATTGTTTTGTATACTCCGCAAGGAGTATGTAAAATCTCTTAACTTGACTTTTTAAACATTTAATCAATAAAGCTTGAGTGCTACTGTATATGAAGAAAACTTATGCACACTATAATGCAAGGTGTCACAGGCAGGTTTTCCAACTCTACATCCTTTGCGAGGCTTGTCTCTTCTAAATAATGAAAAAGGAATTCCTGTTTCTCATCAAAATAGGAGAGAAGTAGGAGAAACTTGTCTATCACATCCTCTGTGCAACCATTTGTTTGTCCCCTCAAAACTTGTAGTTTTGTGACCTGTTCAGCACGGTCTTTTTAAGTGGTATCCCTGTGAGGTCTTTAAAGTGTGCTTCCAATCCACTTTCCTGAAACTAAAATGGACACTCATCAGTGAGGGTTTTCATGTCCGTTCCTTTGTTGATATATTTTCGTTGACTGTAAATTCAAATTCAAATTTTATTTGTCACATACACAGTCATACACAGTACGATATGCAGTGAAATGCTTAGGCAACTGCCCTGACCTTAGAACAAGAAAGAAACAAAAAAAAAAAAAAAAAAAGTGACTTATCTAAGAAGGAATAAGAAAGAATATCTATATAGGAAATAAATATTAAAACAAAAGTAATTTGAGAAAAATATATATAAGTAAATTTGACTAAGAAAGAATAAAATAAAATATTAAATGTCTGTATGATATAAATATACACTAAAGGAAGATATAAGGAAATTAAGAAAATGAGAAAAACCTAACTGTACAAATAGAAAAATATAGGAATGGAGTGAACATAAGGAACGGAATATCCAGGGGTGTGCAAATATGCAGTAAAGTGACGTGTGAAAGTGTCTTATGTGCATAATGTCCATGAGTGAGCAGGTGTGCAGTGAGGACTAGTGAGCGAATGACCTGAATGTCCTGAATGTCCAGAGTGACTGCAGAAGAATGTGTAGATGTGCAAAATGGATCAGTACTGTGTGCTGTACTGATTAAGAGACCGTATCGCCTGCGGGAAGAAGCTCCTCCTCAGTCTCTGTGTTGGCCTTCAGGGAGCGGAATCGCTTTCTCTGTTGAGGTCAAGAAAGCGATTCCGCTTTCCTGTTCTCTCTGTTGAGGTCAGGAAAGCGGAATCGCTTTCCTGACCTCAACAGAGAGAACAGTCCATTGCTGGGGTGGCTGAGGTCCTTCATGATCTTCCTGGCCTTGGTCCAACACCGCTTGCTGTAGATCGAGTGCAGGTCAGGGAGATCGGTGTGGGTGATGCGCTCAGCTGATCGCACCACCCTCTGAAGAGTTCGTCTGCTGCTGCTGTTCGCCGCTTGCTGTAGATCGAGTGCAGGTCAGGGAGCTCAGTGTGGGTGATGCGCTCAGCTGATCGCACCACCCTCTGAAGAGTTAGTCTGTCCTGCATGGTGCTGTTCCCGAACCAGGTCGTTATGTTTCCCGTCAGGATGCTCTCTATGGTGCAAGAGTAGAAGTTCCTAAGCACCTTGGAGGGCAGTCTAAAGTCTCTCAGGCGTCTGAGGTGGTAGAGACGCTGCCGGGCCTTTTTCACCACAGTGTTGATGTGACAGGACCATGGCAGGTCCTGCGTGATGTGTACACCAAAGTAACGGAAGCTGCCACTCTCTTCACTGGGCTCTTGTTGATGATGGGGGTCTGTTATTCTGTAGTATATAGACCTCATGAGAACATTCACTTCCTCTTCATTCCAGTCAGTTGTGTGTGACAGAATCTTCATCTTCACTAAATCTAACTGCCCAATTAATGCAGCCGTATGTATGTTAGACTGAAGCTCTTTTTTCAGGTGTGACTTCCTCAGTGTAACATTCCTCTGTATCATGAGTGCGCTTTTTTATTTTTGTTGTGCTGGACCTTCTTGCATTTTCGACCCTGGTTTGAAATTGCTTGACCAAGAAATAGTACCCAGGACGAATCACATTGTCTTCAATCACATCCTGCAAAGACTTATATGGATATTTGGCAACCAACCTTTTGGCGACATCTTAATTTTTTCCTATTTGGACAAGCACAAATGATCATCACTGCCAAAACAACAGTCCTCACTATTTCCCGACACAACTGAGGACTTGCGTCTGCAAGCGCCTGCATTAATTCCTTTGGAAACTTATTCCATGAGACTTCAAAGCTGTCCACCCAGTTCACACTGTACCAGGGGAGGTGCTGGGAGATGAGCATGAAGAACTCTGGGATGGAAAGGATCCTGGAGATGAACAGACTGTTTCCTTTGGGGTTTTAGAAATTTGTGCTGTAAAAATAAAAAAATCATATGTTTGTACTTAGCTGTACCAGGTATAACTAGGAAGGAACTGGCCTTTTTTCAACCAAAATTAAAACCATCATCACCGTTTATTGCCCTATTGCTATTCCAAACCAGGCAAATAAAAAGTTGTAACAAATCAAAGTAGTGGTTTCTTTTAATAACAAAAGTAATAAATGTATGCCCATTAAAGTTATAAAACATAAATAATTCTTTTGATTGTGTAAAGCTGCTTTGCGACAATGAAAATTGTTAAAGCGCTATACAAATAAAATTTAATTTAATTTAATTGATAGAATAGTCATTTTTGGGCGAACTGTCATTATTTACTCACCCTCATATTTTTCCAAACCTGTATACATTTTTTTTGTTCTGCTAAACACAAAGGAAGATATTTGGAATAATGTCAATAACCAAGCAGATCTCATCCCCCATTGACACATACATATATATATATATATATATATAGTTTTTCAGTAAAGGGGGTGTGAGGTCTTTAGTTTCTGACATTCTTCCAAATATCTTCCTTTATGTTTTACAGAACAAAAAAAAAAAAAAAAAAAAAAAAAAAAAAAAATACAGGTTTGGAACAACCCAAGGGTGAGTAAATGACGATTTTAATTTTTGGGTGAACTACCGCTTTAAGGTTTTTGTAACGGAAACACATGGGAATACATGGACTTACTGGTCTCCTTTAGAAAATAAATAAGATCCCTGACTTGAATGGGCCTCAGTACAGCTGCCAGATCTGATTCTTCAAGAAATCTGAAATCTTCTGGGGTCTCCACTCCAAGTGATTTTAAGGTGTCCTCAAGAGATTTGTTTTTAGTTGCAATTGGGAAGTCAGGCAATACAGCATCAATGGCATTGCTGATGTTTGAAATGCTTAGCTCTGATTTCACCCATTACTGAAAAACAATAATAATAATAATAATACATTTTATTTATAATAAAATTCATAATACTCAAGGACACTAAAAACAATAAGTACAGGCAACCAAACAACACAAAAAACAAGCATGTACAAAAGAAAACAGTGAATTTAAGGAGAGTAAGCTTTAGTAAACAGATGGCTTTTGAGTCTGGTTTTAAAGAGAGAGAGAGAATCTAAATTACGGATGTCAGGTGGAAGGGAGTTCCACAGAATGGGCGCCGAGTGACTGAATGCTCTACTCCCCATAGTACTGAGACGAGCAGGGGGTACAGCCAAGCAAATGGAAGCAGATGATCTAAGAGAACGAGAAGAAGTGGCAATTTGAAGTAGATCGAATAGATAAGGAGGGGCAAGATTACCTTAAAAGTGAGCAAAATTATTTTTAATTGAATTCGGTATTTTATGGGGAGCCAGTGGAGTTGCTGCAGAACAGGGGTGATATGATGGAAAGAAGGGGTTTTGGTAATGATGCGAGCTGCTGAGTTTAGGACAAGTTGTAGCTTATGTAGCTTAATAAAATAAATAAATAAATAAAAAGAGTTCACATAAATTAACCAAAAGTATGAGAAACCTACAATCAACAATCATGTTCAGTGTGACACCACACTGTGCTTTAACAGAATTACCCTTCATTCATTCATCTTACATGATGTTAAAGGATAGAAATCCACCAGGTCATTGATTTTAACACAATGCATTATTTCAGTGTGATTTTTCAATTCGTGCAAATGGTTTTCAGGAATGAACTCTCCTACATACTTTCTCAGCAGAAAATGAAGAACTTCAACTTTTATGAGAATAAGTGTAAGTTCTCCAAAGTCTATTGAATCCATATTATTTGTGGCAAGGAAATGGCCTTTTTGTATAATGTACCCCTGTACATGATTTCTGCTGAGACGTTGGTATTGTTCTCTGTAAATCCAAACTGCCTCACTGTATCCTTAACAGAATCACCACACAGCTCTAGGTAAAATCCAGTGCTGTTTGTTACCCTCAAAATTAGATCACACATTGACCCTTTGAAACTTTAAAATCAGTGCAGGGTAGTGTCTCAAGTAGTGATGCTTAGGTTTTAGTCTTTGTCCTGGAAAGAGAGAATCTGCAAGCAAGCTATTCTTGGATAAGAACATCAAGGTATCCGACCTCTGGCAATGAAATTTTCTGTACACAAATCATCTCCACAACGCCTTAGCTGGAGGGTCAACTCCCAAACATCATCCATTGGCTCCTTCACCATGTCACACAATCACAGGAAGAAGTCTTATAAAATTCAAATTCTGAAGAGCCTGACCAGAAAGCTTTATTGCATTGGAGCTCACTACACATGGATTACTCAACGCATCAGATGCACTGTATTTAAATTGCTTAATGCGTCTATTCAGAATGGAATAGGTGAACCACTTTTTCTGCTTGATAAAGTACTTCAGGTAAAGGGCTAGATCATATGAAAGGATACCCACAAAAACGTCATGGCCTAAACAAGGTGGCAGGCCAGGAGTGCAAACATTAAAGTAATTCAATGAATTAAAAATTGACTCAGATATTATACCTTCAACATTCTGCTGCCCCTCAGACTGTAAAATATCTACTGCAGAATTGTAGTTTTCAGGAGTGCGCTGAGGTCCACATGCATTTGGATCTGTGTGAAAATCCCTTTGTGTTATTCTGCAATACCTGCAGAAATATTCAGAAACACTAAAATTTTCTGTGAATCCACCGATACCATGAGACCCCAAATTGTCTCCTGCAATGCACAAAACAGTCCCTTTAACTTTTTCCTCTGCCACAGTTATTCCATTGTCTTCCAAGTCTTTTAAGTCTGCAATTAGCCTTGGTAAAACTGTCATGTCCAAAGTGTTTAACGTCTTTTTCTCGACACCGCATTAAAAGTGACATGTGGTCTATACTTGATCTTATATGAGGTGGCAAATTAGCCAGAGACAGATATACAGATAGTACTTTGTGCTTGCTTTTTGCTGAACCTAATGGGTTCACCACCTCAAAAGAATCTTGATATAGAATTAATTTCAGACATGATGGGTTTTGAGAAAAGAACTCATTGGTTTTGTTACCTGACCATCACGGACATCACATCAAGCGACAGAGCTCATAAACGTGTCGAGCTCAAACTTTAAATTCTGATATGTATTTATTCTTCACTTTCTTCTCAATGATGATTCTTCTTTGACTGCTCTTTCTCCATTCAGTATTATTATCATCATTAGTAGTAGTAGTAGTAGTAGTAGTAGTGAAAACTACCGCTGATTAACTCTCTCTGCAGTAGTTAAAACAACAGATTATTTTCACTTGGGCTATTTCTAACAGGCAATCTACTAAATAATAATAAATAGATAACATAACCCAGCAGTTTTTAGAGTGTAACATAAAAAATATTCAATTTGTAAAATAGCATAGGTGAAATCATAGGTTGTGTAAAAACAATACAACAAAGCTTATGGTAAATAAATTCTCAGACTACCTATTTACAGTACATGGAATTTTACGGGGTTGTCACTGAACAATTTACCCTGACAAAGAGCAATAAGAATAGTGCCAGCTGGCACACCTTAAAAAATAATTCGGCATCTATTTAGAGTCTAAATATTTTTTTCTAAACTTGTGCTACTGTTTACTTATTTGTTCATTCATTTTTTTTATTTAAATGAGGCTTGGGCTCTGAGATGTTGAGCCTATTTCCTACTGAACGTAGTCTAATCAGAGCTCTACCGCCCGTTCGAGTGTAATTAATAAATTATGTTCATAATAATGAAATGATGTGCCCTAAATCGTGCTTTAAAATTAATCTACAATTCATTTCAAACCCGTGGCTCGAAGTTTCACTTTACAAAGGGCAGCGTTTTGATCAAAAGGTGATAAACGCATGCGATTTATCGATTAAAATGCAGACATACTGCATTGATGGATAGATGTTGTTGATAAATATTTAAAATGATAATTAAATAAATAGCTGTCCATCTTTTTTGTGTTTATCTTTTCGGTTTATTATACACTTCTGCACCACTTCATATAATAAATAGTTTTAAATGGTAGTAAAGGTACCATTTGGTCAAACTGAATCTCTCTGAGTAAGTAAGCATAATAATAAATAACGAATCATTATATTGTCACCCCATGGGTGAACATGACCAAATTACTGCATAAACACTGGAACACGAGGATTTAATAATTTAATTAAACACGAATATCCTTAATGTGTTAAAATGTTGGATTTTTATTTAAAAGCCCAATATATATTTATGTGTGGCATTTTAATTCAAATCCAACACTTTAATGTGCGTCAACTCGCACGTTCTGTAATATTCCATTGTCATTCATATTGCCGCTGTTTTAGAGCCCTTTACTAAAGCATTCGCTAGTTATCAAGTTGATATACAGGTCAATCGTGAATTACACTCAAAGTATCAACTCCAACTATGAAGTCTGATTTCATTTGCTGGGGAAATAAAATTTAGGCAGAGTCGTCCGCACTGTCTTGTTAATTCATCTAAAACCCCATACAGTATTTGCCAACATCGCACCCAGTTGGAAAAATTCACATCTATAGTGAATGAAAGGTGAGAAGAGATTCAGCAGAATCTTCTGACACCGTGCTTGCTCTAAAGGACTATATTCGACAAGAATATAGAGAATAAGAATTGTATTTCTAATAAGATAATTAATTAAATAATACAATTATATCAAATAAGGTCTTTATCTAAAAGCCAGACCAAATTTCCCATTCACCGCTGAAGTAGTTAAATATGCTTATACTGTAGATACGTAGGTTATATTTTAAAAGTACAATTGCAAGTAAATTACAAACTGCATGTAATGTAAAATATAGACACATATGTGTCTAACACGGTTTTATTCATATAGTACATTACATGCAGTTGGGAGTAAGGGAGTATATACAATGAAAAAGCTATTTACACATGAGGGCTCAAATGTAAAGCAAACGCAATTATTATCTTTTAGTTTCACACTGATAAGCCAACCGACCCCGAACTACACAAAAAAAGATGTGTTTTATAGCACATCTGCAGAAGGGTAGGCCACCTACCTAGGGAGCGAGGAGCGATATAAGATTTAGGCGCACGCCCATTACAGGCGCACAATTTGTAATAAGACATGTAAAGTGTCACGGTTGCGCGGTGTGGACTTTACACGAGGCATAGTTGCAAGGGTGATCGCTTTAGAGTCTTTTAATGAAGAAAGCAAAACATGAACAAACAAAACTCTCACTATGGAACTAAGAAGGATCAAAGAGGAAAACTAGGAGAAGACGAAAACAGATATAAACAATCTATAATCTTTGAATTCTTAAAGAGTTACCAAAAGACAAAAAACAAAAGAGCATGGAGTCATTAATCTAACCAAACTAAGGAAATTAGCATGGAAAAAATGGGTTATACAACACCATTTTAACTAAGCAGAACAGTAAGTCAACAAAACAGTCTAACCAAACAGAACAGGGGGGGGTATTCCAGAAAGCTGGTTTAACTTACCATTTGGTAAAACTTAACCTCCGGGTTGATTTACCCCAAACCCGCATACCATGAGTATGTCGGTTCCAAAACCCCTGAGAAGAGTAAGTTTAATCAACCTCCTACTGGTTACACAGAGTTAATGCGCGTGCACGGAGCATACAAAGGCATTTTCAATGGATCGCCTATTTCACAAGTCAAAATCAAAGTGAAAAAAAGAGAGCGGCATACTTCACAGAGGCGGAGTTGAAGGTTTTAATGCAGCATATGAAGAATTCAAGCCAATCATAATGAAAAAAAGCAATACAGCTGCATTGACTAAAGAGTTGACTTGGCAAAAATGCGTGAGAGTATTAAATAGCAAATTTGACATTGGCTTCCCTTTTATTATACACTGTAAACCCTAATGCTCAAAGTAATTAAACACATTGAGTACTGTTAACGTAAATAATTGCAATTAGGTCAAATTAATAGACCTTTTTGAGTATTCAGAACTTTTTGGTGTTTATGAGTTTGTAGAAATGACACTTCAAGTTAGCTGAACAAATTTGATATTGTAAGTAAAATATTTTATTTTATTTGCATGATTTTTCATAGCCAGGTAAGTGCCATTTTCAGGAATGTCACATCCATAACGGTACATATTCCTCATGAATGGGCACTAGAAAATTAAAATAGTAACTATTTTAAGTTCTGTGTAGAGGCAACCCTTCATTTGTTGGGTATAATGCTTCTGGTTGTGCATTTTAAAGGGTTTAGTAAAATATAACTTAATTGTTCAGTATATTGTTAACAAATACATTTTCTGAGAGTTAATATGTCATATCCATAATGCTTGAATTGACGAAGACAAAATAATGGTTTCCTTTTTATCGTAAATAATATAGTATATCGTAAATTTTACTGCAAAACACCATATACTCAAATGTTTTTAACTGTTAAATTTAAGATCTTACTCTATAAAACTAATTACAGTTTTTCACTGTACATTCTACATTTATCGCAAGTTTTGTGAAATACGGTTTTATCCTGTAGCATTGATACAGTTTTATATACATAAAAGATTTTATAGATCAAAGTGGGTGTGCCACATTTATTTTCTGATTAATGTGCAAAAACTATATAATAAAACCAAATAAGCATAACATTCTATAAATAAGCATAACCTAAATAAGCATACATAAACGTTATAAGACTCTACTTGTATTTCACTCACAATGACAACAAAACATTATGATTTTGTAAAATAATGAAAGCAAACAGGGTGCGCTATTCTGTATTGGTTTCTGTGAACTTGAGCGCATCAAAAAATTCACCAAAACTCTGTGTATCCTTGCCTCACAGGCATGAAAAATATACAGTTACCGAAAGTGAAATGTCTGCTTTTATATAAACTAACGGAAAACAACTTTCATATTATGTAATTCATATGAAACGTTAATATAGGCTCAACCACTGCTGCAGAGATGAGGAGATGACATGATTACCTTCATCACTACAGCCGAAACCAAATAAATCACTAATTTATCAATGAATTATTAAAATGGTCAGAGTCAGTCTCCTTGCTCTTTTTCCCCCCGACACATTCGTAATCATTAGACTATTTCTGCCGGTGTTCTCAGTGATTGAGCGCTGAGTAGACTAGGTAGGAAATTAAAGAGGAGGCTCACGATGCCAGCTCAACATCCCGGAGCTCAAACCTCATTTAAACTAAATTAACAAATAGTGTAAGTAAACAACAGTTGCCCAAGTTTAGAAAAACATTTTATTTTATACATTTTATTTTATTAAATTCTGCATCTATTTTTAGGTGTGCCAGCTGCCACTTTAATTATATGTGTCACAGGACAACCGGAGGCGAATCAGAAGACTAGCAGTTTGCCCATATAGCGTGGAGGATAAACCCAAACGCGGAAGCAGCGCGAGCAGGCAGGATAACCACGCGATTTATTCTTAGAACTCTCTCACACAGAGAGCAAGAATTTACACAATTAAACCCACGTTCTAACAACACACACTCAATCAGGAAAATGGCACAAAATTGTGAGTACTCACGAAATTGGAGCGATAGCATCGGAGACGGCATTGGAAAACTCAATGACTGAGTGATGTGCGGCGCCATCTTGTTTCCTTTTATACTTCCTGAATCGCGACCGTACTACTTCCGGGTCCTAATGCTGGTCGCGTTGAGTGCGACTGACAATATGGCTCTTTGCCTGGGTAAATCGTTCAGTGACAAGCCTGTAACTTGCTTTTAAACAGGTACATCTGTCTGAATAAATTATTTAAATGTATGTATTATAAGCTATTGATCACGATACATACATTTAAACAATTTGTGTAAATGACTCTGTTCAGATGTAAGTAAATGCTGATTGCTGCGCTGTTTGGTGGAGTGACTTGCCAATGACATTTAGTCTGCTTTTCAGGAGTTGCCACTCTCTGTGATCTGAGTGGGTGAGTGTGTGTGTGTGTGTGTGTGTGGTGTCAAGAGGTCTTACATATTCATGAAAAGTTGTGGATTATTCAGTGAAACAGAGGCTCTGCTGAAAAAAAGCCACTTTACCCCAAATAAAAGTTCTTTCTGAGTGTTATACTTAAGTTCTTTTGCAGTTCATGTGTGCAGTTTACTAAAACGTGTGTGAGATTAATAAACCAAGACGTGTTTTTTCTTAGCCCCAACCCCTATAAAAGACCCTGTAGAAAGGCTCACTGCGAGAAATTGTGGTCAGACCACTGAGCTTCTACAGATTCTAAAATTTACATTGTTACTGTTTTTTTAATCCTTGGAAAAGAATTTCCTTATTATAACATGCATTGTATTGTTGTCAACTCATGATTTATTATGCTATTTTAGAAATGGAATTTTAATTTTATAAAAATGGACCAGCACTGCACTGTGAACCCGAATAAGTTGGCAAACTCAAAAAAATTGACGTAATCAGTTACATCAGTTATTTTTTTAAGTAATGATGTTTCCAATTTTAGGTAAACAGAACTATCAGTTTTTGAGTTTGTTGTACTCATTCATATTAATTGTTCTTTACATGCATTATTGAGTAGCCTAACTCATACTAGTTAATAGCAATTATATATTTTTTAGTTGTTGCAAATCAAATAAATTGATGTTGGTCTTTCAGCTGCTCCCGGCAATGGGTCGCCACAGCATTCAATGTGGTCCACACACAAGCTTTTTATGCCAGATGCCCTTCCTGACGCAACCCTCCCATTTTATCTGTTTTAACAAAGTTAAGAACAGGCTTGAAGCACTTCAGGTGGGGAAGGGTGAATTATTTGTATTTGAATGCTGTCTGGCATAGTAAAGCACACACAGTAACAGTAAACAACAACAAGAACGAAGCCCCCCGCCCCCCCAAAAAAAAATCTGTCATATCTATCATATCATATCTAATATGACATTGCAAAAAATGTTTAATCATCGGTTTCTACAAAAAAAAAAAATCAACCCTTCCAAACATCGGGAGATGATTGATAAGAATTGTACATGGTGAAAAGTAATTTTAAAACTTTCATATTCTCACTTAACCAGTCGTTCATATTTTTAGTTTTACAGTACATGTAAAATAAACATGCAAATGTGATTATTTTCTGAAACACTGCAGTCTTTACATTTTCAAAAAATCACACCAATTATCAGTGCAGCAATGCTGGGTTTCAAGCTTCAGTGCTTTTTTGCCTTGAGTTGTTCACTTGCTGACTAATTAACATCAGTAAAATGAGCTTGAGAATATATCTGAAGGGTAATTATGGTGTTTTACATCCCACTGCCTGGCTAAGTTTAAATTAGGAAGCTTCTCCTAATTGTTCCCAAGAACACTGGGTGAAGTGTACTCAACTGACTTTCTGCTACAACTTTCTGACATTTTAAAGTTCACAGATAAATTCTGACCAGAAACAAGGGAATTTCACCCAGGCACACAAACTTTCTGCTGGAAATTCCCTTCTTCATAAAAATAAACTACCTGAGTACCTGACCAAAGTAAAATATCAAAATATTTCATTAATTCTAGTACTGTTTGGATTTTTCCTACTAACAGTTCTCCTTTTTAATTCTGTCTATGTTCCTGGTCTAGATTCTGGTCACTTAATCAGAATTAGAAACCATCACCTGGTTATTATTCCTTAATATTTGTGACCATCAGAGACACTACACTTCCTGTATCTGCCAGTGGATGCTCCAAATCATCATCTTAGACTTCCTAGAGACCTACTTGTGATAATTTAAGGAACAATAGTAGATGTTTGTTGTTATTGTTGTTGTTGTTGTCCAAGTTGTATACCTTGAAAACTATGCAGAACAAAAATTTTAACATGTGGTTTATGTGACAAAAAATAAATAAATGTACAGATGTAAATGTACAGTATGCCAGTCAAGCTTAATCGTTTGGATGTGCCAGTCAGTCATTTAATAGACACTTCTCTGTGCCCATTTATTCACCCCCCAAACACAGCTTAATGGGAGTGGGGGGTAACATGAGGCACTAACAATTTGATAAACAATGTCAGTGCTTTTCCAAGATGGAGTACAGGTGGATTTCAATAAATTAGAATATGATCAAAAAGTTGATTTATTTCCATAATTCAATTCAAAAAGTGAAACTCTATAATAATAGTAAATAAACACTTGAAATATAAGTCAAGTCAAGTCAATTTTATTTACATAGCGCTTTTAACAATTGACATTGTCACAAATATAACAGTCTGTGTGTAATGAATCTCTATAATACTGTATATCCAGATTCGTTACACACAAACACTTTTCTTTATGATCCTTATGATTATGGCTTACAGCTAACGAAAACCCAAAATTCAGTATCTCAAAGAATTTGTATATTACTTATGATGAATCAACAGGGATACCATGGTACTTAAACCAGGTATTAGTACTTTTAGCAGTGTGGGCAGGTGGCAAGTCCTGCTGGAAATTTAAGGCTGCGGTTATCCTTGTTGCTTGTTCACCTTTTTCTACCACATTTTTTCCATTTTTTCCAGCACTCTGTAAACAGTCAGCTTCTTTAGCAATGTCTTTTTGTGGCCTATTAAACTTTTTCACAATATTCTAATTTTCTGGGATACTGTCTTTTGGGTTTTCATTAGCTATTAATGAAAACCCATATACTCATTAGCTTATATGATCAAGCCATAATCATCCAAATGAAAAGAAATAAACACTTAAAATATATCAGTCTGTGTGTAGTGAATCTATATAATATACAAGTTTTTGTTGTTGTTGTTGTTGTTGAATTACGGAAATACAGACTTTTAAATGATATTCTAATTTATTGAGATACACCTGTATATTTATTTGTTTGTTCATTTAAGTTGTATGTACATCATTCTGCCTCAGAAAAATAACAGTTCAAAAAGTTAATTGCAAGCCCTTCATCAGTCATTATCATAATGAGTGTCTATAAATGTCTGGCATATATATGAATGACAACCTATTGGTGTGTGTGTGTGTATGTGTGTGTGTGTAAAAAAAAATGTGCAAATCCAACCAGGGGATTGGTTTGTGACAATCGACATGAAGGACGCTTATCTTCATATAGAAATATTGCCACAGCACAGAAAGTTCCTGAGGTTCGCTTTCGGGGGTGAAGCTTACCAATATCGGGTCCTTCCAATTGGCCTAGCCCTGTCACCCCGCACATATATAAAATACGTGGATGCAGCTCTGGCTCTATGATTCCAGGGCATCCGTATTCTGAATTATATAGACGACTGGCTGATCCTGGCTCAGTCTTAGCAGCTAGCGCTTCAACATCGAGATTCTCCATTCTATAGGACTGAGACTCATTGCCAGGAGAGGCGTTCTCTTTCCTGCTCAGAGGACAACGTATTTGGGTGTTAGAATGCGATCGCAATGCAGGCACAGCTGTCTCCTTTGTGTGTCGAATCCATTCTCAATAACCTAAAGGAAATCAGGCTAGGCCAGAAAGTGATTGTTCATTACTTTCAGAGTGATTTAGCTCTCATAGCAGCTGCATCCACGGTGATATCTTTGGGCCTTCTGTACATGAGATAATTTCAGTTGTGGCTAAGCGCCAGGAGATTTTAGCTAAGGGCCAATCCCCAGAGGCAAATAAGGGTTTTGCGCCAGGGGCTTCGTACCCTTTCTATGTGGTTCAGACCACGGTTTTTGATTCTGGGTCCCACTCTAGGTCCGTCTTGTCATCGCAAGATGCTAACGACAGATGCTTTCCTCACGGGCTGGGGTGCGGTCTTAGATGGCCGTCCAGCCCAAGGGAGCTGGAGAGATAATCTTCTCGCATGGCACATCAATTGCCTCGAAATGATGGCTCTATTTCTGGCCCTGAAACACTTCCTCCAGTAGTTGAGAGGCTGCCATGTCCTTGTGCGGGTGGACAACACTTCGGTAGTCTCGTACATAAATCGCCAGGGCGGACTGTGCTCGTGCCGCTTGAACAGGCTAGCACACCTGCTTTGGGTACAGGACAAGTTCCTGTCCCTCAGGGCGATTTGGGAGCAGACTTGCTATCCAGACAAGCTGTGACACATGGGGGATGAAAACTCCACCCCGAAGTAGGCAGTCAAATCTGGGAAAGATTTTATGTAGCAGATGTGGAACTCTTTGCCTCGCAAGAAACAGCACAATGTCTCCTTTACTACTCTCTGAGTCCTTCAGCTCCCCTGGGTCTGGATACGATGGCCCATACGTGGCCCAGATTACGCCTTTATGCATTTCATCCGATAGCTCTGCTCCAGGCAGTCCTGGCGAGAGTCCATCAACAGGGTTTGCGCCTAATAGTGCCCCGTTGGCCAACCAGAGTGTGGTTCTCGGATCTAATATCTCTCCTTGACGGCTCACCGTGGGTGATTCCAGTGAGGAGGGATCTTCTGTCTCAGGCACAGGGGACAATATTTTATCCCCGGCCCGAGCTCTGGAACCTTCACGTCTGGCCCCTGAAGGGGGCCTACTAAGAGATGCTGGTCTTTCGGCCAGCGTAATTGAAACTATTCTACGTTCTAGGGTTCCCTCCACTAGAAGAACTTATGGAGTGTATTTCAAAGTTGTTTCAGTGCTGGAGTTTCTGCAAGAAAAGTTGTCCTCGGGCTTATGCCCTAGTACTCTCGGAACGTACGTAGCCGCTATTTCGGTTTGTCATGTTCTGACCGATGGGGTTTCTGTGGGAAATCACACTTTAGTTGCCCGTTTTATTCGTGGAGCTAAACGGTTGAGGCCTCCCACTAGAGCGCCAGTCCCTTCGTGGGACTTAGCTATTGTGCTCAAAGGTCTGATTGACACCCTATTCGAACCACTAGAGTCAGCGCCTGTCAGGCTTGGTTTTTCTTAGGGCCATTACTTCTTAGAAGAGAATTAGAGATCTGCAGGCTTTGTCAGTCTCCCTATCCTGCCTAGACTTTGCCCCTGGGCTAGTCAAAGCTATTCTGCATCCTCACCTGAACTATTTTCCGAAAGTTCCATTCTCGACCATGCACCTAGTTGTTCTCCTAGCCTTCTGTCCTCTGCCTTTTACAGCTTTGGAGCAGTAAAGACTCTTCTACGTGCTCTTCAGAGTTACGTCCACCGCACTAGCCAGAACAGCTTTTCATTTGCCATGGGGGCCGCAACACACTTTGCCTCTTGGAGTCAAGGCTCATACGACCAGGGGGATTGCCTCATCAGTTGCTCTGGCAAGAGATGTCCCCTTGCAGTAAGTGTGTGATGCGGCAGGTTGGTCCTCTGACACATTTGTCAGATTTTATAGTTTGGATGTCCATGCTACTCCTCAAGTAAGGCTCAAGTTATGTCTGAGGTCCAGGCACTTGCAGTGCAGCGGCATTGGTATTCTCGTTCCCATAACGTTTTTACGCAGCATTGAGTGTAGCTTTTGAAAAGGAATGTCTCAGGTTACTTTGCTGTAACCCTGTTCCCTGAAAAAGCGGGAATGAGATGCTGCGCTCCAATGCCGCACAGCTGGCGTGGCTGGACGTCCTTCCAGATAAAAATTGACCTGAGGATGTTTCCGGTTCACTCCTATGTATAACCTGCAGGTCCACCTCCTCAGATGACGCCACCTGACCGAGGTTATATAAGCCAAAATTTGGCGTGTTTGATACACATATGCTTCACAACCGGCTGAACAAAGAGATGTTCCCATAGCGTTTTCATGCAGCATCTCGTTCCAGCTTTTTCAAGGAACAGGGTTACAGCAAAGTAACCCGAGACATTTTGCAGGAGAAATTAATTTTAGACAGAGACGTCTGCTCATTCGTCTTGTTAATTCATCTTAAAACCCCATATTTGCCACCATTGAAACCAGTTTGATAACTTCACACCTATCGTGAATGAAAGGTGAGAAGAAATTCCCTCATGAATGAATCCCATTGAGATGGTGTGGCATGCCCTGAAAGACTATATTTGACAAGAAGTAAAACCAGCTACGAAGTCAGATTTAATTGCTGACATTAATAAATTCTGTTTTCAGATACTTACAGAAGAGGCATGTAATAAACATTTGTACTTTTATTTATTTGACATTTTGCTGGGGAAATACATTTTAGGTAGAGATGTCAGCTCAGTCTTGTTAATTCATCTTAAAACCCCCAATTCGCCACCAGCAAAACCAGTTTGATAACTTGACACCAAAGGTAAAAAGAACACTTAAACACATTAAAAATGGCTCTTGTAATCCACTAAACAAACACACTATTCGTTATTGTTAGGAACCTCCACTAGAGGTCACTGTTCATGTCTGTCTGTCTTGTGTAGTTCTTGTTGGTTGACTCAGTTTCCCAGAAGGCACCTCAGTCAGGTGATGAGTGCTCACCTAGCAGGGTTAGCCGCTAGTAGGCCTTAATTGCTAGTAGGGTTAGCCCTTAGTAGGGTTAGCCTCCTGTAGGCTAGCCTCTAGGGGGATTGACTGCTAGTGGTTCTGGTCGCTAGTAGGTTAGCCGCTAGTTTGGAGTAGCCTCATGTGTGCTTTGCCTTTGTGTTCAGTTCCCCACCATTAGGTCAGTACTAACCTGGTTAGCCACTAACCCCTTTAGATACTAACCTGGTTAGGTCAGCATCCAGTGTCCCCAGCATTCCATGTAGCTACTAACCCAACTAACCACTAACCCAGCCTGTTCCATCTCCAGTCCTGTCTCTGGTCTCCTGTCTCTGGTCTCCTGTCCTCCCAGTCCTGTCTCTCCAGTCTCCAGTCCTGTCTAGCCCTGTCTCTCCCGTCTCCTGTCTCTCCAGTCTCTAGTTCCCCTATGTGTCTTAGTTAGCTTCAGCTCCATGTTTCCTCATCCCCAGTTCTGTCGGTTCCCTGTGTCAGTTCCTGGTTCCCTGTGTCAGTTCCTGGTTCCCTGTGTCAGTTCCTGGTTCCCATGTCAGTTCTTGTCCTTGTGTTGGCGCGCCGTTCCCTGTGTTAGCGCGCCGTCCCTGTTTTTCCTGAGCCCTAGTTTTAGTTTGAGTTTGTTGTTTCTTTGTTCGTTTGTCTGTTTCTGAGTTTGTTTAAATAAAGACTCTTTCTGTTTGCACACCCCTCTGCCTTCATACCTACCTATATGCCCACGGCAACATCAGCCGGGTATAGCCAGCACCACCAGCTAGACCCATGACAGAATGCTCGACCTAAACCAAGGCATAGCAGAGGGGGCCCCCCAGGAGAAATTTTTTTTGGGGGGGGGGCTGGGACCCTAACGCTGGGGCAAGCAGGCTGAGGGTCGTCGGCTTGCCCTACAGCAGAACTGGGAAAGGTCCCACTACCTTCGTCCAGGGCCTCACGTGGAGGCCCCAGAGCACCGCTTCCAGAGCCTCACGGGGAGGCCCAAAAGCACCACTTCCAGGGCCTTCGTCTCCGAGCCTCACGGGGAGGCTCCGCCCTTCGTCTCCGAGCCTCACGGGGAGGCTCCGCCCTTCGTCTCCGAGCCTCACGGGGAGGCTCCGCCCTTCGTCTCCGAGCCTCACGGGAAGGCTCCGCCCTTCGTCTCGTTTTAAGGGGGGGGTACTGTTAGGAACCTCCACTAGAGGTCACTGTTCATGTCTGTCTGTCTTGTGTAGTTCTTGTTGGTTGACTCAGTTTCCCAGAAGGCACCTCAGTCAGGTGATGAGTGCTCACCTGGACTGAGGTGCCTCATTAAAGCTTCTATAAATAGCAGTCTGTTCTGGGAAACTGGGTCGAGCATTGTTTGTCAGTAGGTTTGTCTGTTTGGTTTGTTATGTTTGTATTTGTAACTACCGTCATGTGGGCATTCCTTTTGTTTGGTTCTAGTTTCTTTAAGTTTATACTTTGGTTTGTTTTGTAGCCTTTGTTTGTCTAGGGCTCTACTGTTTGTTCTCCTTATGTTCCTTGTGTTGATGGATTCATGGAGCTGCCCTGTTTCATGTTTAGCTAGGCTGTCTCCTCCTGTGTCCTGTGTAAGTACTGTTCTGTCTTCTGGTTTAATTCTTTGTTTAGTTTTGTGTAGCCACATGCAGGCCTAGCCGCTAGCAGGGTTAGCTGCTAGTAGGCCTTAGTTGCTAGTAGGGTTAGCCCTTAGTAGGGTTAGCCTCCTGTAGGCTAGCTTCTAGGGGGATTGACTGCTAGTGGTTCTGGTCGCTAGTAGGTTAGCCGCTAGTTTGGAGTAGCCTCATGTGTGCTTTGCCTTTGTGTTCAGTTCCCCACCATTAGGTCAGTACTAACCCGGTTAGCCACTAACCCCTTTAGATACTAACCTGGTTAGGTCAGCATCCAGTGTCCCCAGCATTCCATGTAGCTACTAACCCAACTAACCACTAACCCAGCCTGTTCCATCTCCAGTCCTGTCTCTGGTCTCCTGTCTCTGGTCTCCTGTCTCTGGTCTCCTGTCCTCCCAGTCCTGTCTCTCCAGTCTCCAGTCCTGTCTAGCCCTGTCTCTCCCGTCTCCTGTCTCTCCAGTCTCTAGTTCCCCTATGTGTCTTAGTTAGCTTCAGCTCCATGTTTCCTCATCCCCAGTTCTCTGTCGGTTCCCTGTGTCAGTTCCTGGTTCCCTGTGTCAGTTCCTGTCCCTGTGTTGGCGCGCCGTTCCCTGTGTTGGCGCGCCGTCCCTGTTTTTCCTGAGCCCTAGTTTTAGTTTGAGTTTGTTGTTTCTTTGTTCGTTTGTCTGTTTCTGAGTTTGTTTAAATAAAGACTCTTTCTGTTTGCACACCCCTCTGCCTTCATGCCTACCTTCATGCCCACGGCAACCCCATCAGCCGGGTCTAGCCAGCACCACCAGCTAGACCCATGACAGTTATATGTAAAAAGTACTATTAAAAGCAGGTCTTGTGAAGACGAGAACCTTTTATGTACATACCTTGTCTCTGTTGCTACAATATCATTTCATTTTCTTTGTGAAACTTTATTTTATCATGTGTAATTAGAAAATCTACAAAATGGTTTTGTGTCATCTTATACTTTGTGTTTTTTTTTTAATAGTAGATTTATTAACTGAAATAAATGAAACTAAATGGCCATAAAACTTCAAACATAAACCAATGTCAGTCAGCAGTGCTTGTGTTTGCAAGTCAATGACTGGAACTGCAGCAGACCCTAGTGTCCTGATGTCTTAAGAATGAATCTTACTGATCTTGGTCATTTTGAAATGCCTTTACTGTACATGTGGATGAACTGTATTTATCTACGCTATATAAGTCATGGTGACGTGGAAAGTGAGGATGGGTTGTGGAATTAAATTCTTGCGAATCATGCATCTGCATTTGATCAGGCGTGCCTCCCCTGTGCACTCAACAGCTCGGTTCTGCGCATGCAGTTCCCTGCGTGCTCAACGTGTTTTCCGCACGTTCACGCAACATCCTTCTGCTCTGCCTGCACGCTCATACAACATCTCTTTTCTCTGTGCGCTCAACTCTGCCTGTACGTGTGCTCACCTTTGTCTAGTGTTACAAAACTGCCACTAAAATAGCCAATCACAGACTTCTACACACTACTTCTGATTTCTTCTCTAATCAGCTGGCACTATTGACCACATAATGGAATTCAATTCAATTTTATTTGCATGCTGCTTTTAAAATGGTCATTGCTTCAAAACAGCTTTACACAATCAAAATAAAGTTATAAGAAATTAAAATTATATATATAAATTAAAGGAAGTTACATAAAGGAAGCATTTTTTATTTATTTATAATATCAATATATCATCCCTGAAATGACTGCCAAATGTGGCAGTGACATTTGCCTGTTTTTTTGTTTTGTTTTTTGGACTAAGAAAACAAGTCATTTGAGAGCAGTGAGAAAATGAGTACTTGTCAGATAATAGAAGCACACAGTACTGCAAGCAATGAGTGAATGTTTAAAAGACGAATTTCCAAATTAAGGTTCAAGCTGAATTAAAAGAAGAGTTATTGCTTGATGTGTTTGATACACTTACCAGCCAGGCCCCAAACTGCCAGGAGAGACAAACACATGCAAGCATGATGACTGAATATCTCTGTTTATTCTCAATAATAACAGGTTAAAAAAAGCAAAAGAAAGAGATTTATAACTGCTTTGGCTGGTGCTCTGGCTCCTAGCAAACACCAGATGGTACCTAAAGTCCTTCCTAATTTCACATGACTTAGAGTTGAGTGCTCCGATAACAAAAGCTATTTTTGGTTTCTCAGTGGGTGCTTTCCTGAGGAAAGCAAACCTGTTACAAATATGAAGCAGAAAGGATTGGTACTCCTGTGGTATTCTGCTGTTGTGTTTTGGAGGATTGCTTTTGCCTAGACAAACACTCTCATTAACCCTCATTAAAGTCTGAATGTGCTCCATTAATGAGCAAATTTCTCTGACAGAATTCTAACAAATACAGTATATACCTATCACAGATAAAAGCTGAATATTTGCCATGAATTTTTACCTTACTCAAGGAGTTGTTGATATTATAATTTATATAATTTCAGATGGATCCTACTGTCTTTAGATCTTAAAAAAGAATGTGTTCTTAAAAAAAAATGTGTATACAGCAGTAGATGGAAGTTAAAATTGCGGCAAATCTACACTCTAGTTAACAATTCACTTTATTTGCTAAAATAGCTACATTTATATGCACAATATTTATTTAATCCTTCTGAAATAATTTCAACTTAAATATTACATGGATTATGAGCTGATGTGTTAAATGCTCAAAGTATTTATTCAAAATATAACTTTTTGCTTTGTTGTTATATAATGTAGTTCCGCTGTCATAAAATATCATGATTTCAAAATAATTTAGATAGAATTAATACATCACATTTTTTGTTACAGATAGTATTAACATATTGGATACAGGGCATAACATACAAAGCATCTAAAGGAACAGGTTATCAGATAACACAAAAATGCTGTGTTGCATTTACACACACATACACACGCACAAAGGAGGCAGATAACGTACAGCTGATTTATTAAGATATTTTCAGCTGCCAGTGCATTTGCTTACATGCTGGTTTTATGGTGCCACTGCAAGAACTGTGATTGAAAAAACCGAGTGAGTCATTTATTATAGCTCCATAATTATTCATGTTTACACTGCCCTACATAGAGATTTATAGCTAATACAAATGTTACTGCATCTGTATACAGTACAGCACAATACTCTTGTTAACCAGCTTTTGCTAACATGTGTATGTTACTGAAACATAGGACCAAATAAAGCACAATTACCAATTATTTGGTCATATGGTTTAGTAAAATCAGAAAAATGATGCAAGGCAAAGTGGCAGGGGATTTAACAGATCTCAAACTAAGCGTAAGCGGCTTTATAACCATTTTTGATGTACATCTCTGGCAGAGGAGCAGAACGTCATCTTTGCTTGCTTTGCAGTTAAAGGTTCCAACATAGATATGCTGACTTTACCTGACATCAGCACCCACACTCTTGCTGTGCAGCAATATGAACTAAGATGGGTGCTTAGATAATTGAATCTGAGGGAGGCTGTTGGAGTACTTGAAGAATGTGGTGACAAGCTCCGAGAATTAACCAACTCACATACTATTCAGGTGTGGTTATTGGTTATTGGCATATTCTGCACATTATGCCCTCTGTCCTCTAAATCAAGGAAGATCTAAAGAATTGTGCAACAACAGAAGAGTATTAAGAACTGCAGAGAGAAGATAGAAGAAATCACAGCTTGATGCAGATCTCTTACCATACTCCTCTCCCCAAATTTTAATGTGACTTCTGCCAAAATTGCCTTCTACAGGGAAAAGCTGGAAGCCTTTGCACATGATCCTGGCAAAGGCCACAATATCTTCTCTTCACCACTCAACCCTGGCTCCTCCTGCCCCAGTCTCTCTGACTGCTGATGACTTTGCCACATTATATGATGAGGGAAGTTGCAGCAATCCACTAGATCTTTCCTCCCAATCCAACCCTTACACCAGAATTTCAGGAACTTCCCTCCCTTAGCAGAAACCGAATTGCTGTTCATCAATTTCTTCTTTACAACATTAGACGAGTCTGCCCATTTCTTTCTTTACAGGCTACCCAGGTGTTTGTTCAGTCCCTTGTTATTTTAAGACTGGACTACTGCAACTGTTTTCTGCAGCTTATCCAGAATCCAGGTGCATGTCTCATTTTCAACCTTTCCAAGTTCTCCCACACCATTCCACTTCTCTGCTCCCTGCACTGGCTTCCTGTAACTGCCCATAAGGAATAAACTGTCAGAACTGTCATTCTGCCAATAGCAGAATTAGACTCTTTAGAATAGCCTTTTATTTATGCACCAGGGTAAAATGGACAAAGGCTGGAAGAGCAGTGTGTGTGTGTGTGTGTGTGTGTGTGTGTACGTATGTATGTGTGTTTGTGTGAGTTTATTTGTGTGTGTATGTGCGTGTGTGTGTAAACGGTCCAGAAGGGGAATGTCCTAGAATGCAATGAGTGCACGCGGTGATGACGTCAGGGAATCCTCCGCGAACCCGGAAGTAGCGCGTGCGAGAATATCCTCGGAGATGGTCCCGGCGATTTATTATTTTTTCTTTCCTCGGCGCTGTTTCGCTGCGTGAACTGAGAGTGGATGTCGGAGTTTTTTGTTCTGCCTTTGCTGGGGTGCCAGAGGCTGGTGAATGGCGTGAGTGTCGCACCAGGAGGGCAGAAGTGTGGGACGCCGAAGAGTTGGCTTGGATCCGAGTTGAGTGCCGCTGAACGGAGGTGCAGCTGTGAGCACAAACAAATCCGGGGGCGATAGCTAAATCGAAATCCAAAAACACAGTCAGGGTCATACACGATGATCAATCCAAAACGAGCGAGGTAACCAAGGGCGAAGACGAAAGAATAAATCCAGAGAGGGTAAGCAGGGGTCAGCAACAAGAAAGAATACGATGAACTAGATTTAGCAAGGAAAGCACGGGGCACACAAGCGAGACACTGCGGCGCTGAGTGACACACTCGGTGTGCTTATAAAGCCAAGGGTTGATTGCTTGATTCGATACAGGTGTGCTGTGATTGAGAGTGGAGCGCATAGGGAAGAACTCCAAAATGGATTTAGACTCATGAGTCTGGCTAGCTCGTGACATAAACTTCCTCTAGATGTCCGCACAGGTGAGTCTTTGGCTGTTTTTAAACTACGACTCAAGATGTATTTATTTCTTCAGTACTTGGACTAGATTGTTGTAGAAATTAATTGAAGACTCAGGCTTTGGTTTCAGAAGATAATGGCTTTATTGGTTGATCAACAAAGTCGGGAGGTCTGCAGCCACCATGTCTCTAGACCGCTTCCCCCTTAAATACTCGTCCTTAACAGTAAGGTCCATATGCGCTGATGAATTCGACGTCTGGGTTTCATTAAGTTCTAGGTGCCTCAATGCATAGATCACATTTCCTGTGCAGCCACATTTCAAGAGGCCTATATGCTCTGCTTCGCACGCACATCTCTGATTACTTGAAGATTACTTTTATTCCTTAAGAGTAAGTAAAGTCACATAAAATCAAATAAAAATTACTCCCATAATATCAGCATTAGAGGAGCTCATCCAGACTTTAGAGAGGATTAGAGAGCATGAGAGCAGTGTTATACCCGTAGTGGAAAGTCTGGGTGCCGCAGGCGGAGATAACCAGCCCCCGACTCCAGCATTAGAGCCCTCACAGCAAGGTGAGTTGGTGACGACTCGGCGGCATACTCGTTCAGCCAAAGGTAACACTAAGGCTAGCCCACCGGAGCACACCTCTTCTGCACTTCACATGTCCAACAGGTTTGCTCTCCTCAGTGATGCACCTGCTGAGAAATCTGAAAGAGCTCTGGTTATAGGAGACTCTATACTGAGGCACGTGAAATTAGCTAGGCCTTTAGGGGCGCCAGCGGCAGTGGTTAGGTGTTTCCCGGGAGCCAGAGCACTGGACATAGCAGGTAATCTTAGGGCTCTAGGACAGCATAGGTTCTCCAAGATAGTGGTACATGCTGGAGCTAATGATATACGCCTTCAACAGTCAGAGGTTAGTAAGCATAACTTTAAAGAGGTGTTTAAAATAGCGAAGGTGATGTCCGAAGAAGTAGTTTGCTCTGGCCCCATCCCAATAAGACATGGCGACATAGCCTACAGCAGGTTATGGTCGCTGAACCGCTGGATGTCCAGGTGGTGCTCGGAAAATAACGTGAGCTTGGAAGACTAGTTCTGCTAGCTGCATAGAGTCGTCACTCAGGGTTCATCATATTGAGACTGTGTCTGTTCTAAGGGGTAAACACAAATTTAGAAAGACTCAGAAAGTCTATATTAGTAATTTAATTAACATAGATACCACAAACTTGGAGCACCCTGAATGCGCAGCCGGCACCTTGGATCTGAAGCTAGGACTGTTAAATATTAGATCTCTGGCATCTAAAGCAGTTATTGTTAATGAAACTATCACAGATCAGGAGTTTGATATACTCTGTTTAACAGAAACCTGGATTAAACAAGGCGAGTATGTATCTTTAAACGAAGCTAGTCCTCCTGGATACAGCTACATACACCAGCCTCGGCTAGGAGGAGGTGTCGCAGTTATTTACTATAATAATATGTTTATCGTATACAAAAACACGGACACAAATTTAATGGATTGAAGTTCCATTAAATATATAGTAACATATAGTAACATAAAAAGTGTAGCTACAAATATTAAGTCTGCTCAGTCGATCCCAGTAATTATCATTTCCAGACCCCCAGGGCCGTACTCTGAATTTCTCTGTGAATTTGAAGATTTCCTCTCAAACTTTGACATCTCTGTAGACAAAGCGTTATTTGCTGGAGATTTTAATATTCATTTCGAGAATCCAGAAGACCCTCTGAGAACAGCATTTATGTCCATACTGTACTCGGTAGGAGTAAATCAGTGTGTAGTAGAACCCACTCATAAAGCAGGTCACACTATAGATTTAATATTACACACGTGGACAAAATTGTTGGTACCCTTCGGTCAATGAAAGAAAAACTCACAATGGTCACATAAATAACTTTAACCTGACAAAAGTAATAATTTAAAAATATTCTATGAATGTTAACCAATGAAAGTCAGACATTGCTTTTCAACCATGCTTCAATAGAATTATTTAAAAAAATAAACTCATGGAACAGGCCTGGACAAAAATGATGGTACCCCTAGAAAATACTGAAAATAATGTGACAGCATTGTTGAAAACAAATCATAAAAAAGCCAGACTGGAATATGCCAAACTACATGTTGACAAGCCACAAAGCTTCTGGGAGAATGTCCTATGGACAGATGAGACAAAAATGGAACTTTTTGCCAAGGCACATCAGCTTTATGTTCACAGACGGAAAAATTAAGCATATCAAGAAAAGAACACTGTCCCTACTGTGAAACATGGAGGAGGCTCTGTTATGTTCTGGGGCTTCTTTGCTGCATCTGGCACAGGGTGTCTTGAATCTGTGCAGGGTACAATGAAATCTCAAGACTATCAAGGGATTCTAGAGAGAAATGTGCTGGGCAGTGTCAGAAAGCTGGGTCTCAGTCGCAGGTCATGGGTCTTGCAACAGGACAATGACCCAAAACACACAGCTAAAAACACCCAAGAATGGCTAAGAGGAAAACATTGGACTATTCTAAAGTGGCCTTCTATGAGCCCTGACCTCAATCCTATTGAGCATCTTTGGAAGAAGCTAAAACATGCTGTCTGGAAAAGGCACCCTTCAAACCGGAAACAACTGGAGCAGCTTGCTCATGAGGAGTGGGCCAAAATACCTGGAGAATGGTCCAGAAGTCTCATTGACAGTTACAGGAATCGTTTGATTGCAGTGATTGCCTCAAAAGGTTGTGCAACAAACTATTAAGTTAGGGGTACCATCATTTTTGTCCAGGCCTGTTTCATGAGTTAATTTTTTTTATAATTCTGTTGAAGCATGGTTGAAAAGCAATGTCTGACTTTCATTGGTTAACATTCATAGAATTCTTATTTATTATTACTTTTGTCAGATTCAAGTTATTTCTGTGACCATTGTGAGTTTTTCTTTCATTGACCGAAGGGTACCAACAATTTTGTCCACGTGTGTAACTTTCGGATTAAGTATAAGAAATTTATTCACAATTTCACAGTCTAAAGTTATCTCAGATCTCTATCTTGTCTCAATTAAAGTGTGTCATAGTAATTACAGTTGTTAAAAGCACTATACAAATAAAATTGAATTGAATTGAATTGAATTGAACAGTCAATAGATGTTGGAATACCATCTGTAGGAATAATTTCTTTAGCCAGAATTTTAACTATAGTGGGACCTTGGATTTAGAGTAACGTGTTCTGTGAGCACGGAAGATAAGCAAAATTTTTTACTAAATTTGAAGTTGATAAACAAGCGAGGTCTTGACATACAAGTAATACAAAGCACTCCCGAGCATGACATAATACCAACTGAGCCAATGGTTCTTCTCTCGCGTGCACTGTGGGATTATGGGGAATGTCTCCCATGCTCAGTTTCAGTGCGCCTGCATCACACATATAGGCAACATTCATGTTCATGTACTGTTCATTAGAACATTGTAACCACTTGTGTGTATGAGTGTACATACAGTTGTGGTCAAAAGTTTTGAGAATTACATAAATATTGAAAATTGTAAAAGTTGCTGCTTAAGTTTTTATAATAGCAATTTTCATATACTCCAGAATGTTATGAAGAGTGATCAGATGAATTGCATAGTCCTTCTTTGCTATGAAAATTAACTTAATCCCGAAAAAACTTTCCACTGCATTTCATTGCTGTCATTAAAGGACCTGCTGAGATCATTTCAGTAATCATTTTGTTAACTCAGATGAGAATGTTGACGAGCACAAAGCTGGAGATCATTATGTCAGGCTGATTGGGTTAGAATGGAAGACTTGACATGTTAAAAGGAGGGTGACCTGCAAAGAAACGCGTGCAGCCATCATTGCGTTGCATAAAAATGGCTTCACAGGCAAGGATATTGTGGCTACTAAGATTGCACCTAAATCAACAATTTATAGGATCATCAAGAACTTCAAGAAAAGAGTTTCAATTCTTGTTAAGAAGGCTTCAGGGCATCCAAGAAAGTCCAGCAAGCGCCAGGATCATCTCCTAAATAGGATTCAGCTGCGGGATCGGAGTACCACCAGTGCAGAGCTTGCTCAGGAATGGCAGCAGGCAGGTGTGAGCACATCTGCACACACAGTGAGGCGAAGACTTTTTGAAGATAGCCTGGTGTCAAGAAGCGCAGCAAAGAAGCCACATCTCTCCAAAAAAAACATCAGGGACAGATTGGTCTTCTGCAAAAAGTATGGCGAATGGACTGCTGAGGACTGGGGCAAAGTCATATTCTCGAATGAAGCCTCTTTCCGATTGCTTGGGGCATCTGGAAAATGGTTTGTCCGGAGAAGAAAAGGTGAGCTCTACCATCAGTCCTGTGTCATGCCAACAGTCAAGCATCCTGAGACCATTCATGTGTGGAGTTGCTTCTCATCCAAGGGAGTGGGCTCACTCACAATTTTGCCCAAAAACACAGCCATGAATAAAAAATGGTATCAAAACACTGTCCAATAGCAACTTCTTCCAACAATCCAACAACAGTTTGGTGAAGAACAATGCATTTTCCAGCATGATGGAGCACCATGCCCTTAAGATAAAAGTGGAAAACATGGCCTGGAAACTCCCCAGATCTTAATCCCATTGAGAACTTGTGGTCAATCCTCAAGAGGCGGGGGGACAAACAAAAACCCACTAGTTCTGACAAACTTAAAGAAGTTGTTATGAAAGAACGGGTTACTGTCAGTCAGGATTTGGCCCAGAAGTTGATTGAGAGCATGCCTATTCGAATTGCAGAGGTCCTGAAAAAGAAGAGCCAACACTGCAAATACAGTGGAACCTTGGATTACGAGCATAATACGTTCCGGAAGTGGGCTCGTCTTCCAAAACACTCGTAAACCAAATCATAATTTCCCATAAGAAATAATGAAAACTCAAATTATTTGTTCCACAGCCCCAAAAAATAAATACATAAAATTAATACAATCTATAAAATTAAAATAAAACAAATGAATCTGTACTTTAACTTTTAAAAAAAGTACAAATAAATCCCGACAGATAAGTGTTTCCATTGGTGCGCGCAGGTGCCATGTGAAAAAGGTGAAAAGGTGAGAGAGTGACGCTCGGTGTCAAAATAAGAGTCGCATGCGTGATACATGATACTCGGCGCTCGTAAACTAATACTTGCTCGGTTTCCGATTAAAAATTTATTAAAAATCTTTGCTCGGTTTGCGGAACACTCGTAAACCACGTTACTCGCAATCCGAGGTTCCACTGTACTGACTCTTTGCATAAATGTCATGTAATTGTCGATAAAAGCCTTTGAATGTCATGATATGTCCTACTGAGAGGCGGACGCAGATGCAGGGTACGTTTTAAGTTTTTATTTTTGTTAACAGTTCTTTTCTTTCTTTAATGACAAACAATAGAATTGACTCCCCAGGCTGGGTCTGCAGGCGGGCAAACAAAAAGCATAAACAAAACAACTCAAAACTAATCAGACAAACTTAAAGCTGGTTAACTTGACCTTAACCGAGAATGGTCCAGACAAACAGGCGCTCCAACCTGCAGACACTGTTCAGTTCTGGGGGAGAAAAAAGCACAAACACGTTAACGAGTAGGGCATATTACGATAAGGTGCTGAGCTGGGAACGAACGGAGCTGGGAGTGCTACGGGTTCGACTGGAATAAATAGGGAGACATACAGGGGAGACACAGGTGAACTTAATTTCGTGCTAACGTGAAGACAGGTAACCACATAAACACACTAGGGAGAGACAAAGCGTTGGCTCAGTAATCCGGTGAGCTAGATCTTATTCCCCGAGGCTGCGGTGGCACAGATGTGACATTGAAACATATGAAGTGCTTGTAATTATATTTCAGCACATCACAGAAACAACTGAAACAAAGATCTAAAAAGATTTAGCACTTTGTGAAAACTAATATTTGTGTCATTCTCAAAACTTTTTGGCCACGACTGTATATATATATATATATTTGCTGCTAAAAAATTAAAATTTTAAATCATATGGGATGAACTGTGAGACATAAAGGATCCGAAAAAAGTGAGATGCCTTCACACACAAGATTCACAAACACTTAGACTGCATGAAGAAAAGTTTAGCCTTGGCCAACTCAGATAAGAAAAAAACTTGAGGAGAGATGCCACGCCGGTTGGAAGACAGGGGCATCTGCTCTCCTCACGTTAACGGTGATCCGTTGTCTTCTAACTGTTCTCTGTAGTTGTTGATGAGCCGAGTCCCAAACCCTCTCACTCTCCTGGAATCAGTGTGTTACTGCTGGGACTTCCGATGGTTCTCCATTCCAGGGAAACAATGGAGGTTGTACCCTGTGGAGTTGGTGAATGAGTGATTCACGCTGAGTGGTGGGAACATAGGTTCGATGAGGTGGACAGACAGGTGGAGAGGGCTCAGAGATACTGGTGTGTTGAATTTGATCATCCAATTCCAACTGGATGGGAGAAAAAAATAGAGTTAGAATGTTTTTGGGGGGTTCCAAGTTCTCATCTGGTTCGTGAAGGCGAGAAAGTGCATCTGCTTTTGGATTCTTTGTTCCTGGCTGCTAGGAGATAGTGAAATGAAATCTTGTGTAAAATAAGGTCCCTGGGCTTGTCGCTTGGTTTCATGGAGATACTCTAAGTTCCTATGGTCAGTGAGGACAATGAAAGGATGTAACTCCCCCTCCAACCAGTGTCTCCATTATTCCAGAGCCAATTTCATGGCCAGAAGTTCTCGGTTTCCAATGTCATAGTTCCTCTTGGCCTGAGACATCTTCTGGGGAAAGAAGGCACATGGAAGATACTGTGAGGTTTTCCCCTGCTGCTGTGACAGTGCAGCGCCGGATTGTGATGCATCCACTTCCACCAGGAAAGATTTGTTGGGATCCAGGAGAATGTGGATTGGTGCTGAAGTAAACGCTTTCTGAAGGACATGGTTTTCATGGCTTCGGGAGTTCAGGATAGGGCTTTGGGTTTACCTTTTAGGAGATCGGTGAGTGGGGATACCAGTGAACTGTAGTTCTTGATGAATCTCCTGTAGAAGTTTGCGAACCCTAAGAAGCGTTGAAGCTGTTTAATGGTCAACTGAGTGGGCCAGTTACGGATGGTTTCCACCTTCCTTTCATCCATTTTGATGCCAAGAGGGCTAATGCAGTAGACAAGGAATTGTACGGAGGACTGATGGAAGGAACAATTTTCTGCCTTTAGGAACAGTTGGTGTGTTCTGAGTTTCTGGAGAACTTGAGTTACATGGTGGCAATGTTCTGTTTCATTCTGGGAGTAGAGAAGGATATCATCGATGTAATCCAGCACGAAAAAAATTAAGATACTCCCGGAACACGTCATTCACGTACCCCTGGAAGAAGGAGGGGGCATTGACCAATCCATATATGAACCCAGGTATTCATAGTGCCCTGTTGGGGTGATGAATGCTGTCTTCCATTCATCCCCCTTACGTATTCGAATCAGATTATACGCGCTCCGGAGTTCCAGCTTGGTGAAGATCTGGGCGCCTTGTAGTTGTTCCAGGGCAGAAGGGATGAGAGTGGGTAACTGAACTTGATAGTAATTTTGTTTAGGGCACGGTAATCAATACACGCACGTCCCCTGCCTTTCTTAGCCATGAAGAAGAAACCAGAAGCAACAGGGGACGTGGAGGGCCTGATGAACCCTTGTCTAAGGGCCTCTTCAATGTATTCTTCCATGGCCTTTTGCTCTGGGATAGACAGTGAGGAGATTGATCGCACAGTCCCATGGTCTATAAGGGGGTAGCTGCGTGGCTCGTCTTGGGCAGAAAATATCCTGAAAGTGGGAGTATGAGTCCGGGATGGCTGCAGATTGTTGGTGGCTAGGACTTTCTATGGAAGTGGTGTTAACGCTGACGACCAGTTAAAATTTTACACAGTGTTTCCCCCCACTTCAGGATCTCGTGACTTTCCCAGGAGTTAATGGGTTGATGTTGGGCGAGTCACGGGCACCTGAGAATGTGTTCAGTTGTGGATCGTTCCAGAACCAGGAACTCAATTTCCTCCTCATGGAGCCAACCCCCTCTTGGGGGAGCACCCGTGAAACAGCGGATCTTAAATTGGGTCGGATGGAGTCTCAGGGGGGATATCAAATTGTAGACAGAGTAATGTAGAGATGAAATTGTGAGCTGACCCAGAATCCAAGAGAGCCTTCACTGTAACAGAGCAATGTGGAGTATCAATTATAACAGTGGTGCTTAAAGGTGCCATAGGTTTACCTACATAAGAGATATTGAGCAGCTCACTGTCTAAGCTAGTGCTAGCCAGCAGATCTGCCTGTTCAGAGCACTATGTGAGTGTATCTTTGTTCTATAATGTCAGTAGTGAAGTTGAATAACAGGAAATGTGTGTGAGATAAGTCAAAGGTAATTTTGTTGAGGTTGCCTACTGTTCACTGTTGGAGACGTGTTTGTGACAGTTTCAATCCTAAAACTATTCAAGCTATTGCAGTCACAAGCCATCCAATATAATCCTAATACATGTTTAAGAATATTAATATACACAGTTACACAACTAAACTGTCACACAATTGCTCTATCACACTAATACACGGCAACACCAATGTACTGTCACACTGAACAACTGTCATACTGATGCACTCCTATTCTGACACATTCATACCAACACTTTGTGACACCAATCACCCTTAACATATCTAAATGATTGCAAGTTTTGCAGAAATTTATCATTTTGCCTTTGTCACAGTGCAATTGTTTTTCTTCATTTTCCTATTCTGTTTTTTTCATTGCTTCAACTGTCCATCCGCCAACTCACCGATTTGCTGATTCCACATTTTACCACCGCAGTAAATCTGCAAGTCCAAGCACTTTTTATCCCTTCCCTACCACTCAATCAAATTTAATTTTGTGTGCTGTAACACACACACATAGACACACACACACACACACACACACACACACACGCACGCACGCACACACACACACCACTCGCTCTGACACACATCACTCATTGCATATGAATTACAATTCAAGGTAACTTGCTGCAAGTTACTGCAAGATTATGTTTTTAGTGCTCCAGTAATAAAACTGGCATGGATAGTGCTTCACCTTTATGTGAAATGAGCAGAAGAGCAGAACAACAGTAATAAAAATATATAGCATATAAACAATGACATGGGGACATTTTGCTGATTAAATGCTCCACATGTTTTTTGTTGCTGTTGACAAAACACTAAAAATAAATATAAAACAGCCAATAACATACAACCAATACATGGATTCAGCAGCATAAGGAGACTAATACTGGGCAGTGAAAAAGTGATGGAGACAAATGTGCAACCAAGAGATATGTAACTAAGTGGTTTTTCCCTCTAGGTGTTCAATGATTCATTATTCATGCAAACCTTCAAAGCTCATGGTCCAAAAAAGTAATTCAATATTTTCAACTGCACCTGAAAAAACTTAGGCCTGACAAAACTTCAACAGATTCAAACATTGATATTTTACAAAGAAAAAAAAAAACATTTAAAAAAATGCTGCATTTTCTGTATTACACAGCAAGATTCTCCCTTTAAGATGAACATTCTTAATTAAACACAAACACAGATTTTATCATTTAACACATGATAAAATGGATGTTTTCCATTAAACACACAAGCTTTCTCAATTATTGTAAACAGTAGGCACACTAACATTCCCTATCAAACACCAACACAGACCACTAGGGTTTAAAAAAAAAGTGTTTTGGATACCCGTTAAAATAGCCATTCCCAAGTAAAAGAAAAAAATAAAAGTATGCTAAGTATATTAAATCCTACCATGCCAAAGCATACTTAAGTGTACTTGCTCCAGTCTAATGACTAGAATACTTAAGGTTTGCTGTTTTGGAACAACTAATTTTGTACTAAGTGCATTTAAGTTGTAATTAAAATTTACAAAAGCACACATAAGTATACTTTTTTACTTTTTTCTACAGAAACTCGAATCCGTAAGCTTAAACCTGCTCGGAAGCAAGTTTATTTCATGTAAACAAGATTTAGGCTGCACTCCTGGCGGATTATTATTGGTTGAAATGAGAGGTCACATCTGATTGGTTAAAGAGTATGTCTGACGCGGACTGACTCACGTGGGAAAAGAAAAGGATCTTGCACACATTATATATATATATATATATATATATATATATATATATATATATATATACATATATATATATATATACATATATACACACACACACACACGTGGACAAAATTGTTGGTACCCTTCGGTCAATGAAAGAAAAACTCACAATGGTCACAGAAATAACTTTAATCTGACAAAAGTAATAATAAATAAGAATTCTATGAATGTTAACCAATGAAAGTCAGACATTGCTTTTCAACCATGCTTCAAAAAAAATATTTTAAAAAATGAACTCATGGAACAGGCCTGGACAAAAATGACGGTACCCCTAACTTAATAGTTTGTTGCACAACCTTTTGAGGCAATCACTGCAATCAAACGATTCCTGTAACTGTCAATGAGACTTCTGCACCTCTCTGCAGGTATTTTGGCCCACTCCTCATGTGCAAGCTGCTCCAGTTGTTTCCGGTTTGAAGGGTGCCTTTTCCAGACAGCATGTTTCTGCTCCTTCCAAAGATGCTCAATAGAATTGAGGTCAGGGCTCATAGAAGGCCACTTTAGAATAGTCCAATGTTTTCCTCTTAGCCATTCTTGGGTGTTTTTAGCTGTGTGTTTTGGGTCATTGTCCTGTTGCAAGACCCATGACCTGCGACTGAGACCCAGCATTCTGACACTGGCCAGCACATTTCTCTCTAGAATCCCTTGATAGTCTTGAGATTTCATTGTACGCTGCACAGATTCAAGACACCCTGTGCCAGATGCAGCAAAGCAGCCCCAGAACATAACAGAGCCTCCTCCATGTTTCACAGTAGGGACAGTGTTCTTTTCTTGATATGCTTCATTTTTCCGTCTGTGAACATAGAGCTGATGTGCCTTGGCAAAAAGTTCCATTTTTGTCTCATCTGTCTATAGGACATTCTCCCAGAAGCTTTGTGGCTTGTCAACATGTAGATTGGCATGTTCCAGTCTGGCTTTTTTATGATTTGTTATCAACAATGGTGTCCTCCTTGGTCGGCTCCCATGTAGTCCACTTTGGCTCAAACAACGACGCATGGTGCAATCTGACCCTGATGTTCCTTGAGCATGAAGTTCACCTTGGATCTCTTTAGAAGTCTTTCTGGGTCTTTTGTTACCATTCGGATTATCCATCTCTTTTATTTGTCATCAATTTTACTCCTGCGGCCACATCCAGGGAGGTTGGCTACAGTCCCATGGATCTTAAATTTCTGAATAATATGTGCAACTGTAGTCACAGGAACATCTAGCTGCTTGGAAATGGTCTTATAGCCTTTACCTTTAACATGCTTGTCTATAATTTTCTTTCGAAACTCCTGAGACAACTCTTTCCTTCGCTTCCTCTGGTCCATGTTAAGTGTGGTACATACCATGTCACCAAACAAGACAGTGACTACCTGGAGCCCTATATATAGGCCCACTGACTGATTACAAGATTGTAGACACCTGTGATGCTAATTAGTGGACACACCTTGAATTAACATGTCCCTTTGGTCACATTATGTTCAGTATTTTCTAGGGGTACCATCATTTTTGTCCAGGCCTGTTCCATAATTTTTTTTTTTTTTTTTTTATAATTCTGTTGAAGCATGGTTGAAAAGCAATGTCTGACTTTCATTGGTTAACATTCATAGAATTTTTTTAAATTATTACTTTTGTCAGATTAAAGTTATTTTTGTGACCATTGTGAGTTTTTCTCAGGTACCAATATATATATATATATATATATATATATATATATATCACATCCAATCAAAACCATCACATGGCAGTTGCTTCAATGCATTTAGGGGTGTGGTCCTGGTCAAGACAATCTCCTGAACTCCAAACTGAATGTCAGAATGGGAAAGAAAGGTGATTTAAGCAATTTTGAGCATGGCATGGTTGTTGTTGCCAGACGGGCCGGTCTGAATATTTCACAATCTGCTCAGTTACTGGGATTTTCACGCACAACCATTTCTAGGGTTTACAAAGAATGGTGTGAAAAGGGAAAAACATCCATCCAGTCCTGTGGGCGAAAATGCCTTGTTGATGCTAGAGGTCAGAGGAGAATGGGCCGACTGATTTAAGTTGATAGAAGAGCAACTTTGACTGAAATAACCACTCGTTACAACCGAGGTATGCAGCAAAGCATTTGTGAAGCCACAACACGCACAACCTTGAGGCGGATGGGCTACAACAGCAGGAGACCCCACCGGGTACCACTCATCTCATCACAAATAGGAAAAAGAGGCTACAATTTGCACAAGCTTGTCACGAGCAACCGAGGGATGAACACAGTAGCCTTAGCAGTTAGCCCGTGTTGCGTGGACGGTAAACCCAAACGCGTAAGCAACGCGAGCAGGCAGGATAACCACGCGTTTACTCTTAAAACTCTCTTACACAAAGAGCAAAGATCTACACAAATAATCCCGCGTTCTGGCAACACACACTCAATCAAGGAAGCGATCTGAATAGAGTACTCACGAAATAGTTGGTGAAGCGAAGCGAAGGCATGAATGAACTCAATGACTGAGCGATGTGACGCGCCATCTTGTTTCCTTTTATGCTTTCTGAAAGCGCGACCAGCTTACTTCCAGGTCCTCGTGCCAGTCGCGGAGCGAGTGTGCATGACAGTACCCCCCTGTCCAGGACCGACTCTCGAAGGTCATTGGTGACGTGATGAAGGGTTTGAGCTGAGAGGTGTGGAATACTGGGTGGATCCGATAGGTGACAGGGTTGACACGGAGTGTCATGCGATATGGACCGATGAATCTAGGCGAGAGTTTTTTGGACTCTGTATGGAGGTTTAGATGGAGAGCCATACCTTGTCACCTGTGTGGTACAATCGTCCCGGAGGGTGTCGACGGCGATGTTGTGAGGTGTAGAGGGTATTGGTGTGCTGAATGACCTCCTTGCCTTGAGTCCAGGACTGCCGACACCTTCAGACCAACTGTTGGGCTGAGGGTACTTCGACCTCCGGTTCTTGATGTTCGAACATCGGAGGTTGGAAACCCTGGCATACCTCAAATGGACTCAGCTTCGTGGCGGAGGAGACGTGGAGGTTGTGGGAGAGCTCCGCCCAAATGAGATAGCGAGCCCAGGAGCGCTGACGGTCGGCAACAAAGCACCTCAGGTAGCGGTCCAGTTGTTGGTTGGCCCGTTCCGTCTGACCATTTGTTTGGGGGTGATAGCCTGAGGAGAGACTGCAGGTAGAATTGATCAGACGGCAGAAGGCCTTCCAGAACCGTGCAGTGAACTGGGGACCCCTGTCCGAGACGATGTCCTTTGGGAACCCATGCAGACGGACTACGTGCTCTAAAATCAGCTCGGCTGTCCCTTTCGCTGACGGAAGTCCGGGAAGGGCCACCAGGTGCACCGCTTTGGAGAACCGATCCATTATTATCATGATGACACTCTTCCCTTCGGATACCGGCAGGCCCGTGATAAAGTCGACGGCAATGTGCGTCCAAGGTCGACGGGGAACTGGGAGTGGTTGGAGTTCCCCCGGTGTCGGTTGGTTAGAGGTCTTGGCCCTGGCGCACACTGGGCATGCCCGAACGAACTCCTCGACGTCCTTGGCCATGGAGGGCCACCAGAAGGCGCGCTGGATATATTGAAGGGTGCGTTGTGTGCCTGGGTGCCCGACAGCGGTGAAGAATGGCCCCATTTAATGACGTCGGCTTTGACGGCCCTTGGAACGAAAAGTCGTCCAGGCGACGCACCTGCCGGTTCGGTCTCCGTGGCTTGCGCCTGGCGGACCCTCGTCTCCAGGTCCCAACGGAGTGGCGCGATGATCTTAGAGGGTGACAGGACAGGCGCGGGGTCCGCCCGGGGTCCGCCCGGGGAACGTCCCCCTCATGTTGTCGGGAGAGGGCGTCGGCTTTGGTGTTTTTTGACCCCGGACGGTAGGATAGATGGAAATTGAAATGCTCGAAAAAGAGAGCCCACCGTGCCTGCCTGGGGTTGAGTTGTTTAAGTGTCTTGAAGGAGCTGAGGTTTTGGTGGTCGGTCCAGACGATAAATGGTTCTCTGGCACCCTGGAGCCAGTGTCGCCATTCTTCCAATGCCCACTTTATGGCCAGCTGCCTGCCCAGATAGCAATGAGACGAGAAGTGCAACGCGCAGTCGGTCTGTGGAGTACCTGGTGGAATTGAACTCAAACACAAGATCTAATGCTGTTAAAAACACACTTCACTTCCCATCTGTGCCATCCCACTTATCTGGTAAAGCAATGAAAATGACAGAGGGGGGAGGAGGGGGCGGCGCTGCTGCCGCTGCCGCCGCTGCGGGGGGGACGTGGCAACAGCCGACTGAACAGCCGCCTCGCGGAGGGTCACGTTCTCCTGCCGCAGCTCCGCCACAGCGCAAAACCGTGACGTCTTGGAGCTCCTTTCGGAGAGACACGACTTCACCACGGATCTCATTGATCAGCTCGGCATGCTGGTCAACCACAGCGCAGAGGCGAGCAAACTCCGCTGGGTTTACTGCTTTGGGCTCAGTCATTCTGTCACGAGCAACCGAGAGATGAACACAGTAGCCTTAGCAGTTAGCCCGTGTTGCGTGGACGGTAAACCCAAACGCGTAAGCAGCGTGAGCAGGCAGGATAACCACGCGTTTACTCTTAAAACTCTCTTACACAAAGAGCAAGGATCTACACAAATAATCCCGCGTTCTGGCAACACACACTCAATCAAGGAAGCGATCTGAATAGGTGAGTACTCACGAAATAGTTGGTGAAGCGATAGCGAAGGCATGAATGAACTCAATGACTGAGCGATGTGACGCGCCATCTTGTTTCCTTTTATGCTTTCTGAAAGCGCGACCGGCTTACTTCCGGGTCCTCGTGCCGGTCGCGGAGCGGGTGTGCATGACAAAGCTCACCAAAATTGGACAGTTAAAGACTGGAAAAATGTTGCCTGGTCTGATGAGCCTCGATTTCTGTTGAGACATTCAAATGGTAGAGTCAGAATTTGGCGTAAAACAGAATGAGAACATGGATCCATCATGCCTTGTTACCACTGTGCAGGATGGTGGTGGTGGTGGTGTAATGGTGTGGGGGATCTTTTCTTGGCACACTTTAGGCCCCTTAGTGCCAATTGGGTATCGTTTAAATGCCACGACCTACCTGAGCATTGTTTCTGACCATGTTCATCCCTTTATGACCACCATGTACCCATCCTCTGATGTTTACTTCCAGTAGGATAATGCACCATGTCACAAAGCTCGAATCATTTCAAATTGGTTTCTTGAACATGACAATGAGTTCACTGTACTAAAATGGCCCCTACAGTCACCAGATCTCAACCCAATAGAGCATCTTTGGGATGTGGTGGAACGGGAGCTTCGTGCCCTGGATGTGCATCCCACAAATCTCCATCAACTGCAAGATGCTATCTTATCAATATGGGCCAACGTTTCTAAAGAATGTTTTCAGCACCTTGTTGATTCAATGCCACATAGAATTAAGGCAGTTCTGAAGGCAAAAGGGGGGTCAAACACCGTATTAGTATGGTCTTCCTAATAATCCTTTAGGTGAATGTATATATATATATATATATATATATATATATATATATATATATATATATATATATATATGTGGATAGATGTATTTAAACATACATGCAGTATATGTATACGTGTGTGTGTGGCTGTGGTCTTCATTCGTGTGTTAATCTCCGTGTGTCTAATAATATGTAACATTCTATCCCCCGACTGCATCTATATAAGTGGAGTGAATTTTCTCAAATCTGTCGCAGCCATGTCTTGTCCGTTTATGAGAGAGCAACTGGTTACTGAAGGTGTAAGGATTATTCGCAGAGTTTTTAATACAGCAATTTAATACAAATAGATTTGAGATTTATATATATATATATATATATATATATATATATATATATATATATATATATATATATATATATATAATTTTATTTTTTTTCATACACACACATATAAATAAAATAACATATCAAGGAACATGTAACATTGGCAGCACTCACACATTTAATAATTATTTTTATTTTAAATTATCTTTATTAAAGTTTGAAATTCTCCATGACCCTCTAATAAAAGCTCTTGCTCCGCTTGAGAAAAAATTTTGCTCGCTCTTTTGCCATTTCGTCAACCAATCGAAGGGGATGTGATCAGTCAACAACAGGTGTGCTCGAGGAACCAAATAAGCCGCATCGTAATTAGCACGACGATCTCATCTTAGATGTGTCAATTCATCTCAGATTTGTCAAGCGACATACGAAGTAAGGACCCCAGATGCAAAGTACATGAGATTTAGCAACAGCATATTAGACAATACATTCTATAGTTTAAATAATGCACTTAATTTCAAACTACCTAACAAAAAACTTATGCCAATGAAAATAAATGAACTTATTTACCTTATGCCTATGAAAATAAAATAATAACGATATGAACTAACGCATGCAGTGATGTAGCTTCAAGCCATGAATTCAAACTAGAAGGACTGTCTGATTTCTGATTTCTGAGCCAATCATAAAGTCAGTCCTAATGTGCCCACCTCCAGTTTCTGATTGGCTGGTATTGCCCGATTCTAGTCTCTGGTTGGCTGGAATAATTGCAGAGTTATAGCCCTGCTGTGGTTCATGCAAGTGTAGCTTTATGATATTGAGCTCGCATAAAAGATAGAGGTCAAACGCACATAAATTATTTTGAACGCTCCAAAGTGATTTTCAGCGTACAAAAACAAGTTTAAGAGGATGCGAGAGAGAGATTCAGTGTGCAAAAACTAGTCTGAAAGTGTCTGAGAGTAGTGCACTAAATATAAACATAAATAAGTACTTATATGAATACAGTGGAACCTCGGATTGCGAGTAACGTGGTTTACAAAGATTTTTAATACATTTTTAATCGGAAACCGAGCAAGTATTAGTTTACGAGCACCGAGTATCATGTATCATGCATGCGACTCTTATTTTGACACCAAGCGTCACTCTCTCACCTTTTCACCTCCCCCCTTCCCCCACGCCTTCGCAAACACACAGAAACTCTGCTCTTCTCACACACAAACACTCACAAGCGCTCTCTTGCCTTTTCACCCCCTCCCCGGCTTTACAAACACACAGAAACTCTGCTTTGTTGCGATTCGTTTCAAAGGTAAGGTGCTGATTCATTTTTTTTTTTTTGGAACTTTACAGCAGTGATTCCCTTAGTATGCGCTCACGCCAGGTCAAAGAGATTTCTTTTTTCCCTGTTAAAACGGTGTTTCCGTTCTATGTGTGTGTTTGTTGTGAAACTTAAAAAGTGATTCCCTTAGTATACGCTAACGCCAGTCTCAGAGAGATTTATTTTTTCCCTGTTAAAACGGTGTTTCCGCTGTGTTTGTGTGTGTCCGTTTGTTGTGAAACTGGAAATGTGATTCCGTTAGTATGCGCGCACGCCAGTCTCAGTGAGATTTCTTTAAAACAGTGTTTCCGCTGTGTTTATGTGTGTGTCCGTTTGTTGTGAAACTTAAAAAGCGAGGTGGGGAGAGGGAGGAGGAGTGTTACTGTGTAAAACGAGGTGAGGGAAGGGGCTAATTCCACACACACACAGACACACACACGGCGCCTGCATGCACCAACGGAAACACTTATCTGTCGGGATTTATTTGTACTTTTTTTTAAAAGGTAAAGTGCAGATTAATTTGTTTTATTTTCATTTTATAGATTTTATTAATTATTTTTATGTATTTATTTTTTGGTTCAGTGGAACGAATAATTTGAGTTTTTATTATTTCTTATGGGAAATGATGATTTGGTTTACGAGTGTTTTGGAACACGAGCCCACTTCCAAAAATGAATTATGCTCGTAATCCAAGGTTCCACTGTAAGTACATTAAATTTTAACTGAAAATATACTGAGACTACCGTATATTAAAATTTGTATTCTAATGTATACTTTCTTTACATTGTTTCAATTATATTTTCGAGCATATATATATAAAATTAATTAAAAATTAATCAAAATGCATTTAAATCAAGTTTTGCACGGCAGCATCAGGTAACGAGCATGCGCTTTAATCACTCGTCGGAGAGCTTTGTAGTTTTACATTTGATGTTGTAATGGGTTCACTCTTTTTGCATGGGCGGGACCACAGACACACAAACACGAGGCGAGGTCTTAAGGGAAGAGGCGTAATTTTATTTAGAAAAAACAGGAAAGGAGAAAGATTAAAAGAGTAAGGGAGGGGAAAAAACTGAGGATTTTTACCGCGGAGAAAGCTCGAGATCAATTGACATTAATTATCTCCAGGCAACCCGACCTGGCAGCCTCCCCTTTTGCGCACCTGCAGAAGAGAGGGGACGCCTACGTAGGGAGCCTATGGAGTTAGTGAGGAGTGACAATAGGTTGAGGCACACGCCCATCACAAGAGCACGCTGTGACAGATGTTTTCAAAGTGAACAAGGTCTGAACAAGACAAAGAACGTCAAGTTCACGTTAAAGAGAAAGACAAAGACCCAGGTTCAGTCTTCACAAGCAGCATGCTCGCAGAGAGAGAGAGCAGAAAGTCATCTGACACGTGTGCGCTCTCAGTTCAAGTTAAAGCAAATAAAAAGCACAAATCACTTCACATATCACGTATAAATCCTCTGCAAGCTGGACTCGCTGCAAGAGGATCAAGGTTTTTTTTTAGTTCATTAATTAATAATCTTACGCTATGTCCAAACGGGAAGGTCTCCCCGGGTGTGTCATAAGCACTGTCCTTAAGCCCGACTTGCTCTTATAAGTATTATTACATCTGAGGGATTTATTTCTAATTTTCCTTAATATTTTATATGAATATGGCACAATCATTAAGAATGGATTTATGTCAGCGTGACCTTTATAAGTGTCCTTGTTTACTTAGTGAGTGCTCTTGTTTACTTAGTTTTCACATGATGTTTTTAACCTTGATTGTATTTTTCTACCATTGTTTTTATTTACAACACATCTAATGTTGCGGCTCTCCAGCCTGCAACATGTAACACATCTGACAGTAAAGGACCCAAGTGTTTTGTTTTCCCCTTTTTGCTGGAACCAGGAAGCAAATCAGACAGGAGAAATCACAAAGAAATGGGACAAAGAAATCAAGAACAGAGGTTCAGAGCCCTTCAACACCAGTTTGCTTGTTTTTTTTTTCAGTTGGAAGTTCATGCTCAAACTGATTCTAGGTCAGAACCTGCTTTGGTGCAAAATAATAACGTGACCAACAGCTTTGCTCAGACTCCTCTGCACAGACAGTTTCTCCCTTAACTCCTCTGATAGTTGAAAATGGACACGGTATGTCACGGTTTATGAGGGAACCTAAACTGCAGAAATTAACTGAATCAGATGATATTCAGCATTTTCACATTACTTTTGAAAGAATAGCAGTGGCCCACAGATGACTGAAGCCAGAGTGAGCTTTCCAGCTAAACCCGCTGTCAACAGGTAAAGGCAGGAGTACTTACGTGCATATGGATGTTGGTGATGCCCCTGCTTATGATGAGGTGAAGTTGGCAATTTTGAAAAAGTTTGAAATTAACCCAGAAACATATAGACAGAGATTTAGAGAATACAAAATATATTTGTGAGATTTAAAGAGCTTTTTGCTAAGTGGGTGGAGCCAAAACACAAAACAAAATTGTTATTTTTGAGCATTATCTCAGAATGTTGTCTCCTGAGCTCCAGGCCTGGATCAAGGAACATGACCCTCAGACTGCAGCTAAGGCTGCAACCCTTGCTGATATGTTTGTCTAAGAACCAGTCCTGGGCCTACAAAGCCATCTAAGAACAAGCAGAGGCCTAGTTTAGTGTATCACAAAACCATCTGTGGTTGGTGACAGTACTTTAAAGACCTTGTACTTGTTCTTGTTGGTAATTTATGTTGACAAGAGGGTCACACTAAACAAAGGTCTCTTCACAATCCTGTAATACTTGTGTTTTGCTGAAAGTGAATGTGCTCATTGATACTGAACACATTCAGACCTTGGTACACCAGCTGTATATATCTGCCACTGAAACAGTGCTAACCTGCTGTGTTTATGCTGATGAAAAAAGCCTATTCTGCAACTGAGATTTATATTATATTATTAAGTGGATGGATTTGTGTAAATTTAAAATCTTGACAGACATGACAAGTGGGGAGCAATGAACAGGAGGAAATTAGAGGAAAATAATAGGAAAGTACCTATTCTAATTCATGCTATTCTTTATTGACAATGAAGAACATACACTCAAAACAAAACAATCACATAGAAAGAAATGGATAATTTAATACAGGTAAATTAAAATCAAATCAGTTGGGGGCTGGGAGAAAAAGTGGAACGATAGTGCAACAATAACGGTTTAACGTCGGCATTGAACAATATAAGGAAACTTGCGGTATTATATATGTAATTATCATTCATTCCAATGTGTATGCTGATGTTTCTGTATTTTTGTTTAAAAAATCAGGCAGTACTAGTCTGGCATTTCTAGTTTGACAAGAAAGTTGCTTTTTGATCCTTCAGGCGCTGAGCAAAAGGCAAGATCAATATCATTCTACGCATTTTGTGATGATCCCTAAATCATTCATTGTGCAGTATAGAATAATGGTGTTTATGCTTTCAAACGTGTATAATTTAAGCGCTTAATCAAGAAAAAGGCAGTGTATCTTAAAGACAATGTAGAGAGGAAATATATGTATATGTGGGTATCTTATTGGCGGGTTTATTTACGCAGCTATTGAAGCCGGAGATGCGAATATAAACCTAACTTTACCACGGTCACAAACCAGGTCAGTAGCGTATGTAGTGGGCATAATAACATCAGTGGATAAATTTGTTACATGGACCGCAAAAAAAGCAGGTGATTCAGCACTATGAGCACAATTGTTATAACGTCTGTTATAACAATTGCACGTGTATTTTATCTGCTTTGAACTTGGTGTTATTTGATATTCTTGGTTTCAAAATTGATATTCAATAAATAGTAAACTTGGCCGATTTCGTTATCATTTTGTTGAAAATTCGCCCATCCTTTTAAGTGGGGAATGACAGAAAATGTTAGAGAACCAGTGTTAGACTAACCACTGGTAACCTTTTGTCAGTTCTCCAATGTCGGTCCAAAGTTGGGCAAATGTCAGTGCATAAGTTGGGCCCATGTTGGCATCAATGGTTGGCCCAATGTCATATTGTCCGTTGGCCCACTGTTGGCCTATTGGTAGGGCCAAAGATACTGTAGGTTGGCCCAACATTGGTTGAGTAGATAATGGCAAGGTTGAAAATTGGATACCTGTGGGACTCTGTGGCAAACTTTCCCATGCCCTCTACAGCAACTTCCTGATGCTGTTACTATCCTATCCAACAAAAGGTTTTGCTCTGATTACTGTGAATATGCCCATAACATCCTGAAGGTCTTTGCAAAAAATGTGGTGACTTTTATGGGCAGGAGACAATGATTTATAATGTTAATGGCATTACACACTTAGCTTCATGGTGTGGACTGTATGGATCCGGGGGACTCATGGACATAGAGTATTATGGTGAACTGGTATGTTTAGATGCCGTCTTCCCCACTCTCATTGAAAACTCAGGCTTGCTGACGGTGAGGTGATTGGTTGCTTTACATCTCAGGGAGCCCTCATGTCTGTGTTTCCTTCTGGCTCATGAACAGGCTTAGACAAAAATGATGGTACCCCTAACATAATAGTTTGTTGCACAACCTTTTGAGGCAATCACTGCAATCAAACGATTCCTGTAACTGTCAATGAGACTTCTGCACCTCTCTGCAGGTATTTTGGCCCACTCCTCATGAGCAAGCTGCTCCAGTTGTTTCCGGTTTGAAAGGTGCCTTTTCCAGACAGCATGTTTCAGCTCCTTCCAAAGATGCTCAATAGGATTGAGATCAGGGCTCATAGAAGGCCACTTTAGAATAGTCCAATGTTTTCCTCTTAGCCATTCTTGGGTGTTTTTAGCTGTGTGTTTTGGGTCATTGTCCTGTTGCAAGACCCATGACCTGCGACTGAGACCCACCTTTCTGACACTGCCCAGCACATTTCTCTCTAGAATCCCTTGATAGTCTTGAGATTTCATTGTACCCTGCACAGATTCAAGACACCCTGTGCCAGATACAGCAAAGCAGCCCCAGAACATAACAGAGCCTCCTCTATGTTTCAAAGTAGGGACAGTGTTCTTTTCTTGATATGCTTCATTTTTCCATCTGTGAACATAGAGCTGATGTGCCTTGGCAAAAAGTTCCATTTTTGTCTCATCTGTCCATAGGACATTCTCCCAGAAGCTTTGTGGCTTGTCAACATGTAGTTTGGCATATTCCAGTCTGGCTTTTTTATGATTTGTTTTCAACAATGGTGTCCTCCTTGGTCGTCTCCCATGTAGTCCACTTTGGCTCAAACAACGACAGATGGTGCGATCTGACACTGATGTTCCTTGAGCATGAAGTTCACCTTGGATCTCTTTAGAAGTCTTTCTGGGCTCTTTTGTTACCATTCGGATTATCCGTCTCTTTGATTTGTCATCAATTTTACTCCTGCGGCCACGTCCAGGGAGGTTGGCTACAGTCCCATGGATCTTAAATTTCTGAATAATATGTGCCACTGTAGTCACAGGAACATCTAGCTGCTTGGAAATGGTCTTATAGCCTTTACCTTTAACATGCTTGTCTACAATTTTCTTTCGAATCTCCTGAGACAACTCTTTCCTTTGCTTCCTCTGGTCCATGTTGAGTGTGATACATACCATGTCACCAAACAACACAGTGACTACCTGGAGCCCTATATATAGGCCCACTGACTGATTACAAGATTGTAGACACCTGTGATGCTAATTAGTGGACACACCTTGAATTAACATGTCCCTTTGGTCACATTATTTTCAGTATTTTCTAGGGGTACCATCATTTTTGTCCAGGCCTGTTTACTTATGTGACCATTGTGAGTTTTTCTTTCATTGACCGAAGGGTACCAACAATTTTGTCCACGTGTGTACATTCACCTTATACATTGTTTGACAGTGACCATACCTAACTGCCAACACTCCTTCTCTTCTGCTCTCTCCTCTTCTGCTCTCTCCTCTCACTCTCTCCCTCTCTCCCTCTCTCCTTTTCTCTCTACCTGACGCTCTGTCAAGCTATACATGTCACTCCTGAGCTCTTAGTGATCCAGACTTCCTCTGCCCTCTGGACCTGTCTAACTCGTGCTGGAGTCCTGCTCCTGGTTGGAGATCTTGTCGCATGGATGCCCCATGTGGTCTGCCTGGGATGCGTGAGGTGGCTGGGGATGGTTCCACTTTTCCACGAAGACTGTCCTGTCCTCGACTGAAACAGACAGCTGTTCTCTGGGGACCTGTGACTTCAGTCGCTCGATAGTTCAGGACTGAAATTTTCTACAGTCTATCTGAGCCTCCAGGAACAAACGGGACTCCATTTAATATAAACACATCTCCTGTTATACTGAACTTCCAGTCTTACACAGTATTATGCTGATCAATCCCTGCCATCCATTTTCACCCAAATGAGGATGGGTTCCCTGTTGAGTCTGGTTCCTCTCAAGGTTTCTTCCTATTCCCATCTCAGGGAGTTTTTCCTTGCCACCGTCGCCCTCGGCTTGCTCATCAGAGACAATCTTATCATTTTGATTCATACACATTCACATTTCATACAAACTTACTTCTTTTGATTGTGTAAAGCTGCTTTGCGACAATGTCAATTGTTAAAAGTCCTATACAAATAAAATTGAATTGAATTGAATTAAAAAATAGTAACAATGTAAATTTTAGAATCCGTAGAAATTCAAATTCAAATTCAAATTTTATTTGTCACATACACAATCATACACAGTACGGTATGCAGTGAAATGCTTAGTTTAAGCCTTTGTTTATATTTTGGCATGAGGAAGATGGCAGCGTGGTCGGATTTACCAAACGGTGGGCGAGATTGTGCCTTGTAGCCGTCTCAGCCTGTGTTCCTTACGCCGGTATGTTTCCCTCGGAGCCGCCGCTTCGCGTCGCTTCCTTTGTTCTCCCTCAGGATCTCATTCGGCCAGCTTGGATGCGGAGTCAAAAACGTCGAATTGTGAGTACATTGTAAACCAATAGAAATAAGAGTATCTCTATCATATCTAATGCACTCAATGGTGATGAATTACCCGGTGTAAAGTTATCGAAAATTAACTTAAAAAGCAAAAACGAGTTAAAGTAGGTCGGAGCAGTCATGACGGCAGCCGGCCTCACCGGCGCCATCTTTCAATGTACTCAGAATGTAGAAGCTCAGTGGTCCGCACAAAACCTCTCGTAGTGGAGCATTTCCCTGAATTCGCCATTTTCAGGGGGATGGGCATCTCACTTTATTCATCCAGATGTACAGTAGAGTATTTACAGTACATGGAATTTTACGGGGTTGTCACTGAACGATTTACCCTGGCAAAGAGCAATATAAGAGTAGTCCCAGCTGGCACACCTTAAAAAATAGTTCAGCATCTATTTAGAGTCTAATTTTTTTTTTTTCTAAACTTGTGCTACTGTTGTTTACTTACAATATTTGTTATTTAATTTTTTTTTATTTAAATGAGGCTTGGGCTCTGGGATGTTGAGCCTACTGTACGTAGTCTAATCAGAGCTCTACACCTGTTCGATTGTAATTCATAAATTATGTTTATAATAATGAAATGAGATGCCCTAAATCGTGGTTTAAAATTAATCTACAATTAACTTCAAACTTGCGGCTCACAGTTTCACTTTATAAAAGGCAGCGTTTTGATCGAAAGGTGATAAACGCATGCAATTTATCGTTAAAAATGCAGACATAATGCAATGATGGATGGATGTTGTTGATAAATATTTAAAATGATAATTAAATAAATAGCTGTCCATCATTTTTGTGTTTATCTTTTTGGTTTATTATACACCTCTGCACCACTTATTATCAAGTCAAGTCAATTTTATTTATATAGCGCTTTTAACAATTGACATTGTCTCAAAGCAGCTTTACACAATAAAAAGAAGTAAGTTTTTATGCAATGTATATGAATCAAAATGACAAGATTGTCCCCGATGAGCAAGCCGAGGGCGACGGTGGCAAGGAAAAACTCCCTGAGATGGTAATAGGAAGAAACCTTGAGAGGAACCAGACTCAACAGGGAACCCATCCTCATCTGGGTGATAACGGATAGCAGGAATTGCTCAGCATAATAATGTGTAAGACTGGAAGTTCAGTATAACAAGAGATGTTTTAAAATTAAAAGGAGTCCAGTTTGTTCCCGGAGGCTCAGGTAGACTGTAGGGGATTCCGGTCCTGAGTTATCGAAACAACTGAAGTCACAGGTCCCCAGAGCATCACTCGATGACAGGAGAGTCTTCATGGAAACCATCCCCAGCCACCATACGAATCCAGGCAGACCACACGGGGCATCCATGCGACGAGATCTCCAACCAGAAGCAGGACTCCAGGATGGGTTAGACGGCTCCAGAGGGCAGAGGGGTCTGGATCACTGGCAACTCAGGAGCGAAACATGTATAGCTCGACAGAGAGACAGAGAGAGGGAAAGAAGAGGGGGAGAGAGAGAGAGAAGAGAGCAGAAAAGGAGAGAACAGAAAATAAGGAGAGATGGCAGTTAGGTATGGTCACAGTCAGCATGTATAGGTGAATGTATATTTAGTTCAAAGTGCAAGCAGAGACTCCGGCAGGACTAACTATAACAGCATAACTAAAAGGGAGAGCCAGAAGGAAACACAAACATGAGGGCTCCCTGAGATGTAAAGCAACCAATCACCTCACCGTCAACAAACCTGAGTGAACAATGAGAGTGGGGAAGACAGCATCTAAACATACCAGTTCACCAGAATACTCTACGTCTATGAGTCCCCCAGATCTGCTCCTTTACCTAAGGTTAATCTATTTACAAAAATGCTTGGCTAAATAAATAGGTTTTTAGCCTAGACTTAAACACTGAGACTGTGTCTGAGTCCCGAACATTAATAGGAAGACTATTCCATAACTTTGGGGCTTTGTAAGAAACAGCTCTGCCCCCTGCTGTAGTTTTAATAATACGTGGTACTGACAGGCAGCCTGCATTCTTTGATCGAAGTAGGCGTGGCGGATCGTAAGACACTAACAGTTCACTCAAATACTGTGGCGCGAGACCATTTAGTGCTTTAAATGTCAAAAGTAGTATCTTAAAATCGATGCGAAATTTCACAGGGAGCCAATGCAGTGTAGATAAGATAGGGGTGATGTGCTCGTATTTTCTGGTTCTAGTGAGGACTCTCGCTGCTGCATTCTGTACTAACTGAAGCTTGTTTATACACCTAATTGAACAACCAGACAGTAAGGCGTTACAATAGTCCAACCTAGACGTGATAAAAGCATGAACTAGTTTTTCTGCATCATTTAGTGACAATATGTTTCTTATCTTGGCAATATTTCTAAGGTGAAAGAAAGCTATCCTGGTGATATTATCTACATGAGCTTCAAACGAAAGGCTGGAATCTATAATCACACCGAGGTCTTTTACTGTTGCACTTGATGGAACAGAAAGGCCATCTAAAGTTACAGTGTGATCAGAAAGCTTAGTTCTAGCTACTTGTGGTCCTATGACCAGAACTTCTGTCTTATCAGGATTAAGCAGAAGAAAATTAATTAACATCCAATCTCGTATATCCTGCACACACTGCTCGATTTTAGCAAACTGGTTTTTCTCATCTGGTTTTGCTGAGACATATAATTGTGTGTCATCAGCATAACAATGAAAACTAATACCATGTTTACGAATTATGTTGCCCAGAGGAAGCATGTAAAGGGAAAAAAGCAGTGGGCCTAAAACTGAGCCCTGTGGAACACCAAACTCCACTTGAGAACATGAGGAATGGTCACCATCTAAATCTACAAACTGATAACGATCAGTCAAATAGGATCTGAGCCACAAGAGGGCAGTTCCCTTAATTCCTACTACCTTTTCTAATCTGTGAAGGAGAATACTATGATCAATGGTGTCAAAAGCTGCACTGAGGTCCAGTAACACAAGTATAGTGACGCAACCCTGATCAGAGGCCCATAGGAGGTCGTTTACTACTTTAACAAGTGCTGTCTTGTTGTGCTGTGATGAGGCCTAAATCCTGACTGATACAGTTCATTTATGCTATTTCTGTGTAGATGTGAACATAGCTGCTGTGATACTACCTTTTCCAAAATCTTGGAGATAAAGGGAAGGTTTGATATCGGCCTGTAATTAGAAAGCAGACAGGGGTCAAGGTCAGGTTTCTTGATTAGCGGTTTAATAACGGCTAATTTAAAGGATTTGGGGACATACCCACTACTGAGTGAACAGTTAATTACTTTCAACAGGGGTTCTATTATTGCTGGTACTATCTGTTTGAGAAAATGTGTCGGTATAGGATCTAATATACAGGTTGACGATTTTGAAGAAGAGATGAGTGAAATTAGTTCCCTCGCTTCAAGGGGAGTAAAGTGTTCTAAGTTCTGATGTGATGTGGTTAGATCATCTGAATTATTTAAATTGTCTGTTTTCAAAGCCTGAATTTTTTGCCTAATATTTATGATTTTATTATTGAAAAAGTTCATGAAATCCTCACTACTGCATGATGTTGTTGTGGAGATTTCTGCAGTGGTCTTGTTTTTAGTTAAGTTAGCTACGGTATTAAATAAAAAATCTCGGGTTGTTTTTGTTATTTTCTATAAGAGTGGAGAGATACGTTGATCTAGCATCACTGAGAGCTTTTTTATAGTTCAGGATGCTCTCCTTCCAAGCTATTTTGAATACTATCAATTTAGTTTGGCGCCATTTACGTTCGAATTTTCGAGTGGTTTGTTTTAAAGCACGTGTGTGGTCATTATACCAAGGAGCGAGTTTCTTATCTCTAATCATTTTCCTTTTAACTGGAGCTACATTATCTAAGCTATAACGAAGTGCTGACTCTAGATATTCATTCGCCTGTTCGAGTTCTGTGAAGTCAGATGGCGATCCAATCAAAGTTGATAATTCTGGAAGATTATTGATAAAGCTCTGTGCGGTATTTGATGTAAATGTACGTTTAAGGTGGAAGCGCGGTGCTGTGCTGCATACATTATTACTATAACACGCTTTAATCGAGACAAGGTAGTGATCTGAGATAACTTCAGACTGTGGAATTGTGGTTATATTTCCTATACTTAATCCGAAGGATAATATTAAATCTAAAGTGTGACCTGCTTTATGAGTGGGTCCTACTACACACTGATTTACTCCTACTGAGTCCAGTAAGGACATAAATGCTGTTCTCAGAGGGTCTTCTGGATTCTCAAAATGAATATTAAAGTCTCCAGCAATTAACGCTTTGTCTACAGAAACAACAAGGTTTGAGAGGAAATCTGCAAATTCGCAGAGAAACTCCGAGTACGGCCCTGGGGGTCTGTAAATGATGATTAGCGGGATCGACTGAGCTGACTTTATGTTACTATAGAGAACTTCAAATGCATTAGATTTAAAACTGTGTTTTTGTACGAGAGACAGATTATCGTTATAAATAACTGCGACTCCTCCTCCTCTACCAGTTAGCCGAGGCTGGTGTATGTAGCTGTATCCAGGAGGACTAGCTGCATTTAGAGCTACATACTCGTCCTGTTTAATCCAGGTTTCTGTTAAACATAAGATATCAAACTCCTGATCTGTGATAATTTCATTAACAATAACTGCTTTAGATGCGAGAGATCTAATATTTAACAGTCCTAGCTTCAGATCAGAGTTGCCGGCTGCGCATTCAGTGTGATCTGAGTTTGTGGTATCTATGTTAATTAAATTACTAAAACAGACTTTGTGAGTCTTTCTAAATTTATGTTTAGCTCGGGGAACAGACACAGTCTCAATATGATGTACCCTGAGTGACGACTCTCTGCAGCTAGCAGACGGTTGGTTTAGCCTGTCTGTCTGCTCCCTGGCCTGGGCTCTGGATTGTCACCGATTAACTAGGCCTCTTCTGAGACTATGTGCTATACTGCAAGAAATGAGAGCAGCACCTTCCCGAGTGGGATGGACACCGTCCCGCCCTAACAGGCCAGTTTTGCCCTCAAAGGTCCTCCAATTGTCTATGAAGCCCACGTTGTTTTCGGAGCACCACCTGGACATCCAGCGGTTCAGCGACCATAACCTGCTGTTATTCTATTCTATTCTATTATTATAATAAATAGTTTTAAATGATAGTAAAGATACCATAGCAAGAGAGAAAATAAATAAATAAATATATATAGTGTTTATGCTGTAATTTGGAAATGTTCACAGATGGGGTAAACGTATGTGGCATTTAATAGCATTTGCTAGTTATCAAGTTGATATACAGGTCTATCTGCATCAAACAGAATCTCTCTAAATAAGTAAGCATAATAATAATTAATGAATAATCATAGTTTCACCCCATGGGTGAACATGAACAAATTACTGCATAAACACTGGAACATGAGGATTTAAGAATCTAATTAAACACGGATATCCTTAATGTGTTAAAATGTTGGATTTTAATTTAAATGCCACATATACTGTATATATGTGTGTAAAACGTATACAGTGTGTGTGTGGCATTTTAATTCAAATCCAACATTTTAATGGTTTGTGATAGGTGCATGGGCATCAACTCGCACGTTCTGTAATATTCCATTGTCATTGTCATGAGCCCTTTACTAAAGCATTCGCTAGTTATCAAGTTGATATACAGGTCAATCTGCATTTGAAAAAAATCAGTAACTTCGTGAATTACACTCAAAGTATCAACTCCAACTATGAAGTCTGGTTTAATTTGCTGGGGAAATAAATTTTAGGCAGAGCCGTCCGCTCTGTCTTGTTAATTCATCTAAAACCCCCTACAGTATTTGCCAACAGCGCACTCAGTTGGATAAATTCACATTTATAGTGAATGAAAGGTGAGAAGAGATTCAGCAGAATCTTCTGACACAGTGCTTGCTCTGAAGGACTATATTCGACAAGAATATAGAGAATATAAATGTATAAGATAATTAATTTATACCAAGATAATTAATTAATTAATTAAATTCTATCAAATAAGGACTTTATCTAAAAGCCAGACCAAATTTATCATTCACAGCTGAAGTATTTAAATATGCTTATACTGTAGATACAAAGGTTATATTTTAAGTACAATTGCAAGTAAATTACAAACTGCATGTAATGTAAAATATGAATAAAACAGTATTAGACACAACGTATATGATATGGTAGTGTATATAATGAAAAAGCTATTTACACATGAGTGCTCAAATGTAAAGCAAACGCAATTATTAATTTATTGTGTATATTTAAGTTCATTCAGCCGTTTAAGTTATATGAAAAATAACATGCCTGCCAGCCCACTATTATTTTCTGTTCGAATTTAAAGATGCACACGCATGTGCAAAAAGACCAAGTAAAACAAAGAATACAAAAGTGTATAATTTTTATTAAAAAAAAAAAAAACAATATTGTCTCCAGCGCTAAAGAAAACATGATTTTGTCTACTTGCTGAATACAACATGACAGCGCGCTCCGAGGTGAACACCCACAGACCCTTATTTACAATAGGTGTGAAGTTATAAAACCGGTTTCACTGATGGGGGAATTGGCAGAATTGAGGGGTTTAAAATGAATTAACAAGACCGAGCAGACGTCTCTGCCTAAAATATATTTTGCCAGCACATTGTACTGAAGCTCAGCGCATCTTCTTTCCTTGTTTTAATCTGTAATATTGTGAAATAATAAGTGAAATGTATTTCACGTATATGCTTAAATATTCCTTTTTATTTATGGACATGTGTATTGTGTTTGATCTGCATTATTGCGAGACGCGATGACTTTCTGGCATTTTTATCGATAAATCACATGGGTTTATCTGCCTTTTCATCAAAACGCTGCCTTTTGTAAAGTGAAAGTTTACGCACAAATCGGGGTTCACCCACGCTGATGAACAGCTTTATTACAGTCATGAATTCACAACCACATTCCAGCTATTATTTCCAGCTATGGTCAAATAATGAATGAAATGCTGGACACAAACAGCAAAAAAGCATTACGTTTATTATTATAAAAAGCCCAAAGGCACTTTGTGTGCATATAAGAATATTTACAAAAAATATATTGATTTTTTGTTCATTCATGTCTTCTGATGGTGCTCCATGTCGACACATTTTTATGTCTTAATGAAGATATGTTCACATATTCACGAATCAGGACATTCGCATAGTTAACACTATCAGATAATATCAGAAAATTAAATACATTTCAAAAGCATTTAAACCAAGTCATTGCCATGTCTTTCATTGTTTTGTCCCTGTTAAGACAATACAAAAACAATTTTTTCATATGGAAGTTTTATTATGAATTTTAAATCACGATTTAGTATGATGAGCTGTATAGTGCTTAAATCAAACTTCACTTGCATACACATATATGAAACAATCACACAACTATATATATAAAATGAAATGAAATATTGTAATTAAACAAATTCATAATCATAGTACAAAAATTACAGTACAATTTTTTTTAATTAAAATTCAATTAAATCTTATTAGGATTGAATTTAAGCAAAGTAAACATTAACACAGTGAGCCTTTAGATTTTATCATGTGTAATTAGAAAAGATACGCATGTAGGGTTTTGTGTAATCTTATACTTTGTGTTCTTTAAATTTGTAGTAGATTTATTAACTTAAATAAATCAAACTAAATGAACATAAAATTCTAACATTGTCAGGACGTGCTACTGTGTTTTTGCGTTATTATAAGAATGAAATGCAGTAGGCTGTTATGATTATAATTTTACTTAATAAATAATGAAAACATTTTAACAAATTACATTTATATATCCCAGTAGCATCCTCGTTGCGCTGGACCAGCACTTGCAAAACCTGAAACATTAAACAAATTTAAAATCACAGTACTAAAATTACAGTACAAATTTTGAATTTAAATTAAATATATCAGTTTCTTATTTACATCGAATTTAAGCAAAGTAAATGTATACCTTTAGCCTTTAGATTTTATCATGTGTAACACTAGCGTATAGCCAGAAGACTCTGGGCGTGCATCAAAAAAAGTTTGTCAGATTAATGTGCAAAAACTATACAGGTACTTCTCAAAAAATTAGCATATTCTGTTAAAATTTATTATTTTCTGTAATGTACTGATAAACATTAGACTTTCATATATTTTAGATTCAAATAAATAGTTTAATGGTTTAAATAAGTAAAATAAATAGTTAAAATATTAAGATGGTGAATGTTTGGTGTCATGTGGGTATTATAAGATTTTATAATTGGCAAAAAAATTGGCAGCTGGCACACCTAAAAATAGATGCAGGTTTATTTTTTTTATAGTCTGTAGTATAAAAATGCTTTCCTAAACAGTGCTATTGTTGTTTACTTACAATATTTGTTCATTTAAATTTTTAGGTTTGGGCTCAGGATGTTGAGGATGTCCTTATCATAACATGCATTGTATAGTTTTTAAATCACTATATACATAATAATTTTCTTTGGTATTTTTATAAAATATTTTATTTTTATATTTCTTAAAAAAAAGAAAATAAATCATTTGTATTTTCCATTTGTAAAATAGTATAAGAAATCATGGGTTGTGTATAGAGTGATTAAAAACAATACATAGCATGATATGATTGTATAGAAACTTTCCATCCGCAGCAGTGGATGAACCTATAATTCACGTTTCATACAAATTGCATAATCTAAAATTAGTTTTCCATTAGTTTATATAAAAGCAGAAATTTAACTTTCTATAAGTATATATTTTTCACGTCTGTGAGGCAGGAGTTTCGGTTAATTTTCTTAAGCGCTCATGTTCACAGAAAACAATACAGAATAGTGCGCACTGATTCCTTTCATTATTTTACAAAATCATACTGTTTTGTCCTCATTGTGAATGCACTTAAATAAAAGTAGAGTCTTATAAAGGCTATATAGCTTATATAGTTTTATTATACAGGTCCTTCTCAAAAAAATAGTATATTCTGATAAAGTTCATTATTTTCTGTAATGTACTGATAAACATTAGACTTTCATATATTTTAGATTCATTACACACAACTGAAGTAGTTCAAGCCTTTTATTGTTTTAATATTGATGATTTGGCATACAGCTCATGAAAACCCAAAATTCCTATCTCAAAAAATTAGCATATTTCATCCGACCAATAAAAGAAAAGTGTTTTTAATACAAAAAAAGTCAACCTTCAAATAATTATTAGCAGGCGTGTGCAGGAAATGGGCTACAGGTGCTGCATTCCAGGGTCAATGCAGGGTCAATGCAGCTAGCTATTTGGAGCACTTCATGCTTCCATCTGCTGAAAAGCTTTATGGAGATGAAGATTTCATTTTTCAGCACGACCTGGCACCTTCTCACAGTGCCAAAACCACTAGTAAATGGTTTACTGACCATGGTATTACTGTGCTCAATTGGCCTGCCAACTCTCCTGACCTGAACTCCATAGAGAATCTGTGGGATATTGTGAAGAGAAAGTTGAGCGACGCAAGACCCAACACTCTGGATGAGCTTAAGGCCGCTATTGAAGCATCCTGGGCCTCCATAACACCTCAGCAGTGCCACAGGCTGATTGCTTCCATGCCACGCCGCATTGAAGCAGTCATTTCTGCAAAAGGATTCCCAACCAAGTATTGAGTGCATAACTGAACATAATTATTTGAAGGTTGACTTTTTTTGTATTAAAAACACTTTTCTTTTATTGGTCGGATGAAATATGCTAATTTTTTGAGATAGGAATTTTGGGTTTTCATGAGCTGTATGCCAAATCATCAATATTAAAACAATAAAAGGCTTGAACTACTTCAGTTGTGTGTAATGAATCTAAAATATATGAAAGTCTAATGTTTATCAGTACATTACAGAAAATAATGAACTTTATCAGAATATACTATTTTTTTGAGAAGGACCTGTATAATAAAACTATATAAGCTATATAGCCTTTATAAGACTCTACTTTTATTTAAGTGCATTCACAATGAGGACAAAACAGTATGATTTTGTAAAATAATGAAAGGAATCAGTGCGCACTATTCTGTATTGTTTTCTGTGAACATGAGCGCTTAAGAAAATTAACTGAAACTCCTGCCTCACAGACGTGAAAAATATATACTTATAGAAAGTTAAATTTCTGCTTTTATATAAACTAATGGAAAACTAATTTTAGATTATGCAATTTGTATGAAACGTGAATTATAGGTTCATCCACTGCTGCGGATGGAAAGTTTCTATACAATCATATCATGCTATGTATTGTTTTTAATCACTCTATACACAACCCATGATTTCTTATACTATTTTACAAATGGAAAATACAAATGATTTATTTTCTTTTTTTTTAAGAAATATAAAAATAAAATATTTTATAAAAATACCAAAGAAAATTATTATGTATATAGTGATTTAAAAACTATACAATGCATGTTATGATAAGGAAATCCTCAACATCCTGAGCCCAAACCTAAAAATTTAAATGAACAAATATTGTAAGTAAACAACAATAGCACTGTTTAGGAAAGCATTTTTATACTACAGACTATACAAAAAATAAACCTGCATCTATTTTTAGGTGTGCCAGCTGCCAATTTTTTTGCCAATTATAAAATCTTATAATACCCACATGACACCAAACATTCACCATCTTAATATTTTAACTATTTATTTTACTTATTTAAACCATTAAACTATTTATTTTACTATTTTAACTATAACATTAAGAACAAGAACAATACAACTTTTTCAAATATTATTGATTAAATGTGGGCTGAAAAAACTGTTGTCCTCATGTCCATCAATCTGATATACAGTATGCTGGAGAAAATCCATGGTGAGAAGACACTGCTTCGTGTAGTTCAAAGACAAGAAAACCTTACAACATACAAACATACATTAACAGCCTTCACCAAAGAGTTTGGAACGCAGAGTACAGGATGCATCACACAACCGTGATATATTACACTATAAGCGTATTATACCAAAGATTGCCTGTTAGAAATACTGTACCCAAAATAAAATTCCTCTGCCGTTTTAAGAGACATCACAGCCAGTGGTAGTTTTCAGAAGTTCCTTCCGAGGTGAGGCTGCGTTGGACAGGGTACGAGAGGCATGTACATGGGCATTGCCTGGAGCTCAAATCTCTGAAAACATTGAAGCAATCTTTTAAATAACCGCTATCTTTAATAACTGCTTGAGATTTTGAGCTGTACACACATGCATTCTCGCCTAAACAACTCTTAAAACTACACTTTGTGACTGTTACGACCCTTGGCGGTCTAGGGGTATACGGGTCGCACATTTAAATTTGAGAGACAGTGGCAAGTTGAATTCCCAGCACGGGTAGGAACCAAAGTGATGACAAACCAAATACTTTGATAACAAAGGATGTTTATTTACATGAAGAACAAAAGAAGTAGTACCAAGTGAAATGTTTTGAAATGAAAAGAATTGGCACTAATAGAAAGACTGGCAATGGGTACAGCTGAAAATAAACCCAAAACCCAGGCTAACTAAACAATTTTCCCGCCCATCTAATCTCCTCTAAATATAAATAAGATAAACAAAACACCCTAGCTGGCTACACTACCTAACTCAAAATGGATACATAGGTTGGCACGCACCCTCTTTCCTAGTGTATCTCTAGACAGTAAGTTACCTAGATGTTGAAATGTATGCCACGTGGTTTACTTCCCTGACCCTGTCTCTCAAACAAAGTGTAGCCCAAAAAAAGTGAGTCTCAAGACTGCCCCCAAGTCCTGAAACAGTTTCTTAAAAGCCAGCTGGTAGATGAAGATTGGTTGAAGTATCAAGATGTTCAGCAGCCAATCAGAAGAGTGGAATGACGGGATTGGTTGAGGTAATGAGATGTGCAGCAGCCAATCAGAAGAGTGGAATGACAGGATTGGTTGAGGTAATGAGATGTGCAGCAGCCAATCAGAAGCAGCAACGATGGATGGACCCACTAAAAACCCTGAAACAAAAGAAAAAGGGCAACAGACCACCAAAACAACCACCCAAATATGTTCTGGAACGTAACAGACACAATAACAGTAATATTTCGAACATTTTGCAGGCTGTTATTTGAAAAAAACAGAGAATAAAGAATAAACCAGTTGTTGGGTCAAAATTACCCAACCAGGTGTTCATTTGTAAATGACTCGCTACATCTCATTTGACCCAGTATAAACAACCCAACAATGTTTTCACAGAAACAACCTAGCATTGTTTAGTAGTGTATTTTTTGAGTTGTTCTAATGCGCTATTGTAAAATTATTCTAATGTTCTATTCTGAACATGTCAATCTGTCTTGTCCCAGCTAACTGGCTAACTAGGTCTCTAAGGAAGCTAGTTAGTTTATGCTAATTTATGTTCTTAATTCATGTTGTTTGTATGTAGCACCTTGGTCCTGGGCGATCGTTGTTTTGTTTTGTTGTGTACTAAATTGTATATGGTTGAAGTGACAATAAAAGCATACTTGACTTGATTTGAAGGTCTATTTTTCCAGTTATTTCTATATTTAGGTCTGCAAATGTAACATTTTTTAAAATAATAACAATAAAGAGATACAAAGAGATAGGCTATATAACAGTTAATTCTTTGTTCAAATAAAATTGTCAGCTAGTGAACTTGATTATCTGTCTAAACAACATTTAACCAATGTTTTTTTTTATTTTATTTTTTACTCATTATTGTACAGTAAATGTCAATAGCTCTGGTTCTGATTTATCATGTTTGTTGTATAAAGTACTCAGATGGGGAGATTACCATCACTGTAGTATTTCAACATATTATGACTTTTTTTATGACTTAAGCTCTAATTATATTTGAAAACTGTGTCAAATGAAAATGTCACTTTGCAGTCATTTCATGAATGACACGGAATGTTAAACATTACCACAGCGTTAAACACTGTGGTAATAGACATTCCCGTTGACTACCTACTGTACATTCTATTTTCTCAACCTTTTAATGTGCTCCATCAAATCAATTCAATTCAATTACATTTTATAAAATTTTAAGAGCTCAGGAGGGACATGTATAGCTCGACAGAGAGACAGGGAGAGAGAAAAGGAGAGAGAGGGAGAGAGGGAGAGGATAGAGCAGAAGAGGAGAGAGCAGAAGAGAACGAGCGTTGGCAGTTAGGTATAGTCACAGTCAAACAATATATAAGGTGAATGTATATTTAGTGCAAAGTGCAAGCAGGGATTTTGGCAGGACTAACTATAACAGCATAACTAAAAGGTAGAGGCAGAAGGAAACAAAGACATGAGGGCTCCCTGAGATGTAAAGCAACCAATCACCTCACCGTCAACAAGCCTGAGTGATCAATGAGAGTGGGGAAGACAGCATCTAAACATACCAGTTCACCAGAATACTCTACGTCCCCCAGATCTGCTCCTTTACCTAAGGCTAATCTATTTACAAAAATGCTTGGCTAAATAAATAGGTTTTAGCCTAGACTTAAACACTGAGACTGTGTCTGAGTCCCGAACATTAATAGGAAGACTATTCCATAACTTTGGGGCTTTGTAGGAAAAAGCTCTGCCCCCTGCTGTAGTTTTAATAATACATGGTACTGACAAGCAGCCTGCATCCTTTGATCGAAGTAGGCGTGGCGGATCGTAAGACACTAGCAGTTCACTCAGATACTGCAGCGCGAGACCATTTAACGCTTTATACGTCAAAAGTAGTATCTTAAAATCGATGCGAAATTTCACAGAACCAGCAACCAAACCAAAAGGACAAAGGGAAGCCAAAAGTCAAAAGCCAGAATTAACAATCCAATCTTAACATTCACAATCACAAAAAAACCTCTCCAAAACAACCAGCACTTTGCCTACACGACTCTCCATTCCCGCGTCTCTCTCCGGTTTATGAATGGTTCGCTGATGATGTCATTCAGGGCAGAAGCGCACGTGTGGAAGGTCAGGTCATAAACAATGATTTTTACAATTAGAATGTAACTCATTGTCAGTTCACATATCTGATATTGCAGATCAGTTACCTTTGTATTTCAGCAGGATCAGCAGGATAATGATTGATGATTGGCCTCTGTCTTCTATGTTGTTTCCCTAAAGTAAGAAAAGCCATGATAGGTCAATGGATTAAGACAAATGATACCAAAGTATACTTATTAAAATTATTACCTCTTATCTTTATCCCTGCCTTCCCCTCTTTGTCTCGTTCTTACTCTTCTTCACTCTGTTTGCCTGTCTGTTTTCTTCTTGTTTTTCTTCTTCTGTTCTCTCAATACTTTTATTTTTATTTATTTCTCCTGATCCTTGACTGCTTTCTTTCTCTCCTTCCAATCTTTTTAATGCATTTCATTGTTTCTTCTCTGTCATCCCAATATTTACTTTTCTCTTCTTTTTATGTATTTTTTTTTACATCTCTCTCCTTCTCCCTTTGATTTTATTTTTATTTGGATGTCTCTCTCTCTGTCTCTCTCTTTCTTCTTTGTCCTTCTGTCCATTGTTGTCTTTGAACTTTCTCATCCTCAAATGTTATTTTCATGTCTTCACTTCTCCTCTTATGGCACTGTATTTCTCTAGCTTTCATTCTTTCTCCCTGTTTTTTGGACATTATTCACGTTTTTAAAATAGCTTACACTTCTACTATCAAATGCGCTTTAGTGGATGGTAAAAAATTATGAATCTTGGGGGATTTGATCAATAATAATATGAAAATAATGATAATTAACATAAAATAACATTTTAGTAATTAGTCTTATTTTGTGATGGCTGGGTTCAATAGTGTTGGTCAAGATCCTAAAATCTGACCTTGCGAGCTTTGGCTTCAGCAAAGTTTCTTATTATTGACTCCATATCCACTGATTTTCTTATTTCATGTTCAATGGGGAGAACGCCAAGTGCAGACAGCCTCTCTTGGGACATTGTTGACCTGAGGTATGTCTTAATAAGTTTCAGGGATGAGAAACTTCTCTCACCTGAAGCAACTGTGACAGGGAGAGTGAGTAACAGTCTGAGAGCTATACTCAAATTTGTATAGATGTCCAGGATATTTTCCTTATATATGTGATCAAGCATCTCAGATGGCGTTGAGATGTTTGTGTGAAAGGATTTGATGGCACCCTTGATCTCCAGCTTCAGGTCACCAGCATCAACATCATGAATTGTTTTCTCCAGTCTGGAGCAGCATTCATTTAGCCTCCCACTCTGCACTGTGCTTCTCATGATATCAGTGGAGTAGAGAAAGCCATACAACTCATGGATGCTCTCTAAATGTGAAAATCTCTCTCTTACGGTCATAAGTGCTGCATCTACTAACTGGAGGAAAAAGTTAGTTTTAAACTGTTCTTCACCAGTTAAGTGAGTTTGATCTTCTCCATCATAGTCAAACTGTCTTCTTTTTATTCTATGACGTACCTCTGGCCAGCTTATTTATGTTTCAGTCTTCTCTGCTATCTCTCTGGCATCTGATATAGCAGAGGTAAATCCATGGTCCCTAAATTCCTGAAGAAATTCTGTCACTGCGATAATCTCTCTCCTAACAGTTTCAACTGAAATGTTGGGGCCCTGTAGGATCTTGCTGACTTTATTTATGTGGAACAATACATTGTAGCCATATATTGGTACTTACCATAAATGGCCACCTCTGCATCTCCCGGAGGAGGCTTCCAGCTGTTGAAAGAACTTCTGCATCCCTTTTCTCTGTAGCGTACTTCATCAGAGCAGTCAATGCTTTCAATATTTGAAATCCAAGTAGCGAACAGCTTTAACAGCTTCAACCCGACACTCCCATCAGGTTGTTGACAGTGTGACAGTCCTGGACTTTCTAACCGGAAGGCCTCAGTAAGTACGGATCAGAAACTACATGTCCAGCACCACCACACTGAGTACTGGGGCCCCCCAATGCTGTGTGCTCAGTCCCTTGCTGTTCACAACCAGGGACGGATCTAGAAAATTATTCATGGGGTGGCAAAGGGGTGGCAACACTGAAGCAAGCATCCTTGCATGGTTTTTGTGGATTCAAGGAACGCTATTCTTATTCGGTGTATACACTAGGGTGCACATTTTTACATTGTCCTATAAAAATGAAATAAAGAAATACTTATATTAAAATGTTACAGTACAAAACATTTAACACCTAATCGTTCATGTACAGCTACTACTGCAGCAACCTTTGTTGTCTAAAGGTTTTTTTAGGCATATCTCAACAATATATATTACATACATATTAGAATATATATTATATTAAATATATTATATTAAAGAACCCTGAATGTAACCAAGATGAGCAAAGTTAAGCATATATTGAGCTATGGTTCTTTAAATTATTATAGGTTAAATAAATCAAATAGGTTGTGCTTATTTTTTATTTATGTAAAAAAATATTTGAAAAGCACAACGAAAAACATAACATGACAAACAGGGTGCTGTTGTTTCAAGCTCTCTCTCCTCTCTTTCAATATCTGAGCTCTCTTCCTCTCTTAACCGTTTTTCTTCCACCTCTTCACTAAATTCATGCTGGATATCTTCTGCTTCTTCACTTCTGTCTAGCTGTCATGGGTGCTGTACCTGGGTAGAAGGAGAGGCATATATGAAGAGGTGACGAGCGGGTGAAAGTCTTTTAATGAACACAAACAAAAGGGAAACAGAATAGGAACTTAACCAGGAGATAAACAACACATGACAGATCAAACTGGAGACAAACTATACATAACAGACTAAGAGATAACATAAGGCTAGGGGCTACACAAAGGGTAGTCAAGTCAAGTCAAGTCAAGTCAATTTTATTTATATAGCGCTTTTAACAATTGACATTGTCGCAAAGCAGCTTTACACAATAAAAAGAAGTAAGTTTTTATGCAATGTATATGAATCAAAATGACAATATTGTCCCCGATGAGCAAGCCGAGGGCGACGGTGGCAAGGAAAAACTCCCTGAGATGGTAATAGGAAGAAACCTTGAGAGGAACCAGACTCAACAGGGAACCCATCCTCATCTGGGTGATAACGGATACCAGGAATTGCTCAGCATAATAATGTGTAAGACTGGAAGTTCAGTATAACAAGAGATGTTTTAAAATTAAAAGGAGTCCAGTTTGTTCCCGGAGGCTCAGGTAGACTGTAGGGGATTCCGGTCCTGAGTTATCGAACAACTGAAGTCACAGGTCCCCAGAGCATCACTCGATGACAGGACAGTCTTCATGGAAACCATCCCCAGCCACCATACGAATCCAGGCAGACCACACGGGGCATCCATGCGACGAGATCTCCAACCAGAAGCAGGACTCCAGGATGGGTTAGACGGCTCCAGAGGGCAGAGGGGTCTGGATCACTGGCAACTCAGGAGCGAAACATGTATAGCTCGACAGAGAGACAGAGAGAGGGAAAGAAGAGGGGGAGAGAGAGAGAGAAGAGAGCAGAAAAGGAGAGAACAGAAAATAAGGAGAGATGGCAGTTAGGTATGGTCACAGTCAGCATGTATAGGTGAATGTATATTTAGTGCAAAGTGCAAGCAGAGACTCCGGCAGGAACTAACTATAACAGCATAACTAAAAGGGAGAGCCAGAAGGAAACACAAACATGAGGGCTCCCTGAGATGTAAAGCAACCAATCACCTCACCGTCAACAAACCTGAGTGAACAATGAGAGTGGGGAGGACAGCATCTAAACATACCAGTTCACCAGAATACTCTACGTCTATGAGTCCCCCAGATCTGCTCCTTTACCTAAGGTTAATCTATTTACAAAAATGCTTGGCTAAATAAATAGGTTTTTAGCCTAGACTTAAACACTGAGACTGTGTCTGAGTCCCGAACATTAATAGGAAGACTATTCCATAACTTTGGGGCTTTGTAAGAAAAAGCTCTGCCCCCTGCTGTAGTTTTAATAATACGTGGTACTGACAGGCAGCCTGCATTCTTTGATCGATGTAGGCGTGGCGGATCGTAAGACACTAACAGTTCACTCAAATACTGTGGCGCGAGACCATTTAGTGCTTTAAATGTCAAAAGTAGTATCTTAAAATCGATGCGAAATTTCACAGGGAGCCAATGCAGTGTAGATAAGATAGGGGTGATGTGCTCGTATTTTCTGGTTCTAGTGAGGACTCTCGCTGCTGCATTCTGTACTAACTGAAGCTTGTTTATACACCTAATTGAACAACCAGACAGTAAGGCGTTACAATAGTCCAACCTAGACGTGATAAAAGCATGAACTAGTTTTTCTGCATCATTTAGTGACAATATGTTTCTTATCTTGGCAATATTTCTAAGGTGAAAGAAAGCTATTCTGGTGATATTATCTACATGAGCTTCAAACGAAAGGCTGGAATCTATAATCACACCGAGGTCTTTTACTGTTGCACTTGATGGAACAGAAAGGCCATCTAAAGTTACAGTGTGATCAGAAAGCTTAGTTCTAGCTACTTGTGGTCCTATGACCAGAACTTCTGTCTTATCAGGATTAAGCAGAAGAAAATTAATTAACATCCAATCTCGTATATCCTGCACACACTGCTCGATTTTAGCAAACTGGTTTTTCTCATCTGGTTTTGCTGAGACATATAATTGTGTGTCATCAGCATAACAATGAAAACTAATACCATGTTTACGAATTATGTTGCCCAGAGGAAGCATGTAAAGGGAAAAAAGCAGTGGGCCTAAAACTGAGCCCTGTGGAACACCAAACTCCACTTGAGAACATGAGGAATGGTCACCATCTAAATCTACAAACTGATAACGATCAGTCAAATAGGATCTGAGCCACAAGAGGGCAGTTCCCTTAATTCCTACTACCTTTTCTAATCTGTGAAGGAGAATACTATGATCAATGGTGTCAAAAGCTGCACTGAGGTCCAGTAACACAAGTATAGTGACGCAACCCTGATCAGAGGCCCATAGGAGGTCGTTTACTACTTTAACAAGTGCTGTCTCTGTGCTGTGATGAGGCCTAAATCCTGACTGATACAGTTCATTTATGCTATTTCTGTGTAGATGTGAACATAGCTGCTGTGATACTACCTTTTCCAAAATCTTGGAGATAAAGGGAAGGTTTGATATCGGCCTGTAATTAGAAAGCAGACAGGGGTCAAGGTCAGGTTTCTTGATTAGCGGTTTAATAACGGCTAATTTAAAGGATTTGGGGACATACCCACTACTGAGTGAACAGTTAATTACTTTCAACAGGGGTTCTATTATTGCTGGTACTATCTGTTTGAGAAAATGTGTCGGTATAGGATCTAATATACAGGTTGACGATTTTGAAGAAGAGATGAGTGAAATTAGTTCCCTCGCTTCAAGGGGAGTAAAGTGTTCTAAGTTCTGATGTGATGTGGTTAGATCATCTGAATTATTTAAATTGTCTGTTTTCAAAGCCTGAATTTTTTGCCTAATATTTATGATTTTATTATTGAAAAAGTTCATGAAATCCTCACTACTGCATGATGTTGTTGTGGAGATTTCTGCAGTGGTCTTGTTTTTAGTTAAGTTAGCTACGGTATTAAATAAAAATCTCGGGTTGTTTTTGTTATTTTCTATAAGAGTGGAGAGATACGTTGATCTAGCATCACTGAGAGCTTTTTTATAGTTCAGGATGCTCTCCTTCCAAGCTATTTTGAATACTATCAATTTAGTTTGGCGCCATTTACGTTCGAATTTTCGAGTGGTTTGTTTTAAAGCACGTGTGTGGTCATTATACCAAGGAGCGAGTTTCTTATCTCTAATCATTTTCCTTTTAACTGGAGCTACATTATCTAAGCTATAACGAAGTGCTGACTCTAGATATTCATTCGCCTGTTCGAGTTCTGTGAAGTCAGATGGCAATCCAATCAAAGTTGATAATTCTGGAAGATTATTGATAAAGCTCTGTGCGGTATTTGATGTAAATGTACGTTTAAGGTGGAAGCGCGGTGCTGTGCTGCATACATTATTACTATAACACGCTTTAATCGAGACAAGATAGTGATCTGAGATAACTTCAGACTGTGGAATTGTGGTTATATTTCCTATACTTAATCCGAAGGATAATATTAAATCTAAAGTGTGACCTGCTTTATGAGTGGGTCCTACTACACACTGATTTACTCCTACTGAGTCCAGTAAGGACATAAATGCTGTTCTCAGAGGGTCTTCTGGATTCTCAAAATGAATATTAAAGTCTCCAGCAATTAACGCTTTGTCTACAGAAACAACAAGGTTTGAGAGGAAATCTGCAAATTCGCAGAGAAACTCCGAGTACGGCCCTGGGGGTCTGTAAATGATGATTAGCGGGATCGACTGAGCTGACTTTATGTTACTATAGAGAACTTCAAATGCATTAGATTTAAAACTGTGTTTTTGTACGAGAGACAGATTATCGTTATAAATAACTGCGACTCCTCCTCCTCTACCAGTTAGCCGAGGCTGGTGTATGTAGCTGTATCCAGGAGGACTAGCTTCATTTAGAGCTACATACTCATCCTGTTTAATCCAGGTTTCTGTTAAACATAAGATATCAAACTCCTGATCTGTGATAATTTCATTAACAATAACTGCTTTAGATGCGAGAGATCTAATATTTAACAGTCCTAGCTTCAGATCAGAGTTGCCGGCTGCGCATTCAGTGTGATCTGAGTTTGTGGTATCTATGTTAATTAAATTACTAAAACAGACTTTGTGAGTCTTTCTAAATTTATGTTTAGCTCGGGGAACAGACACAGTCTCAATATGATGTACCCTGAGTGACGACTCTCTGCAGCTAGCAGACGGTTGGTTTAGCCTGTCTGTCTGCTCCCTGGCCTGGGCTCTGGATTGTCACCGATTAACTAGGCCTCTTCTGAGACTATGTGCTATACTGCAAGAAATGAGAGCAGCACCTTCCCGAGTGGGATGGACACCGTCCCGCCCTAACAGGCCAGTTTTGCCCTCAAAGGTCCTCCAATTGTCTATGAAGCCCACGTTGTTTTCGGAGCACCACCTGGACATCCAGCGGTTCAGCGACCATAACCTGCTGTAAGCTATGTCGCCACGTCTCATTGGGATGGGACCAGAGCAAACTACTTCATCGGACATCGCCTTCGCTATTTTAAACACCTCTGTAAAGTTACTCTTGCTAACCTCTGACTGACGAAGGCGTATATCATTAGCTCCAGCATGTACCACTATCTTAGAGAACCTATGCTGACCTAGAGCCCTAAGATTACCTGCTATGTCCGGTGCTCTGGCTCCCGGGATACACCTGACCACTGCCGCTGGCGCCCCTAAAGGCCTGGCTAATTTCACATGTCTCAGTATAGAGTCTCCTATAACCAGAGCTCTTTCAGGTTTCTCAGCGGGTGCATCACTGAGGAGAGCGAACCTGTTGGACACGTGAAGCGCGGAAGAGGTGTGCTCCGGTGGGCTAGCCTTAGCGTTAGCTTTGGCTGAACGAGTATGCCGCCGAGTCGTCACCCACTCGCCCCGCTGTGAGGGCTCTACTGCCGGAGTCGGGGGCTGATTATCTCCGCCTGCGGCACCCAGACTTTCCACTACAAGATTAACGCTGCTCTCGCGCTCTCTAACCCTCTCTAAAGTCTGGATGCGCTCCTCTAATGCTACTATCTTCGTCAGGGTGCTAACTAACACACACCTATCACAAATAAAATTATCACTAATGACGGAGGAAGAATGTCTAAACATCCTGCACTCCACACACTGAGCGAGCTGAATGGTAGACATGATAACGTACCTTTGTGCCGGAGTTGTGATTATTTGGTGATGGATTCGCTTGTTGTTGGTCAGATGATACGCGTGTTCTCCCAAAAAGCGCAAAAATCGGATAAAGTCCAGTAGTATTAAAGCGTAAAAACGGGAAAAATATATAATTATAAAAAACTAAACAAAATATAATCTAAAACGCTGTTCCAAACAGACGAGGAACTTTCGCGGGAACAATACGAAAAACAGGAAGCTAAAGGGTAGGGCTAACAAAGGGCTAGGAGCTAACAAAGGGCTAGGAGCTAACAAAGGGCTAGGAGCTAACAAAAGGCTAGGAGCTAACATATAAGGCTAGGAGAAACATGGAGCTAGGAGAATACACATAGGACTAGGAGAATACACAGAACTTCACATGGAAACAAACAAAACCACTTAACGTCATACAGCAAAACCCAAAATGAACAGCAACCCAAATCAAACAGATGCAAGACCCAGAGTCGTGGAACTCAAGAACATTTATAATCAAACTAATGAGCAACCTCGGTTCAGGTGAGCGCTCCCATCACCTGACCGAGGTGCATTCTGGGACATGGAGTTTTACACAGAAAAAACTCAAAGAAAACAGAAAACCAAAGGAAGTCTCTGGTCGCTTTGGCGCCCTCTAGGGGTTATCCCTGACATTATCCCCCCCCCCCAAAAGGCGCACTACCAGGGCGCCAACGGAGGACCCGGACACCCTCTCCAAGGTCTCAGAACCGTCCTCCCCACAGCGAGGCTGCAAGGCATTTTCCCTTGGAGTGGAAAGGAGAGTAATCCAAGGCTGGTGCCGAGGTCGGATGGCGGAGCGGCTGCGGCAAACAAACTCTCTCTCTCTTAGAAACAGCATTGTAAATCCACAGCTCTCCTCCACGAAGCCTTTGCCGATTCCGCGTTTAAGCCGGCTCATGTGATTCACTAGTCGCTGCTGTAAATCGGTTGAGGAAACTCTTTAATTTGTAAAACACTAGGACACTACTGCTGGGGTGGCAATTGCCACCCCGTGCCACCCCAGTAGATCCGCCCCTGTTCACAACACAGTTCGAATCACATCATCAAGTTTGCTGATGACATGACCGAGGTGGGTCTCATTAGCAAGAATGACGAGTCAGCATACAGAGAGGAAGTGCAAAGGCTAATGTACTGGTGGAAAGAGAACAACCGGTCTCTGAATGTTGGCAAGACAAAGCTGCATCCGCAAATCCACCAGCAAAGAACACACCCATCATACACACTCTTCACCCTCCTGCCATCTGGAAAAAGGGACTAAAACATTCGGGCACACACATCAAGACTACTTTTTTCCATAAGCCATCCGTCTCTTCAACAAAAGGGACTGAATTAATAAAAACACATATACACACACACATTTGACACAAAAACGTAGATAGTTCCCTGTTAACTTAAAATGTCAATTTGTCTTGTTCCAGCTAGCTGGCTAATTAGGTCTCTAAATAACTAAACATTATTTAACTGAAACAATAAAATACAGTCGTGGCCAAAAGTTTTGAGAATTACATAAATATTGGAAAAGGTGCTGCTTAGGTTTTTATAATAGCAATTTGCATATACTCCAGAATGTTATGAAGAGTGATCAGATGAATTGCATAGTCCTTCTTTGCCACGAAAATAACTTAATCCCGAAAAAAAAAACTTTGCACTGCATTTCATTGCTGTCATTAAAGGATCTGCTGAGATCATTTCAGTAATCGTCTTGTTATCTCAGATGAGAATGTTGACGAGCACAAGGCTGGAGATCATTATGTCAGGCTGATTGGGTTAGAATGGGAGACTTGACATGTTAAAAGGAGGGTGATGCTTGAAATCATTGTTCTTTCATTGTTAACCATGGTGACCTGAAAAGAAACGCCTGCAGCCATCATTGTGTTGCATAAAAATGGCTTCACAGGCAAGGATATTGTGGCTACTAATATTGCACCTAAATCAACAATTTATAGGATCATCAAGAACTTCAAGAAAATAGGTTCAATTCTTGTTAAGAAGGCTTCAGGGTGTTCAAGAAAGTCCAGCAAGTGCCAGGTTCGTCTCCTAAAGAGGATTCAGCTGCGGGATCGGAGTGCCACCAGTGCAGAGCTTGCTCAGGAATGGCAGCAGGCAGGTGTGAGTGCATCTGCACGCACAGTGAGGCCAAGACTTTTGGAAGATGGCCTAGTGTCAAGAAGGGCAGCAAAGAAGCCACTTCTCTCCAAAAAAACATCAGGGACAGATTAATCTTCTGAGAAAAGTATGGCGAATGGACTGCTGAGGAACTGGGGCAAAGTCATATTCTCGGGTGAAGCCTCTTTCCGATTGCTTGGGGCATCTGGAAAATGGCTTGTCCGGAGAAGAAAAGGTGAGCGCTACCATCAGTCCTGTGTCATTCCAACAGTAAAGCATCCTGAGACCATTCATGTGTGGGGTTGCTTCTCATCCAAGGGAGTGGGCTCACTCACAATTTTGCCCAAAAATAAAGCCATGAAGAAAGAATGGTACCAAAACACCCTCCAACAGCAACTTCTTCCAACAATTTAACAACAGTTTGGTGAAGAACAATGCATTTTCCATCACGATGGAGAACCGCGCCATAAGGCAAAAGTGATAACTAAGTGGCTCGGGGACCAAAACATTGAAATTTTGGGTCCATGGCCTGGAAACTCCCCAGATCTTAATCCCATTGAGAACTTGTGGTCAATACTCAAGAGGCGGGTGGACAAACTCCAAGAAGTGATTATGAAAGAATGGGTTGCTATCAGTCAGGATTTGGCCCAGAAGTTGATTGAGAGCAGCCCAGTCAAATTGCAGAGGTCCTGAAAAAGAAGGGCCAACACTGCAAATAATGACTCTTTGCATAAATATCATGTAATTGTCGATAAAAGCCTTTGAAACGTATGAAGTGCTTGTAATTATATTTCAGTGCATCACAGAAACAACTGAAACAAAGATCTAAAAGCAGTTTAGCAGCAAACTTTGTGAAAACTAATATTTATGTCATTCTCAAAACTTTAGGCCACGAATGTATAAAATAGATTTTTTTTTTTTACCTTTTAGCTTAATATATCTAAGGGTTTAATAGAATCTATGGTGGCCCAGAAGGGCAAATCATCTTTCCTGTATATGTGTATGTTTTTTCCCTTATAAGTGTGTTTTTTTCCCTTGAAAATGTATGCTTTTTCCCATGTAAGTGTATGATTTTTCCTGTTTGTGCGCAACCACTTTTTCCCATGTGAAATCTTTCTTTCTCCTGTATTTCGCAAGCTAAAAAGGACTATGGGACTGAGGTCAAAACGCAACGGAACACGGAACCGTGCCGGATATCAACTCCAGTACTTATCATGAAGGAATATACAGTGAATTATAGCGTGATAACACGCGAGCTTACTAAAAGAGCTAAGATAGCAGACTATTAACTGTTGCCTATCAACTATTGCTAATTATCTCTGAGCAAATTCTTAACTGCTCCTGTTATGGGTAATGTTACAGATGGTTAATGAATTGTTCTATGCAATTTATTGGAGCTCATCAGTGTTATTGTAGTGACATATAATGTATACTGCTGTATAATGTAGTGGTATTATCATAGCTAGAGATCTTCTGAATAGTTAGCTATGTGCTTACACAATGTATGTACAGATGTGGCTATTAAGAGTGCGCGTTTTTTCCCGCAAAATGGCGCAATTCGTCAAATTCCCACAAGCCACATTTGGGAATTTAAATAAATATGTTGTGCTTCACAGAATATCTGCCAGATGGCACATGAAAGGACTTTATCTGAACGCCAGACCAAGTACAACAACGAATTGTGTATAAATAGTTAGCCTAAAACAATATTGTTTCCAATGCTGAAGCAAACATGAATTTTATTTTGTTTTACAATACATCTTTTATGACGAATGTGTGTATATGTGCTTCATATTATGTTCATGATGAAATGAGATGCCCAAAATCTTGCTTTAAAATTCATAATAAGTTTCTGATATAGTTTTTTAAATGTCTTAACAGGGACAAAACAATGAAAGACATGGCAATGCCTCAGTTGAAATAGTCTTGAAATTAATTTAATTTCCTGATAGTTGTCACGGAAACGCCAGGCTCCACCTCCAATCTACGTTCACAGTCACCAGAGTTCTAATCACACGCACACCTGATCCTCATTAACAACTCACCTTAAATACACCTCACTTCCCCTCACTCACTGTCTGACTTCGTTAATGAACAAAACAGACTACGCCACGTACCTGCGTCACGCTTCGCCACATCTCGTCTCGTCTCGTCTCGTCTCGTCTCGTCTCCTGGTTCGTGTTTCTCCTGTGTTCCGTGTTCCGTGTTCTGTGTGCCACTCAAACCTCCACCAGCTCCTTCATCTCCATTTCAGTTAAGACTCTCCGGTTTTCATATTCACTGTCATCTTTCTAACAAACTGTCAATAAATCGCCCGCTCGGGTTTTCTAACGTTAACTGCCTGTTGGAGTCTGTTTTCGTAACAATAGTAGGCTATCTGATAGTGTTAACTATGCGAATGTCCTGATTCGTGAAGATGGCAACATATCTTCGATAAAACTAAAAAATGTGTCGACATTGAGCACCATCAGAATTAAAAAATTAAATAAATATATACATATTGTGTCCAGCATTGAATAATTATTTCATCCATTATTTGACCATGACTGGAAATAATAGCTGGAATGTGATTGTGAATTTATGACTGAAATAAAGCTGTTCTTTGCAGCACGGGGAAATAAGATCTAGCTCACCGGATTACTGAGTCGACGCTTTGTCCCCACCTAGTGTGTCTACGTGTGTACTGTCTACACCTTAACACTAAATTAAGAGCACCTGTGTCTCCCTTGTGTGTCTATCTATATATTCCGGTCTATCCTCTCCCTATTTCCTCTCCCTTGTGTGTCTATCTATATATTCCCATGGGGTAAACATGACCAAATTACTGCATAAACACCAGAACACAAGGACTTAAGAATTGAATTAAACATGAATGTTTAATGGTGTAGAGAAAATAACCTCTTCATCAATGGTAAAAACAAAAACAAAGAGATGGTGGTGGACTTCAGAAAGGACAAGCGAACTCCTCTCCCCCTACACATTGATGGAGCTGCTGTGGAAGTTGTCCCCAGCTTCAAGTATCTGGGCGTTGGACATAGCTAAGGACTTAACTTGGAGCGTCAACACCTCTGGGCTGATTAAAAAGGCCCACCAGCACCTCTACTTCCGCAGGGCTGGGCTTGGAAGCCTGGTTCTGAAAATTTTCTATTGAGGAGCGGTAGAAAGCATTATCAGCTCCTACATCACTAGCATGGCAATAGCACCGCAGATGAGAGGAAAGCCCTGCAGAGGGTAGTTAAGGCTGCACAGAGGACAGTGCTCCATTCAATTACTGAACTGTACACTGCAAGACACACTCCCATCAAACACAAGGCTGCTAAAAAGGGATAGTTTTTAATTACAATATCTGTCTCTATATCTTTTTCGAAGTACAATATATAACCTACAGGTGCAATACAAATACAACTCTGTATATTTTTCTTGCAGTACAATACATAACCCCGTGGTGCAATACATATATAACTCTATAAGTGCAATGTACAAAATGTGCAATATAGTTTTGAAAATGTGCAATACACTATGTACAGTTTACATTTTCATTTTTGCACAAGGGAAAAAGTTACACACAAATGGGAAGAATCAAACATTTTCAATGGAAAAACCACTACCTACAACTTGATCTTCAGTGACATCTCGGAATGACTGAGGATATGTTGAAACAATTTTCCTGCCAATTTCACTAAGATGTTTTTTCCCTGGTGAAGGGCAGATAGTCAGGAATGGTCAGCTACCATCAGCTGAATCACTTCACGTCTTTCACGTCCTGTTGGTCGCGTTTTGTTTTTAGCTTTCTGGTTATTTCTGATGGTATTTTACTCCAGGGTATCTCAAAATTTAAGTGCCAGTTGTTGTCCACTGGAGAGGGTCTGACATTTTTGAGATTTCACTTGAACTTGTGGTAGATGGCGGAGAGTTTAAATTGTCTGCACTGTATTCACCTAAAGAGAGAAAATATGTATAAAAAGAGTTCTGTAACATCTGTACCACCGCAGCACGGGGAAATAAGATCTAGCTCACCGGATTACTGAGTTGACGCTTTGTATCCACCTAGTGTGTCTATGTGTGTCCTGTCTACACTTTAACACTAATGAAGAGCACCTGTGTATCCCCCGTGTGTCTACCTATATATTCCGGTCGAACCTGTAGCACCTTGCCTGTTCACTGTCATGCACCTTCTTTGTTGTCCTTGTTGTCATGTTTACTAAACGTACTGTGTCTCCTCTCTATTTCCCCTAGGACTGACCAGTGTCTGCAGATGCGGGTCTGTTTATACGTGGACGGGTCATAACTCCTGACAAGGTCCACTGCCCTACGAGCCTGTTTATGTTTTGTTGTGTTTTGTTCCCTTTCAAAAGCTACACTCGATGCTGCGTCAAAACGCTATGGGAACATCTCTTTGTTGCCCGGTTGTGAAGCCTGTGTATGCCAAAACCGCCGAATACCTTCGGCTTACAACCTCTGCCAGGCATGAGGTCACCGAATAAGGTGCACCTGCAGGTTATAAATAGGAGTGAACCGGAAACATCCTCAGATCTTTTTGTCTTCAGGACCGCTTTGTGTTTGCGTGTGCATGTGCATGTGCAAGCCGTAACGAAAGCGAAAATAAAAGGAAAATAACAGCATTAACTCACCGATATGGCGGAGTTGCTTAACAGATGCGTGCCTCTGTGCGATAGATCTCTTTCGGAGGGCGATCTTCACGAGTTTTGTCTCGAGTGCTTGGGGGAAGAACACGCTCACCTCGGGCTTCAGGGAGACTGTGAGTACTGTGATCTTCTCCCTATTAAGGTGCTTCGCGCGCGGCTCGCTTTCTTTAAAGAGAAACCGCGAGCCGCAGCGCATTCCTGGGGCTCGCGTGCTGATCTGGCAGACGCACACGAGATGGAATTTCCAATTTCTGTCTCGCTCACGCCGGATCAGGAAGTTTTAGCTTCTGCTTTGCAAGCGCGCTCCGGCGCCTCTTGTGAAGGAGCGGAGGAATCCTCCTCTCCCGCTTCCATGGAAGTAGCCTCCTCACAACGCTCCTCCAGTGCTGACAGAGCTTATGAGGAATTATTAGAGGTTATAACGCGTGCGGTAGAGCGATTGCATATCGACTGCCGGAGCAGCGAGATTCCCCCAATCATTCGAGATTGAACAACAGGTTTCTGTTGGGTGGCCGGGGGGAGGAGCCTCAACATCTCTCTCTCCCCTTCTTTGGTGACCTCCATGATGAATTAACTCTTTCATGGAGCAAGCCGTATTCACTGCGTGTTTTTGTGCTTTCGACTTAATCGGATATCATTGATGCGAAAGCACGCAGTTATATGATGATGCCCCAGATAGAAGAGACGCTTGCGGGCTATCTCTCTCCTGGGACATCATCCTCCCTGAAAAAGCCTACTCTCCCCTCCAAGCTGTGCAGATTGACATCTGCTTTGGTGGGTAAAGCTTTTCAAGCAGCAGGACAGGCTGGTGCTTCACTGCACACCATGGCGGTTTTGCAGGCTTACCAGCTGAAGGACCTGAGCACCGGCGGGGTTATTGATGACAGGGCGTTTGCAGAGCTGCGCCGAGCCACAGACCTGTCTCTCCGTGCAACCAAGCAGACGGCCCGTGCTGTGGGCCGTACTATAGCTGCCATGGTAACCACAAAGAGGCATCTGTGGCTGAACAAAAATAAGGATCGTGCTGTCCTCCTCGATGCCCCCGTCTCGCCTTCCGGCCTTTTTGGCGATGCTGTTAGTTCCATCGCCACTAGGTTTCGGGAGGCGAAGCTATATGAACTGGCCTTTGGGATGTTCCTTCCCCGCCGTGCTCAAGAACCGGGACCGTCGGCCACCCGGCCCAGGACAGGTCTGCCCCCTATCAGGCATAAGGTGCAGAAGGAGAGCGTGACCAGCCGCACACCCCCTCGTAAAGACTGGGGTGGGGCTCGCCGCTCTTCTCAAAAATCTGCTTCGAAAAGACCGGATCTGAGGAGCTTCCTCTCTTCAAAGAAGAAGCCCTGAGGTTCGTGCCTGAGGGGCGCCTGGATTTTCATCACAAAACAGGGCCTCCTCCCTGGCACTCCCGGGATGCCGGTGTTCAATCCCCGCCACCACTGGTGTTTCGGGGAACGCCGGTCTCCAACGAAGAGTTGGGTGTTCGGGTATCTCCTGCCATACTTCAGGATACCCAACACCTAACACCCCCCCATCCAGCCAAAGTGTCAAAGGTCGTGCCCCTTTCGGAAAAGCTGGCAGCGTGGAAACTATTGCCAGGCATATCTCCTTGGGTACAAAAGACTGTAGGCACAGGCTACAGGATTCAGTTTGCACATCGTCCTCCACGTTTCAACGGCGTGGTCTCCACTTCCGTGAAACCGGACCGAGCACATCTGCTGGCCCAGGAGTTAAAGACTCTGCTGGGCAAAGGGGCCATAGAACATGTTCCCCTTCCAGACAGAGAGTCGGGCTACTACAGTCGGTACTTTTTGGTGCCCAAGAGAGGGGGAGGGTTGAGTCCGATCTTGGATCTTCGCGGCTTGAACCGCTATCTCAGGAATCCAGATTCAAAATGTTGACTGTCAAAATGATTGTTTTTCAAATCCAACTAGAGGATTGGTTTGTGACAATCGATCTCAAGAACGCATATTTCCATATAGAAATATTGCCACAGCACAGGAAGTTCCTGAGGTTCGCTTTTGGGGGTGAAGCTTACCAGTATTGGGTCCTTCCATTTGGCCTAGCTCTGTCACCCCGCACATATACAAAATGCATGGATGCAGCTCTGGCTCCTTTATAACTCCAGGGCATCCGTATTTTGAATTACATAAATGACTGGCTGATTCTGGCCCAGTCTCAGGAGCTAGCGCTTCGACATCGGGATGTCGTCCTAGCCCATCTTCATTCTTTAGGATTGAGACTCAACGCCACAAAAAGCGTTCTCCTTCCTGTTCAGAGGACAACATATTTGGGTGTCACATGGGATTCGGTCACAATGCGGGCACAGCTGTCTCCTGCTCGTGTCGAATCCATTCTCAACACCCTGAAGGAAATCAAGCTAGGCCAGAAGGTCACTGTTCATCACTTTCAGAAATCTTTAGGCCTCATGGCAGCTGCGTCCACGGTGATACCTTTGGGCCTTCTGCACATGAGAGCGTTTCAGCTGTGGCTAAGAGCCAGGGGGTTTCATTCAAGGGCCAACCCCCAGAGGCTAATAAGGGTTACGCGCCGGGGGCTTCGTACTCTTTCTATGTGGTTCAGACCCCGGTTTCTGATTTTAGGTCCCACTCTAGGTCCGTCTTGTCGTCGCAAGATGCTAACGACAGACACTTCCCTCCCGGGCTGGGGTGCGGTCTTGGATGGCCGTCCAGCACATCAATTGCCTCGAAATGCTGCCTCTGTTTCTGGCCCTGAAACACTTCCTCCAGCAGTTGAGAGGCTACCATGTCCTAGTGCGAATGATGGGGTTTCTGTGGGCAAGAACCATTTAGTTGCCCGTTTTATTCGTGGAGCTAAACGGTTGAAGCCGCCCACTAGAGCGACGGTCCCTTCATGGGACTTAACTATCGCACTTGAAGGCCTGGCCGGCACCCCTTTCGAACTTCTAGAGTCAGCGCCTGTCAGGCTTCCGTCTCTTAAGATGGTTTTTCTTATGGCTATTACTTCTAAAGCTATTCGGCATCCTCACCCGAACTATCTTCCCAAGGTTCCATTCTCGACCATGCACCCAGTTGTTCTCGAGGCCTTCTGTCCTCCGCCTTCACAGCTCCGGAGCAGGAAAGACTTCACGTACTTTGTCCAGTACGTGCTCTTCAGATCTACATCCACCGCACTAGCCAGTGGCGTAAGTCAGAGCAGTTCTTTATTTGCCATGGGGGTCTGCCACTAGACAGACTCTGTCACACTGGGTGAGAGATGCCATTGCCGTAGCCTATGAGGCGCGTGGTCACACTTTGCCTCTGGGAATCAGGGCTCACTCAACCAGGGGCATTGCCTCATCGATTGCCTTGGCAAGAGGCGTTCCCCTGCAGCAGGTGTGTGATGCGGCGGGCTGGTCCTCTTCACACACGTTTGTTAGATTTTATAGTCTGGATGTCAATGCTACTCCAGGTTCGTGGATCCTTGAGTCAGTATCCCAGAGTTAGGTCTGAGACCTCCTCGGCTTGTGCGCTCACGCTACACAACCTGGGGGTTCCAGACACTTCCAGTGCGGCGGCGTTGGTATTCTCGTTCCCATAGCATTTTCACGCAGCATTGAGTGTAGCTTTTGAAAGGGAACGTCTCGGGCTGTAACCCTGTTCCCTGATAAAGCGGGAACGAGATGCTGCGTTCCAATGCCGCACTGCTGGCGTGCCTGGGCGTCCTTCAGACAAAATTGACCTGAGGATGTTTCCGGTTCACTCCTATTTATAACCTGCAGGTGCACCTTATTCGGTGACGTCATGCCTGGCAGAGGTTATAAGCCGAAGGTATTCGGCGGTTTTGGCATGCACAGGCTTCACAACCGGGCAACAAATAGATGTTCCCATAGCGTTTTAACGCAGCATCTCATTCCCGCTTTATCAGGGAACAGGGTTACAGCCAAGTAACCCGAGACGTTTTCCCACCTGCAGACCCAGTCTGGAGAGAAATTATTATAGTATCTTTTGAGTTGTTTTTTTCTTTAAACGTGAGTGCAAAAGAAAAAAGAAAAGAAATACAAATGAATCACTTTAAGAAATGGAACCTGCTTCTGCGTCCGCTTCCTCTGAGATAGACATCACAATTGAATTCAAGCAATAACTACAAGCTTTAGATATAGCTCTATGCTTTAGTTATATTTGATGTACCTCTGTTTAATTAATCATAAGAAGATAAAAAAATTTTAAATGATCCAAAAGTTATAAACCAAATACACTTGTAGATGAAGGCTCTCTGCATAGTGTTAGTTTTGGCTGAGTTTTGATCAGGAATCTCATCTGCATCTTTCTCATATGTATATATTTCTCACCTGGAGAGACAAAATACCCTTAGCCTTGCTATCAATCACTTGCAAAGCTAGAATAATAGAATTAATTATTATGTTGTGTAGGGTTTTTTTTTTGTTTTGATTTTTCCCCGATTTTCTCCCTAATTTAGTCGTGTCCAATTCCTCCCCATCACTAGGGGGCTCCCACATTAAGGCTACTACTACCACTCAGCCAGGAGGGCCGAAGACTATCACATGTTTCCTTCGAACCATGTGACGCCAGCCTGACCACATCTTTTCGAACTGCTCGCTCGCGCACCGTTGGGGGCGGCGTAACACACATAACACACTCGCAGGACAGCGCTATCTGCTTTCTTCATCTTTTCGAACTGCTCGCTTGCGCACCGTTGGGGGCGGCGTAACACACTTGCAGGACAGCGCTATCTGCTCTCCGCAACCCTCCGTTGCGCGAGCTCACAGACGCCCCTGACTGGCTGTAGAGCCGTGATTAATGTGGGAGCACTATGTACCTCTCATCCCTCCCCTCTGAGAGAGCTCGGCCAATCAGCTCTCTCTAGACCTCCGGCTGCGAGAGGTTACAGCACCACCCGGGATTTGAACTAGCGATCTCCGGATGATAGGGCGAGTGCTTTTACCACTTCGCCACTCGGAGGCCGTTGTGTAGGGTTTTTAATGTGGACACAATGTTCAACGCATTCTCCACCAATATATGTAGGGTTTCAACTCTGGGTCACTGGTGAATTTATACAAAATTTATACAGTTATAAATTCATACACTTTATCATCTATCCGCCCAGCGTTTAGCACGATTTAATGTATCTTACCAAATCTGTTTATCCCATGGCCGATGATGATAATACAAAATTAGGTATTTACCAATTTAGTTATGAATCGAGCACCAATTGTCAGCAAGATATGAAGCTTTGTTTGTGGGATTGGTCTGCAACTCAACTGCCGCTGAGGGTTGTGAAACTTCCCTATTCAAGGCACTTGTGCTGCTCTACACCATTTTAGTGAGGGTGTGAGATGCGTTTCTCTATTGCAGGAAGTTGTTTTTGCGGTTCTGCTCCATCTGAGTTGGGAAAGAGTAACCATTTCTTTCCTTATTTGCTGATGTCATGAACTATCTCTTCTTCTACCAGCGGCCCTCTTTGAGGTGACCTGCCAGTCCCTACAGTTGTGAGGATAATATACTTGCAATTAAATATACTTACATAAAGCATTAATACATCCAATAAATTTTCTAGCTTCAATTGGCCTCAGGACATTAACAAGATCTGGCTCCTAGGCATATTTTAGATCTTACAGGGTTTCCACACCTAACGACTGTAGCGTCTCTAACATCAGGTCTTTTGAACTTGAATTTGGCAGCACAGATCCAATGAAGTCAGCAAGCTCACTGTCTACATCACCCATTACTAAAAAAAATGTGTAAGACATAATTTAGCCTTAGGCTAAGCATACTCAAACGGCCAAATAAATCTTCAAACCTTTAGCCTGAATTATATTTTAGTATATGTGTCTGCATCTTTGTTACTGGATGAGGGTTTCTGTTTTGACCTCTCTAAAAACCAGAAAAATATATAGAGCACAATGTCATCCAGTTAACCAAAACATAATTTATAAGCATTTAAGCCATCCTCAAACTGTCACATCTGTGCCACCTCAGCCCTGGGGAGTAAGATCTGGCTCACCGGATTACTGAGCCGACGCTTTTGTCCCCCCCCTCTACGAGTGTACTTCTTTTCACTGTTTAACCAAATTAAGTTCACCTGTGTCGTCCCCGTGTGTCTCTCTATTTATTCCGGTCGAACCCGTACACACTTGTCTGTTCACCGTTGTGCACCTTTATGTTTCATGTTTGTGTGTCGAGAAACACGTTCGTTTCATCTCTCCCCCAGGACTGAGGAGGCTCTGCACGGTGCGGCTGGTCATTGTCAAGGTCAAGGCTGAAGGAAGCTCAGTCTGCTGCCAGTTCTCGTGGGCTGTTTAAGTTGTTTCTTTTTTGTTGTTGTTTTCTTGGTTGCAACGATTGCGACCAGCCCACCTCCAGACCCAGCCGGGGGAGATTGTCTGTGTTTAGTTTGTTTTCTTTGATTTTGTTTTTCCTGGATCTTGCCTGACTGAAAAGCAGAAAATAAATAAAGACTAAAGTACCCGAATTAACCCTGCGTCTGCGTCCGCCTCTCGTCACACGAGTCATGACAGATGAACAGACCTACCAGGACGCAGCAGGGATTCCCCTGCCTGAAGACACCCCGATGCAAGAGTATCTACGGTGCCAGCAACGAGAGATTGACAGCCTGGCGCGAGCCGTCAACGATCTCGCCTACAGCGTGAGCCAGCTCGCGACTGCTCGAGCACCCTCTCCTCCTCCGCGCCGGCGCTCCGCGCCGTCACCTCCACACACGGCTCCCCCGGAGAGATCCGGAGGGGTGCAAGCAGTTCCTCCTGGCTTGCGAACTCTATCTGGGAGATTATCCAGATATGCCCGAGCAGAAGAAGATCAGCTTTATCACCCAACAGCTCACAGGACCAGCGATGGACTGGGCGGCAGCGGTGTGGAGTGCCGGTGGACACGTCACGTCCCGGTACGAGAGATTTCTCCTAGAATTCCGCGCGGTGTTCGATCACCCAGATCAGGGCAGGTCGGGGGAACAACAACTGCTGAGGCTGAGGCAAGGTACCAACACTGTGGCAGACTATGCGGTGAAGTTCCGGATCCTAGCCGCGGAGAGCGGTTGGTGTGAGAGAAGCTTGCTAGCCAGATTCCGGGATGGGCTACAATCAGAGATCCAGCTGGAGCTCTCGTGCCGCGACACGGGCATGAATTTCAACGAGTGCATCAATCTGGCTATCAAGCTGGACCAGCACCTCCGCGGTCAACGTCGTCACGGCCCTTCCAGAGGATCGGGGGGGAGATCCGAAACCAAGAGCCGCAACAGCCTCAGCCAACACCTGCTCGAGCCGCGCGAAGGAACGGCGTCCGAGCCGATGGACGTGAGCTCATCCCGCCTTTCGGCCCAGGAGAGGCAGAGAAGAATGGCATCGGGGTTATGTTTGTACTGTGGGGGGGAAAGACACCGAGTCAGCAACTGTCCAGTGCTTAAAGTAACGTCACACACACCACCTCACACTCATCACCCTTTCTGTTTGCATGCCTCATTGTCATTTAATAACTGCACCGTGTCTGTTTTCCCCCTTATAGATTCGGGTTCGGCCGGGAATTTCATCTCTACTTCTGTAATTTCCTCGCTGCGAGCCCCCGTGTCGAGGCTTCCATGTCCGATCGCAGTGAAAGCGCTGGATGGCAAACAATTAACACACTCGCCTCTTGAATTCATCTCCGTGCCCCTTCGGTTAACTTTCCCCGGTCACACCGAGGAGTTAAAATTTTTTGTGCTTCCTCGGATGGACCAGTCCGTCGTGCTGGGTCTGCCCTGGCTCAGTTTACACAATCCGAATTTTAATTGGGCAGAATCACGCATCACATTTTGGGCCCCGCGATGCGCTAAAGTATGTACACCATCAACACTGGTTGCCCAAACTACATCAATTGAGAGTCCGCACGCCCTCATTTCGGTCCAAGTGCCATCTGAGTACGAAAGTTTCAGAGACGTATTTAGTGTTAGGGCAGCAGCACGACTTCCCCCTCATCGGCCTTAGGACTGCGCGATTGAGCTCCTGCCGGGGAAAGCACCGCCTTGCGTGCGCGTTTATCCATTGTCTGTAGTGGAGACCCGGGCTATGGAGGAATACGTGAGCGAGGCTCTCCAGCAGGGGCTAATCAGCAGGTCCACGTCACCCGCTTCGGCAGGTTTCTTTTTTATCGAAAAGAAAAGCGGGGGTTTACGTCCATGCATTGATTACCATGGTCTCAATGCGGTTACAGTAAAGTATAAGCACCCACTGCCGCTGGTGCCGGCCGCAATCGACCAACTCCAAATCTTTACAAAACTCGATCTCCGCGGCGCTTACAATCTCGTTCGTGTACGTAAAGGCGATGAATGGAAGACTGCATTTAGCACGACATCAGGTCATTACCAATACAATGTGATGGCGTATGGACTGGTAAATGCACCTGCGGTGTTTCAGGGGTTCATGAATGACATGTTCCGGGATATGTTAAACCGTTACGTTATAGTATACTTGGATGACATACTGGTGTACTCGCGGTCATATTCGGAACACGTCTCTCATGTGGCCGCCGTTCTTTGTCGTCTGCGTGTACACGGGCTCTATGCAAAGGCGGAGAAATGTGAATTCCACAAGAAGGAGATTTCGTTCCTCGGCTATCGCATAGGGCCATGGGGGGTCGAGATGGAGGTGGCCAAGGTCGCGGCGGTTCAACAATTGCCGGAACCCAGATCAGTCAAGGCGCTACAGAGTTTTCTCGGGTTCGCCAATTTCTATCGGCGGTTCATCCGGGGCTTTAGTACGATGGCAGCACCGCTCACAAATTTACTAAAAGGGAAACCGAAAGTGCTGCGCGCGTTCCCCCCTGGAAGCACGCACAGCGTTTCAACTTCTCAAGAAATCTTTTACGACTGCACCCATTCTAAAAATACCCGACTCAGAGAAACCTTTTATAGCCGAGGTCGATGCGTCGGAAGTTGGCATCAGGGCAGTGCTGTCGCAAGGCCACTAAGAAAAACTCTATCCCTGCGCTTTCTTTTCGCATAAACTAACACCTGCCGAGCGTAATTATGATATCGGTAACCGCGAACTGCTAGCAGTAAAAGCAGCGTTAGAGGAGTGGCGGCATTGGTTGGAGGGAGCTAAACACCAGTTCACGGTGCTAACTGACCATCGAAACCTGGAATACATCCAACAAGCTAAAAGGTTAAACCCTCGTCAAGCCCGCTGGGCGCTGTTCTTCACACGGTTCCATTTTAAAATCACTTATCGGCCCGGGTCGAAAAATAAAAAAGCGGATGCGTTATCACGCTGTTTTCCGACACCGGAGCAGAATTATGATCCTGACTCCATCCTGCCCTCGTCTCTCGTGGTGGCTCCGATCGCGTGGGACCTCGAATCAGAGATCGCTCTCGCAGCTCGGTCCAACCCCGTGCCGGGGAGCTGTCCTCCGAATCGAACCTATGTACCGGAGGCACTTTGAGAACGAGTGACGATTGAAGCACACTCAAGCTTGTCATCGGGACACCCGGGGGTAACGTTTAATCTCCTGGAACCCAAGTTCTGGTGGCCAAAAATGCGTGAAACCGTAAGAGCAGTTGTTTTATCTTGTGCTATCTGTGCAACAACAAAAAGTCCTCGTTGTTTGCCCATTGGTAAACTAATGCCCCTGCCCACGCCTAACAGACCGTGGTCACACATCGCTGTGGATTTTGTAACGGATCTGCCGATGTCGAAAGGGTACACGACGATCCTTGTGGTGGTAGATCGCTTTTCCAAGGGATGTCGCTTTGTTCCGTTTAGCTCTCTCCCATCAGCCCTCCAGGTTGCAGAAACCCTATTCGAGACAGTGTTTCGCTGCTATGGTATCCCAGAGGACATTGTTTCAGATCGTGGTCCCCAATTTATTGCTAGGGTCTGGAAGGCTTTCTTTCAGAAGTTGGGGACCACTGTTAGTCTAACCTCAGGCTATCACCCCGAGTCTAATGGACAGGCAGAGCGGACTGTCCAGGAACTCGGAAAGTACCTCCGTGCATACTGTAGTAGTCGACAACATGAATGGGCAGACTGGTTAATCTGGGCGGAATATGCACAAAATTCACTACGTCACTCCGCTACCGGCCTGACGCCGTTTCAGTGTGTGCTCGGGCACCAGCCCCCGCTCTGCCCCTGGGATGCCATGCCCACCGATGTGCTCATGGTGGATCAGTGGTTTAAAAGAGCGGAAACAGTGTGGGAGAACGCACACACTAAAATCTCCCAAGCAGTTCGTCGATTTAAAAAATTCGCCGATAGACGACGAGGGGAAAGTCCTCCGCTCCAGGTAGGTGATCGGGTATGGCTCTCGACACGGGATCTTAACCTCAACCTCCCTTGCCGCAAACTCACCCCTCGATACATCGGTCCCTTCCCCATCCTTGCACAAGTAAACCCGGTTTCTTTTAAGTTACAGCTCCCCCGTCATCTCCGTATTAACCCTGTCTTTCATGTTTCCCTTCTCAGGCCAGTGATCCGGGGGCCGCTGGACGGAGGCGTCGCAGAGCCGGCGCTCCCCGGGGCTGTAGAAATAGAGTGCGCCCCCGCGTTCAGAGTCAAGGAACTTCTGGACTCCCGGAGGAGAGGGGGGTCCCTCCAATATCTGGTGGATTGGGAGGGTTACGGCGCGGGGAACGGAGCTGGGTCCCGGCCCGAGACATCCTCAATCGCGAGCTCATTTCCGAGTTTCACCAAGCTCGGCCGGATCGCCCAGCGCCGCGACCACCGGGTCGACCCGCCCGCCGGCAATCCCGTCAGTCCGGTGGGTCCCTACTCCCTCCGGCAACGCGGAGAGAGCGCCCACACCGCCCTCGGGAAGCCGGTCCTGGGGGGGGGGGGGGGGGTACTGTCACATCTGTGCCACCTCAGCCCTGGGGAGTAAGATCTGGCTCACCGGATTACTGAGCCGACGCTTTTGTCCCCCCCTAGTGTGTCTACGAGTGTACTTGTTTTCACTGTTTAACCAAATTAAGTTCACCTGTGTCGTCCCCGTGTGTCTCTCTATTTATTCCGGTCGAACCCGTACACACTTGTCTGTTCACCGTTGTGCACCTTTATGTTTCATGTTTGTGTGTCGAGAAACACGAGTCATGACACAAACATGACTTTAAAGCCCACAGTCAAGTACAATCATCATTAAATTAACTGGTGCTTATAGTCACAATCATTGTCACTTTTTCCTACTCAGCATCTACTATCCTGTACTTAAGAGAAATTACTCTAGTTCCGCACAAATGATAAGCAAGCAATGGATAATAATCCAACAACAGCTCTCAATTTAGGCACTTCATGGCTCCACATGCTGTGTAAATTTCATACAGTCTTCTCCAAGTAAGATGAACTATGACGAGTTACAAGGAAGTACACATTTTTATCCATCATTAGTATGAGTTCAATTTGTCCAAACTGTTAGCATGCAAGGACTTGTGCAAAGGAAAAAGCTCTTTTTGTAAAGAGTGCCTCACCACAGTGTACTTCAGTAGATGCTGTGAGAGCACACTGATCAGGAAAGCTTGCCTCTACTGAACTGTGTACTGCCTCATTATATAAGTCGGCGTGGAATGGAGCAAAGACAGAACTGGAGTATAGATATGTTTGGAGAAGCTGGTGATTATTCGCGAGTGTCTGGCAGACATTTTTGAAGTTTTGTGTTCTGCTCACACATCATCTTTTAAAGTAAGAATGATTGCTTTCAAATCTCATTGTCCACAGTCTTATCAGAGGGCCAAACTTCAATGTCCAGGCGGGTAATGCAAAATGTAATGGTGTTTCAGTTTTAGATCAGGAAACATCTCCCTTCTTGTCTCAAAATACTCCTCAAGTAGAACACTGAGCAAAGCAACCTGAGAGTCAGAGATGTTAGGGGCACATATTAATTCCACAACTTCTTTCAGGTGGACAGTTAGTTGCCACATCGGGTCATCTGTGTCTGTTATCTTTTCACCTATTATAATAGGAAGAACCCTCAGGAGAGACAAGTTTTCTGTTGCATTGCCACCTACTCCAACTCCTCTTTCTGCAACCTCTGAAGGAGTAGAAGTTGCATCAGATCCACGATAGCTAAACTGCTTGATTTTTCGGTTTAACTGACTGTAGGTGAAAAATTTCTTCACTTTCACAAAGTATTTGATGTAAATGGACAAGTCATATGCCACAACTCCTTCAAACACATCATGACCAATACAAGGTGGGAGGCCAGGCTGACAGACATAAAAGTAGATGAGGGAGTTGAAAACTGAATAAAATTTTACACCTCTGGTTTCCTGTCCTGGTTGCCTGTTTTTGACAATCATGGAACTCAAACAGTGCATTACTTTTGAACACTGAACATTAAATGCATGTGAAGTGTCATCTACAGGCTTTGTACGTTCTTGCCACACAATTGGGTCTTTTAGCAAATTCTGCAAAGTCTCTCTTTTTGGGATATACTGAACAAACTGCTCCTTTCGGTTTTTATCAGTGCCTAATCTAATTGTTTGAGGATGCACATAAGAGAAGTCGTCATCATCATCATCATTACCGCTTCATCCTGTATTCAGGGTCACGGGGGCCTGGAGCCTATCCCAGGAGACTTAGGGCATGAGGCAGGATACACCCTAGACAGGGTGCCAACCCATCGCAGGGCACACAGACATACACACACTACGGGCAATTTGGGAACGTCAATTAACCTAACCTACATGTCTTTGGAATGTGGGAGGAAACCGGAGTACCCAGAGGAAACCCACCAAGCACGGGGAGAACATGCAAACTCCATGCACACAGAGATGGGAATCGAACCCAGACCCTGGAGGTGCAAGGCGACAGTGCTAACCACTACACCACCATGCCGCCATACATAAGAGAAGTTTTTCTGAAAATTATGCCTTCTCAAATAGTCAGTTGAGGGTGCATGACTACATGATGCATGCAAGCTATTGTCATTTAAACTTGTCAGAACCTCCTTGATTTACGACTCACTCAATTGGGTATTTGCTTGCAGGGCACCTTTAAGTACATTTACTGTGTACTGGTGACAATCAGTAAGACTGTCTACTTGTTCCACAGTCATCTGAATGGTTGAGGAAGGGCACAAGGTATTAGGCCTGTAACTTCATATAAAACATTGCTAAATTCTACATATATAGTCCTTTCATATGAGATGGGCCCATAATATCCTCATGCTCATCAGTGCTTACATCTGATGGACTGTTAGCAACATCAAGTGACTGACTGGGCACAGACTGAACCAAATGCACAGATGAGACCTGCACAGATGTAGCATTTTTATGATATCTAGAAATGTGAGAAGTAAAGAAGGAAGTCAATGAAAAGATGCTGACACATCTGGCACTTAACTGTCACGAGGCGAGGTGAAACGAGGTTGATCCAAGTGCAGAACAGTAGAAGCGTTAAACTGAAGTGAGGTCGGAAAACGAAAGCGCGGGTCAAAAGCCGGAAGATCAATCAGCGTGACGTCAAGGCAAAAACACAAAGCGAGAGCTGTAGTCAAAATGGGAAGCATTTAATCGGTAACCGGGAAATCACACAGCGGGGCGACAATCCAAAACACGTAAAACAAAAGCCGTAGTCAAAACGAGGAAGCGCGAGATCAAAGCTGGGAAATCAAACAGCGAGGCGACAAATCCAAAACGGAAGGCGAGAGATGTGAAACGAGATGGGCATGAGGCGAGACGATGTAACTGGGACACGTGGAACGTGGAATTGATCCTCCGCATAGTTGAGGGGAGCAAGAGCTTAACAGCGCAAGGGTTGACTATCTTTGTGATGGTGAATGGACCAAGGTAGCGAGGAGAAAGTTTATGGCAGATGGTTTTTAGGGGAATGTCTCTGGCAGCAAGCATGACTCTCTGTCCCACCCTGTACTTGGGGGCCTGAGAACGCTTGCGGTCGGCCTGTTTCTTGTACCTTCTGCCGACCTGTAAGAGTGTCCTCCTTGCTTGAAGCCATGTCCTTCTACAACGTCGGATAAATGCTTGGGCTGACGGAACACAGACCTCCTCCTCCTGAGATGGAAACAAGGGCGGTTGATATCCCAGGCAGCACTGGAAGGGAGAAAAAACGGTTGATGCTGATACCTGGGAGTTGTGGGCGTACTCTATCCAGGGTAAGAACTTGCTCCATGAGGTAGCGTTTCTGGAAGTCATGCACCTCAGGGCGACCTTGAGGGATTGATTATTCCTCTCTGTCTGGCCGTTTGACTGAGGGTGGAACCCTGAGGACAGGCTCGGAGTAGCCCCAATTAATTTACAGAAAGCCTTCCAGAATTGGGAGGTGAACTGCGGTCCCCGGTCTGAAACAATGTCCTTTGGGAGACCATGGAGCTTGAAGACATGATTGATCATGAGTTCAGCAGTCTCTTTGGCAGACGGAAGCTTTGGCAGTGGAATGAAGTGAGCTGCTTTGGAGAAACGGTCTACAACAGTCATGATGCAGGTGTGGCCATTGGAAGAGGGTAGCCCTGTGACGAAATCCAGAGCGATGTCGGACCATGGGCGGTGTGGGAGGGATAAGGGTCGTAGGAGGCCTGCTAGCAAATGTCAGGAATTGTCTGGAGAGAGCATCTGGTTTGGAGTTCTTTGATCCCGGGCGGTATGAGAGTGTAAAGTTGAATCTGGTGAAAAAGAGTGACCACCGAGCTTGGCGAGAGTTAAGCCTCTTGGCGCTCCTGAGGTATTCCAAGTTCTTGTGGTCACTCCAGACCAGGAATGGAACCTCTGTCCCCTCCAACCAGTGTCTTCATACTTCTAGGACAGGCTTAATGGCTAAAAGCTCTCAGTCACCGATGCCATAGTTTATCTCAGCAGGTGTTAGGCGATGAGAAAAGAAGGAACATGGGTGCAGCTTGTTATCATGTATAGATCTCTGAGACAGGATGCCCCCTACCCCCGTACTGGAAGCGTCGACCTCAACGATGAATTGTTGTGACGGGTCAGGAATGTCACTAAATGATGCAGAAAAACTAGTTCATGCTTTTATCACGTCTAGGTTGGACTATTGTAACGCCTTACTGTCTGGTTGTTCAACTAGGTGTATAAACAAGCTTCAGTTAGTACAGAATGCAGCAGCGAGAGTCCTCACTAAAACCAGAAAATACGAGCACATCACCCCTATCTTATCTACACTGCATTGGCTCCCTGTAGATGCTGTCCTCCCCACTCTCGTTGTTCACTCAGGTTTGTTGACGGTGAGGTGATTGGTTGCTTTACATCTCAGGGAGCCCTCATGTTTGTGTTTCCTTCTGGCTCTCCCTTTTAGTTATGCTGTTATAGTTAGTCCTGCCGGAGTCCCTGCTTGCACTTTGCACTAAATATACATTCACCTTATACATGTTGCCTGTGACCATACCTAACTGCCATCTCTCCTTATTTTCTGTTCTCTCCTTTTCTGCTCTCTCCTCTCTCTCTCTCCCCCTCTTCTTTCCCTCTCTCTGTCTCTCTGTCGAGCTATACATGTTTCGCTCCTGAGTTGCCAGTGATCCAGACCCCTCTGCCCTCTGGAGCCGTCTAACCTATCCTGGAGTCCTGCTTCTGGTTGGAGATCTCGTCGCATGGATGCCCCGTGTGGTCTGCCTGGATTCGTATGGTGGCTGGGGATGGTTTCCATGAAGACTGTCCTGTCATCGAGTGATGCTCTGGGGACCTGTGACTTCAGTTGTTCGATAACTCAGGACCGGAATCCCCTACAGTCTACCTGAGCCTCCGGGAACAAACTGGACTCATTTTAATTTTAAAACATCTCCTGTTATACTGAACTTCCAGACTTACATATTATTATGCTGAGCAATTCCTGCTATCTGTTATCACCCAGATGAGGATGGGTTCCCTGTTGAGTCTGGTTCCTCTCAAGGTTTCTTCCTATTACCATCTCAGGGAGTTTTTCCTTGCCACCGTCGCCCTCAGCTTGCTCATCAGGGACAATCTTATCATTTTGATTCATATACATTGCATAAAAACTTACTTCTTTTTATTGTGTAAAGCTGCTTTGCGACAATGTCAATTGTTAAAAGCGCTATATAAATAAAATTGACTTGACTTAACATTTATGTTGGAACAGGGTTACAGCCAAGTAACCCGAGACGTTCCCTTTCAAAAGCTACACTCAATGCTGCATGAAAACGCTATGGGAATGAGAATACCAACGCCGCCGCACTGCAAGTGTCTGGACCCCCAGGTTGTGTAGCGTGTGCGCACAAGCCGAGGAGGTCTCAGACCTAGCTCTGGGATGCTGACTCAAGGATCCACGAACCCGGAGTAGCATTGACATCCAGACTATAAAATCTAACAAACGTGTGTGGAGAGGACCAGCCCGCCGCATCACACACCTGCTGCAGGGGGACGCCTCTTGCCAAGGCAATCGATGAGGCAATCCCCCTGGTTGAGTGAGCCCTGATTCCCAAAGGCGAAGTGTGACCACGCGCCTCATAGGCTAGGGCAATAGCATCTCTCACCCAGTGTGACAGAGTCTGTCTAGTGGCAGCCGCCCCCCTGTTGCGACCCCCATGGCAAATAAAAAGCTGCTCTGACTTACGCCACTGGCTAGTGCAGTTGACGTAGATCCGAAGAGCACGTACGGGACACAGTAAGTGAAGTCTTTCCTGCTCCGGAGCTGTGAAAGGCGGAGGACAGAAGGCTTCGAGAACAACTGGGTGCATGGTCGAGAATGGAACCTTGGGAAGATAGTTCGGGTGAGGATGCAGAATAGCTTTGACTAGCCCAGGGGCAAAGTCTAGGCAGGATGGGGAGACTGACAGAGCCTGCAGATCCCCAATCCTCTTCAAAGAAGTAATAGCCATAAGAAAAACCATCTTAAGAGACAGAAGCTTGACAGGCGCTGACTCTAGTGATTCGAAAGGGGTGTCGGCCAGGCCTTTCGAGTACGATAGTTAAGTCCCATGAAGGGACCGTCGCTCTAGTGGGCGGCTTCAACCGTTTAGCTCCACGAATAAAACGGGCAACTAAATGGTGCTTGCCCACAGAAACCCCGTCATTCAAAGCGTGACAGGCCGAAATAGCGGCTACGTACGTTCTGAGCGTACTAGGGCATAAGCCCGAGGACAACTTTTCTTGCAGAAACTCCAGCACTGAAAAAATCTGGCAGTGAACTGGGTCTATGTGTCTTGCCATGCACCAATTTTCAAATACACTCCATTTGAGAGCATAAGTTCTTCTAGTGGAGGGAGCCCTGGCACTTAAAATGGTTTCAATTACGCTGGCTGACAGCCCAGCATGTCTCAGTTGGTCCCGTTCAGGGGCCAAACGTGAAGGTTCCAGAGCTCGGGCCGGGGATGAAGTATTGTCCCCTGTGCCTGAGACACAAGATCCCTCCTCACTGGAATCACCCAGGATGAGCCGTCGACGAGAGATATTAGATCCGAGAACCACACTCTGGTCGGCCAATGGGGCACTATCAATAAGAGGCGCAACCCTTGTTGACGGACCCTCGCCAGGACTCCTGGGAGCAGAAGTATAGGTGGAAACGCATAAAGGCGTAACCTGGGCCACGTGTGGGCCATTGCGTCCAGACCCAGGGGAGCTGGAGGAGTCAGAGAGTAGTAAAGGGGGCATTGTGCTGTCTCTTGTGAGGCAAAGAGGTCCACCTCTGTTACGTAAAATCTTTCCCAGATTTGACTGACTATTTCAGGGTGGAGCTTCCATTCCCCCTGTTCTACAGCTTGTCTGGATAGCAAGTCTGCTCCTACATTCATGTGCCCTGGAATGTAAATCGCCCTGAGGGACAGGAACTTGTCCTGTGCCCAAAGCAGAACCTGGTGCGCTAGCTTGTTCAAGCGGCGTGAGCGCAGTCCACCCTGGTGATTTATGTACGAGACTACCGCAGTGCTGTCCACCCGCACTAGGACATGGTAGCCTCTCAACTGCTGGAGGAAGTGTTTCAGGGCCAGAAACAGAGCCATCATTTCGAGGCAATTGATGTGCCATGCCAGAAGATGACCTCTCCAGCTCCCTTGTGCTGGACGGCCATCCAAGACCGCACCCCAGCCCGTGAGGGAAGCGTTTGTCGTTAGCATCTTCCGTCGACAAGACGGACCTAGAGTGGGACCCAAAGTCAGAAACCGGGGTCTGAACCACATAGAAAGGGTATGAAGCCCGTGGCGCGTAACCCTTATTAGCCTCTGGGGGTTCTCTCCTTAGTGATACACCCGCTGAGAAACCTGAAAGAGCTCTGGTTATTGGAGACTCTATACTGAGGCACATGAAATTAGCCAGGCCTTTAGGGGCGCCAGCGGCAGTGGTCAGGTGTATACCGGGAGCCAGAGCACCAGACATAGTAGGTAATCTTAGGTCTAGGACAGCATAAGTTCTCTAAGATGGAACTAATGATATACGCCTTCGTCAGTCAGAGGTTAGCAAGGGTAACTTTACAGAGGTGTTTAAACTAGCGATGTCCGATGAAGTAGTTTGCTCTGGTCCCATAAGTAATTAAACACATTGAGTACTGTTTACCTAAATAATTAAATGAGTAATAAGTTTGAGTACGTAAGTAACAATAACTTAAGTAAAACTTCCACCAGTAAAACCTATAGAGCACTCGTGGCGCAGTGGTAAGTGTCTTACCTTCCATGTGGAAAACCCCCGGTTCGATTCCTGCGCAGGGTGTTTTTTTTTATTTGTTCAACAAACTCAAAAATTGATGTTTCCAATTTTAGGTAAACAGAACTATAATTAATTTAAAAAATATATGTAACTGATTACCTCAAATATTTGGAGTTTTGCCAACTTAATCGGGTTTACAGTGTAGGGTTTTGGGTCATCTTAAATTTTGTGTTCTTTAAATTTGTAGTAGATAATACCGAAATAAATTAAACTAAATGACTATAAAATTAAAACATTGTCAGGATGTGCTACTGTGTAAGCAGATGATGTTGTCATTCAGCCCCGCTTGTGTTTTTGCGAGAGTATCGGAATGAAATGCAGTACGATGTTATGATCATAATTTTCTTTAATAAATAATGACCCGAGTTGCGCTCTACCACCGCTGGCAAAACCTTATAAAATACAATCACAGTACTAAATTTATAGTAATACATATAGCCGTTTCTTATTTGCATCAAATTTAAGCAAAGTAAATGTAAATGCGCCTGTGTTGGGCGTGTGCCCAAATCTATATCGCTCCTCACTCACTCCGAAGCTCACTAGGTAGGCGGCCTAGGCGCACACTGCAGGTGTGTGAAGTAGCGGGGCCGCCTAACTAGGCACAAGAAAATTGTGTATAGAGTGATTAAAACAATACAATTCCTTATTATGATAAGGAAAATCTCAATGTCTTCCATTCCAGGGATTAAAAACTGTAACAATTTTAATTTTAGAATCTGGAATCCAGAAGATGAAATTTAAAAAGAGTCCTGAAGCACTGCAGGTCTTCAGAAGAGCTTCAGATTCAAGAGGGTCTTAAAGTGGGGTGGGGTGCATTTTAGTTTCTCTGAATGTATAGGACCGCTGATTCACACCTGGGGAGGGGTAAATTATTTGCATTTGAATGTTGTCTGACATTGTAAAGCAGACACAGTAACACTAAAACATGATTATCTTCATCACTACACAGTAAACCCTAATGCTCAATGTAATTAAACACACTGAGTACTGTTAACTTAAATAATTGAATGAGTAATACTTTTGAGTATTCAGAACATTTTGTTATTTATGTGCTTATAGAACTGACACTTTCCAAGTTAGCTGAACAAATTCAACAAACTTAAAAAATTATGATGTAACTGATTACCTCAAATATTTTGAGTTTTGCCAACTTAATCGGGTTTACTGTGCAACAGACTCTGAGTTACACTCCCCGCTGTATTTTATAGTGTGGGGAGAAGCCCGGAATCATTAGCGGCGATAGCTCACCAGCCGTGCCTAATTCTGTGGCCCTGCTCCTTCGTGGACCAGCAGAAGGCAAGGCCGTCTAGCTAGTGAGCGAGGAGCGATATTGATTTGGGCGCAGCCCATCACAGGCGCACGCCATGACAACTTGTAACACAATAACAATAATATTTCGAACATTTTGCAGGCTGCCATTTGGAGGAAACAGATAATAAAGAATAAACCAATTGTTGGGTCAAAATAACCCAACCAGGAGTTAATTTGTAAATGACTCACTACATCTCATTTGACCCAACATGAGCAACCCAACAATGTGTTTAAAGTACCTGAAATAACCCAGAATTTTGACCCAGCATAAAAAACCCAACAATGTGTTTACAAAAACAACACAGCATTTATTTTCAGAGTATTTTTTGACTGCTAAACTGTAAACCCGATTAAGTTGGCAAAACTCCAAATATTTGAGGTAATCAGTTACATTGTAAGTAAACAGCGAGATGCTTTTTAAAGTCTAGTTTCCTCGAACAGACCCCGAGAAACACTCTCACTGTGTTTGAAAGCAGAGAGAAGCTCAGGATCATTAGCGCCGATAGCTAACCAGTTGTGTCTAGTTAGGCGGCCCCGCTCCTTCGCATACCTGCAGTGTGCACCTAGGCTGCCTACCTAGTGAGCTTCGGAATGAGTGAGGAGCAATATTGATTTGGGCGCACGCCCATCACAGACGCACGCAGTGACACAAATATAGATTTACTTTGCTTAAATTTGATTCAAATAAGAAACGGCTATATGTATTACTATAATTTTAATACTGCGATTGTATTTTATAAGGTTTTGCCAGCGGTGGTACAGCCCAACGGGGGTCATTATTTATTTAAAAAAATTATGATGATCATATCGTACTGCATTTCATTCCCATACTACCGCAAAAACACAAGCGTGGCTGAATGACAACGACATCTGCTTACGCAGTAGCACGTCCTGATAATGTTTTAATTTTATAGTCATTTAGTTTCATTTGTTTCGCTATTATCTACTACAAATTTAAAGAACACAAAATTTAAGGTGACCCAAAACCCTACACTGTAAACTCGATTAAGTTGGCAAAACTCAATATGACAAATATTTGAGGTAATCAGTTACATATATTTTTTTTAATTAATGAATTTTCCAATTTGAAGTAAACAGAACTATCAATTTTTGAGTTTGTTGAACAAATTAAAAAAAACATTGGCGACCAGGTTTTCCGCATTGCAGGCGAGACACTTACCACTGCGCCACGAGTGCTCTATAGTGTTTACATTGGTGGAAGTTTTACTTAAGTTATTGTTACTTACGTACTCAAAATCATTACTTATTCAATTATTTAGATTAACAGTACTCAATGTGTTTAATTACTTTGAGCATTAGGGTTTACAGTGTAGTTTACTTGTTTTAATGTTCAACTTCAATGTTTTTTTTACTCATTACACTATTGTACAGCAAATATCAATAGCTCTGATTCAGATTTTTCATGCTTGTTGTATAAAATACACAGATGTGGACATTATCATCACTGTAGTATTTCATCGATACAACATATTGTTATGACTTTTTTATGACTTAATTATATTTTAAAATCGAGACGATGGAACATGTCACTTTGTGCCACTTGGTGGTCATTTCACGAATTACTTTGAAATGCGACTGATTTATTTTGGCCACTGTCGTTTTGTCACGGCGATGAGCGTGGCAGTAATAGACATTCCCCTTGTCTACCTACAGTAGTATACCCAGTACTCATTCCCAAATCAGTCTTTAATTCTTTCATTAACCTTTCCTGATCTCATCACTTTTTTAACTCATCTTTATTTTCATTCCCTTATTGGCCCTCATA